>JAJLTE010000003.1:0-600000 GCA_030568015.1 Ogataea dorogensis | reverse complement strand
CAATTGTCAAGGGTGCTCAACAGGTGATTCTTGTTGGAGACCATCAGCAATTGGGACCTGTCATTTTGAGCAAAAAAGCAGGCGATGCAGGATTACGCCAATCTCTGTTCGAGCGGCTGATTTATCTTGGTCATACCCCAATCCGGTTGGAGGTCCAATACAGAATGCATCCTTGTTTGTCGGAATTCTCCTCGAACGTGTTCTATGATGGAAGCTTACAGAACGGAGCTGCCGCAGAGGACAGACCTGTTGTGGAAGGGTTCCCATGGCCGATCCATGATACCCCCACTATGTTCTGGGCGCTTTATGGACGCGAAGAATTAAGTGCCTCGGGAACGTCGTATCTAAACCGCACAGAAGCCATCAGTTGTGAGCGGATCATTACAAGACTCTTCAAAGAGGGCGTCGAGCCACATCAAATCGGAGTCATCACGCCATATACAGGACAGCAAGTTTTTGTTATGCAATACATGAAACTCAATGGCACACTCGCAGACAAGTCGAAATATCTCGAGGTGGAAGTTGCGTCGGTGGACGCTTTTCAAGGCCGTGAAAAAGATTACATAATCCTTTCTTGCGTGCGAGGCAACGATGCTCAATTGATTGGATTTTTGCGCGACCCACGACGGTTGAATGTTGCTTTAACGCGTGCACGGTATGGACTGGTAGTTTTGGGCAATCCGCAAACGTTATGCAAAAATTATGTTTGGAATGAGTTGCTACTCCACTATAGAGCTATGGGCGCCCTTGTTGAAGGGTCTCTAGAAAACCTGCAATTGAGTCACGTGCAACTGGTTAGAGCCTCGCAAAAGAGTCGCATGTACAACGAGTACGGTGTTGCGTCCTCCACAGGCACGCAGAAGTCGAATTCTTTTGACACTGGCAGTTTATTCTCGTACGGGTCTAATAGACGGCCTAGTGAGCAAGGCGTGAATTTCCACGAGAACGATAGGTCTTGGCCGAGACTGGGTGTATCATCAGGAACGCCTTCGACCACAGTTTCGAGGCGGTCCAGTTTGGTGAGCGTCGACAATGACGAAATTAGAAACCTTGCTCTGCAACTGCAGGGACAGATCAGATTTTAAATAGCACTGCCCCGGAATATAGTTGGCAATTGTAATTATGTCTGCTTTTAAACTCAAGTTCCCATTGAACAACGGTACCTCTATTCCTGCCATTGGGTATGGAACTGTTTGCCCTGATGATAAGACCCATTTGTTTAAGCCTGCATTGAAGACTGCTATAGCTGAAGGTGGATATCGTCATATTGACACTGCCTGGTATTATGGTACTGAGAAGATGATTGGCGAGGTTCTTCAGGAGCTATTCAAAGAGGGAGTTGTCAAGCGTGAAGATCTGTTTATCACCACCAAATGCTGGCCTTCAATGTGGAGCAATCCTGCTAAATCCTTGCAGACTTCGTTGGATAACTTGCAAGTGGAATATGTTGATATGTTTTTGCAGCATTGGCCATTGACTTTCAAGGCTGACAAAGATGGAGAGCCCAAGATGCCACAAGATGAGAATGGCAAGGTGATTTATGATGATGGCGACTTTTTGGATACTTATAAGAAAATGATCTTTCTTTATAAGACCACTTCCAAAACGCGTGCTATTGGAGTTAGCAATTATGGAATTGACAATTTGAAAAGGTTGATGAAGGAGACTGATGTGGTCCCAGCTTTAAATCAAATTGAACTGCATCCATTGCTACCGTTGAACGAGTTAGTGGAATTTTGTGAGAAAAACAGTATCATTGTGGAGGCCTTTAGTCCTTTGGGAGCCGATGGAGCTCCAATTTTGGATCTTGAAGAAGTGAAGGAACTTGCTAAGAAATATCAGGTCGAACCAGCCGACATTGCTATCAATTATCATGTTGCTGCTGGTCGTGTGGCAGTGATTCGTTCTCAAAACCCAGAAAGGTTGAAATCTCCATATAAATTGGTTTCACTCACCAAATCAGATCTGGAATATTTGGCCAGTGCTGGTAAGAAGAATCCAACCAGGTATTGGGATCACGAATGGGCCAGTGGTATTGGAATTCCTTACTGGTGAGTTGAAGGACACCGGATGCCTCCATTCCAGATCTCGAAAATACACTCTCGACTTTGTCGCTGGGTATGAAGGGGACTGAACACCACCTGAAGTTTTCTCTGTGTCTCAAAATTATGATTTGCAAGATAATCGTTGGCCATCAGCATTTCTGCAACGTTTTTGCGTTTTGACTCGACAGCATCTGCTTCCTCATCGTCTTGAGACCTCAAGAACGAAGAATCAATACCCAAATCCTCACTGAACTCTTCAATCATTTTCTCATTCAAAATCGGTTTATAATCTTTCACCAAACAGATTCGAACATCAAGAAAGTTGAGCCAGTTCAGTCCTAACGCAGGAACAGTCTTTATTTTGGAAACTTTGCTTTTATACTTTGATTCAAACATCTTCTTTCGTTCAACCTTAAGTTGGTCCCAAATTGGCGTCGAGCTCCGATCTGAATCCTCGGCAGAGTAATCTGCATAATCAATCTCATCGTAGGTATCGAAATCGGTCTTGTTCCGTGAACATAATTGACGATAAACGATCCCAACATCATCCCAGCCATAACACCATCCCAATTGATAATCGGCATTCATTTTCAAAAACACTTCGTCACTGATAATATCCGTTAATGGTTTATCTGTGACTTGGTTGGCAAAAATAACAGTGATGCCATATTTGCGACAAAGTTTGCGGAAATGACAAGCGAGTTTTGTAACATACGACGCTCGTTGACTTATTGGCATTTCTGCTCGAATATGATGAGTGATCGAGTCCATAATAACCACTTTGATGTTAGGATTCCGTTCAAGAAGCAGTGGTAGCTGAAAAAAGATACATCGATCTTGTCGTTCCAAATCAACAACCATCATCGATGGAATTATCACATTATCTAGTTGTGGACAAATACTGAGATCTTCTATCCCATTCGTGGCCAAAAGTTGTTCGTAATGTTTGGAGATCTGGCGTAATCGTCCAGTACTTAATGGTGCCTCTGTGGGTATATACATTGTTTGGACTGGTTGACGCGTCTCGTCAAATATTGATGCAGCCAATCCTCCAAACTCTAATGGGAGCTGACAAGTCATACTCAAAGTCATCAGAACGTTAGATTTCCCTGTAGCCGAACCTCCACTGATCTCAATCAAACAGCCTTGAGGAATGCCTCCACCAAGAGCCTGATCGAGTTTTTCATCCCCAGAAGTAAACCAGGGACGCGTTTCCGGTTGACCTAGTTTTTGTGGCTTGGGAACTTGCTTATTAACATGAGTTTTCAATATACTGACAAAAGAATCAACCTCTTTAATTGGTCGTGCCAACTTTTTGGCAAGATCGCCAATACTCCAAAGCAAAAGCTCTTGAGATGTAACTCGTTGCCGCAAAATCGCCGCATAACTTTCTGCAAACTCGTCACCTTCCAATTCCTCAATCTCTCCTACCTCCTCTGCTAAATCCATCAATTAATATTTACCTGGTATATTTTTCATATCGCGTAGCGTACACAGCCCTAAATACGTTATTACTCCATCTCTATATCACCCACCGCGTTTTGGTCGTCGTCATCGTCTTCATCATCTTCAAACACGTCCTCATACATGGCGTCGGATGATTGGTCTTGGGAATAACGCAAATCGTACTCCTCTTGAGTTTCGTCAGCGGCTTCCTCGTCGAGAGTGCCAATTTTGCTGTTTCTGCGCACTGAAAGACCGCCAGCGGAATCCTTGAGAACTGTGGCCGAGAGCGTCAAGAATGCCACACGCTTCTTCTTCTTATTGAACAGAAAATACATGTTGCACCAAAGAGTGCCCGGCATGTCGTTCAAGAACGCCTGTTCAGGCTCGTATTGGAAACACGTACATTCGTCAAGTTCCATGTGTGTGTTGATAGTCTGCCAGATCCAATCCAGCTTAGACGAGCGACCCAAAGAGATAAGCAAAGAGTTGACTCGCTGGACCAATTCAGCTGCAGACCCCACCAATTTGAAGTTGTTGGGTTGCACACTAGCAAAATCGTGGTCCGGATACACCGAATTGAGCACCGCTATGAGATAGGCAAACACCCTTCTGGAAGATTGCTGGCTGAGAGGACCAAACGGAGAATACTGGTCGTCCAGCATTGGCAATTCGTCGATCTCAGCACTAGCGAGTGTCTCGAGCCCATCCAGCTTTGGAAGACTCTTTGGCGGCGACATATAAGGCGAATGGAACGATCTAGCGCGCGATTTCTGAATCTGGTCGTTCTGGCCAAGAGTTTTAGACACCGGCTTAAAAGTAGGATGCGAATAACTGGAAGACCGCTTTTTGAGCTTGATGAACTCGGCAGAGATATAAGACGTGTCTTGTGGTGGCGAGGTGCTCATCGACACGTCACTGTTGGCCCTGCTCTTAGGTTCATCCGGCTTTTCTGGTTGTTCAGCATTGCAATAAAGACGGTCAATGGTCTTATAAAGCTTGCGGTCAGAGCCAATGGGCTTGGTTGTAAAGAGGTCGCATGTTCCCTGAATATGCATATCCGTCGTATCGAAACTTAGCGCTTGGTTGACTAGTTCGATGTCGAACTCGTCAATATACTGAAAGTTAGCAATAAAAACCAACAAAGCTTGAAAAAAGCTCATAAACACGTACCTTCATTGTGACAAGAGTAAGAACCTGCTCTGCACAATCACAAAAAACTATTATTATCAATAGATAAACTGGTATATCTTATCTGTTTATAAAGCACGTTGACTTGAATTATCAAGTCAGAAACCACATAGGGCTGGTGTGTGGCGCATAATTTTTTAGGAAATATAATAAATCCCTACACCGGAAAGGTCAAGAATTAGCGAAATTTCAGATGAAATTCCAGTGCATAATTATACGTCAATTATGCGAGAGACGGAGCAAACAAATAAATTAAAGGTATGTCTATGTATTCTTTAACATTCCAACCATTTTGAGATAGAATACTAGCAAATACACAATGGATGCAGGTTACCAAACGTCCGACGTTCCTGAAAGTGGTTTTGTTAATATGCGTTAGGGGCAGTAATGTAGAACAAATTTTGAGGTAAGGAACTAAGAAACAATTCCATCTAGCTCCTGCCTTATCAGTTCAATTGCTTATGACATCTGAGCACGGAATTCACCATCGGCTATCAGGATTTGCACATTAAGATTGCTATTTTCAGCTCAAGCAATTAACCTTATTGAGTTCTGCACAGCCACCCTTGAGCTGCCAAAATTTTCGAAACAATGCAATTTCAGATTCACCCGAGTGGCTTGTACATGACAGGCAGAAAATGTGAAAACAAGACATTCCTATATATATATGTAGATTCTCAATACTTTTCTTCTAGTAACAACAATGGCTTCTTCTGAACAGCAGTCCAGTTCGTCTGTGTCGTCATTTGTGTCGGCATTGATTTTGAATCTGATCATATTTGCAGTTTTTGTTACCATTTTCATTCTCTTTAAGAACAAGTATAAGAGAGTTTATCAACCAAGAAGTACAGTTGATAGTGTTCCTCAGACATTGAGAGCTGATCCTCAACCGACAGGTGCATTCACATGGGTTAGTTTCATTCTACACAAGCCTGAATCTTATATTATCGAAAAAGCTGGAGTTGATGGCTACTTCTTCCTTCGTTACTTGCTCACGTTTGCTACACTCGGACTTATTGGCGGATTGTTTTTATGGCCTATTTTATTTGCCGTCAATGCTACGGGAGGTGCTGGTCAAAAAGGTTTCGATATCATCTCTTATTCTAACAATCTTGGAAGATGGAGATCTTTTGCCCATGTTTTCTGTTCGTGGATCTATTTTGGACTGGTGATCTACACCATTTACAAGGAATTGATTTATTATACCAGTTTCAGACATGCTTTGCAAACAACTCCAATGTATTCATCGTTGCTTTCATCGAAAACTCTGTTTATCGATAATGTTCCAGACGAAATCCTGGAAGAATCTACACTTCATAGACTTTTCCCAGCTGCTGTGAATGTTTGGTATACCAGAGAAACCAAAGAGCTTCAGGATACAATCAAAAAGAGAAACAAGTTATCTACGAAGCTGGAAAATGGTATTGTTAAAGTGATGGGTAAGTCCATGAAAATGAGAGCCAAAGCTCTTAAGAAAAACAAGCCTGTTCCTGAACCTGCCAATTCCATCACTTCGTACATTCCTGAGAAGAAGTTACCAAAATACTCTGAATCTTCAATTCCTCTGATCGGAAAAAAGAAACCTCTATTTACCGATGGAATCTCTCAACTTGGTGAATACAACCAAACTATCAATGAAGAGCAATTGAAATATCCTGATGGATATAAGAAGACAGGATCTGTGTTTATTGAATTTGCCAACCATTTGGAACTCCAAAGAGCATATCAAGCTGTTCCATACTCCAAGGAATTGAGACTGTCTAGAAGATTCACTTCTATTGCTCCAGATGATGTCATTTGGGAAAACTCTGGTCTTAGTTTCAAAGCTAGGGCTGCAAAGAGACCTCTTGCAATTACCGTTTTGACTCTTTTGATCATCTTTTGGGCCATTCCGGTTGCTGTTGTTGGTTGTATCTCCAATATCAACTACCTGACGTCGAAAGTTCATTTCTTGAGATTCATTAACAACATGCCTAGTGTTTTGATGGGTATCATTACATCTCTATTGCCAACCATTGCATTGGCTGTGTTAATGTCTTTACTTCCACCATTCATCCGGAAAATGGGTAAGGTTAGTGGATGTATGACTTCTCAAAGTGTTGACCACTGGACTCAACAATGGTATTACGGATTCCAAGTTGTTCAAGTGTTCTTGGTTGCTACTTGTACTTCTGCTGCTGCTTCATCTGTCACTGAGGTCATTGAAGATCCAGGCCGGGTCATGCCTCTTCTTGGTGAAAAACTCCCTGCTGCTTCCAACTTTTACATTTCTTATATGCTTTTGCAAGGATTGTCAATCAGTTCTGGGGCTTTAGCTCAGATCTCAGGATTGATCTTGTCTTTCATCATTGGAAGACTCTTGGACAATACTCCTAGACAGAAGTGGAACCGTTATAACACTCTAGGTAAACCATCATGGGGTACTAGTTACGCAGCTTTTGGTTTGTTCACAGTGATTTTGCTTGTTTACTCCATCATTTCACCAATCATTATTGCCTTTACATCCATTGCCTACATGCTCATTTACGTTGCCTATCTTTACAATTTGAACTACGTTTTTGACCATACTACAGACAATAGAGGCCGCAATTATCCTTTGGCTTTGTTTGAGGTGTTTGTTGGTTTGTACCTTGCCGAATTGTGTTTGATTGTCCTGTTTGTTATGCCAAAGAATTGGCCTTGTGTTGTTTTGGAAGCTGTCATGCTTGCAGTCACCGTTGCAGCACATCTGTACTGCAGATGGAGATTCGAACCTCTACTTGATACCGTGCCTATGGGGGCAATGAAAGAAGTCAATGGAGGAATCCCTAATGCCTATCCAATGAAGGATCAAGGATACACACAGATCCAAGAAGAAGGTCAGAACTACTTCATCACCGATTCTTCAAACACGGAAGGATTCCCTGACAAAGAATCCAATATGAGACAACAATCAATTTTGAGCGATAGTTATACTGCTGCCACCGACATGGAGAAGGCTGGTACGTTGGATAACGAGGAACGACCATTAAATCAAGACACGATCTACGACTCTCCAACTGAACGCTTTGATGTCAGACACTACGCCAGTCCATCATATGTTAAAGGCTTCTTGAACAGATTTTTCAAGCCAAGAACCTATCTTAGCTTCAATTACGCAAGATCCATCTTACCAGTCTCATGGCAAGATCCGGTTCCAGATATGGGCTACAACTTTAAGGATCCTGCTGCTTCGGAAGAAGAGCCACACTTGTGGATCCCACGTGACTCGCAAGGATTGAGCACCGACTTCGTCGAGCGGTGTCAAGGAAAGGTGTTGATCTCCGACGAGAACGCTGTTCTGGAGGATACGGGAAAGAACGATTTCTCTGGACCTCCTCCATCTTATGAAGAGGCCATTAAGGCGTGATTCTATCTAATTCCTTTTATTTTTAGCTGATGATATTGATCTGTAAATCATGTATATTTTTCTGGTTTTAGGTGTGCTTGCGAATTGCCAAAGGTTTCTTCGAGAAAAAAGACAAGTTGTAATTTTAATCTTTAACATGTCTTATACCACCAGACAAGTTGGAGCCGCCAACACTTTGGACTACAAGGTCTACATTGAGAAGGATGGAAAGCCAATTTCCCCTTTCCACGACATTCCATTGTATGCTGATGAGAGCAAACAGATCCTCAACATGATTGTTGAGGTTCCAAGATGGACCAATGCTAAATTGGAGATCTCTAAGGAGCTGAAACTCAACCCTATCATTCAAGACACCAAGAAGGGAAAATTGAGATTTGTTAGAAACTGTTTCCCTCACCATGGATACATTCACAACTATGGTGCTTTCCCTCAAACTTGGGAGGATCCTACTGTCACCCACCCTGAGACCAGAGCTGTTGGAGACAACGATCCATTGGACGTTTGCGAGATTGGTGAGACCGTTTCTTATCCTGGTCAAGTTAAGCAAGTCAAGGTTTTGGGTGTTATGGCTCTTCTTGATGAAGGAGAGACTGACTGGAAGGTCATTGTCATTGACATCAACGACCCATTGGCTCCTAAATTGAACGACATTGAGGATGTCGAGAAACATTTGCCAGGTCTTTTGAGAGCCACCAACGAATGGTTCAGAATCTACAAGATTCCTGATGGAAAGCCAGAGAACCAGTTTGCTTTCTCTGGAGAATGCAAAAACAAGAAGTACGCCGAGGAGGTCATTGCCGAGTGCAGTGCTGCTTGGCAAAAGTTGATCTCTGGTGAGTCTAGTGTTAAGGGCATCGACCTCACTAACACCACCTTGGCTTCTACCTCTACCTTCACTACTGACGCCGGTATCCCTGCTGCTAACCCACTCCCAGCTGCTCCAATTGACAAATCTGTCGACAAGTGGTTCTACATTTCCGGTTGATTATAAATAGCTATGTATGGGCAGCTCTAATGAAACTCTGGATCTTGTCCATATCTTTCAGACCATCTGTTTCCACTCCTCCGCTCACGTCCACACCAACACATCCTTGCACCTTCAAAGCTTCACCAACAGTCTCTGGAGTCAGTCCACCAGCAAGAATGTACCGCGCGTTAGATTCTTTGCCGAATTGGGCTGCTCCGTTCCAGTCGATCAATTTGCCCTCACCTCCGAGTTCTGAATCTAGAAGTGGAAGGATGTGGCGATGAGTTTTTAATGCAGAGTTCAAGTTGGGCTTGCCGATCATAAACCGAGGAATCACTGGTTTTTCGAGCGCATCAATGAACAAATCAAAGTCTTCTGATCCATGTAGTTGAACAAAGTCCAATTCAAGCTCTGAGCTCTTGCTTTTGACCTCTTCTAATGTTTGATTTCTGAACACTCCGACGAAGAATGGTCCGTTTTTAATAACCTGATCCACACAATATTCAAACCATTCTGGTCCCTCAAGTTCTGAATCTCTCAAATGTGCCAGCAACTGAGTCGAATCAACGAACTGTCTGTTCAAAGCTTCTCTTTTGGCCTGACATGCTGAACTTATCTTCTTTGCCTCTATTGGATCTATAGTGCGAGCTCGATTCGGCACTAAGATCGCTCCTAGCAAATTTGCGCCGTTATCAATAGCATGTAAAGCTTCTGCTTCTGTTTTCAGTCCACAGATCTTGACTACTTGACTCATTAATTGTTTTTTCTGTGGCTGTGTTGAAATATTTGATCTCTGAAATTTTGCACAGCCGTGGAAAAGTCTTGACTGTTTATGCCTCCGCCAATTCCGCCTCGTGACTATCTTCATCGCAGCAATGACGAGCTGTTTGGCCCGATCTCGTGTGATCAGCCAGCGGTTCCACAAGGGAATGTTCATCCTGTCCCGTTACCGAAATTCTATTCGCAGAACAAACCTATCCAAACTAACAACTTCTATGGGAATTTGCTCGTTGGCGAGCAAACTCTTCCTGTTTGGACACACCCTTATAGTGTCTGGTACTCAAAAGATCCGGACTATGTTGGCTTGGGAATCTCACACACTGCAAATTCTCAAAAAGTCTTTGGAGATGATCCCAATTCTAATCCAGTCAAGTACTTCTTCAATCCAGTGGGTATCTGTTCAATGCTTCTGACCTCACCCCAATTACAAGGAAACCATGAACTATTAGTTGGAGAATGTGAAAGGTTCAGCTGCGGACTTCAATTCAATTGTTCCTCCGGTAGTATGTCCACTAAACTAGTCCAAGGAATGGGTTTTGTCACAGGAATCTACACCAACTTGACTCCAATGATCAAAAGTAGAGTTGGAATTCAGAACTTTGAGTCAAGAGGCAGTGCAGCTCTGAAAAAATACGTTGCTACACTATTCGATCAAAACCAATGGATCATTTATTCCAGTGGAGACCTCACTCTAAAAGATCCAAATACCATCATCGGAAACTCTTCTGGAATTGTTCAGATTGCAAAGATATGTGGAAATGACTCGCCGTACGATTCTGCCGCAGGTGCATATCCAATTAATATGACTCTCTCTGGTTCTGTTTCGGGCAGTGCAAGATACTGTTTTGATTATCAAGTTGGCGGGAGTTCTGTTTCTGGAAAGGTTTTACAATGGGCTCTACCTCATCAATATGAGGCGTTCTCTCAATCCACCTCTATGGAAGACACAGGGCTGGTTTTGGATTCCACTTGTAAAGGTCCTATGAAAGCTTATCTTACCAAACAATTTGTCGTTGAAGAACAGCTACCACCTCAAGAACTTCAATTTGAGCCTTGGTCTCAACTTCATGGCTCTACGGGATATCCTTCTGATAGACTTGAATGCATTTCCCGAGTTGCACAAGAAGAAATAAATGGATTCGATGTGGTGAATGCATCGAACACAGATTCCATGTACACTGCAGGGAAAATTCTTGATAAGGGGGCATTTATGCTTTATGTTGCAGCATTTATCTTAAAAGATCGACAATTGGCTACTACTCAGCTACAGAAGATGAAAGAAGCATTCAATCGGTTCATCTCCAACACCCAACAAGTACCATTGGTTTATGAAACCAATTGGAAAGGTGTTGTTTCCACTGGTGGCCTTCAGGATGGGAATTTTTATGTGGATTTCGGAAATTGTTTCTATAACGACCACCATTTCCACTATGGTTACCACATTCATGCAGCTGCATTGGTTGCTATGGCAGATCAAACTTATGGTGATGGCACATTTCTCGCCAGATCCAAAGCATGGATAGAGACACTAATTCGAGACGTTGCAAATCCAAGTGTTAATGATCCCTATTTCCCTGTGTTTCGTTGCTTTGATTTCTTCAATGGCCATAGTTTTGCAAATGGATTATTTGCTCATGGCGATGGTAAAGATGAAGAGAGTAGTAGTGAAGATTATCATTGTTACTATGGAATCAAATTATGGGCTCAGATCACCGGAAACTCGCAACTGAACAATTTGGCGTCTCTCATTTTGGCCGTGGAAAAACGCGCAATGAACATGTACATGCTATATCGGTCGGATAATCAGATCGTTCCACCGAACTTCAAAGCTAATAAGGTTTCTGGCATTTTATTCGAAAACAAAATCGACCATGCTACTTATTTCGGAATGAATACGGAGTACATCCACGGAATTCATATGCTTCCGATCACGCCAATCTCGTCATTTATCCGAAACCCGCAATTTGTTCAAGAGGAATGGAGAGAGAAACTGAATTCCGTCGTGGGAGCAGTTGACGATGGATGGAAAGGCATCCTAATGCTTAACATGGCACTCTTTGATCCTCGTTCCGCATACGAGTTTTTTGCAAACCCCGGATTCCAATACAAATGGCTCGACAACGGTATGTCCCGACTCTGGTCTTTAGCATATTGCGCAGGAATTGGTGGTTGATAAATATGTAGATTCGATCTGGCTATTTGATCTATGTCGCTATAGTACTCCTCACACCGCATATTAAACAATAATGGTCTAAAAAAATCTTGATACTTTTGCCACCCTTGGATTCGAAGTTAATATTGATCAGGATACAATTGCTAGTTGGTGGGTCTTGGAACGTACGAACAAGTCACGACTACGGAAATATTGCTAAAACACGGTTCAATCTCTTGATCCGCAATGTCAGATCACTATAACAAGCTGAAGAGCCATCTTATGAACTCTCCACGGGAGAGTTCGCCTCTTTCGAGGTCAATTTCGGCTTCGAATATGGCACGAATGAATTCTGCGCTTCAGGTTAATTTCTTGGGAAGAGAACAGAGTGCAAGTCCGGAGCTGGATTCTCCTGGAAACTTGAAAAATGAGCTTGAGTTGTTAGACCATTATGGATTGAATGTTCCTGATGACGACAAATTGACAATGGAGATGCTTATGAATAAGGACTCTCCATTCTATGGTACAGACATTAACAAAGAAATCAATCCTAAGCAACTTCTTCCCTACAAAACAGAAAGTATCAGAGACCAATACAAATATTTGGCTCATATTGTTACGCATATTTATATTGCAATCAAAAGTGAGGATATTGGTGGCATTCTTGGCGTGAGTATGTCCGATTTAGAAAAGGCTGCAGCTGAAGTGGTGAACAATGCTGAGTCTCAAAGCTTTGATCCTATGAATATATCAGACCCGGACTATGACGCAGCTCAAAGCGATTATGATGGTTTTGACGATGATGATGTTGGAGACGAAGAGCAATTCTCTCCGTCCCCTGCTTCAAATGTGAATGCACAGTCCGCTGCTCTTGTAAGTCTCAAAAACTGGACAAAGGAGTTGAAGAACCTGCTACAGATGGGACTTGTTATTCCTGCTTCGTTGAAGATTTCTTTGATCAAAGCGTACTATGCAGTGATTCTTTGCAGAGGTCAGGAGGTTAATATTTCCATCTACGTGGAAATTGTTAGTCTTCTTGCTAAGGAGAAGGATCTGTTATACGAAAAAGGTCTGAGACTTGATTGGAAGCCTATCTACAAAGAAATGTGCTGTCAGATGAAGAATACCTCTTTTAACGAACATTTGAAAGATATGACTAGATTCAAAAAGATAGTCCAACTTGCAGATCGAGTCAACTTCTTTTTCGACCCAGAATGTCTACCTGAGATGATGGAACGTATTATGGCCAAATGCAGCACTCAAAATATTCATATTTCTTTTATGCAAATGGCATCTCTGCTTCCAGTCCCAATAAAAAGACCAAGCTTGGTCAATGGTCAAGTGGTCTATGAAGCTGGAGATATACGTCATTACCTACCATTTCTCTTCAGTTGTTGGGTTACCTGGAGAAATTCACCAAACCTATCGTGTTTGGTAAACCTTGTTGCTAGAATCACCGACCAGACTCTTAAAGAGCTTTCAAGTGATCCAAAAAGTGCAATCATGGGAAAATATGGAATCTTTACTGAGGATCAATTCAAATTCCTAATGAACCAACTTATTTTAGGTTCTCGATATTCCCAGGGAAGTCCTGAGGATACAAGTTTCCTAAAGTTGGTGACGGACGTCATGATAAACTCTTTAACACACAAATACGCTTTTGATGACAGGGGAGTGATGGATCTCCTCAAAACTTACTGGAGCTCTCTCTACACGCTGACACACCCTTCGAATCACGGCCATTGGGCTACTGTTCTTTCTCAGATTGCCAAGCGCATGGTTGTTGGGTACCACGTTCGGTTGATGGAGGAGCGTGTTGATCGGACATTGGTCAAGGCTGACCTCGACAATTACTCGAATCTTCCTGAGGAGATCAAGCTCTCGGAAGAGATGACGAGCCAGTTCATTGATATGATGCTACCAATAATAGACTTTGGTATACAATCTAAATCGACTTCGGAGAGAAAGAGATATATGACTGCATTAGAACTTTTGACTTTCATCAACCCATCTAAAGTCCTCGATCACATTCTTCTGGACATGTATCGATCTTTCGAAATGGTGGATTCTACGCATCGGATAAGTGTGGTACTAATGGAACTAACATACTTGGTGAGATTGATTTCTGCACAACCTGTTTATCGTGTTCATATCACGCGGCTGTTGTCACTGTTAGTTCCAGGAATTGATTCCAATGACCCAGATAAGACGATGATGACATTGAAGCTCATCAAATCCTTGTCAACAGTGGTTCCTATCTCTGATTTGACCAATGGCACTGGCGATGATGGTTTTATGGCTTTGGAGTTTACAACATTACATTTACAATATTTGGAAGCCAAATTCTACAAAGATGCTCCTAAAAGTCACGAAGAAGTTCCTGAAACATTTGCGTATGATCCTGCTGTGGAATTGGAAGCACTGAAATCCAGTTCGTCGTGTTTCGCAAGTTTCATCACTCAATTTTGCGAGAGATGCTTCACCTTCTTGGAGAATATTTCGAACATTGAAGATCAGGAAGAAATTGAAGCACAAGCAAGTATTTACATTGCACATACTTTTGATGTGCTTATGGATTCTCTTTCGGATGAAATGTATGGACTTCTGGTTGATAATTTCTTCGATTATATTACCAAGAACGTTCAACAGTCAGTGGTGCTGATTTTCTTCAACATGATCAAAACAATCATTAGAAGAGACACTAAAAACCAATTCCCAAGATTCTACAAGTTCTTTGTGAGTCATATCAAGGAAGAACTTGAACAGGGAGCTGGATCAGCAAGAACAGGTAAAAAAGACTCGAGACTCGAGTGGTATCTGAGATTACTTTCAGGAGCCTTTTTGGGGGCCACAGAAATAGACGACTTAGTTCTGGAAGAGATGAAGACTTTACTCAAGGAACATTTGTTGATTTTAAGAGGAGATTCTGTTCATGCTGCACATACAATTTCTGAGTCGATTTTGACTAGTTTATCACTTCCTAGGATTTTAGAACGTCGAATGGTGTCTCATTCTTGGGTCAAAGAAAATGGTCCAGCTGACGAGCGCTGCTGGGGAGGGTTTCAATTTGATCCATGTCGCTTCGAATCTAAAAATCTGGATTTCAAGTGGTATATTCCTTCAGAACAGGAGGTTTTTCAAGCTGTTGAGTTCTTCGGATTCATCTCGGATTTGTCGCTCAATGAGATCCAGCAATTTGTGGCCACCTTCAATCCCAATGAGGAGATACCATTATTGCTCGCAGATCGTATCGGCTATCTGGTTGGTCAATTGAAACATATTCTATCAGGAATCTGTACACTGTTTGATCCTCATTTCAGTCCAGATATGCTCCATTCTCATAAGCTGGCACCAACAGCAATGGAATCGAGCACATCGCTGGCCTCTATGACTAGCAACGATTCTGACGTTGAGATGGAGGAATCTGGTGGCAAGATTTCAGGGGATTATATGGCTGAAGAGTCATTGAATGAAAAGGAAATGGAAACAAGACTAACAGAGGAAGAGATGGACGATACGCTTAAATTGAACTCCATAACTGAGAGTCCTGCTCCTGAATCTGAAATGCCTAGTGGCATGGCTACACCTGCTTCGATTCCAAATCCTTCTGGATTGAACGACTCTATTTCCAATAGACCGTCCGCATTGTACTCTTTCGGCTACCATTACGAAGACAGAGGGGCATTTGCTAAATATGCGGACCCAAATTATGTGAAGCTCAACCAAACAAGAGACAGAATTGGTAAATGTTTACATTCACTGATCAAATGTCTTAATCAACAGGATGGTGCTGTTGAGTTGATGGAACGAGTCATTGACTGTGTTCATGATTGGTTGGCAGCCTGTGGAAATTTCGAGTCTCAAAGTCCAATCTATATTGACAATATCCATTTAGTTGACTCTCTACTGATACCATCTGCCAAGTCACCTTATTCTAGAACAATTTTGGGTGCTCGTTTGGCGGTTTATCACTCCAACAGACTGGCAATATCGAGAACTTCTAGATTGCCTACCGATACCGACAAACTTTTGATCAAGGATCTGATCTCGTTGGCGGCAGGAAGATATATGAATGTTGCCCAGAAGGCGATCTGGGTGCTGAGATCTGCTTTGAAGAAGATCCTTAACTGCACAAATCTGGTGTATGGAATTTTCAAAGAATGGGAAGTTGCCTTATTGAACAACGATAGAGAACGAATTAAAAACGTTATTGGATTCTTCTATGTCTCCAAGTTTAGAGGATTTGTTGAAAAGAGTCTGAAATACTTTTCGAAATACGAAGAGTTGCTTGCTAAATCGATTCAAATTGACGATTCCAACATTAACTATTATGCAATGGGACTATATGAGGAAATCGAACAACACGTGGTTGTTCCTAGCTACGTCTGTTTGATCGACAATGAACTGGTAGAGGCTATTGCTCCGTCGTCTTCTTTGGTTGAGGTCCAAATCAAGACATTAAAGTTGGCAAAGAAAAGGAAGAGAGATCTGATATTCGAGAGAATTAGAAGATTACAGGATACTGTTCTCAAGAGGGCACAATCCCATATTTACTGGAAGTTTGAAATTGGGGCTCTAGAGATTTTGAGTGGACTTCAAGCAAATCTGGAGATTCCTCTAGATGGTGATATTATGAGCCAAGTTGGAGGCGCTTTGGTTGATGGACATCCTGAAATTGTTGAGAGAGGGTTCGAATGGATCACTAACTCTATGGAAGCCATTAAGCAAAGAAGTATCTCCAACTACAAATATGAGCTCTATTTCTCTCTTGATCACAACGAGGATTTCATTTCTCAAGTTTCGGAGATTTTTGGCAAGGATAATCCTCAAGCATTCTTCAAAGACATCCAGAATCTTAAGAATCCACTGTTTTTTGTTGATAATGAGTTTGAAGTGCCAACTATTTGCTGGGACAATGAGCTCCAAGTGGTCAATGGAAAACCCGTGAAGGAGCTGAATCTTAATGAAGGAGATTCTAGCTCTTTGATGAAATTGGGACAGTTGATCAATAAGGAATGGGTCATCAAGATTCTGAAGACCCATATGGATGGAAGTGAAGAAGAAGACTCATACCATGTCGTCAATTTCTTATTCCAATTGATGCTTCTTACAACTTATGGGTACACTCCAAACATGCCATTTACTAACTGGCTTGAGGTCGGTGATGAGATTTATGATAAAGAACAGGAGCAGTCGCATTCTTGTCTTGCTGCCATCATTTCGGCACTCTTTATTAGATGCACTCTGAATCCTGTGCACGTTGAAATTTCTGATGAATATGCAGCTAAGAAACTGACTGAAGTTTTCAAATCTGGTATCAACCAACTGACAGAACCAATTTGGAAGAACTTCTTTGCACATGTTCCTGCTGCTGTGGATTGTCGCAGATTCCCAAAGTTCCTTGATGTTTTGTGCAATTTTGAGATTCCAAGAACTGATGAAATGTCTCCATTACTCGTTTCTTCCAGAATTGTGTTTTTGAACACATACTTGTCCTCAACAATGAACAGATTCCATGATTTCGAGGGCATCATCAGACGCTTTTTTGGAGCTCTGTCACATCCATATAAGATTGTTTCCGATAAGTCGGCTTCTCTTCTTTATGATTCATTGGTTTACACGTCCACGCCATGTTATGCAAATCAAAAAGAATTGATGAATGCAGTTGCACAAAGCCCGGGAAATCTGGGAGAAATATTCTTACAGATGAACCCCGTGTTTGATGAATGTCTCCTCGACTATCTCAAACAAATGAAACATCTGAGTACGAAACTTGACGGCCTTTCAGTTCAAGAGATTGTCGACTCGGATTACATGTATCATGTTCGTGGTCTTCATTCGTTATTGATGCATATGTTCAAGTCATCACATGGTATTCTGATGGTTCCATATATGGGTGAGTATATCTTCCCGCATCTTCTTCAACTTGATACAATGAAAGATGTTTGTCAGCTAGCACATTTATCCACCAAACCACTTTATTTCATGTTATCATCTGTGCGACTTGTTGGCGATAATCGGGATCTCTTCATTAACTTCATAATGAACGATTTCGGATTGAAGACTTCTACTACCGTTCAAAAAGAACATATGTTGGTGATGCTCCAAACATTTTTCACCACCAGATATATGACCATCACTGCTGAGCAAAGATCGACGTTGATAGCTAAGACAGTCTCATTCCTCTTTGTTGGTCCTGTTTCGATTCGTGAACAGGCTGCAGGAATTTTCTCTACAATGGTTCATGGGTCGGTGAACTCAGAACGTTCACAATTGATCAAACTTTACATCGACAAGTTTGTCGATATTATCAACAAGAACCGCAAAGTCAAAGGAAAAACCATGAATGCCCAAACTATGGATCTTGTTCATGGAGCTACTTTGGGATTAGGTGCCTTGCTTAATGCCTTCCCATATACCTCGCCACCTCCACATTGGCTACCAAATGTGTTGTGGATACTAGCAGGTAGATGTTCGAGCTTTGAAGGTGCTGTGACACGTACAGCAAAGAAGGCTTTGGCAACATTCAAAAAGACCAGACAAGATACCTGGCATATTGATAGCAAGTTCTTTACTGATGATCAGCTCGAAGAGCTCGAAGGAGTGTCAGGAAGATCGTTCTATTTGTGATATTTAAAATGAGAGGTGTTGCAATCGTTGCGTTTGGGTCTGAAGTTGTGGCGAGTCTGAAGTGATCTCCAACTTCGCCCTGCTCAACTCCAATCCTTGCAACAATATACATGCTTTGCATATTTTGTTAGTAGACAAATAGCCGCATTTTTCGCACCTGCTTCCACTTTTAGAAAGTGACACCGATCCGTCCGCACGGATCTCTGTCTCTGTTATGTCTTTCTTAGGTCCTGGTCGTTTTTTCTTCTGTTGTAGCTTGAAATGTTCACCAGAATAAATAATGTCCAAAATACATGAAGGCCGCACACTCTCAAGATTCTTCATCAATGCTCTAGCAGTTCCTCTAAAAGCTTCAGGAGCATAAGTACATTCTGTACTGAAATAATCCAGCTTTTTGTAATGTGCATATAACACAATCTCCTTCTGGTAGCAATACTTGAACGGCTTAGATCTTTTAATAGGAGATCCTGTAGATTTGGTAGTAATATTGGTGGAACTTTCTAAGCGCGCAGTGTCCCCCCTCAACAAATTCATCAAGACAGTTTCGGCCATGTCGTCGGCATTATGGCCCGTGACAACATGGTGGATCTCCAATTTCATGGCCCCTCTATCAAGAGCTTGTCTTCTCAAAACTCCACAATAGGTACAGGAAGATTTGATTCCTGAACACGAAACAATCTCATCCATTGTCCAGTTGTATAGGTCTTTATAAGAGACGATTTCCAGAGGCATATCGTATTGTTGTTGGTTCCGTTTAACCGTAGCCAAAGAATCGTCTCGATATCCAACAATACCTTCGTCAATACTCAGAAGCACAAACTCAACACCATAATCATATCTTTCGTTTAAAGTCTTGAGTATAGATGCAAGGACAGTGGAGTCTTTGCCTCCCGAAGCTCCAATAGCCACCCTTTCTCCTCGGTAGAAGAGCTGTTCTTTCTCGATTGTGAGATGGATTTCTGTTTCAAAAACATGGAAAAAGCATTCCTTGCATAGTTTTTGTAGATTTTTAGGCCGTCTCATGACGGCCTTGTTGACCTGACACCTCTCACAAACACTTGACGTCTTAGAGGGCATTAATAAATACTGGGATAATTTTTTTTCCAACACAGCCCGAAATCGTTCCTTATTAATAATACTTGTTTAATGAAGTTCGCGTTATTCCTTCTGATTTCCGCCGTTTTGGGCGCTGTTTTGGAACTGGAAGCATCGAATTTTGATGACGTTGTGTTGAAGTCCGGGAAAACCACTTTGGTCAAGTTTTATGCCTCGTGGTGCAGCCATTGTCGCAAACTGGAGCCTATCTGGGAGGAATTGGCCACCGTGTATGAAAACAAGCCAGAAATCCAAATCGTTAGTATTGATGCAGACAAGCATAGCAAGATTGGGAAGAAGTACGGTATTGAAGCTTTTCCAACGATGAAATTGTTCAAGAAGGATCAGTTGGAGACTCCTATTGAATATGAAGGCGCGAGATCAGTCGAGGCCCTTACCAATTTTATTCAGGCCCATACTGGCATCAAGAACGTTGGACCTGTTTCGAAGATTGTGAAGTTACATGATGCTAATATTGAAGAAGTCATTGCTGGTAAAGATGCCTTCTTTTCATTGACTGCTGATTGGTGTGGACATTGCAAGAAACTGAAGCCTACTTGGGAGAAATTGGCCGAGATTTACGAAAAGGATTCTAATGTCTTTGTTGTTGGACAGATCCAAATCACAGATCCCGAACCAAGTGAGTACGTTTTAGATAAGTTTGACGTTGAAGGATTCCCAACTTTGGTTTACGTCAGAAATGGAAATTTGGATGACTTTGAAATTTATCAAGGTCCAAGAAACTTGGGAGCATTCACCAAGTTCATCAATGAACGTGCTGGTCTTCATAGATCTGAGAATGGTGGATTACATCCAGATGCAGGTCTATTACACAGTTTGGATAAAAAGATTGCCAAGTTTGTGACTGCTACCAAAACTGAACGGGCCTCTCTTTCCACCGAGCTTTTCGAATCTCTTGATCAACTCAAGAAAGAAAGCAAGTATGCCAAAGAGATTAGATACTACACGAAACTCATCAACAGTTTGGTTTCTGGACCATACGATTTCATTCCCCATGAAATCACTAGATTGGAAAAAATGCTTCTTGAAAACGTGAGCTCCGAGGCCAAAGACTCGGCAATGTTCAGACTGAACATTCTGCGTCACTTCAATAAATTTGCTAAACCAGAGAGCTATAAATAATGGCAGTTACCAAATAACATCGAATCTCTGCGCTCCTCTGACCAACTGCGGGAAAACTTTACCTTGAAGAACAGTCTCCTCCAAAATTGGCTTGACGTTCAAAGGAGTACATCTTGCAAACCACACAAATTCACCTCCGCGATTATAGATTAGAAGATTGGCGGCAAATTTGTGTCCTCCAACATGATTAACATAGATAACTTGAACTCCGCCCGGTCTATCGTCTCCGGCATCTCTGTGAAGTTCTCGTTCTCTAAGCTGTGATTCAAATTCTTTCTTCATTATAGGAGCAGTGATTCCACACTTCTTGTCTCTAGTCCGATGCGAACATAGGAGAACATATGACATACTTGGGTCTTTCTCTATAAGGCATCCATCAATTTGATCTGGCACGGATTGACCACTTCTAAGCAATTCGACAACAGTTTTGATCACATGATGGTTCTGCGATGTAATTCCCTTGATCCACACGAAAAATGGCATTAGTAAAAGATCGCATTTCTCTTGTTTCGAGTAAGCTTCAAATTCTGTATTATTAAGGGCCATATTAGTTGCACTGATCTTTGTTCTCAGTTTCAGACCAGAGACTGTATCACTAACAAGCTGTAAAATGGTTCTTGGAGCATCAAATGGATCTCTTTGCCAATCAGTCTTACCTGTGGACACCAAAACATGCAAATCCAGAGGTTTTACGGACTCCCAGAGCTTCTCTTTAGCGGCAAGTGAATCAAGCTTAAAACATGAAGTAGAGTACGAATGATGACATTCTGAAGGATCACATTCTGCCGACTGGTCTGACAGAGGTAGCACTTTGGCAATCTCTGCAGAAGGATCACTAGATCCTCCAAAAACTTTGTTCAGCACAAACATAGCTAAGCAAATAATTTGTCTTTTTTTATCGTTAAAGCTAGTCCGGATTTGTAATCCTGAATAATCTTACGTAAATACAATAAAGCTCACTCATCCTCAAATTCTGCAGGAGATAGAATATCATACTCGTCGATCAGCGACACGTTGCTGGAGCTTGCTGAACAGCTCAAGGCCGCGTTCTCGTCCTCAACAACAACGAAATCTGCATCTGAGTCGTTGGCATCATCGACTTCCATATGGATCATGGACTCGGTTTGATTAGCTGTCAGATCGCAGACTGCAGAATCTTTACCAAACACTAGTTGACCCTTGGCAATTGCCTTATCATCTTCAAGTAGCTCGATCGTACCAATCATCTGGTCTTTGAACACAAAGTTTGTAGTTAAGGCATCCTTTCCCCAATCTGCCACGTCCACCATCAAAAACCGTGTACTTCCTGCCTTGAATACATTGGATGTGATACTGAACTTTCCAAGGGTATTGTCCAAAATAATGCTGAGCTCGGGTTTCAAGATATCCCTTCCAAGACGATTAGTTAGAGCAAACTGCATCAACCGCGAGTTGTGTTTGCTGCATGTCACATGCACCAAGTCCTCAGCAGTGTAATCTTTCATCAAATTGTAATCCTGGATCAATTGCGACAAAAGAGTAACCTTGTCCTCTTCTTGATCTTCCAGCAAAGACAATAACGAGTCCAATTGGGCAGCCTTGAGTTTCAGATCATCAATATCCTCCTCCGGATCGGCTGTCTCTTCGGTCACACAGCTCACCACAATATTGGAGACTCCCAATTTGGGCCGCTCTGCTTTCTTAATCTTGATCATTTGATGGTCCGGATGGTGGCCCATCTTGATCACATCGTTGGCCTCACAGGTCGAGCAATAGTCGAAATCCTGGCACTCCAAACACTTATATCTCGGACCTTCAATCTGTTGATCACAGCCATCGCACATAACATGTTTGTGAACCACCAATGGGGATTTTTTCGGATCCTCTTTTAGATCATCAATCATGACCAAAATCTTTGCGAATTTGGATTCGATGATGTTACTGAGGACTTTGAAAATGTCTGAGTTTGACAGATTCTCCGAAATGGAATCGCGCAACGTTTTTATGTTGACATTGTCGGCACCACTAAACATTTGTTCGATTCCTTCCAGAAACTTTTGAACTTCTGAGGCATAATCAGCCAGCTGTTTGTCCTGTTTTGGAACCTTGAACGCCACATTGAGCTTCAAATGGTTCTTGACTGTTAGGCTCCGTTTCAAATTGTCAAAGTCTTCAAAAGAATCGAGCGCCACATATGCCCCTGATTTCTTGCTTTTGCGTTGCAACAAGATATTCTCCACTGAAGTTGTTTTCAATAATTGTTTGATCTTCCCCTCTTCGGTATGTGCATCCAACTCCTTGATGATCTGTTCTTTGGACAAAAGCCGATGACGACTTGTTTCGAAAACATGTTTAGACGACCAATCGTCTCCTGAATATGTCACTTTCACAGTGACCTGAATTCCCCAAAATGACGGCGTGCTCATTATAATAACCAATTAGAAATCCCAACACACTTTACCCGTACCTAGTGCGAACCCGAAGCAAAAAAACCCTAGAGAAATAACCAAACCTTAAATGATCCCAAATCTTGCTTTGCTTAAGTTAATTTGCCTTCTAGATAAGATGATAAAAAAGTTACCCCCGCGCGTCGACAGGCTTTGTCGACGCCAATCTCTTTTCTAAAAAAAGATTCGCTTGCAAAAAAAAAACATATATTTCAGGGATCAAGTTTTGGTACCTGTTTGTTGTCAACACTGATTCAAATGCTTTGGCATACGTTACTTTCACTTATATTTGCTACAGCAGCACGGTCTATTGATCTGGACCCGACGTCGCAAGATTCAGTTTGTGCTGCTGCCACACTCATCACCGAAGGTATCATGGACTACTATGAAGGTATTCGATACGGAGGAACCGTGGGAATGTTTCAACCACCATACTATTGGTGGGAAGCAGGAGAGGTTTTTGGTGGTATGATCGACACATGGTACTTTTGCAAAAATACAACTTATGAGTCGATTATTTACGATGCTCTTCTAGCGCAAATAGGCCCGGACAAGGATTATATGCCTTCTAATCAAACGGCAACTGAAGGTAATGATGATCAAGCCTTCTGGGGACTTGCTGCACTGGAAGCTGCCGAAAGAAACTTCACTAATCCTTCAGGAGAATACGCTGATGTTTCATGGATGGCTTTAGCTCAAGCTGTTTATAATACCATGTGGGAAAGATGGGACCCTAAAAACTGTGGTGGAGGATTGAGATGGCAAATTTTCACTTGGAATTCGGGTTTTGACTACAAAAACACGGTTTCTAATGCTGGTTTGTTCAATATTGCTTCCAGAATCGCAAGATACACTTCAAACAATAATTATTTCGAGACGGCAAGTACCATCTATGATTGGCTAAAAGAGGTCGGATTTGTCCAAGCGAATGGGGACTCTTATGTTGTCTACGATGGTGCCAAAATTGGGGATAACAACTGCTCGACCTTGTCCGCTGGAGAGTACACATATAACTATGCTTTGTTGATTGGAGGCTGTGCTTATTTGTATGATTATACCCAGGATGAAAAATGGTCTGACGAAGTTGGCAAATACTGGAACGAGATTCAAACCAAGTTCCTCAATTCTTCCACAGGTATCATATATGAGAGTATCTGTCAAGAAGCGGGAAAGTGCAATACAGATCAGAGATCGTTTAAATCGATTTTCAGTCGGATGCTTGGGGCGACAGCCAAACTTGTTCCAGCGTACACTGACGAAATCATGGAGACCTTGAAAAAGTCGGCTCTGGGTGCTGCTCAGTCTTGTACTGGAGGAACTGATGGCCACACATGTGGTCTCAACTGGTCATATGGTCGTAATGACGGCTGGTATGGACTGGGAGAACAGATTTCTGCACTAGAAGTGATGCAGAACAACCTTGTTACCCAATTCCCAGGGCCATTCTCCTATTATGGTGGCCACCGAAATGGCACAGGATCCAGCTCCAACTCGACAGCTGGCAGTGGAGGTGCATCGTCCAATATCAATGACAATGCCGGAATGGATGCTGAAGACGAGGCATTAAATGCCAACAGCATGAGAGTGACCTCTAAAGACCGCGTGGGAGCAGGAATAGTGACCGCTATCGTTTTGGCTATTTTGATTGCCTTGAGTATTTGGATGATTGTGTAAACTTCAGAACTTTGAAGACATGATCCAATCCAGAAACAACATAGAATCGCGCATCCACTTGGCGACTGGTTTCCCAGTCTTCTAAGAATCCAGAACTTCGATGTCGATCGACGAGGACCGAACCTAGCCCTGCTCGCAGCGAGCATTCAACATCGTTTTCCACGTCCTCGCCAATGTGCCAAACCTCTTCGCGGGGAACCTGCCCTTTTTTTCGTAACTCTTGCAAAATCAATTTAAAGAACTGTTCATTAGGTTTAGCCACATCCAAATTGTAGCTTAAGAAAACGTCTTCTGGATTAAAGTATTTGCGTAGTCGGAACTCGTCCAAAACTAAATGCAAAGCCCTTTCATCCGCATTAGATGCAATACATGTCCAAGCGCCAGCACTCGAAACTCGCTGCAAAAATGGCTCGACATCGTCAAACACTCGAAATGCTTTGCTAGTCTCGAAATGACGGATTATGTCATCAAGAAAAGGAGCATCTGGAGAATACAACTTTGACAGCACCTGCCGCCAGAAATCGCGGATTGGCAATTGCTGGTACTTTCCATAGTTTGGATACTTCATCCATGATTCTTTGAAAGCAGCTTTGAATCGTGCTCGCAGTTCCTGTTCTGGCATAATTGCTGTTGGATCCGATGCCGAAGCAATTCGGTTATATTGGGTTTCAATTGGCTCTTTAGGAGTATATAATGTATCGTATGCATCCATTGTAAGTATAGAGCATCTTGGACGTGAGATATTGGTACTGAATTTCAGTTTGCGCATCGTGTAATTTACATTAGTATACAGTATTAATTTTTCAGTAGCCTTTGCGTCTGCGTCTCTTTCTGGCAATTCTGTCCTTATACTTTTGTTCGCAGCCAGAACTACAAAACCAACGGCTCTTTCCAGGGTCTTTGTACAAGCCCACGCATTTATAATGAAACCATTCAATTGGACATGAGGAGTTGTCACATGCAATCATTCGACCCATACTTGGACCGTGGCAGAAACAGTACAGTTCTTGTGGAGTAGATTCAAATTCGGGAGTTTTCTGTCTTTCCTCGAACTGTTCTGGCTCTTCAAGTTGTGCTGGCGTTTCTGGTTCGGGTTTGACCTTCACTTTGGGTAATTTGCGAATCTTCTTCTTCTTCTGTGTCAATGGATCATCTTCGTCTGATTCGTCCTTTGTTTTGGACACAAATTCACGTTTGAAATCTGTGAAACGGTCCCAGGTGCGCGCGCTCTGGGCCGATCTCGATTGTCTGATCAGATCCATTAATTTAATCTCGTTTTGAACCAAGTTTCGATGGTCTGCCAGTATTTGATTCAAATGGCTCATCTGTGCAACCATCTCTGTGGAGTTCACACTTAGCTGTCGTTTCAAAACAGCTATCTCACTCATAATGTCTGTCTTTCTTACCCTTCCTGGTTTTTGATGTCTCAAAATCTCGTGTAATTGCGCTCGAAGAGTCTCGTTTTTTAAACTCAGCGATTGAGTAATCCACAGAGAATGTACCACCTCGCAGGGCAAATGATCAAGAAAGGAGATAAACGCATTGTTGGCGTTTACCACTACATTCGCTGTGGAGTCTAAAGTCATGGGTAAAAAATAAAAACAAAAAGGACGATCGACGCAATTCAAGAATGTCAGTTATAATAGATATACATAGGATATACCAAAACTCTTTACAAAAGACATCTATTAGTCTATAGTTTTGGATGCTGACGTTTATTTCTTTGGAGGGTGGAAAGTGAACTTTCTGTGCTTGATTGGAGCCCACTTGAACTTCTTCACCCAGACGGAAACGAAGTACAAAGCAGTGACGACGATCATGGCCTTAACACCAAGTCTCTTTCTCTCGTCGTGCTCTGGCTCGGCAGCCCAGTTCAAGAAGGTAGTGACATCCTTTGCCATTTGGGAAGTGGTGGCAGGAGTGCCGTCTTCGTACTCGACAAGGTCGTCGAACAACACTCTACCCATGGCAATGGATCCACCTGGGAAGTAAGGATTGTAGTTAGATCCTGGAGGTAATTGGACACCTGCAGGTGGCTCATCAGGGTAACCGGTCAACAGGGAGAAAATGTAATCACAAGCACCGTGTCTGGCCTTGACGATCAGCGAAAGGTCAGGAGGTAGGGCACCTTGGTTGGCAGCTCTTGCAGCTTGTTCATTGGCATATGGACCTGGGATGTGGTCGGCAAGCTTACCAGGTCTCTTCTTAGGGTTACCTTGGTCATCAGGTTCATCATCGTATTCGAACTCCTCGCACATAGTTTTGACCTCAGATTGAGTGTGAGACACACCAACAAGGGTTCTCCAAGCAACTCTATCCAAAGAGTGGCATGCGGCACACACCTCTCTGTAGACCTGGAATCCTCTTCTAATGGAAGCATGGTCGAAGGAGTCAAACATTCCGTTGTGCGACCATCCGTATTCTGGAGCGTGCAATCCGTGCTCAGCGGCAGTCATAGCCTGAGCAGTTTGCGAATCCTGGTAAAGAACGAATGCAGAGGCAAGTCCAACGGTCGCAACCAATCCTTGCACAGCTTTTTTCGTATTAGAAGACACTGCAGGCTTAGCGGTAGAGAACGCTCTCCATTTCACTGAACGCCTCAGAGAAGATCCAAATTGTGAGTACATGGCTAAAGGTCTATCTTGAGTCTAGTTGACAAAAGATATTTTGCAAAAAACTTTGAGGTTCCGTCCGGCCAACCACCGCGCAGGAATTTTCTCACCACGGCACATCTCGCACCAGGCCCTGTAAACAATTGTGCATCCACCAGCTCGAAAAAATTTTACAACAGCCAATAGAAGACGATATAAAAGTCAAGTGGTTCGCGAACCAATAAATGGTTTTACTCCTGGTGCACGGATGTGGTTTTTCTATCTCAAGATGTGAAAAACGCGAAAATTGGCGTATTATTATTTATTTCTAATGGCTAACGCGCAGGAACAGGCCTATTTGGATCTTTGTGAAAGGATCATTAATGAGGGTGAACATCGTCCTGACCGGACTGGTACCGGTACTTATTCACTTTTTGCTCCTCCACAACTTCGATTTTCTTTAGAGAACGGCGTCTTTCCGCTTTTAACCACCAAAAAGGTCTTCTTCAAGGGCATTCTTCATGAATTGTTATGGTTTGTTGCTGGAGAGACCGACGCCAAGAAACTCAGTGCTAAAGGTGTGAAGATCTGGGAAGGAAATGGATCCAGAGAATATTTGGATTCCATTGGACTCACTCATAGAAGAGAAGGAGATCTCGGTCCAGTTTATGGCTTCCAATGGAGACATTTTGGTGCAGAATATAAGGATTGTGATACAGATTATACTGGAAAGGGGTACGATCAATTGGCCAAGATTATTGAAACATTGAAAACCAATCCTTACGATAGAAGAATCATCATGAGTGCATGGAATCCTGCAGCTTTTAAAGATATGGCTCTGCCACCATGTCATGTTTTCTGTCAATTCTACGTGAATTTCCCTAAAGACTCCAAGCCAAAACTCAGTTGTATCATGTATCAACGTTCCTGTGATATGGGATTGGGTGTGCCATTCAACATCGCTTCGTATGCTCTCCTAACTTGCATGATAGCCCATGTGGTCGATATGGAACCTGGTGAGTTTATTCATACAATGGGTGATTCACACGTTTACTGTGATCATGTGGACGCTCTCAAAGAACAGTTGCAACGCACTCCACGCAACTTCCCCACACTAAAAATTAATAGAAAGGTGACCTCCATCGACGACTTCAAATTCGAGGATTTCGAGGTGTTGGATTACGAGCCGCACGGGCCCATCAAGATGAAAATGAGCGTGTAAGTAACGAGAATATTTCGCATTATTGGATCTCCTCTATACCTCTTGTAGTTCTGCGGAAACTCATGCTTTTGCGTCGTTGACGATTCATGTTTTCCTGCTCTTTGCTAACTGTGTTCTCCATGAATTCGAAAACCGAATCTTCGGGAGTTTCGTCTCTACGAGAGACATCTGCAATACTTTGGCGTCGAAGTATGTTAATTTGCGATTGTTTGAGCTCTTGGAGAGGATTGGCGCGTCGGGCACCCGAGATCGAGGCCCGTTTGGAGGCAATTTCTTGAGATTCGGCAGCCAGAGATTTGCGTCGTTTGCGAGAAAGATAGATCGACGACCGTCTGCGACGTTTGTCAACAGGAGTCGGCATCGAAAGAGGGTCGGCATCTTCGCAAACAATCGGCTGTTTCTCAGGAGAAATGCTCTTCACTTCAATGGCTTTTTGTACATCTTTTGATCTTGGTGGAGTGGCTAATGCCGGTAACGTTTCAATTGGAGGTTCCGATAATGTAGGAGGTTCTGCCGGCGTGCTCAGATCCTCAACGATTTTCTCGGGTTCGGGCGTCGAAACCACTACTGGACTGTATGGCTCCACTGTTTCTGCTCTGATCGATAAACTTCTTCTTCTCCGACGCCATCTTTCGTTATTTGATTGTTCTTTGTTTTTAATCTCTTGCAATTTTGCTGTCTTTAGCTCAGTAAGTCGACTACTGGCCATTGTCTGATCCAATTCCAACTCGCGCCTCATCTGGCTGATTTGACCAAGCATCTCCTCGAATTTTGTTATCATATCAATTTCCAGCGCCGTCAGTTGTTTATTGATACTGTCCTTCGTCTTGACCTCGGCGTTGCGCAACGCCAAAGCCTCACTTTGCGAGCTGGCCAATTGATCTTCCAATTGGGTGATCTTGGACATTAGTTCTGAATTCTTTGTAGCTAGTACTTTATTCTGTTGCAAAAACCGCCGCTTAACAAACTCCAGTTCAATCGTATTGGACGATATGTCTGGGGTCGCGCGACTGCCGCTTCGGGCCCGTTCTGCCAGGTCCCTAACCACGGCTGGATTATTAGCTAAACGCGCCATACTAAGCAAAAAGTGTATTTATTTTTTTTTGACCCAGTCGCGCAAATATCGCGTTCGTTTTTTTAATTTAATTATGGACTCCTTAAACGTTAAACTCCAGCAGAAAGTGAAAGAGTTGGAGAATCTCCAGCAAATCAGAGACCTTACAAAGACTCTTAACGTGTCTTTGGAAGAATTTGCTGCACAGATCGATCTTCTAGGCGAGGAAGCTGGTTGTATTGAGTCAGTCACTGGGAACTGGATGAGAATCATTAGAGCAGTGAGTCTGGCATCAAACTCACTCGCAAAATACAAAGAAGAAGATTTTGAGACCGACAGACCAATGACCGAACGGTTGGTGCGATGCAGAATCGATCAAAACCAAAAGATCGTGACCAAAAATTAATTTTCTAATACGTTGTATTTATCCACTTGTCAAGATTGATTTTGCTGTTAAGCTCGCTCAAAAGTGAGTTCTCCTTCAGGAAATCGTCTTGAAGAGATGTCGGAACATCCAGGTTGTTCAGATCGTCTATATCGACCATCAATTCTTGCACAGTGGAAGGCGGTGCCATTTTCAAGGAAGAAAGTCCTGACATCATTTGAAGATACTGGTTATCTTGTATGTTGACCCCTTCGACCAAATCGTCCCAATCGGTGGTCAAAAACAACCGTTTCCAAATGAGTTTCTCTAAAACCTGATGAGAAAACGTGTATGTGCTTTGATGATTGATGTAATTAGTTGCATTCGAATGTTTGATCATACTGAACAATTTCATAAGATTGACAAAATTGTTATGATTGAACTCGTCAAACTTCACCAGCGTGAGTAATTGCACAATCTCAAAGATGCTTAGTTGTTCATGTTTATCCATCTTTGCAACAATATCGCCCATCAGAGATTGGAAACCTTTCATCTGATGGAGATATTGTGACTCCTGTATGAATGTTTTTATATTGCTTGAATCAATCAATTTCGCATAATTTGTTTGTAATTCAATCATTTGCAGATTGATCTCGATCTCATCTAGTAAATCCTCACAATCTTGTTCCTGTGCAATTATGGAAACTTTGGCAATGCTCAATTGTAACCGTTTCTTTTCGATCGGCTCATCCTTCATGGCCGAAACGTATTTGATCAGCTTCTCGGCAGCCTTCAAATACTGCTCGTTTCCAATGTCCCTAATCCATGCTATTTTGTAGTTGGAGACGTCCAATTCCATGAACTTGCGCACATATTCGGGATATTGAGCTTCATAATCCATAATCAATCTGACTTTGTTGGTGCGCACATAATATCTAAACAGCACCTCAGCAAATTGATATCCATATCTTTCGAAACAGTCTTGAAATTTGAGAGCAACAAGTTCGTCTCCAGGAGCGCTCAATTCTCTTTCTGAGTCCAAAATCTCACAGAAACTTTCCAGATCGTTGTTTCTCTGGATCAATCTAATGATATCTTGTTGTTTGCCTAAAACAACAAACAGTCGAATCCATCCCTCTCTGTTCTTCTTCAAAAGATCTTCTTGAGACCCAGATAGGTTGTAGTAAAGGAAGAAAGCCAGTTTCAAAACAATGTTGCTGATTCGTGTCTTTTGTTCGGAGTCTTGAAGAGATTCCAAGACATCAGCATATGTCAATGTCATGCTTTTCAATATCTCATTCACATCAGACAATAAACCTTGAGCATTGTTGAATAATCCAGATGATTGATTCTGATCCATTTCAAGATTCAAAAAGCCAAGCTCAAAAACCTCGGAAAGAACTTCGCCAAATAACATCATGTCGGAAGGATCTTCCAGATTGATTTTGTTAACCAGAGATGCAATGAAACCCACCACAGAGTTGGTAGAATGCTGGAAAAACTCATCAATGTCTTTGTATTTAGTGTCTTTCCTCAGCACCTTGTCTGAAACCAATCTTAACGACTCGGACTTAGTTAGCCGCTTGTATAACTCCGAAGACATTTGGACCTCCTCCACAATGGACATGAATTCCAACCAGAACTTGTTGCCCAGCTGGAAATTCTCGTTGCAAAATTGGCAAAGACTGCGTAGCATGTCGCCTCGTTTATCGAGATTGGTCTGCAAATTCGTGTATAAGGCCAGGTTCCAATACCTGTTTGAGGCCACTTCGTTGGCGATCCCAAGAACGGCAACTCGAATGTCGTCTTCGCTCACTGCCAAACGGAAGTTGTCCATTTTGAAGTCCAAAAGATTCTGCGTATTACCAAACTGAATTGCTTGGTCTATGTGACTTCTGAGGAAATCAACAATAGTAAGTTTATCACCTGCACGTTGAACCTCAATATTGAATGCTCCTTCTTCTGTGATCATCATTATGGCACTCACTCCAACACTGGAACCTAAAACAGCGACATCCGGATTGAAATTAATAAAGTCCTCCCAACGTTCACTAGGAACTGGGTCGATGTCCACCATCACCATTGAATGGTCTGTAACTATTTCAGCTATGCTTCCTATCACAAACATCTTTGGGAATCTATCGGTAGTGCAAGTGATGGTGATTTCATGGGAATACATTAAGGATGGGTCGGAATCGAGCTTCAACATAGACAATTGTAATCTATTTCCTGAAGAGCTTTCGCAAGTCGTCAAAACAAGAATTGTGTCAACATCAAGAATCTCTATGTCTTTGATCCTCAAGTTGTCGGAATCCAAGATTTGTTCAGATAAATATGGCTTGATGTTGATTTGATGCTCGATGCTGGCCGAACCATTGACCCAATTGGCCACCACCAATTTTCCTTCTTCCTCCTGAATCAGAATTTTATAGTTGACCATACTCTCCTTGAGACATTTCACCGAAATGACCTTGTTGCCATTCTCGTAGGCCTCAACATTATGCGAAGAAAGTCCCATAAACAAGTTCATAAGCGATTTAGGGGCATAAATGTCGATAAAGACCAGATTCTCTTTACCCAACTGGTCCATCAGACGTAATATCGTGACTTTGCGGTTGCTAGTAGCAATTAGAATTCCAACTCCTGCAATGTACTCAACAATAGTGACCATCTCGTTACCTGCTAGTCTCATGGTGGTGGTTTGTACATTGTCAAAGATATCAAGTGAAGGTGCAAGAGTCAAAGCCTCCACATATCTAACCAAGCCAGTAATGGAATCGATAATTACCACGCTTGTCTCTCCATTAGCCGCGTTTGGAAACACTCTGACTTGAGGAAGAATTCCATAATCGTTCTTCTCATAGCTGAACTCATATGGGATAGGCTTGATATCAGCTCCATTGTAATCGTAGATCAAGATTCTTTCATTTGTCACCAAGACAGCCTTGCCAGTGTCAGCATCGAGTGTTCCATACGAGATGGTCTCATCGAGCTTCAACTGGGGCAATTCGCACGGGAATTTGCTGATTTGGAATGTTTCAGTCCGCACAACCTCTTTCAGACGGTTAGCAGGTCGTGATTGGCTGACACTTGTCGGCTTCGTGCTGTTCAACCGATCGAGATTGAAGCTAAACATGAAGAAGATTGATGGTTTTGTTTGGTAAATAAAAAAAATCAAGATCCCGGGTAACCCCAAAAAAATATTTGAAGTATTTAAATTTTTTTTTTATAACTAGGTTAACTATAATGATTCGCACTATCAAACCTAAGAGCGCTCGTTCGAAGCGTGCTTTAGACAAGAAACAGCCTAAGATTGTTGAAAATGTCAAGAATGCTCTGTTTGTTCCTGGATCTTCCTCGAACAAAGCTCTTCACGACATCTCTGTGGACCTTTCTTCGCTCAAAAAACCAGATATCAAACGGTTCACCAAGAAAAATGAGATTCTTCCTTTCGAAGATTCCTCAAAACTCGAGTTCTTCAGTGAGAAAAACGATACCTCGTTGTTGGTCTTGAGTACTAGCAATAAGAAACGGCCAAACAACCTCACTTTCGTCCGCACATTTAACTATAAAATATACGACATGGTTGAGCTGATGGTGCTCAACAACTATAAGCTTTTGCAAGACTTCAAGAAGGTGACTTTCAATGTGGGATTGAAGCCGATGTTTGTTTTCAACGGACCAATTTTCGACTCGCATCCTTTATACAAGCAGATCAAATCTCTTTTCCTCGACTTTTTCCGTGGAGAAGTGACGAAATTGCAAGATGTGTCTGGTCTTCAGCACGTGATTTCTGTTTCTGCCATTGAGGAGGATGATCATGATGGAAGTAGCATGTCTGCTCTTCCTCTGGTCCATTTCCGCGTTTATAAATTGAAAACTTACAAGTCTTCAGAGCCAAAGCTACCAAGAGTGGAGCTGGACGAGATTGGCCCAAGACTGGACTTCAAGATCGGCAGACATCAATACGCTGATCCGGAGATGGAGAAGGAAGCTTTCATGGTGCCTAAACAGCTGCAACCAAAGCAAAAGAAGAACGTCGATGTGGATACTATGGGTGATAAGATTGCCAAGGTTCACGTTGGTATCCAAGACTTGAGCAAGCTTCAAACCAGAAAGATGAAGGGATTGAAGAGCAAATATGATCAGCTCAGTGATGACGACGAGGAGCAGGTCAGTGAAGACGAAGGTGAGGATGAGATTGATGGAACTGTGTTTGACTCTGAAGGTGACACTGAATTCCTTGATGCCGAAGAAGAGCTCCCTCAAAAAAAGAAGAGAAGAACCTAGACAAGGGACATTGAAATCTAATATATAGCGAGCAGTCGGTTAGCGATGAGTATAATACATTGATAGCGATTAAAAAAGGAATTTGTCTCAGTAGAATGTTGGGCCATATTGGTTAATTTGTGATCTTTCGTTAGATTGGTTGTTGTTGTTGAGGAACGATGAAACGGTCGAGGGACTTTGGAAGAAACAGTAGTTTTCCAGCAACTGCTGATACGATTTGGAGTTGATATCGGGTTTGCGGGGCCTAGAAGGAGGGACGTTGGACCCTTGCTCTAGATCGATGGTCTTAGGCGAGACCTCTCGTTCCATGCGGTGGGACTCGTTATCATCTTTGGGTTTCAATGGAAGGTCAGGGGGTATAAGGTCAGTGAATGTTGGCGCAGCGCCAATGTTTTGGAGAATCAAAGGGGTGCCCGGAGAATTCATGCTGCTACCCAAATGATTATCTTGGTGAAAATCGTACGAGGTTTTCGGATCCCGGTCCGAACTCGGCTCTGTTTCCAAAGGTCCTCGTAATGTGAGGTTATCTAGAGCACTTTCCAATTGGTGAATACTGCGGGGATCTAAGGATGCTGAAACTTTGGAAAGAACATCATCCAGACTGGCACTCTTGCGCAGAAATTTTGAGGAGTACATTGGTTCCGTTTTAGAATTCACTGAATCTGCCTTTGAAGGGGGCACGGATCGACTAAATCGTAGATCGTAGTTACGATTCAGGTTGCTGTCCCAAAACTCTTGGCTATTTGCCACATATCGAATGCACATTTGAAATTCCGGCTCGGAATCGGTAGCTTGGTTGTGACTAAGATGGAATTGTGAAAACAGAACAGGAACAGACATCTTGAACACGAATCTGTCATAATTGGCTCGTTTCAACACTCGAGGAAGATCTGGGATGTAGCTGGCTTCCACATTGATGGCAGTCTCCCAGTTATTGAAAGTATATCTGACGGTGACTGATTTATGGTAAGATACGTTTTTAACAGCGATTTGACCAAGTAGTTCTGTCTTGTCGACATTAAGAAACACCCGCTCCAGAAATACAGGCGTCTCTTTATCTATCTCATCGCGATAGGAAACTTTGGGGAACCTTTTGGTATCGAGATCCCATTTTTGAATAAGCCTTTTGAATTGTTGCGATGAATGGTAACCACTGGATTGTACAAAGTCCCTAGATACTTTGAAGATATCCTGGGAATTCGTGTAGTTGAAGTACGAATCATTGTCAGAATCGATACTATCGTTCTCGTCTCCGGAAACATATGGAGAATTGGTAGCACTGATGGAGCTGGGCTTATCGGCTTCATCAAAATATTTGACAGCAATATTCCCTCCGAAATGGACTTGTTTGTAAGTGGGAGTTGAAGGAAGGGATTTGGAGCTGTTTGCAAGCGTGTTGAGCTTCAAAGAAGATTTTACAAGCTCCCCGGATTTCTTCCGGACCAATGGATGCATGTGGGAGAACTTGGACTCGGGGAGCGACATCGGGCTACTGAAGGGTTCGATGGCCGTCTCGTCATCAATGGCTGAAGACTCGAACACGACAGGAGAGGATGGTGCTCCACATTTGGAGTTGCGCAAAGTATTTTGTTTGATCAGCTGATCGGTATCTTCCATAGAATTGGACCGAGAAGGTTTGCGAAGAAAGCTTAATGATAAAGGAACATCGCTCTCTATGCTACTATCGCTGGAGTATCGTCTGTGATGCTGTTCGAATAATTGACGCCTTTCCGGAAGGGGGGCATTTGTCCCTTCTTCTCCAGGAGCTTCCTTGGACCCTCCGGAAGTGTCGGAATCTTTGAGTTTCTTGCGAGATGGAACAAATGGCATTAGGACTCAAAGAGTTAACACCTTGTTTTGTTCGGATCAAGTTTAATATAATGCTATGTTGGAATCTATCACTCCCGCCATAAGGTGATTTGCAAATAAGGACCGATTTCGCGTGGTCACAGAAGTCAATTCTTGATATCCGATAAGAAGTTCGCAAGCTCCTATATCTAATTCGGTTTGAACACAAGCAATGTCGCCCGAACTTTGGTTGCACCGATAAGGAATTTAAATTTGACTCCCTCTAAAATTAATTGAGATAAAAATTAGGCGAGACAAATATTTTTTGTATTCATATATATATATGTCCATCAAGTATAACTTTTCGTTATGGAACATTTGGGTTGCAGCAACGTTGCTCAAGATTCTTTTGTTTCCGGCATACTATTCCACTGACTTTGATGTTCATCGTAATTGGTTGTCCATTACCAAGTTATTACCTTTGAATCAATGGTATACAGAGAATACAAGCGAATGGACACTAGATTATCCACCTTTTTTCGCATATTTCGAGTGGATTCTTGCTCAATTTGTTCCAAATAGTGTTGCTGAAGATGGATGTATTGCTCTGGTGAAAAAGGGCAATTTTGGTCTACCCACTATCATCTTTCAAAGATTTACAGTTATTGTTAGTGAAATGGTTTTATTTGGAGCTCTTCAATGGTTTATTTCCAGTTCGACAAGTTTAAAGGAGAAACGACGTAATTTTGTTGTTGCATCTGCAATTGTACTTTCTCCAAGTTTATTCATTGTGGATCATATTCATTTCCAATATAATGGCTTTCTAATGGGAATTCTGGTTCTTTCCATCTTGAACGCTAAATTGGGCAACTATCTGCTCTGTGGATTCTGGTTTGCCGTTCTATTGTGTTTCAAACACATTTTCCTTTACATTGCTCCATGTTACTTTGTGTTCCTGCTATCAGCATATTGTTTGAATACCCAATCGGGATTTCCCACATCAATCAACGCTGCAATTAATTACATCAGATGGAGAAACTTAATCAAACTTGGTTCTGTTGTTTTGGGCGTGTTTCTGATAGCATTTGGTCCTTTCATTCTATATGGCCAAATGGATCAAGTTATAAAACGTCTATTCCCATTTTCAAGAGGTTTAACACATGCCTATTGGGCTCCTAATATTTGGGCTATTTATTCTCTTATTGATCGGGTTTTAATTCAAGTGTCGCTAAAAATCCCAGGAGCTACCAAAATCTTATCTTTGGTCTTCCGTCAAATCGATCCTGAGAAACTCGTCAATGCAGGAACTTTGACAAGAGGTCTTGTTGGAGACGTTGAGTTCTACATTCTGCCTAATATCCAACCAAATCATACATTTTTACTCACATTGTTCTACCAACTACTTTCATTGATACCATTGCTAATCAATCCGACTTTCGAGAGATTCATTGGCTCAATGACTTTATGTGCTTGGGCATCGTTCCTATTTGGATGGCATGTCCATGAGAAAGCCATCATGCTGGTTATAATTCCTTTCAGTTTCCTGGTGACTCAAGATCGCAAGTTTTTACCAATATATGAAACTCTTACGGCATCAGGTTACGTTTCATTGTTTCCATTGCTCTTCGGGCCAGCAGAATGGCTATTCAAGGCTCTTTTTACATTCGTCTGGTTCGTGATATTCTCTAACAGTTTCAATGAAGTTTGTCATTTCAGTTCTACTCTTTCGAGAAGAGTGTTCATTCTGGATAGATTGAATTTCCTCTACAGAATAGGATTGATCCCATTGTGTTGTATTCTACAATTTGCAGAGATCCAAGCGCGCAACTTTGCTATTCTCAAGAGATTCGAGTTTTTGGGGCTGATCATTTACAGTGTCTATTGCGGAATAGGAGTGATTTCTTCGTGGAATATGTTCAGTTGGCTTTATTTCCTCGACGATAGTGTCTGGGAGAAGAAAACAGACGCCAAGGAGAAAATAAGATAGTAGCTAATGTTCATTAGTCATCTATATGAGGGAAGTTGTCTTTGACAAAATCCCGGATCTTTTGGTCACAATTGGAATCCTCAGGAATCAATTGAGTCCAAACCAGAATGTTTTTGATCGCATTTGCATCCCGACACTGCAACGCACGCCATATGTACATGAAAATATAGTCGGAGATGGAAACCAATTGGAATTCGTTAATAAACAGTTCTTCCAGCTTGTCAAGATCGCATAGGAAATACAAGATCTCTGCCCGTTTTTTCGGGTAGAACTGTCCAAAGTTGAGAAGTAAGTCTAGAAGAACGTCATTTTCGTCTTTGAGCAACTTGAAACGAAGCAAGGACAATAATTTGGGGCCATCTTGCTCCACCTCGTAGACTCTATCCAAATGAGTATTAAGTTTTGGTTTTTCGGGTTGAATTGACTCAACATTGTCGAAAAAAAGTTCTCTTGCTTCAGGAACAGTTCCTAGACCTCCCTGTTGCACAAGCCATGCCTTCATTTCGACACGGAACTTCAAAATGCTTCGTAAGCACACTTTTTTCTCTTTCAATGACTTGATCATCACACAAACGATCTTGAACAACACGTTAGATGGACCGACTCGTTTCAATGTGTTGAACAAGTTTGCCAGAAACATGTCCAACAACGACGACTTGTCGTGCTCCGTGAGAATGAGCGGTCCTTTACGACTGAACGGATATCTAGCAGGATTGGCTGTCTGAGCTCCTTCGTTCGATATCTCTCCTCGCTGGCCAATGAGGAGTTCGTAAATGTAATTAATTAACCATTGATGGTAGGCTCTGCTGTTAAGCAACTGCCAAATTCCTGTTCTATTGCCCGGAGACATTAGCAGTTCGTCCAGAATTGCAAAAAGTACACCAGGATTGAATTTCATAAGTCGTTCGAAGTTCACATCTGCACTCAACCAATTCACTATCACGTCCGGAGAAATATCTGGATCATTCTCCTTCTGAATAAGTTCTTCTTCCGTCATCAAACTGGCTTCGTATTCATACATGACAATCCAGGCAACACTTCTCACGATCTTCTCACATGGAATGTCCATCTCATCCTCCTGGTTGATTATATTGTCCAATTGATCGATAACCTCGTCTGGAGAGGTAAAGAAGATATCAATGTCTTCTTGAGACTTTTGTAAGAGATCGACAAAACCATCTGCCAATTGGGTGTTGGGTCCACGTGGAATCTCTCGCAAGTCAGTACCCAGATGGTTGAAATGTAATGGGAGAGGATCTTCGGCTTCCTGGTCACTGTCGTCATGATCTGGGAATTCGACTTGTTTCTCCAACTCAACACTAGCATTGTTCTCGGCCTCCTCGCGGTTGCGGATGTCCTCGTCGCACGGACATGTAGGATGATATTCGCAATCAATATCATAATCCGAATCGTTATCTGGATGATTTGCAAGATACAGATCGTCCTCTGCTTCGCGACTCAATCCGATCTCAAACATATATGCTATGTCTTCATCGTATTTGTCATTGAGAGGCTCCAATTCTCCTTCAAAATCAAATAGTAGACTCTTGGGGATCCGTGAAGGAATATCGTCGGTACTCAAGGCACCCGTAATGCTTCTTCGTCCTAGAGGCCGCATAAATGTAAAAATGGAGTTATGCTCGATATCATGAACATGTTGATCATCTGTGTATGAAAGAACAGTTGCCGTGATGGCTCGAAGAGCAGAAGAACCTTTAACAACTTGGCGAATTATAGCTGGATAGCCAGGGAAATTGTTTTCCTCATCTCGACGATCAATATCCAAACCATAACTGATCACCAGAGTGAGATTCAACCATAGATTGCGCAAGAAGTCGCCAAATGGGTTGTATTTGATATCCGGTCGATAGTTTCGGTAGAGCAGATGAATACAATACACAGAAACAGTGGCAATATTGTATAAAAGCTTGAGGTCATGAAAGCCATCTGCCAAACTGGACATGCGAGAAAACGTTTTATGAGGTGTCCAGATATGTAAATCTCGTTCCCAGTCCTCTTCATTGGTGCTGGCGGTTTCTAGTATTGTTCTATCTGCGCAATGGAGGATTTCAGTAATTTTCTCGACAATCAATGCAAAATGATATCCCCAGTAGAAATGGTCTGGATTTCTTGGATCCTCGCAATATCGTTTCTCTAGAGGAAAAAGGGCAATGATACAATCCGATATTCTTCGTAAAGAGAGCGTCTCATGATAGTCTGTTCCTGGCTCCGAGGGCTGAGTGTAAGGATCACAAAAGCCCGCTAAAGTTGAAAACAATGGCCAAACTTCGAGTGAACGCGGGTCTCTAGTGATTATAGAACCCTCCTCCTGAGAAGGAACTTCAATTTGAAGCAATTTGTATAGCGCTTTATGGACTTTCACAGGGTCGAACTTGACAACATGTCGAGAAAAATCGAAATCGAACGAATATTTCTCTTCAAAATATTCGTCCGAGTCCTCTTCGTCATCTGTGGTGATGGGACCCAATACTGAAGGATCGGATTCATATGGCTCCGGGTCCAAGGTCAATGACCTTGTTGATTTCTTACGTTTAGCAGGAATTATGAGAAAATAGGTGTATTATTAAAACCTTTAAAGAAAAAATCCACTGCAGAAATAATTAATAGGGATATTTAATACTATGTCTGATGTTATTTATTTTCAATGTCGCACTTGATGGCGTCCAAATATTCGCCAATGTCTTCTTTTTCAAGCAACTTGAGGCCTCGTTTGGCAAGCTCGAAATTCTCCAAGACGCGTCTTTCAGTCTCCTTCTGCTCCTTTAGATTCTTCTCTTCGATCTCCAACTTTCGAACATAGATCATATCATCTCTGTATTGTTCGTTTCCGGGTGAAGGGGGTAACTTGAAAGGCTTGAGCGATTGTAAATAACTAGCAGGAAGATTGAGCATCTCAAGATTGTGCTCTTGAGTCTCCAAAGAACTGTGAGTAAGAATGCCTGCGGATTGGTTCTTTTTGTGAGCACTGTAGAATGGATGATAATTCTCATCTGTGTGCTGTTTTTTGATCTTCCTGTACTTCTCGAGGTTGTTCAGAATAGATGAGTTCTGAACCTTGGATTTCTTGTAAGCGGTGGGGGAAAATGACATAGATGGCGTAGCCGGATGGTTGTGTTCTATTGGCTTGGTGAGCGGAAGATGGCCATTAAAGAACTGTTCGAGTAATAGATCCTTCTCGCGGATGTTGTTGGTATTTGGAACACGAGGGAGAGTACTAATGTAGTTTTTGCGAACCTTTTTCGGCTGTTGCACCTCTGACCCCGATTCCTGTTCAACAGCAACTGTATCGGAGGCGTTGGATGTGTTAGAAGAAAATCTAACAGTCCCTGTAAGACTAAGTCTTCTTGAAGAAGTCCGGAAGCTGGCAATTTTCAACATAAGGATGTAAATAAATGATGCACAAGTTTCGGTATATATACTTTTAACTTTAGTCCGATAAGAGCTGTACGACACGATAAAATTCGCTTTTGGTCGATCGACGCCAAATATTTTATTTCACCCCTCATGTCTTCTACAGAAAAGCGACTATTGAAAGAATATCGAAGTATCCAAAAAGAACTTGCGGATCCGCGATCTTCAATACGTGAGGCTGGTATAGTAAGTCTTAGTCCAGCAAATGATGATCTTTTCTCGTGGAAATCAGTGATCAAAGGACCCAATGAAACAGCATTTGCCAACTCTTTATGGCGCTTGGAGATTGAAATCCCCACAAACTATCCTCTGGAACCACCACAAATCAAATTCGTCACATACCCAGACGACCGAATCGTCGCTATGCAACGGAAAAGCCCGCAGAAACAGGACCTGAAAATATGTTATAAAATCCCCCACCCAAATATCAACTTCAAAACAGGAGAGATCTGTTTGGATATCTTACAGAAAAAATGGTCCCCAGCATGGACTCTACAGAGTGCCTTGGTTGCTATAGTGGTGCTGCTGGCAGACCCTGAACCTTTAAGCCCATTGAACATCGATATGGCCAACCTCCTCAAATGTAACGATACTACGGCATACAACGAGCTGGTGCGCTACTACACAGACAAATATTCATTATATGAGCCTGTGGACATGTGATTTTCACAATGACATTTTCATTTTATTAACCTATTTCTTAGACTTCTCCTTCTCAGCTTGGTCCTTCAACACCTTCTTAACAATCTTTTGCTCCTCGATCAAGAAAGCTCTGACGATTCTCTCCTTAACACAGTTGGCACATCTGGAACCTCCGTAAGATCTGGAAACAGTCTTGTGAGTCTTGGAAACGGAAGCGTATTGTCTTGGTCTGAGGGAAGAAATACCTGGGAGAGCAATACCACAGTCACCACACTTTGGTCTGGTACCGGTCTTCTTCACGTGTTGTGCGACAAGCTTTCCACCAGGAGTCTTGACCACCTTAATCTGGTTGGATCTGGTGTTGTATGGGTTTCTTCTTCTAAAGGTCACTCTCTGGGCCATGGTGAATGTTTGAAAGAGTTTTTTGAAAAATTAAAAATTTTAATATGGGTGCTAACCCGATATAATATCACGTGATACATAATGAATTTCCTATCTAACATAGATTCAGTTCTCCAAGGCAATAACTTCCATCTCGACGTCGACACCAAGTGGGAGTTGCTTAACAGCAACACAAGATCTAGCTGGTTTGTGGGCGTTGAAGTATTTGGAGTAGACCTCATTGAAAGCACCAAAGTTGGCCATATCAGTCAAGAACACAGTAACTTTGACAATTCTCTCCAAAGAGGAATTACTGTCCTTCAAAACGGCCAATGCGTTCTGGATAACTTGCTCAGATCTGTCCTGGAAAGTTCCCTCGACTTTTTGACCTTCCGGCGTCATCGGGATTTGACCAGAAACGTAGATAGTTCCGTTGGCCTTAATAGCATGGGAATAAGAAGCAGCCGCTGGAGGAGCGTTAGCACTGATGATAGGAGTAATAGTAGACGACATTCTCAAGAATTGACGATTGTAAGCAGGTCTAGTAACGAGGCTTAAGCTCTTAGCGAATCTGTACATGTTTAAAATGCTATTGCTGGATATATACAAAATCGAGAGTCGTCGGTATATGCACGACCCGATATCATTTCTGATCCTTCTTATCTAATCCTTGGATAATCTCACCAGAAAGTGGTTGGTCGGCTTCGAACTGGGCCTTGAGTTGTTTCTGTAACTCGAAATCTGTTTGATTTGCAACCTGTTTCTTGTTTAGTTCTCTTTCCCGACGTCTTTCTTGACGTTCGGCATCTTTCACTGGGCCAAATTTGAGGTTCTAGAAGTTAGAAAATCCAACGTTCTACTTACATCATTCTCCTCTTCTGCAAAGAGATAGACACCAACCATGGTGGCTGCACAGAGAACCGAGGTAAAACCAAGCGTGATTTTGGAAGCTCTCGACATAATCCTAAAAAAGTTTTAGCACAGCCGTGAACATGTGGGTGAACGAAGCGAAGGGTAATGCTTGGCCTGCCGGGTGGGGGGTAGTAACAACAAAAAATATTGAAAAGCGATTGTTACGGAGTTACTGGCTCATGCATAAGAGTGATTTTACAATTTTCCGCTGCTAGGCAACCATTATTGTTTGAGTTACAACAGGCGGATGAAGTTCCGGTGTTCCTAAACTTTTGTGCGAGGTGTAGAAACTACAGTAGTATGCCTAATTTATGTAAACAGGTGATGACAAAGTTATACATGACAAGGAACTTTCGTAATCATTGTAATCAGATTGACATCAATCCAAGCAAAACTAAGCACCTTTAATCCGTCCAATTGTGTCTGCTCGCTAATTTTTGGTTCTCGCAGTAATTTGTTATTAAGTCCTAAAAGTTGTATCGATAACAGAATAGGCCTCCTTTTCCAAGTTGCTAATGCTAAATAATTACAACAACCCCACACCGCAGCCTATTGAGCAGTACCAGGATCAGGGGCAGCATCAGCATCCTGCAGAGGTGCAGCCCTCGTCATACACCAGCATAACTTCACCATCGAACTTCGTGAGCTATCACAGTCCGTCAGCAAACCCGCCGCCAGCATTTGCGCATCGCAACTCGTTCTCCAGTCGGTCTGGTTCGACTGATGGAGGCTCGAAAGGAATCCATCCAGGCTCGTTCGGGTCGATATCCGGACTCCCGCAAACCTCGTTTCTGTCCTCTTCTTCGTCTCACATCGCCCCGGCCGGTCGCCGATCTCTATTGACAACCAAGTTACAACAACAACAGGACCAATCGTCTCCTTCGGCACAGCATTTCGCTCCTTATATGCCTCAAAACTCGAATTTGCCATCACATGTCAACTCGTCTTTTCATGACCAATTTGCACCGTCCAGTATGCAAATGGGGCAAATGCCTGGCCAGGCCGGATCTGTGGACTCATTTGGTCAGAATGGGTTCCCGCCACACCCTGCGCCTGCTACAGCAACTACTACCATCTCCAAAGACATTGCCTTCTCCACCAACTCGTCATCTAGCACTTTGTACCAAGATGCTCAACAGTCGATCAACACCCCAACATACGACTCTCAGAAACCGCATTTCATGTCTGCATCGGCTCCATCCCAATCGTTCATCCAATCATCCTCTTTTCCAAGAAACACGATAGACCAGCACCAATTTCAACGATATCTGCCCAATTCGCAGTTTTCAACATCGTTGTCCAGACAACCGGAACCGGGCTCAATGAATTCGGTGTCCCAGACAAGATCCGAAGATCATCTCGACATTGCCAATCACAATACAAACGATCTTTTATTAATGCTTTCTGCTTTGCTACAGAAAATCGTTGAGGCCAACGATTCCTTACATCCTGACCACTACAACAACCAGATATCTCACCCCCAGCCTATGAGCGATCAATACAAGTATACTGCTAATGTGCTGGCGTTCCATGGACGCAATATTCCTGCTATTTCTCTTCATGCATACTTGACCAGAATCTCGAAATATTGTCCGGTGACTAACGAGGTGTTTTTGAGTTTGTTGGTGTATTTCGACCGGATCGCCAAACGTGCGAACAACGGTGACTTCAATTCTACTGTGGGCTCCTTGCCATCGTCGCATTCTGATCATATGGGTTCAAAACAGGAACAACTTTTTGTCATGGACAGCTATAACATCCATCGTCTTATAATATCCGGAATCACCGTGGCATCCAAGTTCTTCAGTGATGTGTTCTATAAAAACTCCAGATACGCCAAGGTGGGAGGATTACCATTAGAAGAGCTCAACCATTTGGAATTGCAATTCTTGCTACTCTTGGACTTCAAGTTGATGATACAGGTGGAGGAAATGCATCGTTATGGAGACCTACTGATCAAGTTCTGGAAGCGAGAACAGATCAAATTGGCACAATTAAATGAACATTGATTATCATTTGATTGGTCGTGCGCGACCCCGTGCTACCATGACGTTCAAAAAAATTTCGTCAATCGACCGGAAATTATTAGTCAAATGGATTTAGTCAACCACCTACCAGATAGACTGCTATTTGCAGTTCCCAAGAGTAAGTCCGACAACCCCGCTTGGAGATAGCTAACTGTTTCAGAGGGAAGACTTTACGAGAAATGTGTGAGTCTTTTAAAAGGGTCCGATATCCAGTTCAATAGATCTAATAGACTTGATATCGCACTTTGTACCAATCTGCCGATTGCACTTATCTTCTTGCCAGCAGCCGATATTCCTACTTTTGTGGGCGAAGGTCGCTGTTCGATCGGTATTACTGGAGTGGACCAGGTGAAAGAAAGCGACGTCGACGTCGATATTGCCATGGACTTGCTGTTTGGAAAATGCAGACTTCAAATCCAGGTTCCAGAAAATGGATCTTTCACATCTCCAGAACAGTTGATTGGTAAGACGATTGTTTCTTCGTTCACCAGTCTTACAAGACAGTACTTTGAAAAATTGGAAGGAGTGGAGTCCGGTGAGCCGATCCAGACCAAAATCAAATTTGTGGGTGGTTCCGTCGAAGCAAGTTGCGCCTTGGGAGTCGGAGACGCCATTGTCGATTTGGTTGAAAGCGGAGAAACAATGAAGGCTGCTGGATTGCACGCCATCGAGACCATCTTAGACACATCTGCTCATTTAATCATTTCCAAGAACCCATCTCATCCTGAATTGGTGGACGTGATCAAGTCACGTCTGCAAGGTGTCTTGGCCGCACAGAAATACGTCTTGTGTAACTACAACGCTCCAAGATCGATGCTACCAAAACTGCTGCAATTGACTCCCGGAAGACGCGCAGCCACCGTCTCGCCTTTGGAGGACGAGGAATGGGTGGCTGTTTCTGCTATGGTGGAGCGCAAGGACATCGGAAACATTATGGACGAATTGAAGAAGCTCGAGGCTTCAGATATCTTAGTGTTTGAGATCTCTAACTGTAGAGTGTGAATAGATTCTTTTGTTTATCGGTGTACGGATGTAAAGAAGTTGTACTAAATATGGCTCAGCTAAACAAAAAACAATTTAGATATATAGTTTGCCGATAAGAGCAAACAAAGACATGTTAAGAAACTTGCAGGGACAATAGTTACCATCCAAAAGTCTAGAGAATTGTTCATTGAGCAATCTTGATAAGTTAACTTTCCTGTTTCACTGTTTTTTTCTGATCTTTTTGGAGTTCGATGAGCAGCCCAGATTCAGGCAATTCATCGAAAAGAATCATCAAACAGGACCCTCGAAAGAACCGTACGCCAAGTGTAATATCCGGCGGCAGATCTTCGCGCTCTAGTTCAGGTCAACTTCCTTCCAGACAGCAGAGTTTAAACCAATACACGCTGGACAAGGACTTTGAGGACACGTTGAATGTGGCCTTGGAGAATATTGATTCAAACCCATTTATAGAGAGAGGACCACGTCCGACAATTGAGAACTCCGACGCATATTCGTTGAAGAGTTTGAACAAAATGAATAGCGATGGATATGGTTACGGTATTGACGATGGCGACATCCCATTGATTCCGTCAATAGACCCCGTTTCGGGATCTCAAGGATCCCGTCCTACTTCCAAAGCAGATTCCAAGACTATCTGGAGTAAAGGTGTTCAATCGTTGATATATTCATCGAATAGATTGGTACTTGGCTCTGGAAATAAGAAAAAAGGAATCCAACTTCCTTCCGATGACTCTGCAACAGACACCATTTCCATTCAGGAAGAGCGCATAGTGATGCCTCACATGGACAATGGGTTTTCATCGAATGGTGTTTCCAACGCCAAATATAATGCGCTCTCGTTCTTCCCAATCATACTCTACGAGCAATTCAAGTTCTTCTTCAATCTATACTTTTTGCTCGTGGCTCTTTCGCAAGCCATTCCGGCACTACGCATTGGCTATTTATCTTCATACATTGTTCCTTTGGCATTTGTCTTGACAGTGACAATGCTGAAGGAAGCAATTGACGACATTCAACGACGCAGAAGAGACATGGAACAAAATAATGAGTTGTACGAAGTTTTGGGCTCTGTCAAGAAAGTGCCTGCCAAGAACCTCAAATGTGGTGATCTTGTCAAACTATACAAAGATAGACGAGTTCCAGCTGATATGATTTTGCTACAATCCAGCGAACAGAATGGAGAATCCTTCATTAAAACCGATCAATTGGACGGAGAAACCGATTGGAAGTTGAGAATCGCCTGCCCTGTTTCACAGAATCTTTCTGAGGACGATTTGGAGTTGATCAAACTCACTGTTTCGCCTCCTTCCAAACATATTCATGCTTTCCTTGGAAAGCTGTCATTTGGTGATCACACAGCTGCCCTTAATATCGATAACACCATGTGGGCCAATACCGTCCTTGCATCGGGAACAGCAATTGGATGTATCATTTACACTGGAAAAGACACTCGTCAATCGATGAACACATCTGTTGCAGGTGTGAAGACCGGTCTTTTGGAATTGGAGATCAACAACCTATCCAAAATCTTGTGCGCTTGTGTCTTCATACTTTCGGTGGTCTTAGTGGCATGTCAAGGATTTACAAGTGACTGGTATGTGGACATTATGCGATTTTTGATTTTATTTTCCACCATCATTCCAGTCTCTTTACGTGTGAACCTTGATCTTGGAAAGTCTGTCTACGCATATCAAATTGAGCATGATCAATCCATTCCCGAGACTGTGGTTAGAACGAGTACGATTCCGGAAGATTTGGGTCGAATTGAGTATCTGTTGAGCGATAAAACAGGAACTCTGACTCAGAACGACATGGAGCTAAAGAAATTGCATTTGGGAACCGTTTCCTATGCTGGTGATAGTATGGACCTTGTTTCAGAATACATGAGAAACATCCACGATCATGTCAAAACTTCCAGAAGAGATCTAGGTGCTAGAATTAGAGATCTGGTTACCACCTTGGCTATTTGTCATAACGTGACGCCAACATATGAAGATGGAGAGTTGAGCTATCAAGCAGCTTCTCCTGACGAGATTGCAATTGTCAAATTCACGAAAAGTGTTGGCCTCTCGTTAATCAAGCGCGACCGAACTTTCTTATCGATTCTTCATGAGGCTTCGAATACGATTCATGATTATGACATTTTGCAGGTATTCCCATTTAGCTCTGAAACCAAACGCATGGGTATTATTGTTCACGACAGATCTCGCGAAGAATTATGGTTCTTGCAAAAGGGAGCAGATACCGTCATGTCGAAGATTGTTCAGCAGAATGATTGGTTGGAGGAAGAGACAGGGAACATGGCTAGAGAAGGTTTGCGGACACTGGTTATTGCAAGAAAGAAGCTTACCACTAATATCTACGAAGAGTTCAAAGCAAAGTACCAAGAGGCCAGTTTATCCATGCTCAACAGAGACCAAAACATGGCCAGAGTTCTTGCTCAATACATGGAACACGACTTGGAGCTTTTGGGCTTAACTGGTGTCGAAGATAAGCTTCAAAAAGATGTTAAGTCATCGATTGAGCTACTTCGTAATGCTGGAGTGAAGATATGGATGTTGACTGGAGACAAAGTTGAGACTGCTCGCTGTGTTGCTGTGAGTGCTAAATTGATCGCCAGAGGACAGTATGTTCACACGGTTACCAAGGTTAATCGCCCCGAATACGCTTTACAACATATTGAGTATCTGCGGTCTAACAGAGATGCTTGCTTGTTAATTGATGGTGAATCGTTAGGAACATACCTGACATACTACAAGCAAGAGTTTTTCGATATTGTTGTGCATCTCCCAGCAGTTGTTGCTTGTCGATGCTCTCCTCAACAGAAAGCTGATGTTGCAATTTTGATCCGCAAATCCACCAACAGAAGAGTTTGTTGTATTGGTGACGGAGGAAACGATGTCAGCATGATTCAATCTGCAGACGTTGGAGTTGGTATTGTTGGAAAAGAAGGAAAACAAGCTTCACTTGCTGCAGACTTTTCAGTGACCCAATTTTGTCATTTGACTAAACTTTTGCTTTGGCATGGCCGCAATTCTTATAAGAGGAGTGCAAAGCTCGCACAATTTGTCATTCACAGAGGATTGATTATTTCTGTTTGTCAGGTAGTGTTTTCTATCAGTTCATCGTTCGAGCCTCTGGCACTTTACCAGGGTTTCCTAATGGTTGGTTATGCTACCTGCTACACTATGGCTCCGGTTTTCTCGTTAGTGTTGGATTCTGACGTTAGCGAGAATCTGGTCTCCTTATATCCCGAGCTCTATAAAGAACTGACAGCTGGCCGTTCGCTTTCTTACCGCACGTTCTTCGTTTGGGTGTTTGTTTCGTTATATCAAGGAGTGGTTATTCAGGGATCTTCTCAGACTTATATTGGTCTTGAGCAAGAGATGTTCACCAAGATGGTGGCTCTAAGTTTTACAGCATTGGTTTTGAACGAACTGGCAATGGTGGCTATTGAAGTCAGCAAATGGAATAAAGTGATGCTTTTTAGCGAGATCATTACGTTGGCGCTATATATTGGCTCTATTCCGTTCTTGTCGGAATATTACGATATGAGCTATGTTAAGAGCGTGTCATTCTTGTGGCAGACAGTTTCTATTCTTGCTATTTCTCTGTTGCCTATCTGGGCTGCAAAAGCTATCAACCGCAAATTGAGACCACCAAATTACGCCAAAGTGCAACAGGCTTGATGTAATTACGACTCGTTGTCGGTGGTCTGTTGCTCGGCTTGCTCGATTTGCCAGTTCTTGGCGGGCTTTCTTCTCTGGAAGTCTTTGACGTGAGCGGAGTTGAGGATTCTGAAGATATGTTCGATAATACTCTTCTTGGTCTCTGGTTCTTGTCTTGGTTCGACTTCCAGTCTTTGTGGAGCGACAAACGCCACTGGTTTCCTGGCGATTGTTGGATATGGCAAAGGCGTTTCTCTAGACGCTCTAAAAAGATGCACATTGTTGGCGTGTTCGTTCTCCATTCTGAAAAATATCCAGATAAACCGTCTGATAATTTCTGCTAACGCAATGAAGAAACTGGTAAGCGCAGATTGTTGGATTTGGGTTTGAAAGAACGCATAGAAGATCCATTGGAATCTCAGAACAACATCCACCACCATGGCTGTGTAGTAATACCATTTATTCTTGAAAATAAGCTCATCCCTCAGGAGAAAGTTCTGGGAGTCGAACTGGAGCAACGACCAGTCCATCAGAATGTCCCAAAGGGAGCTGTAAACGGAGTTGACTGTTGCAAATGTGATAAGTAGCGCTCTATTGCTTCCGACAGTATCAATACGATACATACTGAGCGACATGTAGTATAGCACAGAGCCCGTATATTTGGCCATATTAGCAAGGTGTGGGAACCATTCGCCGGTGTCTGCGTATCTTCGGAAGCATTGGAGGAATCTCCAGATACTTGGCAGGGTGGACAAGAAGCCCAAGAGTCTTGAATCTGCCGAACCGCATTTGGTCCCTGTGCCATCGAAACAACCCTTCCAATGTGTTCCGTATAAACAGAAGAACATGGACAGGTTGGAGATGGAGTATGTGAGTGAGCAAAAGATGTCTCCAATGAAGAAGTCTCTAAATTCCACTGGATAGAGCCCCGATAAGAAGAGTCGAAGCAGCGACGAAAGTAGCCAAGTTCTGGAATTGAGATGAAGCACATCGAACGGGCAGAACAACATCAGACTGCCAATACCCAAATATAACCAGGGCCAGTTTCTACCATCGAAATTGGCTGACCAGAAGTTCTCGAAACTAAACCAGGCCAAAAAACATAGAAGCAGGTAGAAAGCTGCAGACATGGAGAAGAATTGGCGATAATCCAAAGCATCGCGTTGATTGAACTCGAAGATGAACTTGTAATTGACTTTATAGGCTGTCCAGACCAAACAATTGACGGAAAACAGTAGACTGATCAGACAGAAGAAGAAAAAGCCAGCCCAGATTTGAAGCAAATATCGGCCCTCAGGAAGCACTCCCTCGGAAATCTTGTCGAGTGCCAAAAAGATAGTATAGCCAAAGATTGGTATTCCCAATCCGAGTGATAGTGCGCCCACAAAGGTAGACAAATAATAATGTTTCTCGGACTCGCTTGAACGAAGTTTGGTGATGGCCACCTTACGGTTACCATTTTCAAATGCTTCAGTGAACATGGTTTCGACACGAGCCATAAGCGACTCCAAAACATCTGATGTAACAAAATGCGAATGGTCCACTCTCAACATGTAAATTGGCAAGATGTTGTCGTTCGTTGCCTTGTCGTATTTCTTGATGATTTTGCGGAAAGCTGTGCGATTTAATAGCCGGAAAGATTTCAACAGTTCCATCGACCTGTACAGCTCATAGACAGCCTTTTTAAGTTGTCGACGGGCAGCAAAGTAAGGAACTGAACGAGCAGGTTGTTTTTGACGTTTGTAATCACGAGCAGGGTCGGAATCCTGCTCATATCCTTCTTCATAATATTGTTTTTCAGCTGCTCCGTTTCCTCGAAGCCATTTGAACTTTGGTAACGAAGGAGTATCAAACTTGCTGATAATACGGAATTGACGTTTTGTCAAGTACGTCCAGAACCAGAAATCATTCTTGGATGCTTTCAACAAGTCGTCGTCTTCTTCTTCTTCGTCGGACGACTCGTCAAAAGAATGCATCGAGCTATCATCTGACGAATTGCGACGTTCAATGATCTCAGAAGACCCGACTTGCGGCCCTGAATTTGTCTCATTAGTCTTGTGCTTCTTTCGCAGATTACGCAGTCGCAGCATCTTCTCTGTAGATTTCTGTTTCTGGTCGTTTAACTGAACAACCTGGTCTTGAAGTATCAAGAAGCGTTCCAAACAAGCCTCTTCACGCTCCTTATAAAACCTATCCACCTTCTCTAGCTCTGAATTCACCCATTGCACAAATTCTGCCCTTGCAGATTCTGCCAGGTTCTCCATTTCCGTGCCAGAACCTTGACTTGGTCCAATGGACTGAACTTTTTTGAGATTATTGATAAACCTTAAAACAGTCGATTGTCGTCTGGAAAAATCACTCGAATGTACTGACCCGTCTCCATCCAACTCAACAATCACCTCAGGAACCCCACTGGATAACAATGGAGTCGAATCGGTCATCTTTTGAGAGTCAACTTCTTCTGATATCGGAAGATCATTAGAAGCACCCAACATTGGAGATGGAAGCTTGAAAGATCTCAATGAATTTCCCCCATCATCATCATCTGGATTTATACTATTATACCGAGGTGTTCCTAGACTAGGAGAAGACTCCTTAAGATCATTATCATGTGCATTACTTAATGGAGTCCGTAAAACACTCGGTTTCTTCGTCAACTTCTTTAATCTCTTCTTCCCCTTCTTATAGTCCAAATATTGAGCTTTCCATTCCGCAACTTGATGTTGCGCAAGGTCCTGCCCAAATTTCATCACTAAATTCTTATTGATCCCAATTAATTTAAATTACACTCAAATGTAAGCAATGTATACACCCTTACACCAAACAGATAAGCTCACAGTTGTCTACCGTTTCCATCATGGAGAAGGTTCTTGAACTGCATGGATTCTGTGGAAGCGACATCATGACGTAACCCCTGGTCTTTCAGTTCGCCGTTTGGCTTGTAAAGCCAGCTCGCGGTCTTAGCAATACATTGATTCCCCTGGCATCCACATTCGGCACTATGAGATAAGTCCGTCACGTGGTCTGGCATGATCAATGAAGGATGATGAGTAGGAAGACGAGGTATAGACGCGTCTTTTACCGGAGGGATGTAGATGTTGTCCTTAAAGTACCGAATTTTGGTCGCCTCCATAGTATCAGTGAGTAAGTTCAGTTTTTGTCCCACTATATATTTTATTTCCGCCGGTGCGGCGCTGCGGCATCCCCCAAATTGAGCGATAGCCGCCATTAATTTATTGATGGATCGCTTCCGCCATAGTGACGAGTCGTTTCACGCCAACCATCCAGTCACCGCATTCGCTGACGTAGTCCATAGCGATTTTGCTTTGAAGGCCGACTGCCGACTGATAATCTGAGGCAGCCATAGCGTGACTCAATTCCACCAGGCCTTGCACAGCACCTTCACTGAGCAGGTCCTGGTTGTTCAGATGGTCGAACAGGATGTTGATCCGCTTCTCGGCATCGATAAGGTGTCGAGCGTACTTTTCAGTGATCTTAGGTCTCAATTTCTCCAACTCTGCACTCAATGTCTGATAAATTGGCTGTGCAGATTCCGGAATGTGAGATCTGTCTCCTGGTGGATACTTTGGGACAGCCACTTTTGGTGGTGGAGGTGGGCCACTTGATAATTGATGACCTGGTGGAGGGGCTCCATAGTTAGCATTTGCAGCAACAATGTTGGTAACTGGAGGAGGAATGATGTTGCTGGTTGTAGGTGGAATAGCCATAGGAGCAACAGGAGCATCCATCTGTTTTGGAGCATATGGGTTCCGTGGAGCAGGAACAGGTGCCATAGGCATGGTTGTTGCAATGCCCGTCGAAATGTTAGGCTGTGGTTGCGGGATTCTCACTGGTTCCAATGGTTGACCCGTCTTTGGAGCATAGGGATTGAAAGGAGTGGCTCTTCCACTAGTAGGGGCAGAGAGCTCGGCTTGAGGTGGCAGTTGAGGGGATTGTGCTGCCGAGGCCGGTGGTCCATATTTATTAGATCTAGGAGGCGGATTCACAGAGGTCGGTGGAGCAGCTGGAGTAATCTTATTCACAGAGGTACTGCTGACACTGCGTGGAGGTGGGGGTGCAGCAAACTGTTGGGATGGGGTTCTGGAAATAGGAGGAACGCCATTCTGTTCCTGTAGAGAATTCATATTGTAAGGGGAAGGAACTGTTGGAACTGACCCGCGTTTTGGGGGCATGGAGCTCAGCGCACTTGGCAGGTCGTTCCATCCACCAACATCCTTCTTAACAGTGGATTTCGGTGGAGGAGGCATTCCTGCAGATGCCAAATTTGCTTGACCTTGCGGTGGGGATAGTTGTTGTTTCAACGATTCCAGAGCAGTTTTTGGAGCGTAAGGATTGTTTGCCAGCCCTGGGTGAATGTTGGAAGCTGCTCTCGACGGACCAGGAGTAATCATTGGACCGCGAGGAACACCCGCATTGTAAGGGTTGGCTGGCTGAACATATGGTTTTGTCATTGGGATAGCGCCATTGCCATTCATAGGAGGAACAGGAGCAACTGGAGTGGCTGCTTGTGGGACTGCATATGGGGATTGTGCAATTCCCCCGTAGGCCTTTGGCTTGGTGACTGGCACTGATTTCTTTCCAATTGCCTTAGAAATACGTTCCTTCTCCAACTTGATGCCAGGAATGGTATCTGGAATTTTGCTCAAGATTTTGCTTGCAAGCTCGAAATATCCATTGTTGACCAAAGTCTCGGCGTACTCTTTGTATGCATTTCCCAGCTTGGCCAAATTGTCGCTGGATTTCTCCAAAGCAGCAGGGTTGACAGATTGATATGCAAGTACCTTCTCGATAGTTTCCTCGAGAGCTTTGAAACGAGCGTCGGCTGGAGAGTCTTCGTCTTCCTTTTGGTCCAAGAAGTACTTCTCTAAGTCCTCGAGCTCGGAGATCCAAATGGAAGAGACCTTGTCGAGAGCATCACCAGCAATGTAACACATGATAGCACTGTTTCTTGAGTCTTCAACTGAAGACTCCAACAGTCTGTCTCCAAGCTTGGTGAATTTCTCATTAAAGGTTGGCTTTCCTTGACAGTGTGCAATCACAGATCCAGCAATCTCCTTCCAAGAGTCAATATCAGCATGCTCGACAATATCACCAACAGTTTCGTTGGATATGTTGTAAAGAACTCTCGCAAGAGCAGATCCAGAAGCATACTTGGAGAAATAGGCATTCTTGGCCTTCTGTTTCATCTCATCGGATCCGTTCATAGCAATCAACAAAGCCTCCATAACACGTTCCTTCTCGATACACGCATTAAGAGCGTCGTCAACTTTTCCTGCCAATAGTTTCTTTGCTGTCTCGTTTTCAAATGAATCGTCACCATCAAAGAGTTTGAAATCTCCTTGAGGCACAAATGGAGCAGCAACAGGCTTGTTGTTGCCCAAAGACGAGAAAAAGTCGTCATCTTCTGTAGCTTTCTTCTCCGACTCGTCTTCCTTGTTTTCTTCTGTTGGAAGAGCTTTCTTGATCAATGATAATTTTCCTCCATCGATCAGATCTAGCAAAGAGTTCCAATCGCTGCTACCTGTGTATTTCTTTTCATCGCCAGCCTTAGTTTCGCAAATCTCTTTGAAGCTGTTCTTTTCAATGGCGATATCCAACTTCTTGACGGCATCTTCAACAGTTTTGCTACTCTTGAGTTCGGAAATCTTGACTGTAGACGATTTCTTGTCATTTTTAACAACAACTATCTTTCCTCCAAATCCAAAGGATCCGGAAATAGGTCTTTGCAACCATTTAGGAGCCTGTTTCACCTCAAAAACAGGTTGCTGGGTGTCCGTAGTAGAAAGTTGGTTCCAAAAATCGTCCTCGTTGGCTGAATTGACCTTGGTAGAGACTGGCGGAGAAGTGTCTTGTAGAGACTGAACTAAGATCTTCTTGTCGAATGAAGCGCTTGCAAACACGTCTGGCAATTGTGGAGCAAATTTGGTTTCATGGACCCAATTAGGTAGCGAAGGATACTCGCAGAGCTTCTGGCCTGTAAGAGGGTTCCAAAGGATTGTCGAGTCGTCTTTGCCACTTGAGAGCAACAAACTTGGATCCTGTTTACACCAATCCAAAGACAAAACTCCTTTTCTATGACCTTTGAGAACAACTTCTGGTGTAGTATGCTTTCTTAAATCCCAGGTAAGAATCACTGGTGCACCATCGGAATCCGAAGCGGTAACCAACTTTGTACTTTCTGTAGGATGCCATTCAACCACCGACAAATTAGAACCCGAATAACTCAACTGAAGCACTTCTCTCTTCGCTTTGAGCTCCCAAATGGATGTGAAATTAGTGTTTCCTGCGGATGCAAAAATATGTGACTGCACATTGTTCCACGAAAAACTCGAGACCTTGTCCATTGGAGACATTGCCTGTCCTGGGGTGAAGGATGTATCTTTGTTTGTATCCCATATGAAGATCTCACCTTTAGTTCCAGAAGATCCCAAGATATGGTTTTGTAGCGGATTGAATTTCACTTGGAGAGCAGATCCTGTATGTTTTTTGTACTGTGCCACTGAACTGGAGGCGATATCTTGGCTGGAAACCAAATTTGCAGCGTTCCAGAGCTGGATGTCGCCATTCTCAAAAGCCCCGGCCAATAAACCGTTGGTGTACTTATCACAAGGACGACTCCATGCCAAAGAGGTGAACTTGGTGTCCATTTTGAAACTTGCCACTGGCTCTTGTTTTGTAAACACGTCCCAAATCTGGAGCGCGGACTCGGACGAAAAGGTGTCGTCCATGGCGCCGGCGAGGGTCCCCGTGGCCATCAGAGGCAAAGAATCATAGGACCACGCGAACGATGCTGTTTCGGCGATTTCCTTCAATTTGACCATGCTGAAGATCTCTTAGATGAGTATTTGAAAACAAAAGGGAGCAATTGAAGGGTAAATACAATGAAGGATCTTTGCCGAGTGTCTGGTCCGAAGAAAAGGCCTTGTTTTCGGTGTGATCTTTTAATAAATTGTTTTGACTTTTTCGAACAACTCATTGGCACACAAGGTGGGTGGCGCACTACCGATCTTTTCAATTAAGTATGGAGCAAAAGAAAGTGGACGAACTAGTTGAAGATGAGCCTGATGAGTGGGACAAGCGGATCATCAAGACAGGATGTGCTGGTAAGTAGGACACTACATCGACTAACCAATCAGAGCAAAATTTGAACCTACAATTGTGTCATGCTGACACCAACGATTGGAGACAATGTGTCAAGGAGGTAAGTATATAACGAGTCGAACTAACATCAGATGACGGAGTTTCGCAAATGTTGGGAGGAAAATATGAACAATGTGCGCACAAACACGAAAAATAACGATTCTGGTTGGGACGGTCCGGAGACCACATAATAAACGGTATTTTTTACATAATAAATTTTTGTTTATATGGAACAAGTGCCCGACCTGGAAAGCGCGCGTGTAAGGTCTTTGGCCAAGGTCAGACGCGTCTGGCGAAACATCATCCAAAAGTATTCTTCATTGGGTGAAGATGAGCAAGGAGATGTGGTGGACATGCGAACAGGTAATATTGTTGAGGATTCGGGTCATATCCGGTCCATGCGTGATTCTTCCACTATCAAAGGGTCTGTATGGACTGATCTTGCCGAGCTAGAGCGACAACAAAGCCCCAAGAACGAGAAATTGCATTGTGCGCCTGGAGATTTGATCCCTTCCTCACCTACCAAAAAACAACGAAGCATGCGCGGGACGTCTGCTTTCACGTCGATTTTGATCTCAAGTGATTCCGAGGACGACGGAATGCCAGATTTTGAGACATATCGCGGCTCTCCGCGACGTACAACGCGGTCTGCAATTGCCCAGCCAGATAACTTATCGGTGGTAATTAGCAATTCTCCAACGCGAACAAGCACGCCTATTCGCCGAGCCAAACGTCCAGAGTCTGTGGGCGACGATCCACTTCGATTGAGCCCATTAGTGTACAATTACGACGAAAACTACAGATCTTCCACCAACGGACTCTTCAAAACCAAGCCCCAGAACGCTGAGGGGCCGCTCATCACGCCCACCAAAGTGCGCCGATTCAAGGCTGCACTCGCACACAAATCCAGCGATACAGGAAATGCGCGTCTTAAACGACTTTTATGGATGAACAAACATGCCAAAGACTAAAATGCTGGTGCGTGTTTTTTTCTAGAAAATGTGGAACACCATATAAAAATATCCAACTTTCCCCCGTTTACTTTGCATTTCTTATGACTCGTCCACAAGTGTTTTTTGACGTTTCCATCGGCGGTGAAAGTGCCGGCCGTATTGCTTTCGAACTCTTTGATGATATTGTTCCTAAGACAGCAGAAAACTTCCGGGCATTGGCTACTGGTGAGCCAGGATTCGGCTACAAAGGCTCGATTTTCCACAGAGTCATCAAGAGTTTCATGATTCAAGGTGGAGATTTCACCAACTTCAATGGTACTGGTGGCAAATCCATCTATGGAGAGAAGTTCGAGGATGAAAACTTCGAACTGAAACATGATAAACCATTTTTGCTCTCAATGGCCAACGCAGGTAAAAACACCAATGGCTCGCAATTCTTCATCACCACTGTTCCAACACCTCATCTTGATGGAAAACATGTGGTCTTTGGAAAGGTCATTGCTGGAAAATCAATTGTGCGAATGATTGAGAACTTGGAAACTGATTCTGGAGACATTCCCGTTAAAGAATGTAAAATCGAGGCTTGTGGTCAACTCCAACCTGGAGATCCATTGAAACTCGATGACGGAACCGGAGATCCATACGATGAAATGCTGGAAGATGAACCTTCAGTGGACATCAATAAACCAGAAACAGTTTTCAAGGCTGTGGAAGACATCAAGGCATTGGGAACCAAATTCCTGAAACAAGGAGACGTGCAAGTGGCCTTTAAGAAATACTCCAAAGCAGTTTCTTACATGGAAGCCTATTTCCCCGAGGATCTATCAGAAGAGGATATTGAAAAGCTCAACAAACTCAAATGTTCCTGCTATTTGAATGCCTCGTTGGCAGCTTTGAAATTGAAAAAGGTGCCAGAATGTATCAAACTCTCTACGGATGCATTTGAGTGCGAAAATATAGAAGATCAATCAAAGGCCAAGGCTTTATTCCGTAGAGCCAGTGCCAGATTGATTGGAAATAACCAAGAAGACGCCATTGCCGACTTGGAAGAAGCATTGAAACTTGCGCCTGAAGATGGTGGAATCAAAAAGGCCCTGTTAGACGCCAAGAAGAGTCTCAAAGACAGATTGGCCAAAGAACGTGCCGCTTATAGCAAGTTCTTCAACTGATGTACATATTAGGTAACATAGTTTTAATTGGTGTAAGGATGTGTTATGTGCCCGTGAACTGATTTCTAATGTTCGCCACTTTTCAACGGAGGGAAAATTTAATTAAAAACATAACCTACTATTTTATTACTTCCTTTTGGCAGAACGAGAAGGCCAACTGGGTATAAATCGCGGCGGATTGGAGAAACTCATATTACAACGCCATATTTCACTAAATTGCACTCATTCATTTGATCGTTGCAATTACTCAAGTAATAATAAAAAGTCAATTTTCCAGTGGCCATCAACAACTTGGATTTTTTGAACAACGGACAATCAGTGGGTTTCAAATACACCAGATCAGTGTTATTTGTCCAACTTCTATTCATCATCCTGTATTATACGATTAATTAACAAAAAAGTTCCAAAAACAACATAATATACAAAAAAAACATAGTCATATTGAAATGAGTAAATTTGCTTATTCGAGCGCTCCATTGCGCACAGTGCAAGAAGTCCAATTTGGTTTGCTCTCTCCGGAGGAGATTAGAGCCATTTCGGTTGCGAAGATAGAGTATCCTGAAATCATGGATCCAACTACTAATAAACCGAGAGAAAACGGATTGAACGATCCAAGACTCGGCTCCATCGATAGAAATTTCAGATGTCAAACTTGTTCCGAAGACATGCAGGAATGTCCAGGACATTTTGGACACATCGAGCTGGCCAAGCCTGTCTTCCATATCGGATTTGTCGCAAAGATCAAGAAAGTTTGCGAATGTGTGTGCATGAACTGTGGTAAACTCTTGCTGGACGAGGCCACCAACCCCCAATTTGCGGCAGCTATCAAAATCAAAGACCCGAAAAAACGTTTCAATGCTGTCTGGAGTCTTTGTAAGACCAAGATGGTTTGTGAGGTTGACCAGCCGATGGATGACGAATCTATGGGCCAGACCCATCACCTGAGAGGTGGTTGTGGTGCTAGTCAACCAACCGTTAGAAGAGACGGTTTGAAACTTTGGGGTTCGTGGAAAAAATCCAGCTCTGACGAAGATGCGGACGCCGCAGAAAGAAGACAAATCAGTGCCGCCGAGGTCCTCAATATTTTCAAACACATCTCTCCAGAGGACTGTCATAAGCTGGGCTTTAACGAAGATTATGCAAGACCAGAATGGATGTTGATTACAGTGCTCCCAGTGCCTCCACCTCCAGTGAGACCATCGGTCGCATTTACAGATTCCAAAAGATCGGAAGATGACTTGACGTATAAGCTAGCTGATATTTTGAAAGCAAACATCAACGTGCAAAGATTCGAAATGGATGGTTCACCACAGCACGTCATCAGTGAGTTTGAGGCTCTTCTGCAATATCACGTGGCCACGTATATGGATAACGACATTGCTGGACAGCCGCAAGCTTTGCAAAAGAGTGGAAGACCAATCAAATCGATCAGAGCCCGTTTGAAGGGTAAAGAGGGACGTCTTAGAGGAAACTTGATGGGTAAGAGAGTCGACTTCTCTGCCAGAACTGTTATCTCTGGTGATCCTAACCTTGATTTGGATCAGGTTGGTGTTCCTAAATCCATTGCGAAAGTTCTGTCGTATCCAGAAATTGTGACCCCTTACAACATCCAAAAGCTCACAGAGTTGGTTCGTAATGGACCAAACGAGCATCCTGGTGCAAAGTATGTGATCAGAGATTCTGGTGACAGAATTGATCTTAGATTCAACAAGAGAGCAGGAGACATTCAATTGCAATATGGTTGGAAAGTTGAACGTCATTTGATGGACGACGATCCAGTTCTGTTCAATCGTCAGCCTTCTTTGCATAAGATGTCTATGATGGCTCACAGAGTGAAGGTTATGCCATACTCGACTTTCAGAATGAACTTGTCTGTGACCTCTCCATATAACGCCGATTTCGACGGTGACGAGATGAACTTGCATGTGCCGCAATCTTACGAAACCAGAGCCGAGTTGGAGCAGATTTGTGCAGTTCCCCTGCAGATTGTTTCACCCCAATCTAACAAGCCTGTGATGGGTATTGTGCAGGACACTCTTTGTGGTGTCCGTAAGATGACTCTTAGAGACAACTTCATCGAATACGATCAGGTGATGAACATGTGTTTCTGGATTCCAAATTGGGACGGAGTTGTGCCACAGCCTGCAATTTTAAAGCCAAAACCTCTCTGGAGTGGAAAGCAGGTGCTTTCGATGTGCATTCCTCACGGAATTTTCTTGCAGAGACTGGATGGCTCGTTGCTTTCTCCTAAAGACTCGGGAATGCTCATTGTCAACGGTGAAATCATGTTTGGTGTGGTCAACAAGGCCACTGTCGGTGCCAGTGCCGGAGGTCTTATTCACACGGTGATGCGTGAGAAGGGACCACAGGTGTGTGCTCAATTGTTTGGTAACATTCAGAAGGTGGTTAACTACTGGCTTCTTCACAACGGATTCTCTATCGGTATTGGTGATGCAATTGCCGATACGGGAACCATGAAGACCATTACAGAGACAATTGCTATTGCAAAGGAAAAGGTGCAAGAAGTGATTATGGATGCCCAGAAGAATCTTCTGGAGGCTGAACCAGGTATGACTGTTAGAGAATCTTTCGAACAAAAGGTTTCCAAACTTTTGAACGAAGCAAGAGACTCTGCAGGTAAATCTGCCGAGACTTCGCTGAAAGACTCGAATAACGTCAAACAGATGGTGACTGCTGGTTCCAAGGGTTCTTATATCAATATTTCTCAGATGTCTGCCTGTGTGGGTCAACAGATTGTGGAAGGAAAACGTATCAATTTCGGTTTCGCTGACCGTTCGTTGCCTCATTTCACCAAGGATGATTACTCTGCTGAATCGAAAGGTTTTGTTGAGAACTCTTACTTGAGAGGTTTGACTCCACAAGAATTCTTCTTCCACGCAATGGCAGGTAGAGAAGGTTTGATTGATACTGCAGTCAAGACTGCCGAAACTGGATACATCCAGCGTCGTTTATTGAAGGCTCTTGAGGATATCATGGTTCATTACGATGGTACTACGAGAAATTCCTTGGGAGACGTCATTCAATTCATTTATGGTGAAGACGGTATTGACGGTACTCAAGTTGAAAAACAGACTGTGGATACCATTCCTGGTTCTAATGCAGCCTTTGAGAAGAAATACCGTGTGGATTTGATGAATGCTAAGACCTCAATCCGTCCGGATTTGGTCGAATACGGTACAGAGATCATTGGTGATATTGAGATTCAGAAATACTTGGATCAAGAATACGAACAGCTTTTGGCTGACAGAGAATATTTGAGAGAAGAGTGTTTCACCACTGGTGAGAATAACTGGCCACTTCCTGTGAATATCAGAAGAGTGATTCAGAATGCTCAGCAGATCTTCCATTCCGATCAAGGAAAGGCCAGCGATCTCTCTATTCCTGATATTGTTAAGGGTGTTCAGGAACTGACTAAGAAGTTCAAGGTTGTTCGTGGAAGCGGTGACGTTTTGACGGAAGCTCAGGACAATGCCACTTTATTGTTCCAATGTCTTGTGCGTTCGAGACTTGCCACTCGTAGAGTGTTGGAAGAGTTCCGTCTGAACAAGGACGCATTCGAATGGGTCGTCGGAACTATTGAACAACAATTCTTGAAATCTTTGGTCAACCCTGGTGAGATGGTCGGTGTCATTGCTGCCCAATCCATTGGAGAGCCTGCCACACAGATGACTTTGAACACTTTCCATTATGCTGGTGTGTCTTCGAAGAACGTCACTTTGGGTGTGCCAAGATTGAAGGAAATCTTGAACGTGGCTAAGAATGTCAAAACTCCTGCTCTGACAGTCTACTTGAAAGAGGAGTTTGCTTCTGATATTGAGAAGGCCAAGTCTATCCAGTCGGCTATTGAGCACACTACGTTGAAGAACGTGACTGCTTCGACAGAGATTTTCTACGATCCAGATCCACGCAGTACTGTTGTGGAGGATGATATTGACACTGTGGAGGCTTACTTCGCCATTCCTGATGAGAAGGTGGAGGAAAACCTACACAAACAATCTCCATGGCTTTTGAGATTAGAACTTGACAGAGCCAAGATGCTTGACAAGCAGCTGACGATGAGTCAGGTTGCTGGCCAAATCATGGAGAACTTCGGTGATGATCTGTTTGTCATCTGGTCTGAAGATAACGCTGAGAAGCTTGTCATCAGATGTAGAATTGTTCGTGAGGAGAAGGCCTTGGACGAAGAAGAGGAAGAGACTGAAGACGGATTGCTGAAGGCTCTGGAAGCACAGATGCTGGAGTCAATCTCCTTGAGAGGTATCAACGGTATCTCGAGAGTGTTCATGATGAAGTATGACAGAACTTATATTGACGAGACTGGAGACTTTGCCAAGAAGGAAGAATGGGTTTTGGAGACTGACGGTGTCAATCTTGCCGATGTTTTGGCTGTTGATGGTGTTGACACTACCAGAACATACTCTAACTCGTTCGTTGAGATTTTGTTCGTGCTGGGAATTGAAGCTGCACGGAGTGCCTTATACAAGGAAATCTTGAACGTCATTGCCTTTGATGGTTCGTACGTGAACTATAGACATTTGGCATTGTTGGTCGACTTGATGACCTACAGAGGACACCTGGTGGCCATTTCGAGACACGGTTTCAACAGAAATGATACTGGTGCCTTGATGAGATGTTCTTTCGAAGAGACTGTTGAGATTCTGTTTGATGCTGGAGCCTCTGCTGAATTGGATACCTGTGAGGGTGTTTCTCAAAATGTTATTCTCGGACAGCTTGCTCCATTTGGTACTGGTTCGTTCGAGGTGTTCTTGGACGAGGACAAACTTTCAGTGTTGCCTTCGGATGCTCCTGTTCATGCTACTAGTGTGTTGCAGACCAAGAACGTTGATGGTGGTGCTACACCATACGAAGAAGACAATTTCAAGGATGACTTTATTGATGCTGAGATGGAGGACGACAAGGTTGCTTTCTCCCCATTGATTGCATCTGGAGTGAATGACGACAGAAGCGGAGGATTTACTGAGTACGGTGGAATGAGCACATATGCTCCAACTTCGCCATTCTCCGGATTTGCTCCAACGTCGCCAAGTTACGGAGGTACGTCTCCGATGTATGGTGCCACTTCTCCTGCGTACGCACCTACGTCGCCAAGCTACTCTCCAACTTCCCCAAGTTATTCTCCAACGTCTCCAAGTTACAGTCCAACGTCTCCATCCTACAGTCCAACATCTCCATCCTACTCACCAACATCTCCATCCTACTCACCAACATCCCCATCTTACTCACCTACATCTCCAAGCTACAGTCCAACATCCCCAAGCTATTCTCCAACATCTCCATCCTATTCCCCAACCTCTCCAAGCTACAGCCCAACCTCTCCAAGCTACAGTCCAACTTCTCCACAATACTCACCAACCTCACCTCAATACTCTCCAACGTCGCCTCAGTACAGTCCAACATCACCACAGTACTCGCCTACGTCGCCGCAGTATTCCCCAACATCACCACAATACTCTCCAACATCTCCACAATACTCCCCTACCTCTCCACAATACTCCCCTACTTCCCCACAGTACTCACCAACCTCCCCACAGTACTCTCCAACGTCTCCAAGTTACTCACCAAATAACAACCAAAATTAAGGATTTCATTTTATGCCTTTGCGTTGTGTATTCTAAAGATAATAAAATAGTCGTACGTTAAATTCTCTTACTGATAAGGCCTCTAAACATGTCGAAGGAGTTGCCATCTGGTTGCAGGTGATACGTCTGGCCGGTATATCTGCCGTATCTGTCAATTTCCTGTGCCACCAGCAGTCCAAAGTCCGTGCTGATTCCAGTGATCTTTGCGGTAACTCCCAAGTCGTTCAGAGTAACTGTCTGGTCTTGGTGAAGCCATTGTTTATAGTATAAGTCCAAAAATGGGGTGAATCCTTCCACCTTAAACTTTTCAACCATATTGTTGAAATTCACAAGATATCTGGCCACCAATTTCTCAGACGTGATAGGCGCCAAGTTTGTGCCCCATTGTTTGTTCATTTCTTGAATAACCAAGTTCAAAGATGTTGTAGGGGCATCATTCGACAGATTGCAGCCTGTTCCAACAACTATATGGTAGATATTGTTAAAGACATTTGTATCGACGAGAACTCCTCCTACTTTGGTGTATGCCTCCAAAGAAGTATTGTTGATCATGTCTGGCTGACGCAAATAGATATCATTAGGCCATTTCAATCTCACAGGGATTTGGTCGTAATTTGCGTCGTATGTCTGAATAGCCTGAACTAATGCCATACTGGCTAGATATTGGATCATGACAATTGGCAAATTGGAAGATAATTGCATGAACGTAGATTGAGCAAGCACTCCTGGTGGATTGATCCACACGTTTCCAGAACGTCCACGACCAGAAACTTGAGTAGTTCCATGGATAGTGAATCCATGCGGCAAAAGTCGTAGAAATGGAACATTTCGGACCATCAAATGGCTAGTAGAGGTGAGAACCTGTCCATAAGCAAAGACCGAGCCAAAAGCCCCTGGAGAAGAGTATCCAGTCATTTTATAGGCATTTTCCAACTCCATTTGGAACTCTTTGAGATTGAAATATGGCGTCAATGTTGGAGAAATTGGTGCGTTGCAAACGTACAAGTCCTTAATTGCACCGTCAGCAGGAGACATGTCTTGTTGTTGAAAAGAGTCCAGAACCTTGTGAATACGCACTTTATCAACTCCCAGATCCATCACGGACGATTCTAGATATCCCAATTCTTCTTCCATCCGATTAATTAATTGAGTAGCATGGTCTGGATTATTGGAAACCATCACCAAAGGTGTCAGACTAGGGATCTTATTTTCGGTATTCACTCTCAATCCAAGCTTGACAAGACATTTGCGTAGAAACTCCAATCTTTCCGAGTTTGTTTGAGTCAAAGCTTTCACTGTAGTCTCCAATTTGGAACCAGGTTCATAATTAATTAAAGCTGGGTTAAATTCTGGATGTGTACCTGTTAACAACGCATGGCCACTTCCAACAGAACAAAGAACCACAGCAGCCTTTCTTCCGGTGCATTCCACCTCCAATTGTTCTTCATACTCTGCCAAAATCTCGGTATTATCATACTTTTCAGCATCCACAAATACACCACCTCCATTAAAATAATTGTACACTGTACCTTCTGCAGTGGCCAATTTGGCAGCTCGTGCACCATCATGAGACTCATACTTGAACCCCTTGAAACATGCCCCGCGAGCAGTTCCTGGGAAGAACTGTAACTCTCTCGACCCAGTCACCTCCATGACTGGATTGCCTACCTCGAACTCACATCTAGCAGAGCCATAATAACCGCCGGAACAGAATCCCAGATATTTTCCACCTCTGGAAACATATCTGCGGATTAGCGCATTGCCTTGGCCATTGAGACTCTGACAGACTCCCAGATCAGCTCCTCCGGGAACCACCAACATGGCCGTCTTGAACTGCCATGGCTGAGTAAGAAGTGTCCGCGGCTCTACCGTACTAACAGCATAGTATGGAGAAAGTATTGTTCGCAAAGAGTCCAAACAATGTTTCACACTTTCGGCGCCCGCGCCCGGTCCATTATACACAAGAATATTCATTGGATATTTTTTTTGACATTTATGTTGATTTTCAGACCGGTAGTTAGAAATGTTGGGCTGGCTGCCCTTTCAATGAAAATTAGCCGCCCGGCTAGTGTCAGTGTTGCATTCTGTCGGACACAGCGCCAATTTGTTCGATGGAACAGTAACGACAAACCAAAGCTTCGGATCCTGCCCGAAATACACGAAAACCTATACACCCTGCCAAATGTGCTCACGTTCACAAGACTCGTCGCAGCTCCCGTGGTGGGCTACTTGATTGTATCCGGTCAAACCAAATTGGCATTAGGTCTGTTTGCATATTCTTGTGTGACCGATTTCGTCGACGGCTTTATTGCACGACGGTACAATTTACGGTCCAAAGTCGGATCCATTATCGACCCAATGGCCGACAAAGCACTCATGGTGACCTGTACAGCATGTCTGGCACACGCCGGAGTGGTGCCCTTGTATGTGGCAGGATTGATACTAGGGAGAGACATTGCAATGCTTCTGGCTGCCATCGTGATCCGATTTGTCTCACTACCTGCTCCAAGAACATTTAGACGATATTGGGACTTTTCGCTTATCACAGTGGAAATCAAGCCTACTCTCATCAGCAAAATCAATACTGCATTTCAAATGGCTTATTTGGGAGGTTTGATGCTGCTCCCAGTAGCCGATTTGGGAGCCGCCAATTTGGAATACGTGGTTGCCATGACAACGATTTTAAGTGGGATTTCATACATATTTAGCCGCACCGCCGTGCGCATAGTCAAGAGGTAAGTACGTGTACCTAGTATTTAACTCCCTAATCACCTACTGAACGAGATATCGTCAATACGCAAAATCGATTTCACCGTCTCTGCAGCAAGAGTAATAGCACTCGTGTTGACCAGCACCGGTTGCAGAACATGCTCGTCGTATGTGTTGGTAGTTCCTGAACGTCTCACACTGATACCAGCGTTTTTCTCGCCCAATTCGTGCTTATTTCTCAAGTCGGTGACGATTTCAATAGGATTCATTCCCGCGTTCTCAGCAAGGGTTGTTGGAATCACTTCCAACGCAAGCGCAAACTCTTGGAAACAGAGTTGTTCCACTCCAGAAAGCTGGTTCGATTCCTTCAACAAGGCCCGCGAAACCTCAATCTCTGGTGCACCTCCACCGGCAATCAATGCCTTCTCTTTCACCAAGCACCGGATCACACACAAGGCATCATGCAACGACCGCTCTGTCTCGTCCAAAATTTGGTTGTTGGCTCCACGGCACACCACAGACACCGTTGGCTGTGTCACATTCTTGACTCCGGTGATCTTGATGATCTTCGAACCCGAAGATTCCACTTCCTCAACCAAGTCAGCAGTTCCAAGTCGTGACTCCAAGAACGAGTCCACATCGGCAATTGGTCTGCATCCGAGACTCTTGCTAATGAACTCGACCTCGTCTCTTTCGATGTCTTTCACCACCAAAATGTTGAGTTTCGACAAGAAATGCAAAGCAAGATCGTTGACTGCATCTCTCAAGATGGATTTCTGGATCAACAGCACGTTACACTTGGCCTTTTTGATCTTCTTGCAAATATTCAGCAAATATGCTCTTTCTTCTTTCAAAATTTTGTCCATTTGTCTGTAGTCGTTAACAACAATATTATTCTCCATGTCTGGCTTTGGAGGCGACAATTGAAATTGGATCAATCCAATTTTGGCCTTCTCCATTCTGGTTGGTCCACCTGCGCTTTTGATCACGTTCTGAGTGAGCACAACACCGTCCACTGGCTCTGTATCATCAATAGTGCCTCCCAATTTCTTGATCAGCCGGATATCATTCAAATCAACATTGGTCGCATCAGGAGCAACCACCTTTAACACGGAGTCAACGGCCAAAGGACCCAATAATGACGAATGCTGGGCAACAATCTTCGAAGACAAAGACGTGTTTGCCGCTCTGATCAACGCGTCTCTGTCGTCTAAGGAAATCTTATGAGCCATGTCCAACAAGATCTCCACTCCTCTAGCAGCAGCCTTGGTGAATGACTCGGAAATGATAGTAGGATGGATTCCCTTGTTCAACAACTTCTCAGCAGCACCCAAAAGGGCACCCGTGATCACCACCACGGAGGTTGTTCCATCTCCAGCTTCAACGTCCTGGGCTCCAGAAAGATCCACCAGCATCTTGGCAGCAGGATGTAACACTGCCATATGTTTCAAGATCGTGTGTCCATCGTTGGAGATGATCACCTCGCCACGGCCAGTCTTGATCATTTTATCCATTCCCTTGGGACCCAACGAAGTTCTCACCGCGTCCGCCACAGCGCGCGCAGCCAGAATGTTCGCCTTGCGCACTTCTTGGGGCTTGTCTTTGTTTTTGAATGTCGCGTTCGAAGGCAGAACTTTAGACATGGTGGAAAACAAGTGGAAAAAAAATTGGAAAAATTGGTACTTAATATTTTGGCACTTAGTAATATGCCGGAAACTTCAGATCAAACTGCCGTATTCCACGAATTGAAATTGTCCAAGGACGATGTTTTGAACTGCTCATATTCGAGTTGGAATGCCAAATTTGGCAGTCATACTTATGCGAAGGCTGTGATATTGCCGTTATCCAAAGATTTCATCGAGTATCTAGAAAGTGATGATTTCACCATTCCGGGTGAGAAGACCACACACACTGCATCTGGTGATTCTGACTGGGATTATACTCCATCTGAGCGACCTGATCCGGTTTTGAAGTTCCCAGAACTCCATTCCAAGATCCAGGAAACAATCGCAAGGTTCAAACATGTGGCTCCCAAACTCAACTGGTCGGCTCCTCAAGATTCCGTTTGGATGCTCCCTGAACGTACTATGAAATGTTCCTCTGCTTCAGACGTTTACCTGCTACTCAAGTCGTCTGATTACGTCAATCACGATCTGTCGCATGCTTTTGATGAGGCAGACGAAAAGCCCGCACAACTTCAATATGAATTGGTTTTGAGACAATGGAAAGACTTCAACCCATCAATGGAATTTCGGTGTTTTGTTCGTGATCGTCAGCTGGTGGGTATTTCGCAACGAGACCTAAATTATTACCCATTTCTGGAAGATTTGCACGATATTCTAATTGAAAGAATAGCCACTTTTTTTGACACAATATTGCTTCCAAAATTTGAATCTAATAGCTTTGTGTTTGACGTTTATCTGCCAAAACCGTTCACAAAGGTGTACTTGGTGGATATCAACCCGTTTGCAAGAAAAACCGACTCGCTTTTATTCTCTTGGAACGAATTGGCTACTATGGAAGTTGCCGAGGATGACGTGGTAGTGAGGCTAGTCACCCAACATAATTCAGGCCGATTTGCAACCAAGGCCCATTCCCAAAATCATGTTCCTCGTGATGTGCTCGATGCCTCTTTGGATTCGGCCAAAATGGTGGAAATGCTCCAGAACTGGAATAGTATGCTTGTCAAAGAAGAGTCTGAAGAATCTGATCACTCTTGAATGATTTCCTCCAGATAAGTGGTCCTTTTAGTTGGTGGCGGGAAGTCGATCTCAGAGCCTCGTAAAGGTCCGTCAGTTTGATACAATCTGGGACGATAATTAGGATGTTCTCCCATCACTTTTGAATTTCTGAATTTTTCAATAAGTTTGGATCGGCCTTGAACTTTGGCATACGACAGCTCGCACACCTTTTCAGAGTTGAACTTGTTCCATCTCTTTCCAGCACGTTCTTGATAGAATTTGATGATATGTTGGGGATTTGTGAAGGAAATGAAAGCATAACCAACATTGCAATGGTTTTCAAAGTCAATTCTCAGGTAAAGGAAATCGTACAGGTTCTTGCTGGTGGCATCGACAAACTCCTTCAGCTCCTCATGGTTGATCTTGTTGGGCACATTTCTAATCATCAAGGTTTTCCGCTGGTCTTCACCTGATCGAATTTTGGCTATATCGATATGATTTTCCTGTGCCACATAATTGAATCCAAAAGGTTGAGAAGCAAGTCGACGATGATTTGTTTGGGGTTCGCAAGTCTCTTCAAGCGCTTTTTCTATATTGTCGCACTTGAAATGGCCTGTCATCCAATCTATAACTTGTGTATTGTTCTCTGAGTCTGATTTCTCTGGCTCCTGGTACAGTTCGATTAGAGACGCCTTGATGTGGATACGAGTGGTTCCTGTTGACAGACCCGACGATTTTCGGGCCTCAAAAGCGGATCTAATGTCGTGGAAACTGCACATGAACACGTTGGGCAGGTTCTGGACCGGCTCAAAGCGTTCCACACAGCCAAACTTGCACAGATGCACAAAAAGCTCGTTCTTCGTCTGGCCAGACGGAGCCGCACCTTCGCAACCAATATACACCTTTGAGTTTGCATCATCAAGAACTTGAAACTCGTGATGGCACATCACAACTTCCAGCGCAGACTTGGATGTGATCTGGCTGGGTTCAAGGTACTCGCTAGCAACGTTCTCAAAGAGCATCTGCAGTTGTTGGATCTGAAGCGGGATCTTGCGTGCTTCGAACCAACCCACGGCAAACACCGTTTCATGATCGAGGGTCAACGGCTTATACGCCAGAATGTCGCCCAGGCTGGCAAAGTCACGAAGAACCACACTGAGCGCTGCCAGTTGAGTACAACGAAACAAGATAATTCGGGAGTTGAGCACGCCAGATCGGGGTAACTCGTCTCGAATATTGAAGGGCACTACCGACTTGACGTCGGGAGCCATCACAGGGAACATCTTAGTTCTTGAATCTATCTTTCTCCCTCGGTCGGTCATTAATTAAGGAGAAAAAACAATTTGGGTTAATTTTAAGGATGTATATTTATTAATTATTGCAATTTCACACTCTTGGAGATGTTTTTCTTGATACCGGTGGTTTCTCCCCCGTAGGCCCCACGGTCGCTGGAGTACACCGCGCGCACAGATTTCAACTTCTTCTGTGCCTGGGCATACTTCTTCCGCTTCTTCACTCTCGAGTTGCGGTTATCCTTATTTCTATGCGGCGTCAAACCACGGTTCTTGAGAATCTGGTAGTTAAGAGCGCGCTTGCCACTCTCACCAAGGGTCTGTTCTGCTTCTTCCAGCTTACCATCGCGCGCTGCCTTCTTTACCAGCTCGTGGGCCTGTTTTCTTTCCTGTTTGGCGTGTTTCTTACTGTTCAGCACATGATCATAATATTCATCCTCCATTGGGCCAGACTCATCTTCACCATCATCTGCACCCAGATCCAAACCAGGAGCAGAAGCGTTGGCCTTGTCGCCTCGTTTGCGCGCCTCTTCCAGTAATCTCTGTCTCCGCTCAAATAGTCGTTCCTTATAGGGCACATCTTCGTCTCCTTGGAACTTGGCATCTTTCTTCTTTTCTTGCTGGTCGATCTTGGATGTGTAAAACCGCAACGTGCGCCGGCGACTCTTCTTTTCTTCTTTGTCGACCTCGTCAATCTCCTCAGGACCAATCTTCTGGAGCCGACGAACTGGCCGTGACACCAAAGATATTCCTTCTTCTTGCTGTTCCTCTTCATCATCCTCATCCTCATCGTCCTCGTCCGAAAGTCTGTCGTCGTAATCGTCTATTATTTCGCGTGCTTCCATTTCTTCATCCTCCTCCTCGTCTTCATGATCCCTTCTTAATCTCTTCTTCTGTGCTTGACGCCAAATCTCCCGCGAGCTTAAAATTCCTGTCATGATCGCATCATCGCGCAAACTGAACTGCTTTCCGCTTTTCAAAGCTGTTCCAAACAGTGCAAAGTAAGTCCCGATAGTACCCAAGTATGCCGTCAGGGCCCCAAATTGTAACCCAGACACCGCATCCACATCTTTGCGCTGCTCAAGCTCGGCCAAAACAGGCCGTAAGTCTCTGAGTTCCTTTGCTAGTGGAATGAACTCTGGATATTGCGAGTCCATCACCTGTGAAAAATCGTCCTTGTCCAGCTTCGTAAGGTCCACTTCTTCCTCTTGACTCTTTTCAACCACGGCATCGGACTTGGTCCATCCCTCAACCGTTTCCTCAACCATATAGTCGCCCATATTAAGTTCCTCCAGATGTTTCTTCTGCATTCTCAATGCTTCCTCTTCCATCAATTTGGCATCCTCTTCATCCTCAGCAGCATCTCCTCCATAGTAATCATTACGTGAACCCCATCCTTCCTCTTCTTCCTCCTCCTGTTCGGCCTCGGATCCAAAATACTCGGCCTCATCCTCATCAACATGGCCTTTTAACTGTCTTTTGTACCGTTCGATCTCTTCTTCATCTTCCTCCTCATCCAGTCCTAGGACCTCTTGTTCGCTTTCTTCGCTATCTGGCTCCTCAAAACCTGCCTGGTCAAGAAGAATCTTCTCTCTGCCAGCATGGAACTCGTCAACCTCGTCTAATCCAGGATCCTGTTGCATTTCAAGATTTTCCTAACTTTATAAAAAATTTCTTGAATATTTTATAAATTTTTTTTTAAATCGCCATGTCCAATAATCGACTGGATTCCATCTCCAGACCGTCTGGCACTGCCTCAAATGCCCCGGGCGCGAAGCAGGGACTCAAGTTCAAGCCAAAGATGGTGGCGCGACGGACTAAAGAGGAGCGGGATTCGAATGCCCCGGTGGCTACTCCTGGAGTGAATAAGAAACACAACTCTCTGGCAAAAACAGCACAAAAGGCCAAATCTGGACTGCCGCGTCATCTGCAGAATACCAAGGTGGTGACAGCGGGGCCACTGGCATCTGGAGCTGTTTCGATGGGCAATTCAATGAATCATGGAGGAACAAAATTCGTCAAGAAACCTGCAGGTGATCTAGCACAGAGACTTAAGAAACAGATGCCTTCGGATCCTAATAGTACGGCAATGGCGGACAGCGACAACGAAGATGATGCAACAAGAATAGATCTCGGTCAGACATACGATTGGACAGATAGCGATACACAACTGTTTCCTGTTAGGGCTGAACGTGGAGAACATTACGAGTACGGAGACGAGCCAATTAAAAGTGAAACGGAGTTGCTGGTGAAGGAGGATGAACCCTCACCAGTTCCTGAAGCTTCTATTAATGATTATCAGAGCAGACAAGAGGCTGTGCGAATGGCCGAAGACTATAAAGCCATTACTTCCAGACTGGAAGAAGTCCAGATCAAAGATTCCGCGCACGAGATGCTATTCTTGCAACTTCCGAAGCATTTGAACCTGGAGAGCGCTTCTCCTGAGGTGAAAGTAGAAGACGAAGGTGTGAGCGAGCTGCTAGGTACTTTGCGAGTTCACGAGTCAGGAAAAGTGACACTTAAGCTAGGTGACACAGTGTTAGATGTGACTCGTGGAGGAACTACCCAGTTGACTCAGACTATTGTCCAGTTGGACCCAGAGGCCCTGGAATGTCTGGAGGTGGGAACAATCGGCGAAAAAATCATCGCCAGTCTTAGTATGGATGAAATGTAATGAACTATTCTTCAACTTTTACTCTTTTCTCATCTCCACCGATGAGTTCGGTAGCTTCTCTTTTGATTGTATCGTTTTGCTTCAAGAGTTTGCGGCCAAAGCGAATTGGTTCCAGACAGAGTTTGATTTTCGCGGAGATGTGCTTGCTTTCTTCTTGAGACGGATCTAATGCTTGATTTTTCAGTATGTCTGCACAATGTCGTATTATGACAAGGATTTTGTTGTAGTGCTCAGGGTCCAATTTTTTGGACAAATACCGTTCAATAAGGACATCGTCACACACCCAGAGGCATGCTAATGCAATCTGTGGTGGTGTATAGAGGAACGGAAGGTCTGTGAATAGACTTTCGTTCGCGATTTCTCTAGCTCCGTCGTAGTTCTTTCCTAATCTAGTGAAATCCAACTTGGGGAGTACTTGTTGAATATCCAGAAAGAAGCCATACAAGGGTTGGAATGGATGATGACATTGGAGTGAGAATTTCATTGTTTCTAAGACCAAATACTCATTTTTCAAAATGGCTTCTGGAGTGGTTTTCGGGATGTTCTTGCAAAACGTGTTGATTCCTATGAAATGATTCTCCACCTTAGCTGCCAAGAACAAACATGTGAGCATGATGTTACCTGGATGTATCTCCATCACCGAATGATACAGATAAAACTTGTAAAGGTACATTATTGCGGTGGATCTAGCTTGGGACGAGAGATGGAAAAAGGAAGCCAGTTCCTTACAGCGCCGTGCATAGTAACTGATGAGCCGTTTCTCTTCCTCCATAGTGACAAATTGGAACTGTGCAGTGTGTTGTTTCACCAAAATGGTTTCTGGCAAATTGTTGTCCAATTGATCAATTCTTTCATTCGTTTTTTGAATTCCTTTCTTGTTGGCCAGTACCCTCAAGTCCTCAAGCTGGGACTTAGTAAAAGACCATAGCCTGAACTGCGTTGAGCGCCTGAATAAATCGTCGTTAGAGACGGTCATATTATTAAATTAAAATAAATTTAATTCAATCTACAATTTCTCGGAATATCTTTTCTCTTCTTTCTATTGATGTGTCTTATGTCAAAAGAAGATCCAATCATCATACAATCTTAGACACAGAACCTAAAATAGGTCTGCTCTTTCTAACCGAAAGTCTTTGGCCATTTAGAAAGTGGCAATGAAGGTCTCAGTAGCAGTCTTGAGCTTAGCCAACAACTCGGAAGAAAGCTCTCCCTTGGTCTTGATAGCGTCCAAGATCTCGGTCTCGTTAGACTTCAGGTAAGCAACAAATTGCTCCTCGAACTCACCAATCTTGTTGACTGGGATGGTGTCCAAGTAACCGTTAACACCGGCATAGATGACTGGGACCTGCTCCTCGGCAGCAAGAGGGCTGTATTGCTTTTGCTTCAACAATTGGGTCAATCTCTCACCTCTAGCCAAGGTTTGCTTGGTAGAAGCATCAAGGTCGGAACCGAATTGGGCGAAAGCAGCAACTTCTCTGTATTGAGCCAAGAACAATTTCAAAGAACCAGCAACTTGTTTCATGGCCTTAACTTGGGCAGCAGAACCAACTCTGGACACGGACAAACCGACGTTAATGGCTGGTCTGATACCTCTGTAGAACAACTCGGCCTCCAAGAAGATTTGACCATCAGTAATAGAAATGACGTTGGTTGGAATGTAAGCAGAAACATCACCACCTTGAGTCTCAATGATTGGCAAAGCAGTCAAAGAACCAGCTCCGTGAGCATCAGACATCTTAGCAGCTCTCTCCAACAATCTAGAGTGCAAGTAGAAAACATCACCTGGGTAGGCCTCTCTTCCAGGAGGTCTTCTCAGCAACAAGGACAATTGACGGTAAGCAACGGCTTGCTTGGACAAATCATCGTAGATGATCAAAGCGTGCTTTCCGTTGTCTCTGAACCATTCAGAAATGGCACATGCAGTGAAAGGAGCCAAGTATTGCAATGGAGCAGCCTCAGAAGCAGTGGCAGCAACAATGATGGAGTACTTCAAAGCATCGTGTTGTTCCAAAGTTTGGACCAATTGAGCAACAGTGGATCTCTTTTGACCAACGGCAACGTAGACACAGTAAAGTTTCTTGGACTCGTCAGAACCATCGTTCCATCTCTTTTGGTTCAAGATGGTGTCAAGAGCAACAGCGGTCTTACCAGTTTGTCTGTCACCAATGATCAACTCTCTCTGACCTCTTCCAACAGGCACCAAAGCATCAACGGCCTTCAAACCGGTTTGCATTGGCTCGTGGACGGATTTTCTTGGCAAAATACCTGGGGCCTTCAATTGAGCTCTGGAGAAACCAGTAGACTCGATTGGTCCCTTACCGTCAATTGGGTTACCCAAAGCGTCGACGACTCTTCCCAACATAGCTGGTCCAACTGGAACATCGACAATCTTTCCGGTTCTCTTAACGATTTCACCTTCCTTGACTTCTCTGTCGGAACCGAACAACACAATACCGACTTGTCCTGGCTCCAAGTTCAAAGCCATACCCTTAACACCGGAGGCAAACTCAACCAACTCCTCAGCTTGACAGTTGTTCAAACCGAAAACTCTGGCAATACCATCACTGATCTAGTTAGTAAAAATGAATGATTGTCATGGCTGTGCAAAAAGGAGTGCGCGACAAACTTCAACACTGAAAAAAATTCAGGTTATGAGATTTCGTGGACTATGATTGGCCCAACCAAATAATTGACAAACCGATAAATCAGCCTGTATTAATGGCACAATTGTAGAATCTCACTCCTGGTGTAGGATCTGTTCGCACTCCCCAGCCATTAATGTACTTACCCAACGGAAAGAACTCTTCCGGTCTCATCCAAGTTGGCCTCATCGGAAACACCTCTGATCTTGGACTCCAAGATGGAGGAAACCTCAGTTGGCGCAGCCTTGGCGGTGGCATACGATCTAGCGGAAAACAGAGGTCTAGCCTGATATATTGCGGCGGAACCGCAATTATGTTAGTACTAATCACGAAATCCCGGTCTGGCCATATGGAAATTTGTCACTAAACGATCCAATCTTCTCGGCTCAAGCTCCTGCAACTGTGATGTTGACCATTGGATACATTGGGGCCGAGAAAGCTTTCGGATTGTTCAACAGACTTCGGTTCTAATTGGACAGCGAGAAACTGGATACTCACAATTCTTGGGGCAGCTCTAACAACGTTAGCAGCTAGAGCTGTTCTAGCAGCTGCTCTGATGGCTGGTCTAGCAGAAAGCATTGTTATACGATGATTGATTCCTTTGGAGAACAAATCTGGTTGTATAAAAAATGGAAACAAAAGTGGAAGAAAAATGAAAAAAGACACAACACCCACAGTGGCCAGCGGGCGACGCAGCGTGCTGGGGGGGGAGCGAATTTTTTTTTTCCCGGTGGCTACCACGGCATGCACGTCATTGGTCGAACATCAAGGATTACCCGGACATAGTATTTCCGATAAAGTAGGGGCAGCGAGATATCTGTCACCAAGGATCAATGGCAGATGAAGTAGCACATCTGACAACTCGATGGAATAACCCCAATACCAAAACAGAATCATGAAGTCTTTCATCGGTCCAATGACGATTGAATCTAAACCGAATCTATCTTTCTCGTTTTTTACACAGCCCGAAGAAATTAATTCCAGCTTTATTGGCTTCAATTGGAAAGGAGTTTATGGGCAGGATAGCTGGTGATTGTGATATGTTGGAGATTCGATATTTCACCGAGTATCTTCCACGATTACGTTCTGTATCTGTATGTCTTGAAATATCGCGTCCGAGACTTGAAGGTCTCAGAATTGAAGACAGTTTAATTTTCGTGGATGTTGCTGGAGAGACCCTTAAATATCCTCTGGCGGCGAAAACTGCAGACTATCAAGACGTATTACCCTTCCTGCAAGTTCAGGATGGGTTTTGCACTGTGAAAGTGCCCTGTGTTGAAGATCTTAATCGCACAAGTATAGATCAATTGACCAACTCCGACGGGACGATCTGGTCGATCAAAGAGTTGAAACAGCATCCGAATGCAATCTTCGAATGTCTAGAGTGCTCGGAAATGATTATGGATCTTGCTAAGGTGCGAAAGTTGCACTCAATGCCTTCAGAATTGTGGTACGAAATGATGGAGTTTTGGCACTGCCATAAACCAACGGCTGGAAACTTTACCAATGACAAGATTGCGAACCGGTTCAACAATCTTCGTCCTGCATCCGACTCGCTGATTGTGGGCGTGTACTACTTTTTGGCACCCGAACTTGGATCTGTTTCTTCACAGGATTCTTTCATTAAATGTAATGGTTGCAAGCAAACACTTGGAGAGAAGGAGAACGGGAATTACAAGATTTTCAAATGGAAACTGGCTCTAAGGGAAGGATCACTAAGACAGGAATGTTCATGTTTGGTTTATCTGTATAGTTATTTGCTGGATTCGGTGGCGTCTACAGCAGTTCGGTTTTTCCTGGTGAAAAGCTCACAGAGAAAAGTCTTGGTGTGGTGTTTTAATTTTGGGCTGGAATTGACTTTCGGCAGCACCAGACTTTCAAATTGTCTCAAAGTAATGTACATTGAGGATGAACAGGAAGTGGCGGGATTTATAGAGTCCAATGATGGGGAAGGAACCAATCAGCGATCGTTGCAAAATAGGTATGAAGTGGTGGATTTGGAAGATGATATGATGACAGAGACGCTAAAACTACTGGAAGCCACTAATAGCAAGCTTCCTGAGTCGCAAAAAAGATTCAATCAATGGAAAGTGTCGTATATAGGACGCGAAATCTAAGATTGTTGCCAACTTTGGACCAACGGAGCAACCTGTTTTCTGGAATAGATAGGTTTTTCCTGTTTGAATGCCATTGGGTACTTTTTTAAAGGCCGTAGCCCCAATGGTTCCTTGATGTGCTTGAGAAGACTTTTGGCCATCTCTGGATTTCCGTAAATGAGTAATTCTCTCTGGAATTTTGTATTCATAACCGATGTCATGATTAATGCCAAGTCCAGATCTCTTTCTTTGGTCCAGCTTTGCAAGCCTTCAAGGAGATCAAATTGGTCCAGATGGTCTAGTCCAACCATCATGGAACTGATTCCTACTTTACCATATTCTTTGTAATCCTTCCGCAGTAGATCATGAAGTGATAATCCGTCCACATTTAATTTAGCTTCTGTCAACTCATTTGTCCAGACTTCCAAATACTTCTCATCCGACGAAGCCAAAGGACGAAGGATTTGCGCCATTTCTAGATCCACTTTCTCCGTACGGGACTTTAGACCCCAGGTATCAACCAAAATAGGCGCCAAGAACAATTCTGCCAGTTTTACATCGAGCCCAGCAATCTTCTGCTTGAACAGATTCAAGACCAAAGAAATACAGGAGCCCGATTTTTGCACAATTCGTGGATCTGCGTTGGGATAGGCTCCTTCGTCATCGTGATGGTCCACTATGGAAACCACTTGGGCGTTTAACTTGGAAACAAGATTTTTAATCACTGTTCCTTGTGGATTATTATGGTCGACGAGAACCAGGTCGATTTGGGTCTTCTCCAATTGAGACCAGCACGATTGTAAATCATCTAGAAACACAAAAGTATTGTAATCGAGCCCAGCTTTGTTGATGGCATGAACAATGTCTCTGCGCAACTTGAAATCCTGTCGAGGAATGTTCATCACGGGAACAACTTGAGACCCTCCACACAGTACAGAGTATGCAATTGAACTCACAACAGAATCCATGTCTGCACTCTGGTTACCGGTAACCAGAGTTATTCGCGTCTTTTCAGCCGCATTACGCAACACAGATCTAAAGTTCGTAAGCATAGCAACTAAATATAGATTTTTTTCTGCAGGGGATCAGGCTTGGGTTGAATTCGGGAGCTTTTGGCATTTTTATTTCTGTTGGTATTCCACTATTAAAGATGGTGCCGATACCTAGGAAAGTTGTCAGGTTGACACTGTTGTCACTCATAATCTTGATGATCATGCTGGTAGCGCTCAACAAGGATTTCTCTAGCTTCCACAAGCACTCGCAATCTTTAAATGATACAGCTAGAACGCTTCGATTTTCGCACTCGTCATCCAAACTCAGATCTTCGATTGTGGAGCACAACTACAGGCAATTACAAGAGATTCTCGAGACCCCCATATCAGAGCCACAGACAGGAAATCTTGTCCGGCCTCCCGAGGATCCAGATCAGTACGATAGGGCAAATGCTACAATGTTAGTTTTAGTGAGAAACAAGGAACTTGGTCACGTTGTTAGGACCATCAAACAGATAGAGCGCCGTTTCAACTCAAAATTTCATTATCCATACGTGTTTCTCAACGAAGAGCCGTTCACCCAAAGATTCATCCAAACAATCCAGAAACTGGTTTCTGGAGAAGCATACTTCGAGTTGATTGACAGCGAGACCTGGAATCAGCCGGAATCTATAGACCACCACAAGCAAGAGTTATCCATGGAACAATTGGACTCTGAAGGGGTTGGCTACGCCCAAGTCATCTCATATCATAATATGTGTCGCTACTATAGTATCAACTTTTACAACCATCCAAGATTACAGCAGTTCCGCTACTACTGGAGATTCGAGCCTTCTACAGACTATTACTGTGACCTCAACTATGACGTTTTCAAATTCATGGAGATGAACAACAAAACTTATGGATTTGTCATTGCTCTGTATGATGTGGAACATTCGGTGAAAACGTTGTGGCCGCGCACCTTAGAATTCTTGGAACGTCATCCTGAGTATGTTCATCCCAATGGAGCTTTTGACTTCCTCACAGAGAATCTACAAAACCCACATAAGAACGAGATCGCAAACGGCTACTCAACATGTCATTTCTGGTCCAACTTCGAGATCGCCGATATGGACTTTTACAGATCTAAACCATACTCAGAGTGGGCCGAATACCTCGATACGACTGGAGGATTCTATTACGAGCGCTGGGGAGATGCTCCTGTACATTCTGTTGGCTTGGCACTTTTTGAAGATAGGGACAAGATCCACTGGTTTAGAGATATCGGCTACAGACACCAACCTTACACTTTGTGCAGCAATTGTCCTTCATGCAAACAGTGCAAGGTTGCAGATTTCACTTACGATAATCTTCATGACCAGAATTGTCTCACCAACTGGTGGAACTATGAAATGTCGGACGCTGCCAAGAATTTGCATACACCCAAAAATTAGCATAATATAAATTTAGTTTGAATTCTCGATTAAATGAAGTCTGTCAATATTGCCATCATTGGAGCCGGTGTGGTCGGTTCTAGTTTCATCCAACAGCTCTCCAGCGTGAAGTCTGCCATCAAGTATAACTTGGTGTACCTTTCGACTTCTAAGAAGGCCGTTTATAATGCTGACTACTCGTCGTTGGAAATGGCCAAATGGTCGGATCTACTCCAATCTACCACCCAGACGCCGTTGTCCATTGAGAGCTTGGTGGAATATCTCAAGAAATCGCCAGTTCCTTCGATTCTCGTCGACAACACTTCGAACGAGACCATTGCCAACTCATATCCCGTCTTCTTGAAAAACGGTGTCTCTGTGGCCACTCCTAACAAGAAGGGCTTCTCCAGTTCTCTCTCGCTGTGGAACGAGATTTTCGCCGAGGAAAACACCGGATTGTGCTACCACGAGGCTTCTGTCGGTGCCGGTCTGCCACTTATCTCTCCACTGAAAGAAATGGTTGCTACTGGTGACGAGATTGTCGAGATCAACGGAATTTTGTCAGGAACTTTGTCTTATATCTTCAATGAGTTCTCCACAATTGCTCCTAATGCTGCCAACTTCAGCGAAGTTGTGAAGGTGGCTAAAGAATTGGGCTATACCGAGCCAGATCCAAGAGACGATCTTAACGGAATGGATGTTGCTAGAAAAGTGACTATTCTTGCCAGAATCGCTGGATTGAAGGTTGAATCGCCATCCTCGTTCCCAGTGCAATCTCTCATTCCAAAAGAGCTGGAATCAGTTCAATCTGCTGATGAGTACATGCAGAAACTTCCGGAATTTGACTACGAAATGGAGAAGCTCAAATCTGAAGCTGCTGCTGAAGGAAAGGTGTTGAGATTCATTGGTAAAGTGGATGTTGTGAACAACAAGACCAGTGTTGAGATCGGCAAGTTCGATGCTTCGCATCCATTTGCTTCGTTGAAAGGTTCCGACAACGTCATTTCCATCAAATCTAAACGGTACCCAAACCCATTGATCATTCAAGGTGCCGGAGCTGGAGCAGATGTTACTGCCATGGGTGTCTTGGGAGATGTGATCAAGATTGCCGAGAGAATTGCTATGTAGGAACTATTTAACCTCTATGCTACCCAGACTGGATGCACTGGCAGCCAAATCTTCCTCAAATAAGGCAATTTCCACGTCTTTACTGACTTCGTATCTGCGTCTGGCCTCTCTGAATAGTTCTCTCAGTTTCTCTTCATTCTGGCAGATAGACATAAAGTCCAGCATGACTCCCTGCGAGTCGAGATACACCGCTTTGTTCTTTGCCTGCTGCCCAACAGATAAATTCACGCGCGCAACATGGGCATTATTGGGGGCCAGGAAGTAATCTCCACTTTCTCGTAGCTCCGCAATGTATGCTCCTGTTTTGTGAATAAATTGGGCATATTTGAATTTCGGCTTACCCCAGGAATAGGCCACATCGAAGTTATCGTCACGGAAGTAAGTGGCTGTGCGGTTGTCTAGCAAGAACCCGCATTTTTCCATAATGTACAGATGGTAGAAATATTTGTTGTCTTTCAGCACATCGATGTTAAATTCGGCATCTGTCCATGGGTTGAATGCAAGAGAGATGTCAATCGTCGAATGGAGTGGGTTCCGTGTTGGTAGCGTGCACAATTCTTCCCATGGAGCTTCAACAAGCGTCAAGCCGTAACGTTCACAATGCTTGGCCCAGCTGTTGACTGTGTCCTCCACCAGCTTAGAAGTATTGTTCAGCCATTCCAGACGCACGTGGAAACAATGTTCAGGATTGTGAACAATATCGTAATGAACTGCAATCAGTTCTGGTTGCCATGATACGCCTTTTGGATCCAAGTCGCAGATGACCTTTCTGCTCAAGACAACCCGTTTTTTAGTGGCCTCTAGCTCAGAAGAATCTGGAGAAGGCAGGGAATTTTCGTCTTCACCTTTCTTCGGCGTCGAAGGACTTGAAATAGTGGAAGAGTCCGCCTCCGGCTCTTTTGTCAGAACGTAGAAGTAATGTCCGTCCAGAAAACGATGTCTAGACTCAACGTGGCTGAACAATCCCTGTTCCATTAACCGGTTACCGTAATCAACTGCTTGCTCTCGAGAATCGACGTCTTCAAAGTTTTCTATCATCCAACTCACGAGATCCATTCCTAGGAAACACTTCTGATGGGTACGCATATGCCATTTTCTATCCACCACTTGAATTCCTTTCTCACCCTCGATGGCCTTGGCCAGCACGGCCAGCGGGGTCTTTTGATTGAATCGGGCGCTCTGGAAAAGTGAATGGGATATCGTCTCTCCGTTCAGTTGGGCAGATATGGCTTGCAGGTAGTTGAACAAATTTCCTGTATAGAAATTGATTTCTGGGATTATTTCTGCTTTCTTATGCTCCTGCTTCTCTTCAACGGTACGATAGCGCAGTCTATTGATGATTGAAATCAAAGATCGGATACCCTCTAAACGGATCTCTTCAGGGGTCAATTTTTCGGATGCTAGATTGAACGCATTGCCAGGAATTTCTGTTGGAAGAATGACAAACTTGATTCTGTGACTGCGACGTTGTGACTCCTCCACAGAATCATCATATCCTGCTAGAAGTTGGTCCAGCTGATTCCAATTATAGTTCCGCGGTTCTCCTTGAAGTGCCTGAATTTTCATTGGCATATAGCTCTGAGCATACCGAGTTTTCACGTAAGGCACGTATTCGGAACTGGAAGATCTTGCTAGAACATCATCAGGACGATCCATTCTCTTGTACACTTGGACGTTGACAAGGCCATCAAAATCACAACTGATCCGATGAATTTCGTTAGAGAGATTCAAATAAATCCGGGAACCAAGATAGTTCTTCTTGGTCAAGTATTGGATAAGTAGTTTAGAGTCTCCATTCGGCTTGCGCTGGTTCTCGACTTTGGCAACATTGTCCGCAACACAAATCTGGAACCCAAGCGTAAGTCTCAAAGAGACCATTTTGCGCATAAGTGTTTCACTATTCAATCCATCATTGATGTCTGCTTGGTTGAGGAAAACGTCGTAGATTCGGAAAGTGAAGTTTTGATTGAAGTCAGAAACGGTGGGGAAGACAGGGGTGGTAAGAGGTAATGATGCTGGAGTGGAGATGGACTTCCATTTAATGCTCTTGCGTTTGACATTTTGCGGGAATACAAATTGCCACCGTCCGTACGAAACCATACCCAAAAGCTCACTGGTAACAGCGTTAGAAGGATTTTCAACGTGGGTCCAGTAGCTGTTTAGTAACGAGTTCTTTTCGTGACGTTCCTCTGCAGTCTTACGTGCCCGCACGGTCGACCGCCTTAGGGCTGAATCAGAGTTCATCTTTGTGAATCTTGGGGCTGGGCCAGCCACAGGTATTGTTTCGAGCTTTGGAATATCCTCATCGTTCTTCAAGATCGTGCTTTTAGCACTAGGCGAGGAAATGATTCGCTTGACAAAGTCAAATGCCTTTGGAGACGTTTTCTTCGTCTCAGTTTTGGTAATAGATAAAAGCGATGACAAAGCACTGACATTTGATTTGGATGTTGTTGTGACTCCAACCGCGTTCGAGGTTGTTGGCGACGATGCCTTGAAGGTCGTTAGATCTGGTGGCTCAAAACCATTGTGTGCTGAAGCACTCACCGATCTGACTTGCTGTCTTGATCGAACATTGGATTTCTTCGGTAGAACAAGAGGCTGTCCGGATCCAAATACATCAACATCATATTCATCCATAGCGTCTTGAATGCTTGACGAATTCTGGAACGTTAATTCACGAATATTTATAGCGCTCAGCTCATTCTCCATCACTCCCATCATTTGTAACTCGTAAATCTTGCACCGCGGTAGCCATTGGTGAACGGATTGTGTCGAGTCGCTCCAGAATGAAATATCCATCCAACTTGGAATGCAATGCTTCAGCTTTTTCTGATTATCCAGGTACCGCACCAAAGGAACAACATGCAATGGTGGTTGAGAGAGGCAAATGACGTCGATTGTCGCGTCGATCGTGGTCATAAGCTTGGAGGTTTGAACCAACATATCGTAGTTAGCATCATAAATGCCCGTTCCAGGGGAAATGGCTAGGAAATGGTTTGTTGTGTGGCGCAAATCTGGATCGCGGAAATCATCGCTCACTAAACTCATTCCCAGATTGATGGCCTCTAATAGATTACCTTTCACCGCAGGCAGAAAGTTTCCTTGGATGATATATTCTTCTGGATGAAGATGTGTTCGGCGAGGGTTTTCACGCAACCGGATGTCCTTGGAAAAGCTAGCAAACTCTCTTCGTAATGCGGCCATTATGTCGCTCCATAGCAAGATGCTAACCTGGTCGACCACCACACGGTAATAATCTTTGCGATTGCTAGGCTGTTCTCCAGCTCGATAGTTGGTATTTTCAGTGTTGAGATCCACACTGCTGAATAAGACAATCGTTATTAAGTGATGCGTAGCAAGGTCTTTCCAATGTTGAAAAATTCGAGGCAACAGCGAGTTCACCAGCTTATGAAACATCTGTTGTCCACTCTCTTCAAAATGCCACATTTCTGATGATATTTGGATAAACACAATCAGGCGAGCTGACTCCGATCTGAAAACAATCTTGGTGGATTCTCCAACGTATGCAGAGAACACCTTTCGCCCGTTTCTGTAAATCTTTCCAACATAGCCACGAACAGCACCTTGTAAAAATGATAATTTCTGCGAACGATAAAGACATTTTTCGGTCAACAAAGACGACAAATTCCACATGTCTCCACGCGATAGATGCATATCCTTAACATAGATCTCTACCACGTCCGCCTCGACGGCTTCTTTGCTTTTGACGCGAACCAAAATCTGACTTCTAAGCTTCAAATCCATTAATTGTTGTATCGGTCCAGACTGTAAAGAAATATAATTGTTGTTGCCCATTCCACCAGGGACAGCATTAGATGCCTTGAATGTGAAGTAAAGCTTACGTGAAGTGCCTTCCAGAGACTCCAACTCGCAAATTGCTCCATCTTTAATTCCTGGAATTAGATTTGGGTCCATCAAAACATCCTCTGTTGAGGTCCGACTCTCATGGAATCTCACACTCAATTGCACCGGCTCCGTATATAAGGAGCTTGCCACTTCCGTTAAAGACCCGGTGGGTTCTGAAACGGGGACACTGGATACAGAATTAAGAGTCCAGCCTTCTGTTTTGTCTGATGGCAGCGTCTGTAAAAGGTTGCTGCTAGAGGAACTCCGGATTTCATGATTATTCCTGGTCTTGCCAACAATCAAATTTGCCTCGTTTGTGCGCTGACTCATGCGATTGCGCGCATGATTGAGGTCGAAATTGATCCGTTGTCGTTGCATTTATTTGGTAAAATTATTTGAATATTTTATTTTCCTGGTGATTAGAGTCACGTGACAAGAATTTGAGCCGGCCCAGATTTTCCTCTGGTTTGAGCGTTTGAGCATTGAAGCTAATATTTGCTCGAAACCTAAGTAACTGTGGTACTACCCGCCACAACGGATCTGGTCGTCATGGTAATGTGTGTATCTAATCTGCACCCTGCATATGAGCTTATTGTTCGCGAGTTAAAAATCTGAATTATCCTCGAAAACGAGCAAATTATGGATTAACAGGGTCGTAAGCGAGCAAATAAACCCTTTCTATATATACCTTATCCAGTTCCCTGGTGATTAGCATGCGGTTAGTCTGGTTGGTGTGTTTGGTGCAGACATGTCTGGCACTTGTCATCTTCGACTCCTCGTTGGCTACATCGTGTATTTACTATATGAAGACATTAGACTGGGGCTGTGGAGCTCACGTTAGTTCCATGAACGCCTATATGTGTCAATGTCCAAATATTGACTGGTTAGGGTCAATGGCTTACTGTATCAGGGAGTACGGAAATACCACAAGCCAGATCCACCACGCATATGAACATGTGGCGACCAGATGTCTACAAAAGGCTCATTTACATTATACGGTTCAGGATTTCCAGAATTGGGCTCAGAACGCTTCAATGTACATTCGTGATGTGAATATGAACGATACAACTACGCTTATTACTCAGCCGGTCAGAGTACAGACGCAGAATTTCAGATACTATTACCAAGGGTTCCGCCATTGGAACGGGTTCATCAAGCTTTGTATGCGCTTGGGATGGGGACTTGTTGGATTCTGGCTGGCAGTAATGATAATCTCAGGATGGTTGCAGATCAAACGTATTCGATGCAAGTTTTATGACAAATATTTCAGGCTTCCATTGATTCCTTATACAGATATGTCTCGAACAGAAGGTTTGGTCTCGTTCCTCTTCGTCTTATGCGTTGTGCTAGCATGTGTGATCAACTACTCGTTGGAGACGAATGCATATCTAAAGACGCAGTATTTCTTGACTCTAGATATGATCAATTTTCGTGTGGACATTATTGCTTTCTCACTCATGCCGGTCATGTATCTGATGGGAATTAGAAACAACCCGGTGAGATGGCTTGCAAGTTTGTCACATGCTGAGATGCTTCGGTATCACAAGGTAGTTGCAGTGGTTTTTTTCATTCTAGCATTGGTCCATTCGATTATCTGGACGCACTGGGCAAACCTGGATGGAGGATACAAATCCTGGGTTGAGGCCTATTGGATCTGGGGAATTGTAGGAACTACAATTGTGGGACTGATGATACCACTATCAATTCAGATTGTGCGCAACTTCATGTACGAAACTTTTCTCGTGCTACACAAAAGCTTTGCAAGCGTGTTCATTGTTTCGATGTGGTATCATTGCAAGACTTTGGGTTGGATGGGTTGGGTATACTCCATGATTGGGATTATGTGCTGGGAAAGATTCTGGCGTATTGTGCGAATTATCGCCAATGGTGGCCCGCAGTCTGTGCAGATTGAACAGATCGATTCGCACGTGATGAAAATCACCTTTGAAAAACCGCCTTTGCTCATTTTCTATCCAGGATCATACGTGTACTTGCACTTCCTAGACCCGTGGTATCTTAGTTGGCAGTCACATCCATTCTCACTAGTGCAGTTGGATAGGAAAACAATGAGCGTGTATGTGCGCTCGAAGCACGGTATTACACGACAGATCAGGAGCCGGAAGGTGCTCATCGATGGTACTTATGGTACATTCCCTAATGTGGAGAATGATGGCTATCGTGTGGTGAAAATTGCAGGTGGAGTAGGACTTGCATCTGTGTTACCAGGGTTACATGATCGGTTGCTATGGTTTGTCAACGACCTTAATCTGGTGCGGCTTTTCAGAGATACGCTGAGCGAGTCGAAAACAGACATTTACTTCACTAAAGGCAATGATGAAACAAAACTCGACCTTCCCCATACCTCTGCAAACGTGTTTTTTGAAAGACCCGATCTAAAATCTTTGCTGAGCGAAGAACTGGCAGGCGGAAACGTGCGCGTTTATTGTTGCGGACCAGCTTCATTATCGAATGAGGTCCGCTCAATCGTTGCAGACATGATCTCATTACAGGAAAAAAGAGATATCGACCTTATTATAGAGAACCACGAGTGGTGATGGAAATTAAATATTTAGATTTGAACCTCTCTGCTAACAAACTGGCGATTCTGTAATTTGCTTTCCAACTGCATTTTGGCAGCAGTATTCATGACCACCGAGTCCAAACGCAAGTAATCTAGCTGTCCAAGCAACTCGCCTTCAAGGACATTCTGGGCCTTGGATTTTTCCAACTGTGTTTGTAAGTTCTTCAACGAGTCGTAATAGGTACGTATTTTGGAGTCGATAGCAGAAACAATCACCTCGAATTTGGAAGGGTTCTCCAGGAGCTGTTTGGGCTCCAACGAGCCATTCACTAGGAACAACTTGGCATGAAGATCATTTTGAAGATGGTCAAGTTTCTTTAATTCGGTCTGGAGCTTTGCCAGCTTCTGTGCAGAAATCAGAGACTGAGATGAGTCAGTAGCAGGTTGCTTCTTTTTCTCGTCCACCTCACGGAGCAGATAGTGAACGTCGTCACTCTTCTTGGTGGTGGAATTAACCTTTCCCAACAAGGAGGTTGTATCGTCAAGCAAGTTCTTCAACTTTCCTTCCAAATCTGCATATGCGTGCCTGTTTGCTTCTAAAGTTGGCGCCAACCCATCAATTTCACAGAGTTTCCACAATAGAGGATTCATGCCCGAGTGTTTAAACGTATGTGGAGCCAAAATGCTGCTTTGTTTGGTAATGAATTGGTCCATTTGTTGGATGTTTCTCTGGAGGATTTCAAACTCTGCTTCTGTTTCGTAAATCTGCATTTGCATCTCCCGAAGGATCTCATTGGAATCAAGGTCTGGATATATGACGGAGTTCAGCGATATTAGGCGTGGACCAAGTCCCACAAGTTCCTGATCCTCCTCATCTTCAGCTTCCTCTTCGCCAACGGTAACACTGACGTCGATTAATGAAGGTTTGACAACTTGGTTCTCCTCCACAGACACCATTGTTTCGACTTTGGGTATTGTAACTGGAAGTTGTTGTGATTCGGCTTTGTTGTCATCTTCGGGCACTTTGGTGACTACTTCATTCCGTTCTTCGACCACAGTAGAACCTTTATCGTCAGGAGTTAAAGGCTGATCCGCGAACTCGTCTGAACTTTCACCTTGAGTTTCGACTTTATCAGTCACTAAATTACTGGACTCATTCACGGTATCTGAACTCTGCAATTCCATTGTGGTGCTAACTTCTTTCATCTTGCTTTGATCTGGGACAATATGAGCAGAGCTTTCAATATTCTCTGCAAGAGATCCCGCCATATCATGCGGACTCTTTTCTTCTGGTATGGACTCCTGGGCAACGTCGGAAACTTCTGACTCCATGTCTGAAACAGCAGACTTCTGATCTTCAGAAGCATCCGATTCTTCCTGCATCGGTTCAGAAATCTCCTCCTTTGGAGAGCCCGAAACCGAGAGCTCTGCTGAATTGTCTTCTTCAGAGTCGGGAGATTCCAATTCCAATCCAGTTTCCTGTTCAGCTTCTTGTGCGGTCTCATGAGTTTCGGAAACTTTTAGTTGATCTAAAATAGCCACATTTGGTTCTTCCTCTTCCTTGACCAGTTCCCATTTTTCTTCAGAAGTAGCTTCATCATCATCATCATCATCATCGTCGTCGTCATCAGCTTCTTCCTCCTCTTCTGAGCTTTCGAGTTGCTCCACATCTTTCTTCATATCTAGACTGCCCTGTTTGCTGAATGCAGAGAATGGACTGTCTTTCGACTCGGAGGTTCCAAAACTTACCTTTCCAAGATCAAGAGAACTTTTGAAACTATCTCCGAATGGACTAGCCGTCGCTCCAAAAAGACTTCCACCCTTTTCTCCTGATTCTGTTGTCGTAGTTTTTGATCCAAAAAGTCCCCCAGACGATCCAAAACCCGAGTTACCGAACGCATTGCTATTTTTAGTCGATGAACTGGAGTCTCCAAATGGATTTTGTGTTTTGCTGAAAGCACTAGCTTGACCAAATGGACTCTGACTCTTAGTAAACGCATTTGACTGACCAAACGGACTTTGATTCTTGGTAAAAGCATTTGCCTGCCCAAATGGATTCTTCTCTTGGTTCGAAGCACTTGATTGTCCAAATATGCTCTTAGTCTCTTCATTGTTACTTTTACCAAAAATGTCCTCCTTGGTGTCCAAAGCAAATGGTGACTTTCCTGAACCAAAGGCACCAAAGGCAGTAGGTCTGTTGGTTCCTGAACCAACAGTCATTTTGAGACCAGCGTTTGAGTTCTGACCAAAGCTCGTTTGACCAAAACTGGTCTGACCAAAGCTAGTTTGACCAAATCCAGTTTTCCCAAACCCAGACTGACCGAAACCAGATTGACCAAAAGCCCCTGAAGCGCTGTTGGAAGAGCCAAATGGATTGGAAACTGCTGGTTTGACTTCAGCAGGTTTAGCCTCGGTCGGTGATTGTACAATACTAGCCTGTCTGGCGGCTTCAAGATCAACGGATCCCGAATTGATGTCATTGGACACCCAAACATTCCAAACGAGTAGTTGTCCGCGATTGGTCAACACAATCATCTTGGGCAAAGGACCAGATTCTTCCACCTGCTGGCATGGTTCTGGAACAGGCAGTTTCCCGGTAAGATCCAAAGCCATTCCCAGTGGTGTATCGTCGTCTCCAGAGTCTGGATCCAGGGGCATCTGTGCCCTATCTGAGTCATTAAGTTGTAGAATCTGCTGAGTTTTCGTCAAAGCGTTGAATTCGGTAGCCAAAGATCCCGTAATTAGTAGTAGATGCGGATAAGTTTTGCTCCAAAAATGAAGATTCGAAGGATAGAAGTTCAATTCTCGTGGTTGCACTCCATAAGGCATGCAAATATCGTACGCTTCTTTCACGTCAATGGTGTCAGACTTAGACACCACAAAAGACCTGCAATCTTCATCCTCTGATCCGGCACCAGTAATTGCTAACCAAACGTTTGGTTCAATTGGTGTAACGAAATCTGGTTTCAAATCGTCATCAAACTGAATTTTCTCTGAGCTCTTCGTTTTGAGATCGAAAAGCTCCAAATGCATCTCTGTGCCAATCATCATCTTGTCTTCACCTGCCCAACAGAAACAACTCACATTTTCGTGAACTAAGTCTGAACTATCGTTGTAAAGATACAATTTTCCAGATTCACATAAATAGGCAAATTTGGACCCCAGACCTGCACAAATACAGGTAACCGCATCCTCCAGTTGCACCAGAGGCTGGAATTCAAATTTTCCAGATTTGAGGGTGGCAATATTGACTTTTCCAATGACTTTGCCTTCAACCATGATCAGTTCTTTCCCGTCACTGGAGAGAACGAAATACACAATTCCTGTCTCTGTGAATTCGGCCAGCGTTTCAATCTGATTGATTTCGTCTTCATGCTCAGCAGAAAGAAGCTTGTCAAGTAGCTGAGTATCAACGACCTTCAAATGATCGTCAAGACAAGCAATCAAAACATTTTCACTATTAGAAACCGCAAGAAGATTGAAATAGTTGGAATCCAAATCTGTCTGAATTGAAGAACTGAACAGTTGAAGCGCCGGCTTGAGCTGGAAACCAAACTCCTCAGACTCCAATTGTATCAAAGATGGCATTAATAACAAAAAAAATAATTCTATGAAGTATCGATTATTATTTAATTTGGAGTCTGGTGTACACAAAATATTACACGATTAAAAGACTCTTACATGATAATTTGAGGAGTCTCGACGTTGTCCTTGATGGATTTGTGGGGCAGAACCTTTCCTCCGTTGACGTAAACCTCGTCTTTGACAGTAACATCCTCACCAAGAACAGTAACACCTTCGAGTCTGGCCCATTTACCAACAGTGGAGGTCCAGCCAACAATTGTAGACTTCACCCAAGCGTGATCTTTGATTTGAGAGTTCTTGAGAATGGTCGATCTTTGGATTCTAACACCATCACCGATGATACAGTTAGGACCAATAACGACATTTGGACCGATCTTACATCCCTTTCCGATCTTTGCAGATGGATCGATCAAAACATTACCACCGTTGACGTACTCTTCGGTGGTTGGAGTGAGCATTGGAGAGTTCTTCTTGGTCAAAGCAGACAAGTAAAGACACATTCCGGAAAGGAAGTCCTTTGGTTGTCCAACATCCATCCAGTATCCTGGCAAGTCGAACGAGTATAATTTCTTTTCCTCGACCAAGATTGGGAAAGTTTCGTGTTCAATAGAGGTTGGTCTCATCTCGATCAAGTCGATGACGGATGGGTTCAAGACGTAGATACCAGCATTGATTCTGTTACCAACGAACTCAACAGGCTTCTCAACAAATCTCTCAATAAGGTTTGGAACGTCTCTGTCATGGACAATAACACCGTACTTGGATGGCTCGTCCACCTTGGTAGCGACAATAGTGGCCTCACCTCCATGAGCGTTGTGGAAATTCAGCAACTCGGTAAGTGGGTACTCACAAATGACATCCGAGTTCAACACGAAAATTGGAGAATCATCTTTCTTCAAGATTTTCTCGGCGAGTTTAAGAGGACCAGCCGTTCCCAGAGGCTCCTCCTCAACAGAGAAAGTGATGTTAACACCATATTCCTTCTCGTATTGCTTCAAGGCACCAACCATGACTTCTGGCTTGTAGTTGACAGCCAAAACAATGTCTGTACATCCAGCAGCAGCAAGTGCTTCGATCTGATGCAAGATCATAGGTCTGTTACCAAATTCGACCAGAGGCTTTGGAACAGAGAGGGTTAAAGGTCTCAAACGAGTACCGTAACCACCAACCAAGATTAATCCTTTCATTTTATTCTATGAGCGAGTGTTGTTCAAAAAAAAAATCGACACGTCTGCAATTATTCGGAGGAACGCCCTACTTATTTATATGGCTGGGTCTATGATACATAAATAAATGTGATAAATAAACCCGAACAGAAAACACGTAAGCCAAAAACAAAAAGAAACAAAGGCAGAATACAAATATCTTCGTGGTGGACAATAGCCGCAGATCGTGCGCTGCAAGAAAAAAAATCACCTTAGGTAGGGTAAAATTCCGGACAAAATGATTTTCTAGCCCTGCTGGGTTTGGGAATGCTATTTACTTCAGCAGGGTCTATTTAAATAATTCAGCACGAGCTCGTTGAACGCGTCAGGCTGGTCCAAATACATGTTGTGGCCAGCATCATCCACCATTTCTATCAGAGCACGGGGCCCCTGCAGCTGATCCAATTCTCTAATTGCTGCACGACCAGCCTCCGAAAACATGAAATCGTGCTTGCCGTAGATCCACAGACTGCCTATTTGGAGTTCGGATAATTTATCAAGCATGGGAATTTTGGCCAGCACACTGGAATCAAAAATCCGCATTATTGCAGTCTCTGACACCGATGCAGCCACATTGGTATGATAAATGTACCTTGTAAATAGGTCCAATTCTTCACTGTTGCTCAGTCCTTGGGTCCTTGTCAGCTTCTTAATATTCCGATTCATAAATAGCCGCACCGCCGCACCACCAAGAAGCCGCAACATAAGAAAAGTTGGGAATCTCCATTGCCAGAGTGTTGCGATTCCACGCTTGACAGAGGGATAGCGTCCCAAGAAGGTGTAGTCTGCTGGAGAATACGAGCTCTTAAATGTCAGATTGTCCATTGGCATTTGATAAGCAGGATTGGTGATTGCAAATGGGGATCTTTCGATTCCACCAGGACTTGCCAACACCAATTTTCTCACGGCTGTAGGATATTTCATACAATATGCAAGTCCAAGATATCCCCCCAAAGAATGGGCAATCAGATCAAATTGTGCAATATCAGATTTTATTCGCCATTCTTCCAATGCATCCACATAAAAGTCAACCACTTGCTGCACAACAGTCTGCTGCTTCTCCAAATATTCCTCCACGTTTCTCTGCTCCAATGTAAAAGTTTCTGGCAAGTATAAGGAACGATGAATATGATGCATATGATCAACCTTGTCCCGGTTGAAATGAATACGTAAGGTAGTTGGATTGTCCAGAAATGGCCCTCCATGGCGGCTCGAAAGACCAAATCCTGGAAGATCCACTGCATGCACGTTATAGTTACCTTTCTGCGCCAATGGGTCCACATTTTTGAAAAACCAGCCTGATGATGCCGCATAGCCATGGAGTAGTACAACATGTTTGTTTGAGCGGTCGTTAGATATACGCATCTCGCTGATAACACGATTCTGACTGATTGGAACACTTCGGGTTTGCGCATAAAGATTGTCCTTTCTTTGATAATAGTAAGGCAATTGACTCTGGAAAAGCTCGTCATGAACACGTCTGTCTATCCCTGGCGTGGTCACATGTTTGTACCACAGTTGCCAAGCGTCTCGTAAACCATACTCTCGCGCTAGTGTAGACTTGAATCGGAAAGACATGGGGAAAATATTTGATTGCGTATTACATAAGCAGAGATAAACCTAGTAGCCCTCACCATTGAAGTTGGTGAACCCAGTAAGCAGAAACACCTTGTAATAGTCCTTCTTGGCTATGTTGTTACAGAATTCACAACTGGATGTGGATGCCGCGTCGACACAGGATCCGGCGAAGTAGAAGTTATCTGCTCCCGAGCCGTCGAAACCGTGCTTAAAGTAATCGCAAAGAATGGTTTTCTTCAAATCCTCGACTGTGCCAAATTGCGAACAGAAGTATTGTTCCAAATGTGGATCGTTGGCCAGAACGTCAATGTCTTGAATACATTTGTCAATAGGAATCAAAATGCTAGGAATTTGGATATATTTATCCAAGAAAAAGAGAGCATTTGGCACTGCATCGTCTCCCAAATGAATCACTGGAGTTCCAACCCAATAATCAAACTTTCTTTGCACCTCATATAGAATGTTGTACATTTTTTTGTAAAGAATTGGACATGCTTTGACTCGATTGAGGCCCTGGCCTGTGTTTGTCAATTGGTACTTCTGGCCATTGAACAAATCCTCATCTGCGGCAGACCATAGTTCAATCATATCACGCATCACATGGGACCATAATTCCAGTGCCTGTTTCACGTACAAGTACTGTTTTTCGTGATTATGAGTAAGACGTGCTCCCGCATGGCCGTATCTGATTCCAAGCGAATACTCAGTTTTGGCGGAGTCTTTGAAAAACTCATCCAATTGACGAATCATTCGCATCACTGGGATCCGATTCTTGTTGGTGTAAGCATTGAAATCCCCAATGGAGTACAAAATTTGACGAACTTCTTCCTTTGTCAGACCTTTGACGCTGGAGTACCGGGAACATAGACGTTCGATGGCGGACTCTTTCTGCTTGATCTGGCGGTTGATCAATGCTCTGGACTTCTTCTCAGGCCTGATTTCGGCTGTAGCATCGATGATCAAAGGATCGTCCAGAATGTTCAAAGCTGAATGGTCCTCTTTCGATTCTATAAGTCCATAGACCGTTTTGATCGGAGAATAAAGATCAAACTCCATATGGTCCTTCACCTCAGGCAGTCTAGAATCCATAATAATATAGCAGAGCTTACCGAAAGTGTCTCTCATTCTTTCTGGATTCATAATCTTGTACCGTCTTCCAATTTCGAAAATGGTCTTGTACCACGTCGCGTTATCCGAGAATGTCTTATCTTGAATCAACTTCTGACCAGTCTTCATGTTGGAAGACACCACTAGGCCTGCCAAAATAGAACAAATCTCTCGTAACTGTTCAACTATCCTTTTGGTCTTAGACCGATAAGACAAAATATCCACACGATCTGTATACTCGGAAACACTAAGGGCAGCCTCTAGCAGTCGTAGCAATTGTCTTTCTTCATAAGAAAGTCGCAATGGAATGAAACGAGCATTCTTCCGAATCCCTGCCAAAATCATCTTTTCGATTTGCTCATCCTTCGATTCTAGCTCTGGTGCCTCTTCTTCCATCTTTTCTATCTCAGGCTCAGCTTCCTCCTCAGCAACAGCAACCTCTTCATACTTGTGGCTCTTCCGAGAGCCGCCTCTGTGCACAAACTGGAAACACACTTTGCAAAATGGCTCATTACAGTCCAAGCATCGAATTTCCGTTGCCATGTGCTTACAATCAATACAAAAGGCCGGGTCAACAACATCAGCCTCCTGTGCTGGTTCATTGACCACCAGCCCCTCGTCAATATCCTCCTTATCTAGCAGTTCAGCAAGCGTAGGTTTTGAATCCATGAAAATAATTTACACCCGTACACCAGATATTTCTCGGTTCCTCCGAAAAGCAAAAACTGCATGTTCTATTAGAATATTTAGGCCCCAAAGCATCCAATGCATGATGCAAAGAGACTGGATTACTGTATGTGCTGAATTGAAGCAAGTACTGTGAATCCACGTTTCATGCTTCTAATTCCTTCAGATTTACCGCTACAAGTCCCAAAAAAGCCTGTTTGCACTCAATTCAGCATTCTAATTGTACTGTCTCAATTCAGGCTTCCTTTGGGTCTTCTGTACAGCTCCAGCTACAACTGCTCGGGATCATCTTATCACCCTAACAATAAAACGGATAAAATTTTTTTAAAATTTTTTTGAGCCTCACACCGGAAACTAATTTCTGGAGTTGCAAGAGATCATTCCGACGTTCACTGGCATCTTCACGCAGGAGATTTCGTCAAAATGTTGAAGTTCTATCACCAATTGCCAAGTTGATTGAACGGATTAATGGCTTGGAAAAGGAAAAGTGATTACATATTTTCGCTCATGCCTCGATTTAATAAAAGAAAAGACTAAGCATACGCAGGTTTACCTAAGTGTGACGGTTACGGAATCTAGTATAGTTTGGGCGCTGGGACGAGATAAGGCATCGTATAAAATTTTCAGACACCACTCAACAGAATCTCGTGAATTGTGAAGATGTGACTGGTTTACTCACAAATGCAATCACTATATGTATAATGACATTAAAAAGCTTGTGACTGGTTCTATTCTGATTTTTTCGTCGTGTACGGCAAAAACATGCATGCAGAATTTCCGGCCGAACGAGAAATACCCGGTCACGTCAAACCATGGGGAATTGACTTCCAGAAGCTTTGGGCAATAGTTGTTTGTGGTCAATTGGTGTAAAGTACTTCAATTGAGGTGCAGTGCTTTCAATTGAGCGAAAAACACCAAGATATTAGGCATTTCCCCAGGGTCAAGACACGCTCTGCGTTCCGGAAACGCTATCGCTATTGTTGGGAACTTTTCTTTTTCTAAAAAAAAAAAAAAAAACCCATTTTTTCCCTCTGGGTGATTCCCATAATAAGATATCTTATAAATACTCTACATCAGCCCTTACAAACTTGTTTACCTTTTTGCTTATCGTTTTTCAACTTGCTAATTTTTGCGATACTATTGCCATCATAAGTCATAATCTGACTACACGTTTGAATAAGAAAGGCTACCAGCGCTTATGGAAATGTCCTCTTTATTTTCTCAATTGGCCAATGTGAGCTCCACCAGACAATTGGATGGGTTCATAACGCCTAACAATGTCGAGTCCCTGCGGCGGGAGACTAGCGCCAAAAACAAGGAGAACGATATGAACGAAGTTGATCTGATCCAAAAATCTGAAACAAGAAATTCGAGTCAGGCGGATCTGGCTTCAAGTACCATTCCGTCGCCTCCTTTATCGCCATACACAAGAGCTTCCACTGTGGAAGAGAGCGATTCGCGGTTTGCTCAATTACTATTCACCAAAATCGTGAAGAGTAGGGAAGAGCAGCCAAGAGAAAGTCCAGTTCTGCGCGAAGTTAATGTGAACTTGGACAGAAAGAGAAGTTTCCCAATTGAAGATTTAAACGATACTTCTCTATATATTAACGCATATGGGGGCTTAAAGAGCCCAGGTTATAAGAGAAGACAACTGCATTTCTTGAGCCAATATCAATTGAACGTGGCTTCCAAGAAGATCAGTCCAGTTGCTTCTGCCATGAACTACCGTTACAGAACCACTCCAAGAGTGAGAGAATACGCCTCGAGCGACACGGAGACCGACAGACCGCGCACAAGAAGAGTGATCCGCGAAAGCTCTGCAGCTCTGGAATCAGATGATAGCTCTGTCTCGAGACCTCTGACTCCTCGCAAGCGTAAGCCAGCAGTGAAACGGTTTGACTCGCCATCGTCAGCATCACCAGCTCCTTACAATTTTGATTATAACGCAATTCCTGACTACTCACCTCCTGTGTCTTCGCTACCAAAGAACAGTCGGTGTTTGAAGACAGAGTGGAAGGGACAGGCCATGGATCTGAGCGATGATCCATTGGTCAACGAGCTTCATCCTGCAGAGATTCAATTGGCTTCGACATTGAGGCTGCCTCCTAATGTTTATTTGGATTCTAAGAGACGGATTTTCTTTGAAAAAGTGAAGCGTCTCCGTTCGAATCTGCCTTTTAGACGTACGGATGCTCAGAAGGCATGCAAGATCGATGTCAACAAAGCCAGTCGGTTATACGCGGCTTACGAAAAGATTGGATGGTTGGAAGATTCGAATTTTAATGGATTTTTACGAGGTTAGAAGGGATTTTACATGGAAACTAGGATAGTTTGGTTTGGGATTTAAAGTTATAGAAATGGAATAGACATTTTTTTTATTAAATAAATTTTGATCAGGTGATCTGTTTCTCTTTTACCCGAATTGGAAGGGTTTGGGCGACCAGCCACCATCGACTCATGAAAAGTAATTATGTGTCCTATTCAAGTAAAGTATAAACATACCAACAATAGAATAGACAATAAAAATAGTAGTCTTGCTGTCTAATGCCTTAGATTTGTATGTACACGCTGATATTTTACGTCGACAAAGCGTGAATTAAGCCGAAAATTTCCACAATAGCCAATTATTTATGTTCTGAGAGTCGATTTCTCTAGCAAGATCGATTTTTTCCTGCTTAGGAATTTTTTATAAAATCCAGTGTTTCTCTCTTGAACTAATAGTTTTTAATAGTTAGATTGAAATGCAGTTCAAACTCGCTTTACTGGCCATTGCAGGCTCTGCTTTGGCAGCAGAGACCACCTCGTTGAGTAAGTATCGTTTAAAGGAGACTGGGAACGATGGTTGTTGACTTTTTCAGATCTAGATCCATTCCATCCCTTCGAATAGATCGGCCGGAATTCGACTCAGATTTGCACTGATCTATGATTTCCGGGCATTTCTACAGTGATCTACACGGTGTTCTGTGAGATGACACAACACGGTGATTCGATTTCTGAACATCAACTTGGCGTTGACATCGCGTCGATCTTTTTTTAGCAGCATGTTCGGCCTCTGTTGTGATGCCGCTTCCGGTTTCTTTTTTTATTCCCGCGCACGACTAACATTTTAGATTCTACTCTCACTTCTACCACTTCGATCTCTGTCGCATCGGGATGTTCGTTCTCCAAGACTCTGACTTGTTCTGCTCAGTCTTGTCTGGATGAGCTGGCCTCTTGTTCTGCTATTGAGGGTGACATTTACATCACTGGTGATTTGGGAACTGCTTCCATTGCCAACGTCAAGGCCATTTACGGTTCATTGTCTGTCTCCAATGCTACGGATTTGACTTCCTTCGCTGCTGATTCCTTGACCACCATCACTGGCCAATTCGAGTTGACTCAATTGACCATTTTGCAATCCCTTTCTCTTGGTTCTTTGGTTTCCGTTGGTGCTCTCCAATGGGTTACCTTGCCAGCTTTGTCTGCTACCGGTTTGACTGCTGGTGTCACTGACTGTCAAAGTATTTACATTTCCGACACTGTGCTTGAGTCCCTTGAGGGCTTGAACCCTGTTACTGTTGAGACTTTCAACATCAACAACAACAAGAACTTGGTCTCGATTGACTCGGACATCCAGTCTGTTTCTAACGCTTTGTCCGTTTCCTACAATGGTGACGACACTGAAGTTATTTTTGATTCCTTGGCTTGGGCCAACAACATTACTTTTGTCTCTGTGTCCTCGATTTCCATGTCAAACCTCACGACTGTCAACTCTTCCATTGGATTCCTTGAGTCGAATGTCGAGTCCTTAGAATTCCCAACCATCACTAAGGTTGGTGGTGACTTCTCGGTTGTTCATAATGATGACTTGTCTGACCTCGACTTCTCTGGCATAACTTCCATTGGTGGTGGTTTTGTCATTGCTAACAACTCCGCCTTGGACTCCATTTCTGGTTTCGAGAAATTGAAGTCTGTTGGTGGTGCTGTTGTTTTGGTTGGTGAGTTTGACAATGCTACTTTCCCAGATCTCTCCACCATTAGAGGAGGTTTCGATTTGGACACCACTGGAGACCTTGACTGTGATGACTTTGAGACCCTCCACAAAAATGGAGGTATCCAAGGTGACAAGTTCGTCTGCAATGCTGCTTCTTCTTCTACCTCTTCTGCCATCTCGTCCAAGACCTCTTCTACTTCTGCTGGAGGATCCTCCACTGCTTCCGATGAGGCTACTTCGACTCGTTCTTCCTCTTCCTCTGCTGGTGCTGCTTTCAACACCGTCTCTACTTTCGGTGCTTTGTCCGCTTTGCTCCTTGCTTTGTTGTAAAGATAGAAAAATCAAGGACAATCGTCATGAGCCACTAGCTTGGTATCTAGACCTGCTATTACAAAAGATTTAATGTGTTTTCAATACAAGTGTATGCTAGTTTTTTCCCAAAATCCGTAACTATGGCAACGAAATCACACACAATGAACACGGCGTCTAATTTCGTAGTCATGACAACGATTATACAATTATATCTTTAAACAATTGTCATATTATTCTATGTCCAGCTTTGCATATACTCTGCTTACAATCCCTTGCCGTAGTTACCTTTCTCGAAGAAGTCCATGATCAATGCAACAATCTTCTCCAAGGCACTCAGCCATTGCTCAAGCTGTTGGGCCACTTTCTCCTGGTCAGCACCCAACTTGGCAAAGAAATCAGCTCTATATGGACATGCCTTCATGGCCAACTTGAAGATAGGTCTGATCAGCATGGTGTGGTACTTGGTCAAGGTCTTTCCGTAAGCATCAGTGAAAGTCTTGGTAAGTTCATCGTTTGGTCTCGAGACAGTTTCTCTCATCGCAGCGGCAGTGAATTGTAAACCTCTGCACAACCACAGCAGACCTTGAGTTGCAGTCTTCTTCTTCTCAGAAGCCTCAGATAGAATCAGATCTTGCAATGTAGATGCCTTGTCAGGACTGGAAAGTAATTTGGTGCGCACTTTATCAATATTGCCATTCATGTCGTTCTGGACAACACTGAATGCTGAAGATCCGAGCAAATCGAACAGCTTCACCAGCGATTCAGAGGCCTCCAGGAACTCAGAAGTGGAGATCTTGTCATCCACCACTGGAACGTCCACAAAGGACTTCTTCATTTCATCAAAAAAGGTGCTCATCTTGATCTACTTGTTGTTTTCTCGAAACAAAAATAAGAAACGGCTGAAATTTATATTTGGCAAGAAATGCTGTTCTGCCTTCTACACGAAAAAATTCGAAGGACACGACAATTTTATTTAATATCCTTTATGAATTTCTGTAAGTGTGGGGGTGGAGTTGGAGGCCATTCTCCAGATCTCTTAAGCTTGAGCTTCTCAGCATAGGTCAAGGTATTAATCTTTGACTCCCAAGCAGCAGCTTCCTTCTTGAGACGATCATCGGCCTGAGCCATTGCTTTTTGCTCGTTTTCGAATTCAGCCTTCTTCTTGCTTATGTATTGAGCAATCCGCTCCTTCTTAGCAGCTTCGAACTTGGCATTGGCTTCCTCTAGTTTTGCCTCATACTCCTTACGACTTGCGTTCTCTTTTTCAGTGACAAATTGTTCGTAATCTGGAATCAAACGTGCCAATCTTTGTTTCACCTTCAAAGCTTCTTCATGCTCCTTCTTGGCGTTGGCCACAATCTTCTCCTTCATCTGTTCGTAAATCTTCATCTCCCCACCCTTTTGGATCTCAGCGTCCTGCTCCAACATAGGAAGCTCGTACTTCCGTTGTGCTCTCTCGATGTAATCGAATCTCTTGGCAGTTATCTCAGCCTTCTCCTCGAGAACCTTTCTATCCTGCTCAAGTTTGTCAATTTGCATCTTCTGCAGTTTCTTACCATCAAGGTTCTCAATGTCATCCATATCAACCTTAATAATACCCTTGGCATTGATTTCATTCAAGAGTTTCTTCTTCTCTTCTCTTTGAATGGCCTCCATCTCCTTCTTCCGTTTCTCCTCCAGTCTCTTGGCAGCCTCTTGTTCAGCTCTCTCCTGCTCAGCCTTCTTGACTGCAGCAAGCTTCTCATATCTAGCCTTGGTAGCTGCCTCATCATCGCGACGCTTGATTTCCGCCACCTCCTTCATTCTATTCTCCAAGACAAGAGCACGGTCTAAGATTTCTTGCTTTTCTTCAGCAAACTCGGCGTTAGCACGAGCGCTCACTTTCTGCTTCAAGGCCTGCTCCTTTTGGACCGACATTGGGTCGATCAACCGCACAGCATCAGTCAATGTCTTGGCCAGAGTAGACAGCTGCGATCTCACCAACTCAGTAGGAGTCAATTGGATCTTGTTTGAAACATTGAGTGGGAGAGAGTTCAGCAACGAGTTTTCTAAAGAGTCTGCCTTGAAAGACACAACTCTTGCCTCGTGATCAACTTTCACGCTCAACAGGTTCAGCGATGCAGCACGTAGTAAATGGTTTTCAATCTCAATGGCATTCATCTTGAACTGACCATCAAAAGTGCACAATCTAACCAAGAAGTCGAGCTTCACAGTCTCGTAAACTTGAGAAACCTGAGTAAACATTTTGTCTAGAATGACGCTGGTCAATGGCTTGATGTACGTGGCAAACTCCTTGTTGGCCTCAATGTATTCAAAGATGTCCTTGGCAACGGAAGCAAAAGAAATTGGATGCAAGTCTTTCTCCATCAGGTCGTACAGTTTCAATAGAACTGGATCCACAATACTCAAAACATCTCTAGAAGCAACTTGCTCCAAAAGAGACTCTCTGGAAGGAACCTTCGACAAGTTGAGCAGGATGGAAAGTCTGTTGTTCTTTCTCTTAACAAAGTCATCATTCTTGGAAGAAGTGATGACAGGAACAGAAAGCACAGACAGAAGTTGCAAGGATGCATAATGTTTGAGCTCCTCATCGGTGGCAATCGGAGATTGCACAAACAAGGAGAAGAACTTCTGTCTAGCAGCAGCATGGAACAATCTGTTGTCGCTAACGTTGAAGATTTTTGCCAAATTATCGTAGTAGTTGACCATCATGCTTGGTTTAGGTTGTCTCTTGGAGATCGTCATCAAGGTGTGAACATCTTCAACAGTACGGAATGACTCTTGCCAAAGTTCCAGTTTCACGGAAACATTAAGTTGGTTGAATCTGGTCTCAAGATATCTTTGCAAGGTGTCCATGTCAGACAAATCGATTGGGTTTTCGATCTGATGCTTGACAGCAGATTTTTGAGTGACAGTTTGGAGATGGGTTCTGAGCATCTCACAGAGACGTTTGAACTCGGCCTTTCTGTTGTATTTGACACAGAATCCAAACGCTTGCGACACGACAGCAGAGTATCCAACTTCCAACTTGGAGTTGTTTCTCAAAATGTCCAAAACAGTTCTGTAGGCCTCCCACAAGAATTTGAGCCATGGGACCACCAACTCTCTGTCAGAACGATCCTTAGTGTCGTCAGTGGACACAGCAGACATAAGAACATCTTCTGGGGAAATCACAGCTTGTCTGTTTCTTCCTTCTTCATCTTCATCATCTTCCTCCTCCTCTTCATCATCACCTTCCTCTAATTGTGCGGCTTCTGCCTCCAGAGTAGAGGCAACGTCGTTAGCCTTGAGTTGAGCATCGTTCAATTTGGCCTCTGCTTTCTCCAAGAACTTCTTCACCACAGTTTCCACAGAAGCGAAGCCAGACTCGTTTCCTTGCACGTTTTTCTTATACTGATGGAGTCCATCCTTCACCAACTTACCACTTCTTAAATCAACTCCCAAATCAACAAATAACAAAGCAATGGGTTCAAGATCCAAAGGAGCAACAGATCTGGTCCGTTTAGAGCCAATGAAGTCGTACAAGGTCTGCAAAGCAGCACCTTTCTGACCCACAGCAATCAAATCCTCTGCACGCCTAAGCGTATTCTCCGGCCGGATATTGTGCGACGGAGCCATTAAACAAGTTATACAAAGATAATCCCTTTTTTCAATTGGAAAATTTTACAAATTTTCAATACACTGAATAAAAAAATTAATTTACCCGGCCCACAGAGCAATAATATCTGGAATTTGGTATCGAGGCTTAATGCATGTTAAATGACCTTTGATTGCGCTATAAAAACAACTTGACGTCTCTTTTAACTCAATTGCAAATATGAGTAGTTTACTATACAAAATAGTCCTTAAAAAGGTAGGTTGATACCACTGGCTTCCAGTATTAACACCCCAGACCGGGTTATCAGACTTGGTTCATATTGGGCCCGCAGAGGACCCTTACAGTGAAATCATTCCGCCAGAGGAACTAAAATTTTGGCAACGCAAAGGTGCTAAGAGGAGAAGAAACATCCCAGATCAGTATCCAGAGCATGACAGGAAAATATTGAAGGCAGTTCGAGACAGAGCGTATTCTCTGGACCAGTGTTTCAACATCTGTGGAGTCCGTTGTGGCTATAGTGCCCTTATTGGGTTCATTCCTGTGGTTGGTGATATTATTAGCTTGTTGCTTTCATCTGCATTGATACGCAAAGCCAAGCAAGTTGACGGAGATCTGCCACAGAGAGTCATTGTCGAAATGACTTTAAATGTCGTGGTAGATTTCTTGATTGGTTTGATTCCTTTCGTTGGAGATTTCATCACTATTGCGTACAAGGCCAATACTCGTAATTTCCAACTTCTGGACGAGTATCTGGTTAGAAAATACAGCAACACAATGCGGAAACCGACAAAGGTGCCACCAACGTGAACAATGTGTTCATTGTAATTTCAATGTCTGGAAGTACTGGACACATTTCTTTGGGTCGAAAACAGGCGGTTTGTCGTCGTAATATTCCGCTTTTGGTAAATATCTAAGAATATTGTAGATTTCATCTCTCACCACGAATGGCTCTAGTTGAGGAATCTCAATCTCTTTTAATTGTATCTCTTGGATTTTGTCTATGGTTTCCTCCTTGCTTGAAATGGTGTATTCATCAAGTAATTTGACAGCATTAAAGTCGCCAAACGATTTCGAGAGAAATTGGAACTCGTTGCTATCTGGGAATGCTTCTCTGTACCGTTTTTCTAGAGACCTGATAGAATAGGTGTCTCCATATTCCAATTCAATTTGGTAGGATCTGCGGAACACTTTCTCAAGAGTAGAAGGTTTATCTTTGAACGTTTCTAGGGATTGTTCAAGGATTTTCTTGGAATTGCTCAAATCGTTGAGAGATAATAGGAAATTCAAATATGTTTCAACAAAAGCATATTCGCTTCCGAAATATTTCATGGCCAGCTCAAACGACCGCATAGCAATCTTGAGATCATTATTCTGATGCTCCATCATGGAATAGTCAACGAAAACATGCCAAGTGACTCCTTTGAATTTTCTTGCTACCGAGAACACAGCCCGTGCCTCCTTCATTCCTGCAGTGCGTCTACAAGCTTTCATTAGTAGCGAATAACAGGAAGTGATGCACCGACCCAGTGTCGTTTTCAACTTTTCGCTTTGTTCCTGTTCGTATTTGGCAATCAGCTGATCGATTAATCGATTCCATTCTTGTTTGATTTTGTCTAGTTCATTCGACCGCTCGTATTGCTCCGAAAGCAACAACACTAAACTGACACTCTCCGGATTCAAACGCAATCCGTTCGTCAAAATCTCCATAGCGTCATCAGTCTTCTCTTTAGAGAATAGATAGACAGCATAGTTATACCAAACCTCAGGTTGGAACCTGAGATATTGTGTAGAAAGCCTGTAAACGTAATTAACCCTAATATCCATCAACTCTGGAGTCAAAGTAAGTTTGTTTTCTCTCTCCCAGTTGATCCAGCGTTTCCAGAACTCCAATTGTCTTCTACTGTTCTTCTTCTCGTCCGAAGACCTCAAATGAGCTGTCAAGTTGATTAAATCTTGGTTTAACGAACGCAATTTCATGTATTCCTGAGACTTCTCATTGATATGACGTCTAGCATTTACTTGATCGGTAGTGTTCTCAAAATCCAGGTATTTCTTCCAATTATCGTCCAATTGTCTCAATGGAGTGGCAATCATCTTTCTATAAAGTGCTCGAAGTTGGGCATTTTTAGACGATTGTTCAATACTGGAAACTGGATTCCATTCGTTCAAGAAAGCAAAGTACTCGTCCCAGAGTTCTTGGCCATCCAAAAAGTCCAAGCCAACGTTGTCTATAGCAAAATCAAAGGACTTCATCACAACTGCTCTAGATTGTTCTCCTCCAGTGATGATATCGTTTACCTTTTTGACATATTTTAAATACACTTTCCATAGGTCAATATCATAGACTTTGGTAAGACACTTGGAAAACAACAATTCCACCTTTTTATCGTCATTTCGCTCCAATTCATAATCAATATATTGTTTCCAAACCTTTCCATCGTTAACAAAGATCTCCAGATACGCCTCGAAACTTTCCGCCGTGGGGTTTGATTCCAACACTGAAAGCCATTTTGGACGATCCAGTTTGTCGCTCACAGCCTCCAGGGCCTCTGGTTGGTCTGTTTTGTCTATTTTCCGTCTTTTGGGGTCCGATTCGGTTTCCATTAGAGAAATAATTGTTAAGAAAAAATTCTATTAATGTCTCTTCATTTATGGGGTGCATCTTTCGATGCTGAATCAATTGCAATTGCACATTTTGCAAGCCAAAACTGTAAAGATGGAGAGTTGGAAGTGAAATTTGATTCTAATTATCTTCTCTCGCCGAACGGGAAATTGCCATTATTGATTGTCGACGGTAATTTGTACGAAGGATACAAGGAGATTGTCAACTATATAATAGAGAAGTATGATCTCTTTGGTGCTGATGTGGAACAAAAGATTATGGATCAAGGATTTATGGAATATCTGCTCGAGAAAATGGAGGTTGTTACGGCCTATAACTACTTTCTTAACAAAGACAATTTCGAGAACTATACAAGAAGTGTTTTCAAATCGCTACTTCCATTCCCATTCCAATACAAACCACCTTTGAATTTGAGATCGCGCGCAATTGAAGTTTGCGAGAAAGCTGGAATCTCGTCTACAGAGGAATCAGAACAACTCCAACAGTTGAAAGAAAGAGAAAAAACATTGAAAGAGACTCCGACATTATCGAACTTCGATCAATCTCAGCGGGATGTCTCGTTGAAACAGTTACTCAACGAGATGGACATCCTTACCAATATGCGTTGTGTTTCTATACTGGAAGAAACAATCAAATTGTTTAAACAGTTAAATCTTCCTGAAGATTTCCCATCTTCCATTCTGTTCAAAGCATACGTTCAATCAAACACCAATCCAAAGTTGAAAACACAGTTTGTTCGTCAATATCTTCAGAACACAAATCCTGATTTAGTGGACACTCCAGAACACATTACTCCTACCCCAATCCCATTTTCTAGTGCTTGTCAGTCACTAGCTAAGAACTTCATCTAATCATTGTTGTGGCTGTTGAATCCCTTGATGAACATTATAATACACGACAGAACCATCCGAGTCGCAAATACCCAATATCACCTTGGAAACCCCGGTCTTTTCGAAGATCACGTCCAGTTGCTGCATGGTTAGACGATCCTCTGCAAGGACAGGATAAATGCACTCTTTCACATTTTCAGGAGTCCTCCCGAATAATACACGGAACCCCCCGCCGTCAAACTCCTCCACATCGGTCCACAAATGGTAATGGACTAGATTCAACTTCACCTTATCCATCAAAAAAATCGCAAAAAAAACATTTCTTAATATTAATACTGGCGTTGTTTCATGAACTCTTTTGATTCCCTACCGCATGCGCTGGGCCAGACTAAACAGCGGCTATTGCGACGGCGCAAGCAGTCGAGTGTTCCACAGCCTGTGCTGAACATCAAGCCGCTCAAGTTGCGCAAAGTGCATCAACGAGGCCGGGGTCTTCTAGTTTGGCTGTACTCGATCTCGCTCGTGGTATTTATCATGGTGTTCTTCATTTTCAACGCACTTGTCCCATTGGATATAATCATGAGATCGCAGAAGTCTTCCAATCTTGCATTCAACGCCATCGTCATTGTGTGTGGCTCTGCCTTGTTCCTGCTTTTAGCTGCCATCATCTACATTGTGAGAATCTTGTATTTGAAGCGAGGATTGCAAGAAATCCCAAAGGCATACATTCCGATCACGGCTAAAGATATTGGTTACCGAGAAGCGACATACGTGGCACAACAGATAGCTAAAACTGCAGAAATTAGACTCAAGGCCCGTCCAGATGGCCCTGTCCACCATCCTGGATTATACAATTCTCAGCCCTCGGACGAACCCGAATTGCCCGACAATTTGGTCTACGAAAACGTCATCAGGACCATCGGACAAGACATCAGATACAGAAACATGCTGCATTTGAATCATTCGTTCCAGATCCAAACAGAACCGTGCCAAACTCTCAGAGACATTATCCACGAAAATTTGAGCCGCACAGAACTCTCGCCAAAGGAACGACACACGCTGATGGAGTTCCTGGGCCATTACGAAAAATTGCGCTACGGAAACGCCCCCATCTCGAAAACGGACTTTGTCCGGTTTTTGAGTCTCTGGGACCATACAAAGACGCTACTTAAACGAGTATTATAGATATTTCCCTAATTCGACATTCGGCTTTCATCTAGTCAAAAACCAAACTTCCTTGCGGGATTGTTTCTCTGGGAGACGGTTCATATTCGTATATGGCAACGCAAAGACCGGAAATGGGTCTTTTCGTCGTGGCATTGTCTCCTGGTATTATTTTTTGATTCGAAGGTAAATTTTTTCATCAAATTATTTTTTATACAAAGACTGTCATTCCAGAATCGGGTAATTAGTCAAACACGTTCTCCTGTCCGGCCTCCAATGCCGTTTCCGTTCTATTGAACAGATTGAAATGTAGAGGGCGATGTAATTCATGGTAGAATGGGATCGGGTTATCCAGTTTGAGGTCGAACTCCATTTCTTCTGTCCATGCGTTGGAAATGAAAGAGTAGTTCCACAGATCTGTATCTGGAACCAGGAAGAATCCTTTCAATTTGTCCGTCAGAATCAAGGGCGTCTTCTTTCTAAAGTCTTCAGAATACTCTGGAACTGCCAATGTCGATCCTAATGCATCCATATGGTCCTTACTCCAGTTATATCCCTCGTTTGTCACAGTTAAACTGGAAAGAGTGACCGAACCAGCAGTAAATGAGACATTCACGACACTGGATTTGTTGTCCCATCCAAATTGGGATGCCAATTTGCAGTGGGTCAAAAGCTCTGTGCAGTCATCTCCATCATTAGCTTTTCCTGATGGGTTTGTATGCATCCATCCCAAAGGCTCCAGATCATCTAAATACTTAGACTTTGGTAGCAGTCCCGGGAATTCGACTCTATGGTTGTCCCCAATCTGCGGAACAATCACCACTCCCACCACTTCTTTCACCTGTGGATTGTCTGGAGGTGATTTACCAAACATGTAAGCGCCAATCTGCGTTCTCACGTCGGCCATCTTGATAAACTTGGAAAGGATGTTCTTAGGAACAACGTAAGCATAGCTATCCGGATCGGCCAAATCGCCTGAAGAAACAAACACTTTGTTTGCACGCATGAACAAAGAACTGCTAGAAATAGCACGGAGACGCCAATCGGCGCGAGATTCAAACTTCGCCTGTTCATGGTTAGTTGTAGTCACCGTAGTGATTACTTCACCGTGGACATTAGTAGTTTGTGTTTTCACCGCGGTTAATTGCGAAGCAGGATCACCAGTACCTTCTATGTCGGCTACTGTCTGTTGCTTGGTCGATGTCGAACGAATATCCTGTCCAAGAATGATATCTCTGATTTCCGTGTCGGTAAGGGAATTGATATCCACATTGTACTTGGAAGCATAATCGCTCAAAATCAAATCTGCCAATTGTGTCTCAACATTATGCCATTGTTCGTCGGTCAACGAAGGCCATAGATGATGTGGTTTAGTCTCAATGGAGGAATCTGGACGCAAAATCAACTTGGTTCTATCCTTATTGATCTCCAAGGCACGCATAATAACCACCAGTCTGTTGAATGCTGTGAAAGAGGAACAGGTCTTGGTCCAATCATCATAGATGTTGAACAAAACCATTTGTGCTTCCTTGGCCATATTGACGAGATCAAGAAGTTTGTCGATCTTCAACGCTGCTCCAAATGGAAGATGTAACTCTGATGGGCGGATCTGGATATTAGGGAAGTCCAACATGTGCACCTCCAACGGGTCCTGAATTCCCTTTCTGGTGATAATAAGTTGTTTTGGTTGCTCTTCTCTTGGTAGAGATCGCACCAAAGCTGCAACTTCCTCGGCAGACTTCCATTTAGAAAGTTGGGTACGTCTTTTCTGTCCTTGGAAAGCAGAACTATGAATGATTTTCAGGAACAATTGACCAGTTCGAGGATTCAAAATGAACAATGCTCCATTCAAACATTTCACTGCAGTATTTCCTTCCATAGTACTGTGAGTAACCACTCGGTAAACATTAGCATCGTCCACGAACAACTTATTGTCGTTGTTGAAGAGTTCTGCGTAGTTACTCGATGAAAGGAAAGCCTCTTGCGGTTGTGCTTGATACAATTGCAGACCTTTACGAATACGCTCCCGCAAAACATATAGAGCAGGATTCATCTTCATAATGGTCTTCATTGCGTTTTGAATCAAAGGTTTCAACTCTGGGAACCAATTTCCATAAGCATCGTACATGTTGTAAGCTAAATCCACAGACACTAGAAGACCTGTGGAGCTTGGGTACGTGCTAGTGGCATCACTAGTATAATCAAGGAACTTTGCTCTTGAATATCTGGAAATATCGTGAGAATCATAATCACCGTATCTTAATTGGACGTCAATCCAGAACTTGTCTGATTTGACCACATTCATTTGATCGTTGGTGTCGAACAAAAGCGATGGTCTGCTGCAAGACCATTGGAACGAGCTGGTAAGTAGAATGTCTGCTGCCGAAGAGTTCATTTTGTATGATTTTCTTGGATGAATAGCAAGTTTTTCGACACTGTCGATTTGGAGTTCATCCAATTGCGAGTCCAACACCTGGCAAAGATCGACAACAATACTCTCGTGGATCTTCTGCCATAAATGTGCGCGGAAAATCTGAATAAGGGAGATTTTCAACGTTGGAATCTTACCATGAAGAAAGATACCAGTCAAATCTAATTGCACCAAGAAACCAACATAAACATTTGCTCTGTTGATTGTTGGAGACCACCATAAGGTGAACCGACGATTTGGGATTTGGGAAAGACCCGATCTTTGGGCATTCGTCAATTTCTTAAACTTCAATGTGTCTTCAAAACCAGAAGCTTTTTCCCAGAACAAACCTTCCCAGGAATCAAATCCTGTTCCTTTGAATAATGTATGCTCTAGAATCGTCTCGATTCCTCCTAATGCTTGAATAACGTCTGCTCTGTATGCATTTAAGTTCCAAAGCTTACCGTCATGACGATCAGAGATCCACCAGAACGGATTGTTCCTGGCGACCGAGTACTGCTTGAAAGCAAGTCTTGAGCGGAATCCCTTATCAATAGCCAAAGTTTGACGGTCTTTCTGGAACAGAGTACTAATTCGAGGAATACCCCGGTCCCAGCTCTCTTCCAAGTCCTCGTAGGTGAGTCTTCGACGTTGTTGCTCTGCTTCGGCACGTTTAATAGCAAATTCAGACCAAACACGTTGAGAATCCAAAAATTCGTTCTCCCAAGTGGTGATGTATCTGTAGATGGTTGGAATGAGTCGGTCGTCATCATGAGTAAGTCCAGAACGGAAATGTGTGATACCAGTGTCGGTTTGACGTGACCATCTCAGATCAGATGCAGGAATCAGAATATGCGAGGCACTCAACATTCCTAATCCACCAAGCTCTTTTGGAGTATAGAACACTGCTGGTGGGAACCGGGACGGCATCTTGGAATTCAATCCAAGCTTGATCCGCGTTTGAATTCGTGTCTCGTTTTTCACAATTGCATCCAACAGTGGCTCTGTAGAAATAACAGCTTCTCTGTAATAAGCAAACATTGATAACAATGTAGTATTCCATTTGCTGGCCACTTTGGTGAAAGTTGCAGAACCAGAAGACATCAGAATCTGGCGAACCCGATTATTGAAATCATTCACTCCTTCTTGAGAAACTTGTAAGTACGCCTTAGCAACAATCTCCTTCGACTCATCATCAACCAAGTCCCAAACACCTTCTTTCGAACTAGAATCTTCCAGCATGCGGATTTTAGGGAGGATTCGCACCTCGAATCCGCACATAGAAAACAGCAAATTAGCGTTGTCTTTAGAATAAACTGAAGCAAGGGTATCTTCCCAATCAATGCTAACCAAAGATTCTGGAACACGACCTTGGACTTCCCAAAACACAGCCCTTCCCAGATGAACGTCGTGACGCATTAGTTTCATCCGCGAGTCGCGCGGCCAGCATCGACGGTTGTTGTAGCCAACGATGTGTTCGAAGTTGGGGTCTGGATTCTCGGCCAGGAATTCCTGGATCAACTCATCGGCCTCATCTTGTGTAAAACGGAACATCATATACACCTTATCAACATAACGGGTGTATAATCTGATTGGCGATTGACACTGAGTTTGGAGATCCGTAAATTCAAGGAAATCATTTGGCCGTTGTGCCGGACCTGCAATCTCTGCAGCTCTTTCTAATCCAAGCAGTAGAAGATCGATCACCAAGCCATAATATTGGAAGATGAATGAAGAAAATTGCAATCCTCGAATCAATCCGTATTGGTTCACATGATTCATGTCTTTATAAGTTAGACCAACGTTGTTTTTTGCTGTAAGATAATCAGCAATGCTAGAATCAACAATTAAGCGTAAAAGTTGGTTCAATAAAGTGAAATCAACTTTTTCTGCCAGTTTGTTTAAATTCGTCTGTAACATCACATTGCATTGACCTTCAGAAAACTCCCATACATTGTGCAAATTACCCACTCCTTGACACCACTTGTAGACCAAAAGTGGAGGGATTTCTCCATCACTTGGCTTGATCCAGTTAGGAAACAATCCACGTTTATCAGCCTCGTACCAAAGATATTGATCGAGATACGCATCGACAATCTTCTCCAATGGCTCGATATCATAAACGGGAACAATATGACTGTAATAATCCATCATTTCCACACTGACTTCCTTGAAATTGCGCTGGGTCAGAATGGTTTTTTTGATGTTGGCCAAAAACTCATGAGGATTATCATAAGCTTGCTCAATCAGCGCCAATTCCTCTCTCTCGGAAGAATTCAGCCTTCCCTTTCCTTGATACGTATCCTTCAGATTCTCCAGGGCTAAAATCAGAATCTTGGTATCATGTTTGTAATTAATAGGAGGGAATGGAATAGGAACAAATTTCCGACTCTCTAACCAATGCACCATTGTCATGTAAACAGAAACACCTTCCTTCGGAGTGATGTAAGGACCTTCTTTTTGGAAATTCTGTTGACGCTCCTGTTCGTTCTTGATCCAAAGACGAGTTAACCGTCCAAGATTCTTCTTTGCAACTGCTTTATCAACAGCAGCTCCAGCCTTGATTCGTTGACGATTATAGTGAGCAACCGAGATCCAGCCATCAGCTTTCGCCTTGATGTAACGTTCAATGATCTTTTTGATAGGTTCGGGCATTCCTGGAACATTCCAAGGAATGTTGGCCTTCCAACATCTCCATGCCTCGCTTAAATGTTGTAAAATGGCTTTACTCTTGTTCTGCTTGATTCCTTCTGGAATCATGTCCAAAATGTCATGCAAAACTGCTGCACGAAGTTCCAAGTCATAGTAGGAGTCGACACGCTGTTTGGTGATGGTCTTTGCAACTTCTTTACTCTGACGTCCTTCGAATTGTCTCGATAACAAATTTCCCAGCCAACGTTCAAGTAGAGGCACAATTCCACGCATGAAGAATATCCAGACCCGCCATGCAGGCTGCCAAAATCCGCATCCAGGACCTTTTCCAATCACCGCGTTGAATCTATAATATACCACGTGTTTCAGGTCCTTGCATGCACGGATTTGGTGCATCACTTTATATTTGTAACGGTAGATTCCGGTCAATTGACCAAGATGGTTCAAGGCATAGTAAATACCATCAGCAAGCTGGAAAGCATCCACATTACCCAATCTAAATTGAACATGAGCATCCACGAGCAACTTAGTCACACGCAGAATTTCACGGATCAGATGGAAAGCGTTACCAAATCGCGATTTCTTGCGCTCTTTTGTTGTCAACGTCTTGGTAGGCTTGAGATTGAAATTATAGTCCAGATGAAGATATGTCAGTCCTCTACGATGAATCATCAAGTTCAACATGTTGTAGCCTTGAAGACACACCTGGAGACCTGCCTCGACCCAGTCGATAGTAGTCTGTTGAAAGAACTTTGTGTTTTTCAGCTCCTTAAGTAGCTGTGCTTTTCCTTGAGTAGATGGTGGAGTTTTGTGCAATTCATTCGACACATGGCCTTTAAGCAATTTCTGGTACGAAACACGAACTTTGACAGGTTGGTCGCGTGAAGATTGTTGTAAATACCAGCTCTTCACCAAAGCAACGTCCTCTGCACGAACGGTTCTACCACTGCGTTTGTTGAATGGATATGGAGCATATAGCAACTCAATTGCTTCGTAGGTATTTTCGGGCTCCAATGGTTGGTCTGAAAGAAATGGAATCACGTCTATTTCCATGTCGTCTTGTTCAATCCTAATTGGATCCTTGGTTGGAATCACTGGATGGAAATCAGTCTCGAAATAGAACGCAGGTAGTTCTGGATCTTCCTTTCTTGTGAATAACACGCTGTTGTAATGATACCAAGCTAAATGAACTGCTCTGACTGCAGAATTGTATAAATACGGGAAAGCAACACGATATTCTGATCTGATAGGGTTTCTGAAGATGATTCTGTCCAGATTATTGAACTCGCTGTAATCTTCGTTTTCTGGATCCACGTCTTTCTCCAGAGGCTCAAATTTGGGGCCTCCAGGAAGTGCAACGTTCAACGCTTTAGCAGTGAAAAACGATTCGTTATCAAACAAATAATGGAAGTTCGGATCGAAGAGATCGTCCATTAATGGACCTGAAAGACGATATAGCGTCGCCATAATGTCCAGATCTAATCTCCAGCGTCGATAAGACGGACCGTTCACGCGCGTCCGGTCGTCCACAAGTGGTTTTTCGTCGTAAAACCAGTCAGTAACAGGCAGATCATCCACGTCCTCAAGCTCCATTCGAATACCATCAAGTGGCTCGATCTCTTCAATATGCTGTCCAAAATTGATGGGTGGCTCTTCGTCATCGAAAACTGGAAACTTCATCCGTTTGAAATGACGTCTATCTTTCTTCTCTCGCCGCATCTGAAGCCACATGGTAGCCCATTGTGCAATATAAATTGGTTCAATCACTCGAGGCACTTCATCCACAAAAGTAATAGCTCCACTCATATGATATATCACCCTCACTTCCTTAACAGATTCCCATGGTTGAGGCATGTTCTCTAATAATTTCAAAATCGCATGAGGCATGTACTTCAACGAGCCCAAAATCGACCGTTTCTCTTGAGAGAACTTCTTCGACGACAAATCACCTTGATCGTTTAGAATTTTGCGCAAATGCTCCCTGGGAAGCTCAATCTTGCGGGTCTGAACAACGCCGCCAGATTTCAATTTGCTCTCTCTGTACCGTCGCTTTTGGAGCTGTAACCACGATTGTGCACGAGCCTGAACCTCTTTGTCATCTGCAGTAGGCTTGACTGGCTTCTTCGTACCAGGTAGCCCTGGTGGCGGAGGAGGACGAGCAGGAGGTGCAGCAGTGCCGTTTTTCGACTTTTTCGCCGGAGGAGGACCTCCAATCGCACCAGAAAATCCTGGTGGTGGTCTCAATCCTGGCGGAGGACCAGCAGGTTTTGTAGTTCCCTTCTTAGGAGGGCCAGAAGGCGGTTTCGGACCCATTCCAAAATAACAAGATACTGGAAATTTATTTATTTTTTTATAAAAATATTTCAATGTAAGAGTTCGCGCTTACGTAATGCTAAGAGCTTCTATTGAGGTTGACCCGGGCCTCTCTAGCAATGGCACGGGCCTCTTCTATATCATGGGAAGTTCCATGGGTCATCTCTGATGAATATTCATATGCTGCCTGCCAGTTCTGCATCTGGAGCTCGTATTTCGCTAGCCAAAGGCGGGCTTTTGCAGTCTCAGTGGTGACTCCATCGTTCACCTCCTCGTCCAGACAGAGTTTCATGTAGACGGCAGCATTGGCGGTATCTTTGATGGCCTGGTACAGTTCTGCAAGTTTGTAGAATATTGCATGATCCAGCTCGCTTGACACAGATAGTGCTTTTTTATATGCTTTGATGGAATCCTCATATTCGCCTAATTTCTCGCTGCAATTTCCAACTGCTTGCCACATTCGTTTATCCAAAGGTTTCAAAGCACAAGCTCGCTGGTAGTAGTAAAGACTGTATAGATGCATGTCGAGGACCTCATATGCCTGACCAAGACCGTACCATGCGCGGAAGTCTTTATTATTGGTGTCAACAGCTCTGCGGTAGCTTTCAATGGCTGCATGCGAGTTCTTTAATTCGACAAATTCGTGACCCATTAAGGTCCAGGCGCTGAGACAATTGCGGTTTAGCGCCAATGCACGTTTGTAGTACATGATTGCTTTTTGGTGATCGAATTTAAGCGAGTAGTAGTTCGCCAAAATGCAGCAGGTTTCAGGGCGGAAATTATCAATCTGGGCAGCAAACTGGGCAAGAAATGCCAGTTTCGATTTCTTCTCCATCACATAAAGAATATTCGAGTAGGTATCCATGTCATCAAGACGCAGAGGGTCGTTTGCCAGCACATCATCGAAAATGTTCTCTGCAGACAGATAATCCAATGCATTGTAGGAGATTAAAGCCTTCTGAATCTTGAGGAAATTGAATTTAGGGAAGATCTCAAGAAGATATGCAAGGTCCTCTTGCAATTCGTTGAACTGTTGAAAGAACTCCTGGCTGATTGTAACTTTGAAAAATAGGAGCATTGTGCTGTAGAGTTTGTTATTTGCAAATTTCGAGTTTTTCGTAAATTTATTGAGGATCTTGAGTGCCTCGCTAAAACTGGCAAGACTGGCAATCAACTCCGACCAACATGACCAATTGAATGGGTAAAGTGTCAATGATTGGTAGAAACATTCCTGTGCCATGGTATTATCTTTCAATTTGGCCGCCACCAACCCATTTAAATATAACAAAAATGGATCTTCAACGCGACCCTTCAACGAGTCTTTGTAACTCTCCAACTCTTTCAATATTTGTGTCAATTTCTCATTCTGTAACTTCCCGTCTTGTTGACCTAGAACGCCTCCCGTCTCATCGTATTGGGTCTTCTCGCCGCTCAGAAACATCGAATACAATTTCAAAAACAGACCTCGGGGACTAACACAGTCCTTCAAAACATGTGTACAGCGATCAAACTCCTTGAAATTGAAGTAGGAGCAGGCCAAAAGAATCTTCTCCTGCTCTGCAAACTCCAAAAAGTCATCGTGTGCATGTTGGGGCAGGAAAGTCGGTGGGAGTCTTTGTTGTGATTGTTGGAACATAACCATTTTCTGTTCGTTCGAGATGGGAGCCAGCCCATTCAAAGCCTCGCTCGACCATTTAGCCCCGTGTGCTAAATGAAGAGACTGTAGAGTCTTAGAACTTTCCAAAAGGGCAAATCGCAGCTGGAGCTGCTGATCAAAGTCCATACTGATTCAAATAAATAAGGGGAAAATAAAAGGAAAATAAACTTCTGAATATGTGTGGTGTGCGTGTGGTGTTGGTGTATATGTTTGGTGTACGGTGTTGCGGTGGCTTCCCGCGAAGTTCACGCGGGATGCTGCATAATGGCAATCTGTGATAAGTGAGCTTAGCCTGAGTCGGCAGCAAAATCGTATCGGTATCTGCGGGACATGTCCGAGTGAATTCGCATAACAGAAAGTAGTTGAAGCAATTTTCTGTTATAGGGGCAAGTCTAGGAAAATTCTTGATAGCCAAAATTCTAGCCAGAACACATTGATTAGAATTCGAGTTCCACTTTACCTGTCAAAACCCCTTCTGGTGGGTTTTAAGAGCCCCCGCATTACTCACATGTGTACTGCATAAACTTGCAGTTTGTGTTTCCTTGTTTGCCAAGTCGGCTGTGCGGAAACTTGCTCAATCCATATGTACGAGTAGGCCTGCCACATATTTAGCTCAAATTATATATATCCAGATATTGAGCCCCATTATCTTAATTGTTTGTTCTTATGTCCCAGTCGAACTGGATTGATGATTTCCAATATGAGTTGGATCAACACCGCTTATCACTTAGCAGCACCGATAGCTACGACATGGAAGTGTTCGAGGTTCCGGAAATGGTAGAACACGCAAGCTCGTCTCTTACATCGCCTGAAGAGGAGCAAGAAGAACCCAAAGTTAATGTTACCAAACGCCGGCGCAGACGAAGAGGCGAGGGATCCAAGGTCAAGAAGCCAATGACCGTAACTCAACGCAAGGCCCATAACAAGATTGAGCGCAAATATCGGATCAACATCAACTCTAAAATAGCAAACTTGCAACGCCTGGTGCCTTGGATGAGCAATGAGAATGTTGCATTTGAGGTTGACATGTGCCCTACCGACATTCCGCCAGAGGCTCTTTCCGGACGGCGTCTTAACAAGTCGGCCATCCTAGACATTGTTACCAAGTACGTGGAGTACTTAAAGAAGGAGAACGAAGCATTTGTTCGCTGTATCCAAGAGCTGGAGGCGAAGAATAAAGCTGATTAGTAATATATTAGGTAATCGGATAGGTTAATTGAATTGATGGATTAAATTATTGTTCTATGTCTTTAAACAAGAGGAAATTCGGTAGTTTGACGTATATCAAAAAGCCGCGACGGTTGAACCAGCAGGTTCCTGTTGAGGACACTTTATTAGCAGAGCCTATGGAGCCGCGCAAGAGGTCCAAACGGGATGTCTACATTGCCCGTGACAACAAACAAGATGAACTATTAAAGGGGTTTGATATCTCGCAAATCAAACAGGATACAGATAAATTGTTGAGTCAGCTGGATCAGATAAAGAAGCCCGAAAAGGAGCAATCTAAATACATTGACAAGCTGTTTTCCAAGACGGATAAGCTGGACTCATCCGAGGTGGAAGCGGTGAAGGAGACAGGTGCGGTGATGAAGCATTTATACGATGATGAGGCACAAACGGCACGAGTGCGCAAGAAATATACCGATTTCGAGCCGAAAGTATACACCAAAAAGGATTTGGAGCGACACACGAAATCTCTGGTGGCTGTTGCATCGGGAATTCTCAACGGAAAGACGGCGTCGTATTTCTATGAGATTGCACGCAAATACGCAGAATCGTCCCACCGAATGTTTATTACGGATGCAGAAATCATTAACATGCCGAAACAACGCTATTGCGGGTATTTGGGTCCTGCTCGATCCAATGTGGTCACGTCATATCTGCTTGATGAACTGGATTCGCTTCTAATCGAGAAACGCAACAATAAGGTGCTGCAGTTCTGGGGAAAAAGCTACTTTGTGCGTTTTGTTTTGACACCCGAGGTTGTCGCCCGTATTGTGGCCTCCGAATTGGATCTGGATCTCGATAAGGCCTACGATACAATGGAATCAACCAACGATTATGGTCTCTACATTATGGACTCTTTGCCGCTGATGTAAGCGAGCCCTGACCGCATCTTACAGTGGGTCTGGTGCCAGGGTGTCTGGTTGGAAAATTTTTTTATCTTCGGCAACCAGTTCAGGCCATTGAAGGAGTTTAGAGATGTCGGTGGTGTTTCCAAGAACGTGTTACAAGTGTGGACAGGTCGGCCATTTTGCCGATGCCTGTCAAGAAACTGAACGGTTGTGTTACAACTGCAAGCAACCGGGACACGAGTCCGGTGATTGCCCTGAGCCAAAGCAGACCACCCAGAAACAGTGCTACAACTGTAAGCAAACGGGCCATGTTCAAGGTGAATGCCCAGAGCCACTCAGACCTGTTTCCAAGTGCTACAACTGTGGTCGTGTTGGCCACATGGCTAAGGCTTGTCCTGGAGGAAACGCCGTGAGAGGCGGACCTAAGGTCACGTGCCACAAGTGTGGAGGACTCAACCATTTTGCTAGAGACTGTCAATCTGGTGTGGTCAAATGTTATGCCTGTGGCAAGACTGGTCACATTTCTAAGGACTGCTCTTCTGCTACTGGAGGAGCTACCTACAATGCCAAAACTTGTTACAAGTGTGGAGAAGCTGGTCATATTTCCAAGTACTGTGAGTTGGATTCGGAATAACTATAACGCTGATTTCTTAGTTTCTGTAAAGTTTGTCGCCTATAGCGGTTATGTCTTTCATATTTTTGTAGTCATGGACTCTGACGATGTCAGTACCGTTGGCAATGCATGCTGCCACGGCTGCTGCTGTTCCAAAGTCACGTTCTGTTGCGGTCTTTCCTGTGATTTCACCAATAAAGCGTTTTCTAGAAGGACCCATCAAAACTGGCAAGTTATCAAAAGATAGATAACTGGAGTTATGCAGTTGTCGATATGTTTTGAAGGCTTCCAGATCCCGAATGATCGCCAAATTTTCAGGCGTTTTTTTAGCAAACCCAAGTCCAGGATCCAAAATCACCTGCCAGCGGCGAATTCCTGCCGATTGCATGGTTTCCAACCGTTCACACATCTCTTTGCAAACTTGACTCACAACCGTGCTATATTTGGAATATTGCCGGATTCCATCCTCCACTTCTTGATAATCGGTTAATTCGGCCATATTCGAGATATCTCCACGCGTATGACTCAAAACATACCCAACTTTAGCCTCAGCCACTAATTTGTACATGTCGTTGTCAAATAACCCGCCGCTAATATCATTAATGATATCCGCTCCTGCAACCACAGTTTCTCTAGCAACGCGCGATCTGTAAGTATCAACACTCACAACAAGTTCAGGAAACTGCCGTTTGATCTGCTCAACAATAGGCACAACCCGGTTCAACTCTTCAATTTCCGACACCTGTTCGGAACCCGGTCTGGTAGAACACCCACCAACATCCACAATATCCACCCCAGCATTCACCATCTGTTCAACTCGATTCAAAGTCTGCACAGGACTCAAATTCGCCGTAGATCCATCACTAAAACTGTCCGGAGTCACATTCAAAATACCCATCAAGAACGTCTTGCTACCATAAGGTAACATCCGTGCACCGGATATAGGGATGAGCGGTTGCAAATCTTGGCTGTGCATGGACTTGCGCAATTGATGCCAATGATTATGCAAGGGTTCTGCAGTTATTGGATGCAATGCATCAGGTGGAACGAGCTCGCACAATGGTGCAAGCACAAAGGGTCTCTCCAGCATGCTGATGTGCGGGATATTGAGATCTGGGGCGGTGAATATGGCGTTGTCGTAGAGCAGAATATCGAGGTCAATTGACCGCGGGCCATTGTCGAACTGTTTGACACGTCCCAGGACGTTGTATTCTATCTCTTTAAGCTCATGAAGTAGCTGAGGAGGTTCTAGGTCGGTCTCAACTTTTAATGCACCGTTGACAAAATCTGCTTGTTCGGTAAAATACATTGGTTTGGATCTGAAAAGCGAAGAGGTGGCCATGACTTTGATTCCCCGTTGGTTCAGTTGATCCACTGCTGTGTTGATGTTAGTCAATTGAGAGCCCTGATTGGACCCTATGGCCAAAAAGACTGTGTGTGTTCCTTGTTTGATGGTGGTTTCTGGACTCAAATTCGGGATGTAAGACGATTCCGAGTTGAAGTCCACCATTTCAACGGATTCAAGCTCTTTCCTGGTTTTCGAAACAGAAACCCCAACTCCATCAGTACCTTCCACTGCTTCCGGTTTCAAAACGGAAACAGTACATTTTTCCACCGAAGGAGAGCCCAAACTGATAAGTTTGGCCACGTTCAAAACCATTGCTTCGACAGTTTTGAACTGAGCAGTGGAAATGTAAGAATACACTGCATCGATGATTTGGTTTGCCGATATTGGCCCGTCCACTTGTAGATCCAATTTTAAAATGACTGGTTGTTTAGAAAGTCGTTCTTCTTTAAAGACACCAATGATGGTATCCACACGTAAATTGTCAATGGAGATGGTGTTTTCGATCATTTTCTGTAAATCTCGGCGCATTTGCACACGAACATGGCAGTTATCAACCTCGAAATCAAACTTTAAAGTTGCCTGTTTGGAGCTTGTGCTTCCAAAAAGAATCTCTTTGAATATGCCGTCACCAAGTTGGAATATCGAGCGGAAATTATGTTGACTATTCTTTGCCTCAAAGTTGCGGAGATCGCGTGCTAGCACAGCATAATTGATCGAATACTTCAGATCGTCTCCAGCACTGGCCTGCGCAAAATTGGTTGAAAGATCCGTGGAAACGTTCATCAGCGTTTTCTCATCATTCACAAGTCCCACATACCGAAAGTTCTTAATCGAAACCGTATCACCGGTGTGAAGTCGCCGCGAAATAACAAACCTCCCGGCTTTCACCAACGAGCCAAACATATTTTGTCAAAATATTTTTTTCTCAGGCCATGTCCATTCGTTTTCTCTCGACTGTCCGCCAACAATTGGCGGACATCGTTATCATTGGTGGTGGTCCTGCTGGCTTGACACTTGCCGCCGCCATCAAGAATTCCCCCGTGCTATCCTCCCTCAACTGTAAATTGGTTGAAGCAGGCAATCTGATTGGTCCTCTAACGTCTTTTAATGAAAATCCACCATCTCAATTCACCAACAGAGTTGTTTCTCTCACTCCAGCTACAATTTCCTATCTTTCAGAGATTGGAGCTTGGAATCATGTCAAGGAGGAAAGAGTGCAAAGTTACGACAATATCATTGCTATGGATGGTATAAGCGGAGCCAAGATCGATTTCGATGGACCTGCATTGGCTACAATGTGCGAGAATGTCAACTTACAATCTGCTTTACTTACCAGAATCAAAGAATTGGCCGAATTGGATATTATGGAAAATACCAAAGTCGAGAGTATTGAAAGTGACGAGACCATTGGATGGCCAATATTGAACCTTTCGAACGGCGAGTCGATCAAGACACGGTTGTTGATCGGTTGTGATGGATTCAATTCGCCAGCACGCAAATTTGCACAAGTTGAAAGTCGTGGCTGGATGTACAATAGGTGGGGAATAGTTGCAACCATGAAGTACAAAAGTGGAGAGTTTAGATATCCTACAGGATGGCAGCGGTTCTTACCTTCTGGTCCAATGGCATTATTACCTCTTCCTGATAACTGGACATCTCTCGTTTGGTCCACCACTCCGAAATATGCCGATATTCTGATGAAATTGGACGAGGATCAATTCTTAGGTATGGTCAATGCTGCTATGAAACTTCCTATTGAAGAACTGGAATATTTACTCAAATTGGCCGAAACCGAGCCTGAATCCCTACTTGAAGACATTAAATGGCGATTACAACTATTCAATGCCAAATTGTCGTACGAAGACGCCGAACAGTATCCTTTGGAGGTGGAAACTATAGTTTCCAAATCGAGAGGTAAATTCCCACTTAAAATGAGCCATGCAGATTCGTATGTGGAGGAACGGGTGGCTTTAGTGGGGGATGCTGCACATACCACTCATCCATTAGCAGGACAAGGTTTGAACATGGGCCAAGCTGATGTTAAAAGTCTGGTGAACGTTCTAGAAACCTCTGCTAAACGCGGCCTGGATATCGGTACCAAGATGGCTCTCGAGCCCTACTTTAGCGAGAGATATCCTGCCAACCATGTGTTATTGGGTGTGATGGATAAACTACACAAGATCTACTCCACGCAAGCTTTGCCGGTGGTTATGGCCAGATCATTTGGAGTGAACATGCTGAATAGCGTGCCGTTTGTGAAGGATTTGGTGGTTTCTAAGATGGGGGAATAATTAAACTTATGCATTTCTATGACGTTTGCGTTTCGTACTTTGGGAGAAGTCGACATGGACCCTTCGGTCATCGATAAGGGCCCCTTCCATTTTTCTGTAGGCAGACTCCACAGCCTGTTTAGAGGTGAACTCGATGAAGCCATAACATAATGAATGGCCAGTTATCTTGTCTTTAATAACTTCGATGGATCTGATTGTTCCAAACCGTTGGAAGATTAGTTGTAAATCACTTTCTGAAGTGATTGGATTAAGTTTGCAGATGAATAAAACTTTATCACTAGGTTGAATTTTAGCCGATGGTAAATCACCCAATGCTTCTAAAGTTATGGCTTGTGATTCTGCTTTGATCTCTTGAAATGAATTGTCTTGTAACAATAACCGAAAAGAATCGATTTGATCATCTGTAGGATAAGGACTTGGAGGAGATTCAATAGACAAATCAAAAGGATCATCCAAAATGTAAATATGCAAGATGCGTATATCCTTCAACGGTCTATTGTTTGAATCGAGAGAACATTGATTTATGTATTCCAAAGTGGTATAACCCTCTGCTATTGATCCAAACACGGCTCCTTTATAATTGGTGGACTCCGACAGGCTAATAACAAAAGTTGGAGTAAAATGATCATGATCAATAACAAACATCACTTGACCCAAACTCGGTTGTTTCACTGACGAAGAAACAGTAAAATCGATGCTGTCGGGCACAATTCCCTGAAAACTGGGAACTCCACATTCAACAGAAACATTTCTTTGAACATTGATAAAAGGTGAATAATAATACCGTTTGGTCTTACAAAAAGTCAAGAACACCCGAGTCTCATTCACGGCATCTTGACTATATAAATCGACCACCAAGTTGCCCACATTGGTCTCCAACAAAACACTCATGAAAGGACAACCCACCAATCGGATTAATTATTGCACAGAAATTTATTCCTAATCGGGTATAAAATAGCCTTTGTCGAACAAACGTTTATAAATTAGTCTTGCTCCCCTACATTTTTATACTATTTTCATATTATGTCAACTGTGGGAAAAACTATCACTTGTAAAGCTGCTGTTGCCTGGGAAGCAGGTAAGGACTTGACCATTGAGACCATTGAGGTCGCTCCACCAAAGGCCCATGAAGTCCGTGTCAAGATTGCTTACACTGGTGTTTGCCACACCGATGCTTACACCCTTTCAGGATCCGACCCTGAGGGAGATTTCCCTGTTGTTTTCGGTCACGAGGGTGCTGGAATTGTTGAATCCGTTGGTGAGGGTGTTACCAGTGTCAAGGTTGGTGATCACGTTGTCTGTCTTTACACTCCAGAATGTAGAGAATGTAAGTTCTGCAAGTCCGGAAAGACCAACTTGTGTGGCAAAATCAGAGAAACTCAAGGAAAAGGTGTCATGCCAGATGGAACCTCCAGATTCACCTGCAAGGGAAAGCCATTGCTCCACTACATGGGATGCTCCACTTTCTCCCAATATACTGTTGTTGCCGACATTTCTGTTGTTGCTGTTGACCCAACTGCTCCAATGGACAGAACTTGTCTGTTGGGATGTGGTATCACCACTGGTTACGGTGCTGCCGTCAACACTGCCAAGATCACTGAGGGTGACAACATTGCTGTCTTTGGTGCTGGATGTATTGGATTGTCTGTGATTCAAGGTGCTGTTCAAAAGAAGGCAGGTAAGATCATTGTTATCGATATCAATGACGACAAGAAGGACTGGGCTTTCCAATTCGGTGCCACTGACTTTGTTAACCCAACCACTTTGCCTGAAGGACAAACCATTGTCCAAAAATTGGTCGAGATGACTGACGGTGGATGTGACTTCACTTTCGACTGTACCGGAAATGTCCAAGTCATGAGAAACGCTCTCGAGGCTTGCCACAAAGGATGGGGAGAATCTATTATCATCGGTGTCGCTGCTGCTGGTAAGGAGATCTCGACCCGTCCATTCCAATTGGTTACTGGAAGAGTTTGGAGAGGATGTGCTTTCGGAGGTATCAAGGGAAGAACACAAATGCCAGACCTTGTCAAGGACTACGTTGACGGTAAGATCAAGGTTGACGAGTTCATCACGCACAGACACCCATTGGACGATATCAACAAGGCCTTCCACGACATGCACGGAGGTTCTTGTATCCGTGCCGTTATCACTATGGACGAGTAACTAGTTTAATAGAGACAATGTTTGGCTCAACTTCATGTAACATTGTAGATGAATATAAGATACAATCTATCAGGTTTGCATTGTTAGTTTGATCTACTGTATATTCTCCCGATGTCCTAAATTTTTAAGAAAAGCCGTTCTAGTATAGTGGTTAGTACTCTTGTTTGTGGCACAAGCGACCCAGGTTCGATTCCTGGGGACGGCATTTTTTTAGTTTTCGTCGGAAAAACTACTTTTTTTTTTGAAATTCCACTTTATAAATTCAATTCCATATATAAATCTATTTCTTACCCCTTCCAAACTTTGGCAAGCTGAGACTGAACCGACGAACACGGAAGATGTAGTAAAGTCCCAACATGGCCACAAGGTTGAATGCAATGTAGACGCAGAACAAACCGATGTTTCTGCCTCTATGCGACCAGTGCATACGCACAGTGTCCAGATACTCGTCACCGACTCTGTACTGGCAAACTCCACAATTGGAGGTGTCATCTGGGTTGGCAACATAACCAGAGAAGTTCTCGAAATACTGGGCCAGGTAGCTTCCACAAGTCTCTCCTTCAGGTGGGTCCAAGTAATTGAGTTCTTTATCAGCACAATGGACCTCTCTGTCATGAAGCAAAGTCACCATCATGTTTTCAACAAAGTACGTGAATGGAGAAAGACGCCACATGAAGATCCAGAAATGAGGTATTTGGTTGATGTTTTGGACAACACCACAGAAGGATATGATGAAGTTGTTGGCCAAACCAGACAGAACGTTAGCAGAAGGCAGATCTGGAGCAGGATAAACGATCATCAGACCCAGAGAAACATAGTAGAGCTGGAAAAAGAAAGATTGAGTGAGCCACCAGAATCCAGCACGAGAAGGCTCGTTATCAAGTTGGATTGGGAAATACCAACAGATGAAATAGAGTAGACCGAAGAACAACGAGAATGGAATCTCAACCAAGAACTGAGATAGCAACAAGCATGACCAGTGGAAAGTGTTGGACTTGGATTCTCTCACCTCAAACAATTCTCTAGACTTGATGGCCTTTTCTTGAATCAAGTTGATCAATGGCGAAGCCACCACGATTGCCATGAAGTTTGCAAACAAAACGTTCTGTTGGCCAATAACAGTATGTTTGACATTCCAGAACGAAAATCCAGTCAAAAGACCAGCGAAGACCATCAAAACAAACTTGGCCATCACATAATCGAGATCCCTGTAAAATTGGAAGAAAGTTCTCACCAGCACACTTCTGAATTGCACTGAGTATGTAGCAGCAAACTTTCCTTGCAAATGGGATTGATCCGACGCTTGTAAGTTTCTGGTCTCGCTGATAAGCTTTTCAATCTCAGAAGTAGTAGCAGCGTACTGTTCACTTCCCTTCCAGACCTCGTACCAATCAGCGTCAACATTGGCTGTTGCACCAGCGCCAATCACTTCCAAAATGTATTCAGCAGGGTTCTCGTTGTCCTCACACTTTCTACCACCATTTTTCTCAAAGTAGTCCAGCATGATACGCGAGTTTGGTCCAATATCTCCAAAGTAAACAGTCTGTCCTCCCTTTCTCAAAAGAAGCAGTCTGTCAAATTGTTCAAACAAAGTGGCCGAAGGCTGATGGATAGTACACAGAATTGCCTGTCCAGCAGCAGCAAGCGATCTCAACACTTGAATAATAGCCCAAGAGGATTGAGAGTCCAAACCAGAGGTTGGCTCATCTAAGAACAGCAGCAAAGAAGGCTTTGCGACCAACTCAGTAGCAATCGACAACTTTTTACGTTGTTCAACATTTAATCCAAATCCGACTTCTCCTGCAATAGAGTCCGAGTATTCTTCCATGTGCAGGATCTCCAAAACCTTATCCACATATGCGATCTTCTCCTCGTCTGGAATACTAGCTTCTCTTCTCATTCTTGCAGAGAAAATCAGAGACTCACGAACAGTAAGTTCACCAATATGCAAATCTTGTTGCTGAACATAACCGGTTCTTCTTTCGAACGAGCTGTCAATAGGTTTACCATTGATCAACATGTCACCGGTAATAACACCAACATCGGTTCTTCTCGACAGAACATTCAACAATGTAGTCTTTCCGGCACCAGATTCACCCATAAGAGCAGTTAAAGTTCCCGGAAGCACGTATCCTTGAACATCGTCCAGCAGTTTCCGTTGTTGTCCATCATACGGAACAACATAATCAACGTGCTGCCACATGAAAATGTCATCTGATCCAAGCTTCTCGTTAGAAACATCAGCAGTTCCGTGTTGGTTGTCCTTGATCTCTTCCTTTTCGGCAGTAACAGAACTGCCGGAACTCTCCTCATCGTTGCTAGCAGGAGAAAGACCAGTTGATTCCAACAAAGAATCTGGCAACTTGGCTCCTTTAACAAACAACAATTGATCAGAACTCGACTCAATGGCATTGTAATAATCGACAATAATCATGTTGATAAACAACAATCCAAGTGTCATTCCAATCAGAATACCAAGGTTTCTCCAACAGTGAGAGAAAGTGTACTGGAAAGACAAATCAAGGTAAACTTCACCAGAAACATAATCTCCTGATCCGTACAATTCTGCCGAAGCACTGGCACCAGTGAAACCACAAACACGGTTCAGAGCTGAAATGCTCTCATATCCAGGACCTCTTGGAATTATTTGGGATGGAGAACACTCCATTTTCCGGCCACGGAACTCCAACGTAATCAAACTCTCGAAACCATAAACAAGAGGGTTGATATATGAGATCCATTTGAACCACCAGTACATGGAAGGTCTTTGAATCATGAAAGAACTGTAAACCAAACAGGTCATCATGATGACACCAGCAATTCCATTAGCAGCAGAAAGGTTTGGAGTAAGGGATCCGATCAAAATGAAGAGACAGTTGATAGTCAAAACACCCAAGTTGATGAACAGCAAGAAGGCAAAGAACGGTCCTGCTTCCCTCTTCAAATTAGACATGAAGTACAAAATCAACGAGAACACAGTGACAGCCACTGCACGCACGGGAATTTGAGTCATGAAAGTAGAAATCAGATCAGCCGAAGGATAATAGAGAGAGTAACCACGATGCTTGGTGTTGATTGGTTTGTTCTCAAACAGTGAAGCCATCTCAGCAAGAGACATCACTGCAAAGTACAAGAAACTGAAGAAAATGATACCTCCTCTGGCGAAGGATCCCATAGTAGTCTCTGTGGTATTGTAGTACAATGAACCCACCACCAAAGACTGGATCACTGCTGCAGCAATCAAGGTGGCTGTATATGCACTGTTGTTGGCGATGTTTTGGAATCCTCTTTTTGTACATAGTTGCACTTGATCGAAGTAACTCACCACGTATTGCGAAGAAGGAGTAGTGAATTTAGCTTTCTCCATTTTGTGCACGCTATCGAACAGTTCGGAGGTCTCCTTAGGGTTGTAAATTTGCTTCTTGGCATTGATCTTTGCTCTCAAAGCGGCGTATTCTGGAGAGTTGAGCCAGTAAGTTTCAAATTCCTGAGCATTTCTAGGAACTTTTCCTTCAAAGCCAGGAATCACCTTTCTGGCAAGCGGATCTGTAACAGAGGTCAAATACTCAGCACTTGTCTCTCTGGCAGACTTTTGGTATCCCATATTTTCGAAAAAGGCCACAGCTTCATCAATTGGACCGAAATAAACTTGACGACCGTAATACAACACAGTCACGCTGTCGAACAGTTGATAAATGTTCTCAGAAGCCTGGTAAATAGTCACAACCGAGGTCGACTTCGAAATGTTTGTCATTGTACGCAAGGACTCAACGAATTCCAAAGCAGTCGAAGCGTCCAGACCTCTAGTAGCATTGTCGAAACAATAAACAGAAGCACGAGTAGCCATAGCTTCAGCAATAGAAACACGTTTCCGTTGACCACCAGAGATACCTCTCACAACATCATTACCCACCAACGTCTTTTCGACGTGTTTCAATCCGTACAATGTCAGATACAGATCCTTAATGGTTCTGATGTAATCTTTTCTGGAAAGGTTGTCAATTCTGATTCTTGGAGTCTTGCAGCCAATGGCAAAATTCATAGTTTGTTCCACAGTCAAGTAAGGATAGTGAACATCAAGTTCCGGGTTGTAAACGACTTGATTCTTGAATCTCTTCATCATCTCTTTTTGAGAAATTCCATTATAAGAGACCTCACCTTCACTTCCAATATATGTTTGGAGCTCACCTGCAATAGCTTTCAGCAGGGTGGAACAACCACTTCCTGGTCTTCCAAGAGCCAATGTCATTGTACCAGATTCACAAATACCAGTCATGTTTCTGATAATCATTCTTGTCTTATCCATATGACTGAAATCGACTTTAGGCTTGTTAGACAACTTGTCATAAAGCATGATGAGGGGACCTCCAAACACATCTCCAGCAGTTTTGACAATGGATGCAGCAGTGTTAACACCAGTGACTCCCAAGTCCTCAAAAACAAGGTCCGTGGTCCGTTTGCCAATACCTTGCTCATTAGAACGAGTCTCCATATAATCCAAAATCCGCTTCAGATCGAAGTCATGAGGATCCACCTGGAAAGACTCCATCTGTTTGGCATTCATTCTTGACAAACTTCTGGAGAGTGTGGACAATCTTGTCAGCACATTCTCTTCAGGCCCAGTGCCCTCAGAAGCCCGTGTAACCGAACGATGCAATTTCAAAGCAATATCCTTTTCGGTCGTTCCTGTGTCCGCTCCAGTCTGATCGGCACTGAAGGAATGAACGGATTCCAAATCGGAAAGCGAATTGCTTGTATTCTCAACCATTTAGGAAATGAGCGAAATTTTACAATCAAGTGCTGTTTATATATAAATATTTTCCTCACCTGCATCGGTGTTAATGTAATGACAGAGAAATATGCTTCCCCATCGGGAAATTTTCGGCCCGTGTGACTGATTAATAAGCTCTAGAAAAGAATGCGGCATCGACGCAGTTCAACTATATTTTGTGCCTAGATCCATAGAACTATGTCCCTGTGATCAATTACGGCTTTGCTCCAATTATGTGGACCAATAAAGCTATGTTGATCCAAGCTGCACGAAGGCTGGGCAATATTGCTCCTAATTACTTATCAACATAATTGGGTCTCGGCGTTAATTTTTTGACGCCTAATCGGGAATCATTACTAAACAGTTAATCATTCTGAGTTTCGATCCATGCGTCATACGGAAATTATCACGGTCCGGGGACCATCCAAACTTCCGAGTCCACCCTTCCTATCACGCACACCTAGTCCTTCTCTTTCCCCATACTCGTCTATCTCGTTTGGATCGCCTTTAGAAGAAAAGCCCAAATACAGATTTCACAGCCCTAAACTCACCCGAAAAACAAATAGAGCCATATTGGCAACGTGTTTCATCATCTTTGCCTGCTTTGTTCTTCTCAAAACCCCCCAGACTTCCACTTCATGGGAATACTTAAGTCAGGACCCAATTCTAGGTTCTAATGATTACAAAATTCTGCAATCTCTAGATCCCCCTATTTTAAGGAATCTAGAACTTGAGACCTCGTTTTTCCCCTCGCCGGGACATCCGTTCGATCCAAGACTCATTGCGGCTTTGTGGTTGTTTAAGTTTAGAACTCACGTCCAATCCAACCATGGTACTCCCTTCCGATCGTTTACTATCCCATTTAGCTGGCGCGATTGGGTCGATATGGACGATCGACTTAGACCGACACAGCCTTGGATCATAGCAAATAAAGGACGTCCTTTAGATTGCAGGACATTCAAAAGACAAACCGGACTCTCCCGACTCGAATGCACTGATGTAAGTGACTCTCAAATGTTTGCATTGCCCAGTTTCTATCCAACTTTGAAAATCACACAGCCACATGTCGCCAAAATGCCTACGGATGCAAGAATAGTCCACGGTGCAAGTTATTTACTTCACGAGGCGCCAGTCCCGGAAAAGGTGATGTTTCTCTCCGGTACTAGTGCAGCAATCGTGTATACTGAACCCCATTCGAAAGCAACAACCCCTCAACTTATTGCAGAATACATCATCAATAGAATAACCAGTCAAGGACTTTCACAGCCCCAAGTTCCGTCTGGAATCGTTCTTTCGAAAGAAACACAATTGTTGTTCAAATTGCCCTGTCATCCTGAGATTCCAGATTCGGGTTACACAAGACTTGTGTGTTCTGATAAGCAGGATGAGTCGCCTAAATATCTTTCTGCTAGCGAATTTGACTGGGATGCTAAGCAAGAACATAAAAAGCTACAATTTGAAGTATTTGATTCAAATCAACCCAAATACTTCTATGAAGCAGACAACTTCAACAAGCAGATCAATGGTGCTCATTTCGATTGGCGGTTCTTCAACGGTCGCAATTTAACTGCCGTCCAACGCAAATCTGCTCTTAATAAACTCATCACCTCCTGGCTTCGATTTTCCAATCTGATTGGTATTAACACCTGGCTCTCTCATGGAACATTGTTGGGTTACCAATTCAACGGCCTGGTACTGGATTGGGACTTCGATCTGGACGTTCAGGTCACTCAGAAAAGCTTGCTCCGTCTGGCACGTGACTACAACCAAACTCTTGTCGTGGATGCAGATAAAACGGGTAGCTTTCTATTGGATGTCAGTTCGTACTATTACGATAGAAATAGAGGGAATGGCAACAATGCTATTGATGCCAGACTCATAGACACGGCCACAGGGTTGTATATCGATATTACCGCATTGGCCAGGACGCCGGGACAAAAGCCTCCATTGCGGAAAAAACGTCTTGAGGAGGTACAAAGAGTGTTGTTACAAAATGATATGGCAGAACGCAACTTTCCGCAACTGTACAGCTGCCGCGATGAGCATTATTACGCGCATGATGAGATCTCTCCGCTCAGACCTGCTCTTTTCGAGGGATATTTTGCATACATACCAAACGAGGCTGATCAGATTCTCATTCGTGAGTATCCAAAGTATCTTTCACGCAACACACACCAAGGCTACACATTCAGGTCGAGCTTGAACTCATGGGTTGCAAATAATGTTTGCGACAAGGAAGATGTTGTGGGTATCAGTTGCGTGGACACAGAGACCTTATTGGAGCACGAATTAACTAAAGAGTACACTCGAGAACACGAGATGTATCAACTGAAGCGTACTAGTGGATCTGAAGAGTATCCAGGGCTTCGGTTCGACACAATGCTGGGTCGTATTACGAAGTACAGGTTGGATGCGTTGGTGTGAGGAGTAGATTATGTAAGTTTTTCAGTCGGTATGCGAGAATTTAACAGATATTTGATGGACGTGAGCATCGGAAACGAGCTAAAAGATGCCTTCAAGCCCACGGAAAAGTGGGTTAAGGCGGGATTAGAGTGGGTAGATGATCTGGGATCATTCTATCGCCAGAGGTCTGCCATTGAGGCGGAGTACTCTGAGAAACTCAAGAGTTTATGCTCAGAGTCGTTCAAGAAGAAGGCCAAGATCTCTGCTGCTGTGAGTGTGGGGCCTGATCCGCTGGTCACTCCAGGATCATTGGAGAGTGCCAGTTTGGTTGCATGGAACGAGATCATTGCCCAGACAGAGGAATTGGCTCGTGAACGCAGCAATCTGGCTAAGGAGTTCGATCGGCGAGTGGTGTCGACGTTCTCTGACATCCAAACTAGATACGACCAGATTCGGCAAAGATGGAAGCAGGTCGACGACGAGCTGCAGAGCATCAAGACCAAGCATTTTGACGAGGTTACCAAGGCCAAGAAGGACTATGACAATTCGTGCCAGGCAATGGAAAGCCAGCGTGCCAAATCGGAAAAGAGTAGCGGTGAGCGCTCACAGCACAAGTTTGAGAAGCGTGAGTTTGAGATGAACGTTGCCAAGAATGAATATCTGATCAAGATCAATATTGCGAACCGACTAAAGGACAAGTACTATTATCAGGACCTGCCCGAGCTTCTGGACGGACTACAAGCTCTGAACGAATCGCGGGTGAACCGTGTTAATGGTGTGTGGTTGACAGCGGTTGGACTGGAACGCCAAAGTTTGGAGAAGTCTCTTAAGTATTTGGACAGCATGGAACATATGGTGAAGCAGAACCTACCAAAGCTCGACACTGCCATGTTTGTCAAGCACAACATGGACAATTGGACTGAGCCTGCAGACTTCTATTATGTTCCTTCAAGTATCTGGCACGATGATGAGACCATGATCACATCCGATCGGGAGCTGGAAGTGTTGAAGCAGAAACTCAACGAGAGTTCTGTCAAGTACGACCGATATGAGAAGATATGTGCTGAGGAGAAGCAGCAGCTGGCCGAGATGGCGGAGGAGCGCAAACAGTTGATGGAAGATGCCTTTGCAGAGGTCAAGGTGAAATCCAAGGACGAATACTTCAAGTTTGAGAATCTATTGAGCAAGAGTCTGACCGGGATGCAGAAGTTTGCTAATGATGACACTGTCCGTGTTGTAGCCGAGGTGGAGATTGAGACGATTCAGTCTGCTGCAGATGGCAAGGATCTAACCTTGACACGGCCTGTGGAAAAGAAGAAGCGGCGTGCGCTCGGGTTCTTGCACAAGAAAAGCGCTGAAGAGCCTGAGTTCAATGATGTCCATTCAGTCACCAGCGGAGTGAGCAGACTCACCACTACCACGCAGCGCAGCACCAAGGGCCGTTTATTCGGTCAGATCAGCAGCATTTTCTCGGGCTCCAGTGCAGGACCTACCGCCAACGCAATGTACGCATATTCTGCAACCGATACCGACGAGGCGTCTATCATGCCTGGAGACGAGCTGGTTGTGCTGGAGGAGGACACAGGGTCGGGCTGGACCCGGGTCCAGACCCCTGCAGGAGAGTCTGGTCTTGTTCCAACGACGTATATCCAGGTTGCGCGGCCTGCCTCGGGGAAAAAGCAGGGGCCTAAGGTGGCTCCTCGGAAAGGTTCTAAACGGATCAAATATATGGAGATCTTGTATGACTATGAGCCGCAAGGAGACGACGAGTTGGGGGTTGCTGTTGGTGATCGCGTGGCCATTATCACCGAAGATACAGGCTCGGGGTGGACGGAGGGAGAGATTGAAGGAGTGCGTGGACTATTTCCAACCAGTTATGGTCGACTGGAAGAATGAAGCTCAAGCTGGAGGCAGAAATGTGGCAAATAGAGCCGTTTGTAACAATGTCCAAAAGATCCAGAACGCTGCGATTTTGCGGTTCTCAGTAACGGCAACGTACCATAGATGGATTGGAAGAAAAGACATGACTCGATTGACAATTTGGACGTGCATCCAAAAAAATTGCACTAGTAAGTAAATCGTTGCAACCAGGATAATTGGTTGCAGAGATTTAGTTTTGTAGAATTTGCGAATCGCTGCTACCAGAATGAGCAGATTTGGTGCGGCAATGATGAATAGTGGTACATTTCCTAACGTGAAGTATCTGAGAAACCCGTTTCCCCAATAATGACTCTGAGCGTAAGCAATGAGCGATCTGGTAGTTGACATGCACCATTCGCCTCTCTCGGGGCAAAATGTGCTATAAGGAATGTAAATTGACGTGCACAGACTGATGAATAGAGGTAATCCTGCTAGAATTGGCATTATCGACCGGTCTGCAACCAGATCAAAGAGGTAAACAATTCCGTACAGGATACAGTTGGAGCGAAACCCAAAAGCAATTGCAATCACCATTCCAGAGACAAGATAACTGGGTGACTGACGACCAGCACTTCGCAAAAGCAACGCTATATAGCAGAATAATTGAGAAATTGACTCGATATAGAGAGTAGTGCTAAAAACTCCAGAGGGTTGAACAATGGTCAATAAAGCTGTTGCAGATGCTATTTTCCTGTTGAAGTAGCGTTTGGTTAATTGATATAGCACCAAACAGCTCAAAAAATGACAAATATTGGAGATCAATACACCACCTAGTAATTTATGATAGACATTTTGCGAAGGAATCAAAGCAAGGAGACGCCACCAAAGTGGACCAAACACATACTCGTGTTCAAATGTGGGTCCATCAGTCGTCAGGTTGAGGAAATATATGGCATCCCAAGAGATCAACTTGGAAAACACGTTAGAAACAAGGTATTGAAGCCATTCCGGCAATTGAAACAAGTCGTCTTCATATTTAGAAAGAAAGATCTGTGCAGAAGTGTCGAATGGTGCTGGTGCAAAGTAAACGATGCTAAATTGAAGTAGCTTAAATGCCAAAAAGGGAAATAGCATTATGAATGGAAAAATAAATAATATCGAAAATTAATTTCATTACTCTATACAATACTCTCCATCTCTTTGGCATAAGTTAGAGAGTTCTTGACGATGACCTTTTCATCATTGATTTCCTCTTCAACAGCAGCGGACTGTTTTGCAAAGTGGACAGTACCATTTTGCACGTTCCATCCCATCTGGTCGAGATAGAAATCAACTTCAGACGGAGTCTTTAAGAATAGTAGTAATTTCAAGTTTTCTAGGGGTAAAGTTGTGTAGCTTGACTCAATGTTGGTGGCGATAGTGAGACGAATGGAATCAAGAAGCTCTTTCTCGAACAAGTTGAATTCTTTGGCTGGAAAGTTGTGTTTTGAGCTCAACAATTCGTAGACTTTGTTGAAGTTACCATCAATGATCCATTTCTCGAATTTGATTGGGATCGACAGGTATTGGTCTTTTTCCAGCTCGTCCACCGAGAGACCGAAGTTGGCGAATCTTTCGAGTTCGATATGAAAAAGAGCCAGGTCTCCCTGGGTCAGTAACAACAATAGGTACAGACTCAACAGCTTGTTTTTATTTGGCGGTTCTGGTAAGCTCACGAGGTCATAGAAAGGTTTCAGTAGAGTGATGTAGCTCGAGAATCCAGCAAGGTCTTTGGAGTTGATTGAGGCAAGCGCTCCAATCTCAAGAATCGATCTGGTGATGACAAGGTCATTAGGATTGGCCGACGTTGTCAACGAAGGAACAAGCAGATTTTGCTGAATAAGTTGTAACTTGATCTTTGGCAAGAGACTCAGACAGTCATCGTACTTGTTTGCGGAAAAACTCTTGGATAATTGCGAAGTTAACTGTTCCAACGACATTTGCCACAATATTATTTAAAGAAAAAAAAACCTCTACATTTTTCCTATCTTGCTATATTCACTTACTCCTATTAATTCTTGACACCGAATTGGTCCTCGACGTTTTTGACGATCGATTCAACAGATTGAGGGTTGGACAAGGTACTGAGGTCTCCTAGACCCTTGGCCTCACCCGAACACACCTTCCGCAGAACTCTTCTCATGATCTTACCAGATCTAGTCTTTGGCAGATCGCTGACAATAATAATGCTCTTTGGAGCAGCAAATGGCCCAATAATACCTCTGACATGCATGACCAACGCCTTTCTCAACGTGGTCAAGGCATCAACGTCACCAATCTCGGAGTCGTTCTTCAATTGCACAAATGCAATCACGGCTTGTCCGGTGAGGTCATCGTTAATTCCAATGACGGCAGATTCACTGACATGGTCATTCTCGAGCAGAACAGATTCGATTTCTGAGGTCGACAACCGATGTCCAGAAACGTTCACAACATCATCCACTCTTCCTCTGATCCAGTAGTATCCATCATGGTCTCTTCCAGCACCATCTCCAGTGAAATAGAATCCTGGGTATGGCTTCAAGTAAGTCTCCATGTATCTGTGGTGGTTCTTATAAACCGTTCTGGCCATGGAAGGCCAGCTGTTTCTCACAGCCAAAACTCCCTCCACATCGTTACCTTCCAACACCTTGCCCGTCACTGGGTCGATGATGACAGCGTCAATACCAAAGAATGGAAGCGTTGCAGCACCTGGCTTGGTTGGCACAGCTCCAGCCACAGGGGCAATCAAGTGCGAGCCAGATTCGGTCTGCCAGTACGTGTCAGAAATGTGACACAGACTCTTTCCGATCTTCTGGTCGTACCAATCCCAAATCTCAGCTGCAATTGGCTCTCCCACAGATCCCAAAGTACGCAATGAGGACAGGTCGTATTTCTCGATCTCTTGCTCGCCCGACTTTTTGAGCAATCTCAAAGCAGTTGGGGCAACGTAGAAATGGGTAGCACGGTGGTTCTCGACAATCTTCCAGAATCTGCCGTAATCTGGATAAGCTGGAGTTCCTTCAAACACAATGGTGGCTGCTCCAATGGACAAAGGACCGTAAAGAGCATAAGAGTGACCAGTAATCCAACCAACGTCTCCAGCAGTGAAGAGAACGTCTTCTGGTTGCACATCGAAAACATACTTGGTAGTCAAGAGGGCACCCAACAGGAACCCGCCCGTACAGTGGACAACACCCTTTGGAGCACCGGTCGACCCTGAAGTGTACAACATGAACAATGGGTCTTCAGCGTTCACAGGGACAGGAGGACAGTATTTAGGGAACTTGTCGCATTCCTCATCCCAGAAGAAGTCTCTTCCCTCTTGCATTGGAACAGATCCACCCGTTCTCTTGTAAACAAGCACATGCTCTACCGTTGGACATTCTTTCAGTCCTTCATCGACGATTTTCTTGGTGTTGATGGTCTTTCCACCTCTCTTACCTTCGTCACAAGTGATCACAGCCTTACAACCGGCATCACTGACTCTATCTCTAATGGATCCCGCAGAGAATCCAGCAAAGATCACAGAATGGATAGCACCAAGACGAGCAACGGCCAACATTGCAATCAATGCTTCAGGAGTCATTGGCAAATAGATTGCAACCGTGTCTCCTTTTCTGATACCCCAACTCTTCAAAACACCTGCAACTTGCGACACTTGACTCAACAGCTCGCCGTAGCTCAACTTCCGACTTTCTGCTTCGTCGTCAGCCTCAAAAATAATGGCAGTCTTATCAGGATTTGCGAAAGCATGTCTATCAACACAATTGTAACAGGCATTCAACTCACCACCAAGGAACCATGAGACGTCACCATTGGTTAAAGATCCGGCCTTGACAACCTTGAAATCTCTGTCCCAGTCCAAATATTGTTTGGCCAAAGGTCCAAAAAAGCCCTCTGGATCTTCGATCGATTTCTTGTACAGAGCCTTGTACTCCTCCAGGGAAGAGATCGTCTTGGACGGCTGCTTGGCAAAGAATGCCTCAGGTGTCGGCCGTGCAATGACATTGTTGGCCTCGTGGACAACGACGTGAACCTTATCTTGCGTCATTGAAAAATATAGAAGGTGGGTCAAACGATAGAAAAATAAAAATCTGAAAGTCCCTCCGGAAAAAAACGAGAATTGTTGAGCGCGCGAACTGGTGGCAGAATTTTGCGATCACCCGGATTATATAGATCCAGGCTGTGTGACATGTCCGGGGAAGAGGACGGATTGCAGGAAATGTTATCTAAATACATGTCACATGATACTTATATTTATCTTCGCTGTATAGCCGCCAAACGTGCAGATGAAGATTGCTACCAACACCATAAACGAGTATACGACTTGTTGAGCCGGTGCAAGGATGCACCGGTGGCCCGGAGCAGCTAATATAGATTGGCCACACCACACAGATGTGAGGTTAAAAGATAAGGATGAACACTGGTTTTCGTGGGTGTCCAAGTCTGGCGTTGTTGTTTTATAGTTAACTCTGTTGTCAATGTCATCTACTCAGCCTCAATGAAACTCACCCCACAAACTAGTATTACCCGGCCCAGTGGCGGTGCAGAGGCTCCCTCTGTGGCAGAACAAGAGATTAAAAAAGTTAGAATTGGTGCAAACAAAGCAATAAGTTATTGCCATTGATTTCTCAGGTCGTAGGATCCTCAAGGAGTACTCAAATCCAAAGATACATTTGGGAATATTGATTATATTGTTTGCATCGATTCAAACAAGTCCAATTGCCCTATTGAAGTCAATAAAGACCTCCTTTCGAGCTTAGCTCAAATCAATAAGCTGCAATTTAGTTGGCAATCTGACCTCAATTGACTTCGTCTATGTCATACAGAGATCCAGCCAACTCCAATTACAGAACGGATCGGGATTGGCCCGATTCTGACCAGCACACAATGATTCTTCCCAAGGTGAGACAGCAACCTGTTTCGCGATCGGGATCTGTCAAGCGAGATGGGAAATTGGTCACCAATGCGGCCCCTGCAACTCCGCGTATGCTTAGGAGTACAAGCAATGCTGCAACAATCACGGACGATATGATGGACACCGGATCGCAACCGAAGAGCGTCTCTCGGAAGCTTCCTTTTGCCACCCCACCCCAGCACAAAGTTTCTGGTGTCGAAACAGCAGACCAACAATTCAAGCTTCTTCCCGGTGCTGAACTTTCGCAATCTCCTACTCCGGCTGGTCCCAACGTGCCGAAAAAAGAACAGTCCTCAAAAACAGTCTCGAGAAATTCCTCACAACAGCAGGCTCAATTCCATCGAAAATCCATTGGGGATTGGGATTTCGCCAAAACCATTGGCGCTGGATCAATGGGTAAGGTGAAACTTGCAAAACATAGAGTCACTAATGAAATTTGTGCCGTGAAAGTGGTGCCCAGGGCGGCAAAGATTTGGCAGCGACAGCATATCAACGATCCGCCAACTAGCGATCAGGCAGAGTTGGCCAAAAAACGCAAAGAATATGAAAAGGAAGTTGCAAGAGATAAGCGTACCATTAAAGAAGGAGCACTTGGAAGAATCCTTTATCACCCTTATATCTGTCGATTATATGAAATGTTCCCCATGACAAACCATTACTACATGTTGTTCGAATACGTTTCCGGAGGACAGATGCTAGACTACATTGTCTCACATGGATCTATCAAGGAAAGACAGGCACGCAAATTTTGCCGAGGAATAGCATCCGCTCTAGATTACTGCCACTCCAATAACATTGTTCACAGAGACCTCAAGATTGAAAACATAATGATAAGCAAAAACGGAGATATAAAGCTCATAGACTTTGGTCTTTCCAACATGTTTGATAACAAGAATCTTCTCAAAACCTACTGTGGCTCGTTGTATTTTGCTGCTCCTGAATTGCTTTCGGCACGTCCGTATATTGGTCCAGAGGTCGATGTTTGGTCATTTGGTGTTGTTCTTTATGTCTTAGTTTGCGGCAAGGTGCCATTTGATGACCAAAGCGTGACAGCTCTTCATCAAAAAATCAAGCATGGTCATGTTGAATACCCTGATAGTATCTCTAGAGACTGTGTCTCGTTGATGTCTCGAATGTTGGTTGTTGACCCAACACGCAGAGCTACTCTGAAAGAAGTGATGAATCATCCTTGGATGATCAAAGGCTTTGAAAGTCCGCCACCTAATTATCTGCCACATAGAATTCCTATTGAGCTGCCGCTCAACCCAGAAGTCATTTCAACTATTGTGAGGTTTGAGCTTGGAACTGAGGAAAACGTGGTACAAGAATTAACGGAGATCCTTTCATCAGACGATTACCAGCTCGCTACTCGGAATTGGTACCGCAAGAATGCACAAGAGGATTTAGCAAACTACAGTAGCTCTATCCCTGATCCAACTATTGGGTATCATCCATTAATTTCCATTTACCATTTGGTCGATGAGATGTTACGAAGAAAGAAGATGAAAGAGGAGAAATCCGAAAGTTCTCCTCAAGCATACAATGTTCCACAAACACAACAACAAGCATCGCTGGTGGCTTCGCAAGAACCTTCTGTGGCGACCCCAGTACTTGCGTACCCTCAAGCAGCATACACCTCTCCTCATCAGCAAGCCAACATTGGTCAACCTCCGCAAGTGCATGGTGAGCGTATCACAAGTGACACCGGTGCATCGCATGGGTTCACAGCTATTCAGCAGCAAGAAGAAGGCCAACAACATACCTCAGGAAATCTATTCAGAAGACTTAGTTCCAAGCGGTCTAAGAATGAGTACATTCCCGAAGAACTATCCCCTGTTAGAGATAACAGTGAGCTGCATGTGGAGAAGTTTGGCTCGAGACATAATGATCTGGTTCGCAGAGTTGGAAGTATGAAGATTACCAGCAAGGAGAAACAACAGTCAAATTTCCCTCCGTTGCCATCCTCGTCCAGACAGCAAATACAGCACCATCAAAGAGCAGCATCTGCATATACACCTTCTGATGCAGCAAAGAACGCTTACAAGGAATCGATTGATCAGGCTATGAAGCAGAAACTGCCTTCTGTTGGCGGAGTTCAATCCGAAACTGTGAGATATCATCCTACAGCTAGAGCGAAGTCTCTAGGACATGCACGCAAGACTTCTCTTAATATGCCGAAATCGACCAACTACTCGATTGCAGCGGATGCTCCTCCAGTGCCTCAGCTCAACGTTCCTACCTCTCTTATTGATGATGGCTTCTTTGACCCTGTTGATATGGACGAGGTCACTTTTGAAGAAGACTACACCCGGCCAAACAAGCGGATGTCTGATGATGCCATCATCTCACAATTTGAACATGCAGCTCCTGGATCGATGCCTTCTATTGAGTATCCAAAGACTCTATTCTTGAAGGGATTCTTTTCTGTGCAAACTACATCCACCAAGCCGTTACCAATTATCAGGTATGACATCATCACTGTTCTACCTCAATTGGGTGTTAAATTTACTGAGGTGAAGGGCGGATTCGTTTGTGTTCATTACCCGTCGATCATCACGAGCGGTGAGAAGATTTCAAGCGAGACACGAGATGAGAGTAACACCAATACTGTTGTTGAGATTGGAGAGGAGAAATCTGCCAATGACGAGACATTAGACAAGAACTTCACCAAAAGAGGATCACTATCTTCTGCAAGTTCCGGGGAAAGACATCGTCACGAGGAGACTGGCACGGAGTCTCTTGGTGATAGAATCGTTTCGGCTACATCCAACACTTCGACACCGTCCAAAAACGGACACAGAAGAAAGTTCTCTCTCGGAAACGGACTACTCGGAAGCTATAGAAAACAGAAAGATAAGCTGTCAGTCTCCACTAGTTTTTCGGGAGCTCATGAGGTCAGCTATCCTATCACACCTGCTCCAGCTAATTTCGTGCGCAGAAATTCTTACGATAGTTCTGAATCGATGACGTTTGAGGAGCCTAATGGAGGATCTGACATGCTCATTTCGAGTCGCCTGGAACAGCAAAATTACCCACGTTCTCCATCAATCTCTAACCCGCCAGTCTTGAGTGCTGCCGTGGCTTCTAACAAGGGTGTTGCCGGCAAAACACCATTAAAGTTTGAGATTCACATTGTCAAGGTTCCTCTTGTGGGAATATATGGTGTCCAATTCAAAAAGATCTCTGGAAACACTTGGCTTTACAAGTCATTAGCAGGTGAGATTTTATCTAGGCTTAATTTATAGTAAAGTTAACGGTTTTGCATAATTAAAAAAAATAAAAAAGAATGCATACAGCAGGGTTCGAACCTGCGTCCCATCACTGAGAATAGAACTTGAGTCTACCGCCTTAGACCACTCGGCCATGTATGCTTTTCTTACTATTTACTCCTTTGGCTTCAACATACCCGTCGTAAGCTCGTATTTGGCAGGTAATCAAAAATAACAATTCTGGTTGCTCATTATTGATTTCCCTTGTCAATCAGCTTGTTTTTTCCATTATTTGTTAGGAGATGTCATTTTTGAACACCACTCTTGAACTACTGTTCATCAGTGGCAAGCGGGTACCCCTAGTTCTGAATTCCGAATTCATCGAGGAATGCGGCTTATCGGAAGATCCAAACTCACTCAGAATTGGCGAATTGCGCTCATATATCTTTAATAATTGGAAATCCTTACTGGAGAAAGACACACAGCATGGAGTGGAAGCAAACAGCGTCGAATATGATCCATCAGTTGAAGAACAGGTACAATTATTGCATTCAGGCAGTCGATTAGATCCCAACCAAACAATGAGTTCGCTGAACCTAAAATTATCGCCATTTGTGCATGTCATTGTGAAACCACTGGATCAACTCCCTGTACGCTCGCACAAGGAGCGGAAACTTGAATTGAGACTTGGTTCTGGCAGAATGATTACCGGTAATCACAGACGACGTGGGTCGACTTCTAATACGCCGGTCCCACAATTCATACCACAACCAAGAAAAACTTCTCTGGAGGCGACGGAAGAAGATCAGCAAGAGTTGCAGCAGCTGCCTGTGCTTTCCGAGACTCAAACTAGAGTGGCGGCTCCCGAACATAGTCTGCCTAAGGATAAGTCTCCAGCACCTCCAAATGAACGATCACGAGAACGCAGCTCTACAGCTAACTCTAACAACCCTGATGTTGCCTCAAAGTCAGGGTGTTGTGTTATCGTTTGAGTGATACTCCAATGACACCCGTACACCCCACGAAAATCTATATAGATCAACCCCATATTTTTTTTATCTATGGTGGAGGAGTTGGAGTTGGACAGGATTTTCCATAATACGGTCAGTCTTGTACTCAAGAACGACGAACGCGATACGAACGACCATAATGATCCTTTACATGTGAGTACTTGGTATATAAATTGGCCATCTAACATTAGTTTGTGATTTCTTATTATCTCAACCGGATAGCGCGTTCGGGATGTCATGTTTTGCATCTTTCGACAATCTATCCGTTTGATGTTAAGCTAACAGCGGACTTAAGATCTTGTTATGACGATTCAGTGTTATCTCAAGTGAGAATCGAACGATGTTTGACTTTGAGTTCCGTATTGGATCAATCAGTAGAGAACGTGGATCTGCTGGTGATCGAGGATATCCAAGGATTGTTCAACCTCGAATTTGGGAAGAACTATACGGGAGGTGAGTACTTCTACATTTTACTAATTGGTAGCCAGTGCAAATATGATGAAATTAATGCGTCAAGTTCGCAGCAGAGCTCAATCTCAAGGAGTCGCAACAGTGGTAAGTACACCATTGTCAAACAACTAACAAAACCAGTTTGTCTCGCGAGGAACGACATTACAGTTTGGATCGAAGCCGATCGAACAATATGTGCGAAGTCTGTTTGACTATGAAGTGATTTTGGGTAGCAATGTGAAGATAGCTGGTAGTCTTGGGGAGGGTAATAATCTGGTGTAGAGATGGGCACGGAAACTTAAAAAAAATGTGACTGCTCTGGTGGCAGGCGTGGTTTTGCTGGGTGAAAAATAGATGATAAAAATTTAGAGTGAAAACTTCAATAAAGCAATATGAGCTCTTTCGAGAAGGTTGTTGTCATTGACGGAAAAGGACACTTGTTGGGAAGATTGGCCTCCACTATCGCCAAGGAGCTTCTCAACGGTCAAAAGGTCGTTGTTGTTAGATGCGAGGCCTTGAACATCTCTGGTGAATTCTTCAGAAACAAATTGAAGTACCATGATTACTTGAGAAAGAGAACCAGATTCAACACCAGAAGAGGACCTTTCCACTTCAGAGCCCCATCTAGAATTCTCTACAAGGCTATCAGAGGTATGATGGCCCACAAGACTGCCAGAGGTAAGGCTGCTTTGGAGAGATTGAAGGTGTTTGAAGGTGTTCCACCACCATACGACAAGAAGAAGAGAGTTGTTGTTCCTCAGGCCCTTAGAGTCTTGAGACTCAAGCCAGGTAGAAAGTACACCACTTTGGGCAAGCTTTCTTCCTCTGTTGGATGGAAATACGAGTCGGTTGTTGACACTCTTGAAGAGAAGCGTAAGGTTAGATCTGCTGAGTACTATGCTAAGAAGAAGGCTCAACTTAAGAAGGTTACCGCTGCCAAATCTGCTGTTGCTGAATCTGAGGCTTCTGCCAAGCTTGCTGCACTTGGTTACTGATTATGTACAGCTAAATAATAAGGGTTCTATATGACTAGTTGTAGGTCTTTGGTCTAAACACATCTGTACACCACGAGTTTCCGGTCAAACAACAGGAGGTGTCGAATTTTGTCCGTGTCGCGCGCTACGGAAACCAGGAACGATTACATACTGGTGCAACTCAAACGGAAATAACGTTTTCGATTGGGATTCCGCTCGCTACCTCGCTACAATAATATCAATCTTTATCCGGTGCAGTGAAAAGTTCTTTTCTTCATGGCTGTACTAGGAATTGATGCAAGTGATTTTGTTCAACTGAGTAGTACCACCAGCTGAAGGAGACTGAACCGATATGATCCTGTACTTCAAAACCGTTACCCCTTGATCGGCCGGCATATGGTGGAAGCAGCCGGTACATAATTGGATTCCGGCCGCTATTTGCGCACATTTCCGGTTACTGTTACCCTACTTACGACACGAAGATTTCCGATTTTAAACGGATTCGCCAACCAATCACACCGATTTTTTGCTCCGAAAAAAAAACGCTAAATCGACTTCCACAAACTTGACAAGTATTTAAACTTCAACGAATCCGCTGTACACAGTTTTTCTTTTTAAAGATTTTAATCAGTTAATTCAATATGTCTGACTCTAAGTCCTCTTTCTTCGTCGACTTCATGATGGGTGGTGTTTCCGCCGCCATCGCTAAAACCGGTGCTGCTCCAATCGAGAGAGTTAAGCTCTTGATCCAAAACCAGGACGAGATGATCAAGCAAGGTAGACTTGCTAAGAAATACGACGGTATTGGTGAATGTTTCAAGAGAACCATGGCCGAAGAAGGTCTTGTTTCCTTCTGGAAAGGTAACACTGCTAACGTTATCAGATACTTCCCAACCCAAGCTTTGAACTTTGCTTTCAAGGACAAGTTCAAGAAGATGTTCGGTTTCAAGAAGGAGGAAGGATACTGGCCATGGTTTGCCGGTAACTTGGCTTCCGGTGGTCTTGCTGGTGCCACTTCTTTGTTGTTCGTCTACTCTTTGGACTTCGCCAGAACTAGATTGGCTAACGATGCCAAGTCTTCCAAGGGTGGTGAGAGACAATTCAACGGTCTGATTGATGTTTACAGAAAGACTCTTGCCAGTGACGGTATTGCTGGTCTTTACAGAGGTTTCTTGCCATCTGTTGTTGGTATTGTCGTCTACAGAGGTCTTTACTTCGGTCTTTACGACTCCCTTAAGCCTGTCCTTTTGGTTGGTCCTTTGGAGGGTAACTTCTTGGCTTCTTTCTTGTTGGGATGGACCGTTACTACTGGTGCTTCTACTGCTTCTTACCCATTGGACACTGTCAGAAGAAGAATGATGATGACTTCTGGTCAAGCCGTTAAATACAAGGGTGCCTTCGACGCTTTCACCAAGATTGTTGCTGCTGAGGGTGTTAAGTCCTTGTTCAAGGGTTGCGGTGCTAACATTTTGAGAGGTGTCGCCTCTGCTGGTGTTATCTCCATGTACGACCAGTTGCAAATGATCTTGCTCGGTAAGAAGTTCAAATAAGCTTTGAGATGAGTTGTTGTTACTTATTTCTAGAAGTTTCTTACTTTTGTAAGTACGTACAAAGTATTCACATGTATCTTTTATCAGTAGACAGGAACCGGAAGTGTAATTCGCGGTGCAAGGGTTTATTATATTTACATATTGCCGATTTCGATTATGGATAGACTTCCGAAATATTATCAATCATTGGATCTATCACATATCTATAGTAAATGGTGGAGAGCAACAAGTTTTTGTCGAAATTCCGCAAGAATCCTACCACTATCTCGAACTTTCCTCATTTGACCAGAACACGCACCAATGACACTGTGAAATCTGACCAGTCAACTATTTTCTCTGCTCAATCGATCGAGACTGCGGCAACAACGGACTCTGCTCCAAGACGCTTTTTTAAAGTCAGATCCAACTCTTCCGTACAGGAAGATTACATTGTTCCGGTGGTACCCCGTGTTGAAGAGAAGGATCCAGATAAACTGAGAGAGATCAAAGATATTGCATTTGAGGTGAATATGAGTCCAAATAGGCCAATAACGAAGAACATCCATCCCTTAGACCAGCCCATTCTCGGAAGGAGACACCGAGAAGCCAAAAATTCCAGATCTAATGATCCTGTGATCCAGAATGCTGCTGATTTGGTGGTTGCAATCATCAAATTTCTTCTTAAAACAATTCAAGCTGCATGGAATCTCGAACTTTTCATCACAATCGCATTAACAAAAGACACCAATATTCGAGTTCATGTTCCCTCAATGCTGATGGGCCTAGTTGCTGTTTATCTGCTCAGCTATTCTTCGAGTCCTACCTATTATCAGCCACACTCTGTGCAACCATCGGGAGCGCCACTGCAGGGGGGTACACTTTTTTTCATTGTGGCGGTGCTGGCCTGGGTATTGGTCAAGCTTGGGCCTCAGAACAAAGACACCTTGCGCACACAGGAGGAGCCAGTCTCTACGCCAAAAAGGGCTGTTCCTAGTATACCACCCGCAATAACCGAAGAGGACGATCTAGGACGGAGCGAGAGTTTCAAATACTCTGGCTTTGTTCGCCGAGCAGCTCGCTACGAATAATCATTTACAAAATATCATATATATCTCATTTACCTTTTATTAAGTAACATTATAAGGTCTCGGTTGGGATCTCGAAAGTGACTTGCTTTCCGGTCAACTTTTGGTAAATGGATTGGAACGTGTCAAGCTTGTAATCGATGTCAGAAGAGTCCTTGGAGTCCAAAAGAACCTTGGCGATTTTGTTACCACCAACAAGATATCTAACTCTCTTTCCAACAATCTCGGTTGGGAAGACCAAGTCCTCCAAGATCTTGTCGTGAACAGCAGTCAAGGTTCTGGATCTTGGTCTCTTTTGGGTTTGTCTAGAGGTTCTACCTGGCTTTGGCAAGATTCTTCTCTCTGCCAAGAAGACAACGTGTCTGTCAGGGAACTTCTTTTCCAATTCTCTGGTCAAGGTGATTTGGACTTTGTGGAAAGCAGCAAGCAATGGCACTGGGACAAAAATGACAATAGCCTTTTTGTTACCCGAAACCTCAATCTCCTTGATGGACTTGAACTGGAGGAGTCTCAAGTCAGCCTTCAAATCTGGAGAGTTGGATTCCAAATCGACCAAAGCTTGTGCGACTTGCAATTCGAGCTCAGTTGGTTCGCTGGCGAGCACTTTCGATGCGGCAGACATTCTACGTAAAATTGATTGAAGAATTTTTTGAAAAATGAAAATTTCTAAACTCGTTGGTCAAAGGCTCACGTGATATCAGCAAGGGTATATTTATATTAGGTAATCAAATTTGGTAGCCGGCTCAGGTTAGGCTATGGAGTTAGCATATATTGATAGTGTAATCCACTGTTTGTAGCCATGTCCATTGAAGAGTCCAAACGTTTGGCTGGCTATGCCGCTGTAGACCAGAATCTTGACCCTTCTTTCAAAGTCATTGGAATTGGCTCCGGATCTACTATTGTGTACGTTGCGGAGCGTCTAGGACAGATGGAGAATAAGGGTCAGTTTGTGTGCATCCCAACAAGTTCTCAGGCAAAAGGTCTGATCAAAACTAATGGTCTTCGTCTTGGTTCTATTGAGGAATATACCTCTGTTGATCTAGCTTTTGACGGGGCAGATGAAATCGATCTAGATCTAAATTTGATCAAAGGCGGAGGTGCCTGTCTGTTCCAAGAAAAGCTTGTTGCTTCCTGCGCTGAAAGGTTTGTTATTGTTGCTGATGATCGTAAAAATAGTGGTATTTTGGGTAAAAGCTGGCGCAAAGGGGTACCAATTGAGGTGGTTCCCCTCGCACATACTAAGGTGCTTGAAGAACTACAGAATATGGGAGCAAAGACAACACTACGCGATGCTGGGCCGGCCAAAGCTGGTCCCGTGGTGACAGATAATGGCAATTTTGTTATTGACTGTGACTTTGGAGAAATCCAGCCAGACAAAGTTCTCAAGCTAGACAATGATCTACATAGCATAGTGGGCGTGGTCGAAACAGGCCTGTTTGTTGGAATGGCTAAGAAAGCATATATTGGGCATACCGATGGAAAACTTAGTGTTCTCAAGAAGCAAGCTAAATTTTAAACAATAACCCCACACGTTTTTTTGATGGCAGATTATGTTAAGATTTCGGTCAGTCAGGATTCTTCATCGACAATTCAGTAAAATGAGCGATCTTGTGGAAAAATCGAAGAAGCTTTGTGCATACGCTGCAGTGGATGATAACCTCAAACCAGAACACAGGATTGTGGGTGTTGGTTCGGGTTCTACGGTTGTTTACGTCGCTGAAAGAATTGGACAACTTAAGAACAAAGACCAGTTGGTGTGCATTCCTACTGGATTTCAGTCCAAGCAACTAATCATCGATAACGGTCTTAGATTGGGATCTGTCGAGGAATTCCCAGAAATTGATATTGCGTTTGATGGTGCAGATGAGATTGACACTAAGCTGGGCCTGATCAAGGGAGGTGGTGCTTGCCTTTTCCAAGAAAAGCTTGTCGCTTCTTGCGCCAAGAAATTCATCATCGTCGCGGATGATAGAAAGGACACTGGAATTCTGGGAAAGGGCTGGAAGAAAGGTGTGCCAATCGAGGTCGTTCCAGGAGCTTACACAAAGGTGAACCTCGAACTTCGCAAACTTGGTGGAAACCCAATCGTGCGTTCTGGTCTTCCTGCTAAGGCTGGTCCCGTTGTTACCGATAATGGAAATTTCATTATTGATTGTGACTTTGGTGAAATTCCTGCGGAATCTGTTGCTGAATTGAACTCCAAGATCAAGGCTCTTGTGGGTGTCGTGGAAACCGGATTGTTTGTTGCAATGGCTGACAAGGCCTACATCGGTAATTCTGATGGTACCGTCTCACAAAAATCAGTTTAAATGCCAATTAATTAGTTAGCCAATTCTATGACAAATTACACGTAATCCAGCCCAAGACTTGGTTGAGACCGGTGCCATTAATAGCAACAGTCGGGATGATACACCAATTATGATGTTCAATAGAATCGAGTTCCAGATACTCGACCATTTCGCGTTGGTCCATGGCCTGCTCCAAATCCTGTTTGTTTGCGAGGACACACAGAAGGCAACCCTTCAATTCTCTGTCACTGATAACCTTGTACAGCTCGCGCTTGGCATCAGCCAATCTCTCTCTATCAGCAGAGTCAACAACAAAAATTAGCGCATCGGTTCCTGAGAAATAATGTCTCCATAAAGCTCTGATTCTCTCTTGTCCACCAACGTCCCAAGTGTTCATAACAAGGTTTTTGTATTTGATGGTCTCAACATTGAACCCAACAGTAGGAACCGTTTGCTCTGTTTTACCAAGTTTCAATTTGTAAAGAATGGCTGTCGTTAGCGGGAAATTGGTTTATAACTTACTAGTTTTGCCGGAATTGTCCAAGCCCAACATGAGCATGCGGACTTCCTTAGTACGGCGACCCTGAATGTTAGTGTCTACGTTGATTCACTTACGAAGATGCGAGAGACAGAAAGACCCATTGAAGTTAAAGAAACTAATTATTCCCAAAGTAGTAATTTTCTCTGTTCGCGACGCGGACTTTCACGTGAACTAAATTGTGCGGGCCGCAAGAGAATAGTTCCCACGTTACGTGCCCCACACAATTATCCTCACAGAATTAGGAGGCAGATCGAGACATATTTTGTAATGGTGTCAAAATGTGCCCAATTTGAACAATATATGCTGACAATTAGTCCCAGGTGGATTTGAGAATGGCACGATTTCAATTTCCGTAAAACTCACACCACAGAATGTGCTTCTGGGTATTCGCTCCCTTGTTAAGCAATAGTATTTTTTTATCTGGGAAATTATTACTTATTTAGGCATGTGAGAGCATACTATCTAAGGTGTAGCTCTCAAATGCATAAATACTTAGACTTTACCTCTTCACTGATTACATGGCAGTGATAGTTGAAGGCGTTAACACACTCTCACGGACACTTGGGATATCTCATGCTGCTGCTGGGGTTCTCATTGCATTCATTGCTGCTAGCTTAGTGTACTCATATGTTGCATTTTCATCTAAGAAGCAAGGTCCCGTGTTCTTGAAAACATATGATCCTTTACCTGTCAACAAAGCTGACAACAAGAATAGAAAATTTGGTCATTGGAAGCCAGAGCAGTTCACATATCCCCCGGTGGAGCCATACCATGGCTGGTCGATTGAGAACACTAGACCAGTTCCATATCGTGCCTTCAAACATACTTACTTTGTTACTATGGGTATTAGAGCAATGGAGTGGGATAACTGGATCGAGTTGGATAATGAATGGCACAAATACCACAACCGCAAGCTTGAAAGAATTCAAGAGCGTAATAGTGATGTCTACGGCACTTCAGTTGAAGCCTGGGACGGAGCATTAGAGCTTTTGGAGGAATTCAGAAACTATCTGCCTAAGAGATACCCAACTCTTTTCCGTGCTACCGAAAAAGGTATTGATAACATTGAGACTGGCGAATCTTTTGAGTTCATTGGGGTCCCTAAATCGGAGTTCAAAATGGATCCTATGTTGATGGCAGCTTTAATGGTTCAAGATGATCTAGCTGTCATGGTGGAAAATGAAAATGGTGAATATGTGCTCAAAGGTGGTGCAATAATGCTGGCTGGATTTTGGAGACTCAAAGATAAGATAAATCTACCACTGAGTGCTATTCACACCACCGGTGATGTTCCAAAGTACAACGAGAAACTGAAAGCAGGAATGGAGAAGTTCTTCATTAGACTGACCTGCGACAAGCCGGTCGTCCGTAACAACTACTTCTTGCAAACAGATGACGATTTGGCATGGTCTCGCTCTATTGGTGACGAAGCAAACGAGGTTGTTGGGTGGTACACAGCTACTCCCGCAACAGACGTCAACAAAATATACTTCAGATCAGAAAGACAGTCGATCAGAAGACTACCAAAAACAGGCGTCAGCATCTTTACTATTAGAACATACTTCTTACCTGTTGTCGAGCTCTGCAAAGAGCCATTTGTCCCGCTTAGATTGCTGAACGGAATCAAGAGCTGGGATCATGATGTTCAGGAATACCGGGGATATACTAAATTCAGCGACGCATTGCTACCATACCTGGAGGAGAAAGCAGCTGAACAGGCAAAGATGGGTTACACGCAAGACAAAGAACCAAATAGTTATCCGCTCTAGCTTAATTAGTGCCAATCATTTAAGTTGTGTAATTTATTCGTATGCTATATATGGTCGATTTACTGCCTGCTTGCACGCTATCTAGTTCTCATAAAATTCAACATGTCTCTTGGCATACTCCATAGCATCGTTGACTTGCTGATTGTTTAGACCGTGTCTGAAGCGTAAGTGTCTGGTCAGAGCGTCGCATCTAGAGAACGTCTTGTTGCTCAAAAATTCACCGCTTCCCATTGAGGATTTCACCTTCTTAGAGTTGTGTGAGTTGGCAACATTAGCGTTAGAGTTCTCCACCGAGTATGACGTGTTCCGATAATTGAGATTGACGACAATTTCATTGTTAGGTTCCATGTTGTTACGTCTTCTCAAATCATCTTCACAGAACATGCAACGGTAGAATGATCTCTTTGGGGCATGAATGGTGTTCTGATGTCTGACCAGATCGTAAGGCCTAGAAAATCTTTTGTTACAAGGCTTTCCAGTTTTTGGATTAGCAATGTAACAAACATGTTCCTCTTCTTCGGCACCTTTGACCTCCTCAACAGGAGGAGTTACCGTTCGGCGATTGGTCTTGAGTTTGCGTAATGATGGTGACGGAAGTTCTTGAACCTCTGATTTCAACACTGGAGGTCTGCGGTCAGACAAGACACTCTCTCTTCTTTGTTCGAAAGCAGGCGTGTACAAGTCATCGCTTGCGTCCGAGAAGTTGTTTTCATCATCATCCATATCATCGTCATCAAACACCACTGCATTTCCCTCGAATGCGTCTTCTTGGTGAACCAATCTAGGATTGATAGTCTGCGGGGTCGTCAAGGAATATATCGAGTTGTTTGAATCGTTTTCATTGTTTGAGATTGCGTAGTCGTCAGGCTTCATTAAGTAATTGTCATTTTCGGCATCCAAGCTGCTTTCACTGCTCAAGTCGTCGAGATCCATTTCCATTTCGTCCAGTTTGTTCTGGTCTTCTTCATCGTCATCATCATCGCTGAACTCCTCATCCAAGTACACGTCATCAGTCTTGAAGATGTTGAGCTCATTAGATTGTGGGAATGACTTGTGATTGTACTCCCATTGCAAGATTTCCGGTAAAAATTGCTGTTCGGCACGAGCAGGATCATATACTATGTAGTCATCTTGTGGTATCATCATAACTTCTTGGTCCGGTTCAATCTTAAAGTCTGTAGGTTGAGGTGTCCTAACTGCCTGTTTGGGATCCATATTTTCGTTATCCACATATTTCTGGTCGTCCTGTTGTGCGTATCCGTATAGCTCGTCAGGGAAAGACAGGTTCGTAAAAAGGTTTGGATTAGCGTATGAGTTGTAAATATTGTCATACATTGCCTGTTGGTTCACTTGTGAGTAGAAGTTGGCATTTTGTTCTTGAACGCCGTGGACTCTGTTCTCCTCGTCAAATTGTCTCGAAATAGAATCCTGAGACCCGTTCAGTACCATGTAATCAGATATGTCATCTTGGCCTTGCTCTGGCATCGAGAAGAGTTCGTCTTCCATGATATCCGTCAAAGTGCGCTTTAGTGTTGAGGTCATATTGAGCAATGTCGGGCTGAAACGGTAAAAAACTCCTTCCGGTGGGTTCTCTAGTGAGTGTTTTGTGTGTAAGTAAAAAGTTGTGTTTAATTCAAATAAAAAGTGAATAGTGTCAGTGAAGGTAGTCCAAAGAAGGTTCTAGCGTTCAACTGGCGTTGTCAGATTGGTGATGTCTTGTGTTGTTGTCTTTTTTGTTTTTGTCTTGATAAAACCTAAAGTTCTGGAGCAAGTTTGGGATCAGGGCTCTCCGGATGTCTATTTAGATATGTTTCCGTGATAGACAGCTCTTCCAAAAGGTTTTATTATGTGTCTTGTATAAGTGCTTGAGAAGAATAACTTATCAAGATGATTTCAGTTCGGAATTTATTAATAATACTCGGTTTTGACTCACCGCTAAAATTGACAGCCCAGAGTGGAGTTAACGCAGCAAACCCGGCTTCGCAATTTATTTTGCAGACGCCATTTGTAAGCCGGCGCAGCCTGTTTCTGGAATATACCATGGTGTGAGGTGTCGATTGGGGAAAAAAATCAAATCGACGCGTCGATTATAATTTCTGATACTGTTGACAGAAACTAACTTGTTCTTGTATCATAATGCCAGTTCAAAGCACGCATCCGGCCGAGAAACTGTCGAATTTAGTAGATGAGGAGACTCGTGCAATTTTGCTAAAGGCACCGGCAAAGTTGCTGATTGAGGATCCTGTCTATACTCGGAGATTGACAGAACTTCGCAATGATTATAGGTACGCGTTTCTGGTGCAATGGATCTACTTGATGCGCCATTTGATAAAGCTCGCAGACAACTTTGATGTGGAGACTTTTGAAGAGGAACTGTTGGGAATTGCCAGTCCAGTTTTTATCAACTCTTTCATTACCAAAATGGTGTCCTATCTAGCTAACTTCAAGCTCGAAAGTTTTGATTCACAAGTGAACGACGCTTTAGAACATGTGAATTCCCGCTACTATGAAGAATATGAAGCTATTGATTATCACTCCCTGGATTTAATAGGGAAAATAGAGCTTTTTTACAACTTGATCCAATTGGCAAACTCAAAGAGCGTTGATAATTTCCGCAAGAGCGTAGATCAATATTCTAAACCCCAACATGACTTGCGCCTGGAACCCGTCTATGGGTACGACGAGGATGTGGATTCCTACGAATGGTTCATTTTGGAAGATTCTCGTGTTTACTTTCGAAAAACCAGGTATCCTAAAATACATGTGCCGAAGAAGAGGGCAGATGCCAAGAAAGTAATTCCAGATCCTGCCGTGAAGTTGGAAAACATTGAGCCGGTGATAGTTGAGTGGAAATGCGTTACGTGTGGGATCTATCAATTTGACGATTTCCTGAAGGAGATGAAGCAAAAGGCAGGTAAAAGGACATCATCCCACGAATACAAGTTGTACAGTGGTTTCAAAGTGTATGTGGAGCAGGTTTCACAACATGATCTGAAAAAAAGACGCCAAGCCTTGCAAAGGAAGAGGGAAATTCAAATGCAGGCATTGCTTGCCAACAGAAAACGGTCGTCTCGACTGGAAGCCAAGGAAAAAATGAAACAGGAAGAGGATGAAAAGCGACGCGAACAAGAACAAACCATGAGGTCCCATGGAGCAGAACTTAGGGCGCAAAAACGGCTCAAAATGAAGGAGGAGCTTTATAAACCTGTGCCTCGTTCTGAACGCGTACAAAAACGGTTTCGGGAGGAGGCCGAGAATGAAGCCGAAAAAGAGGCTTTACAGGAGCATGAGCATGATCATGTGCCCCAGAGTGTGTTTTACCCTGAACAATCGGCTGAAAACGCAGATACTCAAAGCGACACTACCCTTGATAGGGCGTACGGTTTGTCCATCCCTCCAACTGCAGGGCTAAACTTAGAATAGATTGAAAGGCTTGGCACCGCATTTTAATTAAATGATGCAAGATTCCTTTTCTTACGTACGGCTATTGTTCTTGGCGGGAGGTGTGAGCTGTGATAAACCTTGTTTCCGAAATTCTCTCACTAGACTCGGCGTTTACATTTCGGTCCGAACCGAGTCAAACACCAACCCGAAAGCTATCAGTCTATTAGTAATTAGAATAAATTTAGACTCAAATCCAGTTTCAGCTACTGATGAAGTCTCGTTCAGCAGATTCGAAAAGGACCATTCCAGTCTCCTGTTTGGAGTGTAGAAGACGGAAGACTAAGTGTGATCGTGGTATTGTTTGCAAGAGTTGCGAGCGCAAGAAACTCAAATGCGAATACCCTGATACTTTTAGATCTATTCGAATTTCACCTCCAGAAACTCAGGCTGTGGAGCCCAAAGTTGATTTTACACCACCCGAAAACATTCTCGGCGATAAGCCGGAAATAATCAACGCCCTCATTGCTGTGGATGAAATTGGATCCTCTGGAGGAGTCAATGTTGATGGTGAAGGGTCGCGGGAATATTCCACCTATCCTGTAAGGATGGAGGATAGCCTGTTCTATATTACCAACACAAGTTTCCAGCTACCTAAATTGGTGGAGAATAATAAAATGAACACTAAAATGTGGGGGCACATATTGGATGATTTTGTCGAAAACAAGGGTTTTGGATTTTTAAATGTTTGCAAAGAGGGCCTTTATGGTTGTTTAGAGGAGAGCAGGTTGGGAATCGACCAACTTGACAACATGATGATCTTATGTGCTGTGGCTCTATATGATATTGAGGACGACAGCATTTTACGTTTCGTCTCGTACGAGAATTCTATCTACGGGACAAAGGAGGCGCTGGTGGCAGAACTTTTGTCAAGGTTCGAAAGACTTTATTCTGCGTGCAAACCTTCCAGGAGTGTTACAAAGTTCAATGCTATTGCAATGATGTTGGACTCGAAATTTATTAGCCATGCTACTGCCATGTATTATACTGGAGAGCTTTTTTCGCAATACCGCAGTGTTGGCGAAACTCTATTCAGTTTGCAGAAACTAGAGCATCTTTATTTGTTGAGATGTTTGATTCACATGGAAGAGCCATTATTCATGAGATCGGTTGCTGACTTGGTTAGTAACCATAATACTATCAGATCGGCTGATGGTCTAGTTGATGATCCTTGCGATGTGATGAGCTTGACTGCCTGTGTTCTTGATTGCTGTTTGACAACGAGAAAGGACAACGCTTTAAGTGGTGAGATAATATTGAGAGTTGCTGCTTGTGAGGAAAGAATTGTTGCCTTAAGGGAGGCAAAAAACAAAGAATTATCTACCGCAGATGACTTCACCAGAATCATTGAATCACAAGCCAAACTCTTAAGTCTGCTCTATTACCTGGGGCTGAAATACCGGTCTCAACAATCGAAGATCAGTCTCGTCCAGATGGATTTCTTTGTCAAGTTCCTCAACAGTCTGGACGTTTGGGTACTGAATAATGAGGGTGGGCAGCACTGCTCGTCTGTTAATGCGAAGAACCTCATTGGAATGATGTTCAAAGATGTTCTCCAGATCTTCAACTCGATACTATATCACCCAAATTTGGATTTGAAAGCTGTGGTTTTGGTCAAGGAGAAATTCCTGAACTTACAATCTGTTGCGTCGTTGAGAACCCCACTGATGAAGCTGGTCTGCTCCAAAATACAGAAGATGATAAACTTCCGTATTGTGGACCAAAAGTCGGATTTCCTTTACTCCAACGAAATCATGCTGAAGACTGAATTCGTTCAGTCACATTATCCTTCTTTGAGGCTGGATATGAATGTTGACGCGGCATTACTGGAAATCAACAACTATGTTACAGATTTCACTAGAGATCAGACGACAGATTTCAACTATCTCCTTCAAGATGGGACGGACTCTGGGAACGACGATGTTATGGAGTCTTGTGATTCGGTAAGCGAGACAGCAGATACGGGAGAATTTGCTACAAACTTCCAATTGGATTATGAGGACCCAGATATGTGGGTCTCTAGCACTGGAAGTGGGTGCCCAAAACTGATGGGAGGACAAGAAATGGATCTTTGCGGTAAGACAAGCCGTATGAATAGCCCATTTCTATCGGAAGTGGAACTTGGAATTTCTGGTCTGCCTTTCGAAAGACCAGCTTTCGACCAACCAATCACCTCGGGGATTTTCAATGACGTGGAATGAGTGAGAATGAGTGAGAATGTTGTTTTCCCTTGTACATAATCGCGCTTACTTTGCTTTCCTTGTATATATAATATGCTTTTTTCAATTCAATTAATGTTGTTATCCTTTGAAACCTTTTGCCAGATCCACATCCTTCAAATCGCCAATTTGAGAGTCTGGCTTTCTCAATCTGAGCGGACTCTCTAGTTCCAGTTTGGCTGGGGACTTGCCATTTGCGGAGAAAGGTTGCACTACCTGTTGCTGTTGATTTCCATTGGATGAAGGGCCACCAAGAGGCGTAGAGAATTGCACATAATTCCATAATGCCGGCGACGAGTTGACTGAAGGATGCGATTGCGACGAGGATGGGGGATCCAGTTGGTGGCGGGAAGTGCCTCTGTCCGGGGTATATGCCTCCAAAGCACTAACTTGATATTTTTTAGGACTGGTAGGGAAGCCCGGAAGAACGGCTGGCGCCAGTTGCGGTTTCGTCTCTGCCGGACGGGAAGCAACAGTATTTTCTGGTGCTAATGATGGCATGTTACCGTTAAAGTCATGTTTGTACTCTGGGAGACCCAATTGTTTGATCGGCGAGGATAGCTCGTGCTTCACAACTGGATTCGAGGCTGTAGATGTGCTGGAAGTGGATGCTGAAGGGTCTCCCGAAGGCATGCTGCTGTTAGTCAGACTGGCGGCAGTTGTTATGTAATTGAGTGCTTCGTGGGATTGTTGCTGTGTTCCTTGGTTTGCAACAATCTTATGCTCGAAGTAGGGTTGATCGGGACGTTTGTACATGTTAAAGTCAGCGCTTTGATTGGTGACTGGCACCGCTGATCTTCCCGAATCTGGAAGCCCTCTATTTTTGATGAGATGCATCTGTAACTGCCTGGAGACACTGCTTCCTCGTTTGGCTTTGTTCAGAGTACCTTCCTCCCATTTCTTCAAGAACTCTTTCCTATAGCTCTCACTGATTTGCCACTTCATACCTTTCCCAGGTTCATTGGGTTTCCGAGGCACCTTTTCAAAAGCCTTGTTTAAAGAAAGGTTGTGTCTGATGGAATTCTGCCATCCTTGTTTGCTATACCGGTAGTAAGCGTAATGACTGCTGATCCAGTCGTATATCTCTGCCAGTGAGAGAATACCTTGAGGATTAGAAAGAATGGCCTGTGTGATCATGGTGGCATAGGAGTATGGAGGTTTGAGATCTTTTGCTTCGTCTTTGGAGTAGTCCTGCTCCGTGCCTTTCATTCCAGGACCCTGAGAGGAGGGGTCATTCCCTCCTGACGATTTTTCATATATCTGAAAAGCCTTCACATTGTTGTTGGTGTAAACATCAGTTGAGTACAGTGAAGCGCTTGAATTATTGAAAACGTCTGACTTTGCCCGTTTATTTTTCAAGTTGGATAGAAAGTAATTTGATATGACAGGAACCGCATCGGGCAGGATAAACATCATTTGAGTACCTCCAATATCAATTATATGACCAGAGTGTAGAAACACTGGACCAGAGCCGTCGGAGGTGGAGTTAATTCTTTGAGCATCAATTTTCAATCCGTTTCGCCCCAAAATAAGCAACTCCCACCGTCTTTCCCCCATATTGTACGAGATTGAGGCATGCTTCCTGGAAACAACTTTTGAGGGTCCCAAATCAATATCCACTCCATCTTCAGAACGGTCTGGCGCCTGAGAGTCTGTGTTTCTGCCAATGATCACCTTGAGTGATTGCACGTAAAACGTCCAATCCCGTCCTGCTATCTTGGCGTAAGCTTGGACCTCGTTGTTCAGATTACGGTCATTGTTGTAAGTCCTGGAAACTGTTGTTGGGATATTATCTGGCGGCACTTGAAGACTCTTGATGACTTGATTAATAACCTCGTTTGGGTCATCGAATACCTTGGACATTAGACGACTATTTAGACAAGAACTTACCTCATTATCGTCCTGAATGAATCTCTTTCTCTCGCTCATGCTTTACTAGGAACTGTCTTTCCAGAAAGATCGTACACAAGCGCTAAAGCAATTAAATTTTTGAGCCTTGGAGGTTGTTTAATTTTTTGTTTTTATTTACAGAGAGCATTTATTTTGTCAACATGATGAAATTTTAGTCGTAAACTACTTTTTTTGTAAACTGACTGGCGAATCAAAAGGATTTTGCGGGCTTTCATTGAAGTCCAGATCCACTTCCAAAATGACCTCGTTGCTGTCTACCGGCTCTAGCGACTCCAATGGGATATCCAAAGAGACGGTGTCCGGGGCGCTCGCGGTATTATTAGCCTGCTCTTTTCTATGCTGAGTCGTGAGGAACTCGATATTCTCTTCATCGGAATCGCCCAAATCCGAGTCGTCGCTACTGGAACTGCTTCCGTCGTCGGCTCGCAGTTCCATCGGGCCAAAAGTGAATCCACTTCCATTGGAATTTCCCGTTCTCGATTCTGTCCGATGTTGATCCTCTTCTTCACTTTCTTCTCCTTCTAAAATTGTATCTTCCAGCACAAACCGGTTTTTTGGAACATCGTAGTTGTACACATCCTCCTCTACGTTGACAAGTTTCGGAACACCACCTCTGGTGACCACTTTTCCTCCATGAATCGATGCTGCTTCCAAATCACTGAAGTATGTTTCTTTTGAATACACGCTATTTGCGCGATAGCTTCCCTCTGAGGACCCGCCCAGACGACTGCTTGAAAGCCTCGAGCCACCATTTCTAATTTTCACGCCCGGAATGTACGTCACGTTGATCACGTTCGAGGCTTTGGTCAAAACAGAGTTGGCAACAGTTGTTAGCGTTGATTGCGAGTTGCGTCGCTGTCTTCTTGTCTGCATCATCAGTGCATCTTTATTGTCCTCATCCTCGTCATCATAATAGTAGAAGAGCCCGTTTGGATACCGTTTCTTGTACCACGTTTTGTACAAGAGGAAGAATAGAGCGCACAGTAAGATGAACACGAAAGCGGCGACTCCCCCGGCAATTCCGCCCACCTTAGAAGTACTAAGACCGGGAGAGTGCGACCCGGATGATGATCCTGATGGGAGATTAAGACTCGACGTTGTGTTCGAACAATATCGCGTAGGACAGGACTCACAAGTAAGAGGAGTTTGTGCACAACCTTCGTTAGCAGCGCACTGAGGACATGAGGGCAACTCGTCTGGACAGCTAACACATCCGGAGGATCCGTCAGCTCGTCTCAATAGCAGGTTCAAATCGGTGAGGACCTCGTAATATATTCCGTCGGAGGAGTTATAGTAATAATCCATAGATCTATAAAATCTGCGAAACAATTTTTAGAAACTTAAATGAGGCGAAATCATAATTATTACGTATGCAGAATGTATTTCACAGGGGAAATACGTCAGTGTGAGGAAAAATGTTTTGTAGATGGAATGTGAGAAACCAGGTCTCTGAAATCGGTCGATACGCCGTTCTAGTATAGTGGTCAGTACTCTTGTTTGTGGCACAAGCGACCCAGGTTCGATTCCTGGGGACGGCATCTATTTTTTGACCTATTTATTTTTGGTAGACATGATTCCATAACCAACCGTGATAATTAAAACAAACATCACGAGAGAAAGCGGCACTCCACGGGAGATGAACAAACCGGTACTCAGATATCTTTTTCCTAAGTCGTCTGTCATCGAGATGGCGATCGAATTCGGGAAACCAGACATCGGTAATCCCATACCAATACTGGCAATCAGGGTGATTCCGCACACCAGTAAGAATTCTTGGTGTAATTCTTCTCCCACGGATTGCACCAAAGGGATCAAAATCAGTGCCGAGACTGTATGAGAGACAAAGGTTGCAAACACCACACAGAGGACTCCGAAAATAGCCAAAATCGCGATTGGTGGGTAGGTATGAATCCGATCTGAAAGCGAGGTAGCGATAGTATGAAGCAGTCCTGAGGAGGTCACTGCCTTACCCAATGCCATTCCTCCCATTGCAAGAAGAACGATGGACCAAGGGTAGTTGTTCACGTCAGTTGTGGTCAAAAGTCCTGTTCCATAGAATGCAACAATTGGCACGATGGAGATAATTCCTGAGGAGCCGAGACGTGACTCTAATTGGGATTCCAGACACCACAGAATGATGGTAAGAACCGTGACAAAACAAATGTAATATTGTTTGAGTGTAAACCTGGACTTGATCGGCTTCATAGGTTTGATTTTCACAGTATTGATTTTGAAGGTGAGAATCATTCCAAGCCAGACTGCGCCAAGACCAAGAACACATAATGGAATCGAGAAGGAGAACCAATCTCCCCAAGACGGATGCGGGGTTAGAGCCTCAATAGCAATAATGTTCTGAGGAGAAGAGATCGGAGTGCTCATTCCTCCAACATCGGAAACCAAAGCTATTCCCAAAACCAGGGCTTTGGCGAACCCCGATTCAGTAGGAATACTTTTAAGCAAAGGCTGGATCAAAGAGTATGCCAGAACCGGGGCCGCAACGTTGGAGATCCACATCGACAAGAAAAGTGCAACTGACATGATAGCCAGTAGGATCTTTCTTGGCGAGCTTCCAGCAAAGTACAAAACGTATGAGGAAGCAATTCGCGCAATGTTGTATTTGGATAATGCGGCAGCAAGAGTAAAACCTCCTAACAATAACATGATGGTCGAGTTCCACATGGTTCCAAAAATGTATGCGGCTCCATCTGCTGCTCCCATAACTTCTCCTGTGTCAGCATCCTTCAACGTGTTGCACGCCACAACCATGAATGGCACAAGAAGCGAGGTAGTGAACAAAGGAATGGCCTCCGTGGCCCAAAGAATGGCACAAACTGCCACAACAGCCAGACAATTGCTCTGAGTACGATCGTTCAGACTCTTGACTCCAAGTAGAATACCACCAACAAGGATGGCAAGACCGATCTTGAAAGCTGTCCAACTGTAGAAGAACTTTGGGACGTATATTTTGAAAGGCACCTTTGGAATTTGGAAAGCGAACATGTCCAGCTGATACAAGCCCTTTAACTCGGATTCATCTCCAGTGAGAACTTTACTGGCCATTGCATTATTTTTGTCTTTCTCGATTCCAATCATCTCTTTCCAAACAGTACTGCGCTCAAAAACAATGTGTTCTCTCAAATGACTGCGTAGGTAAGTTCTGGCCTGTTCTATGGTAGTGTTTGTGACACCAGAGTAGACTTTGATCAACTCCTCCAAATACTCATCAATCTTGGTGATCGTGCTTTGGTTGAAAACCTCCGAATGAGCTCCCAGCGAGTTCACAAACGGTTCTCTGATATGTTCGTCCAGCACCTTATCAAACTTCTTGCACACCTTGCTAAAACCGATTTTGTTCAACTCTATGAATGACTTGAGCTGAGAAAGGTCCGTAAATGTCAAGACAATCCGTTTCTTGTAATTAACCTCATGTTGAAAAGACAAGTTCAGCTCACGATCACCCAAAAGAGTCGAAAAAGCTGTGGTACTTTCAATATCATCATCCTCATCATCTCCTCCATCGCGCTCTATATCCTTATGGTATGATTTGTTATTGCTTGTGACCCTTTCCAAATCTTCTTGCGTTTCTTTATAATAATGAAGATCTGTCAGAAGTCTCTCAACCTCCTCGAATATCTTCTTTTCTTGAATCACGTAAAAGCTGTCAATCTTACTGAGCTCTTTCTTCAAATGCTGTTCAAAAATCTGCTTTGGGGTGACCTTGTCAAGGTCCACTTTCTTAAGATTTAAGCTCTCAACTTCTGAAATGCTATCCAGCTCCAAAGTTTCCTCTAGAGCCTCCTCCTTCTTCTTTCTAATGCTGCTGACTTTGTCAAGGAAAGAACTGGCCCATTTGTGTCTACCTCCAAGTTCTAAAGCCTCCAAATTGGACCTGGACTCAATTTCAGAAGAATGGGTATTACCGGTCTGAGAAGAACCGGTCTGTGTAGCTTCTTTCTCCATCACCAGCTCCTGTAACTCATAAATGAGCTTCTTGAGCCCCGAATAGCCCAGGTAGTGGTCCTTCCACTCAGGAACGGCGTTGAATTGTAACGAGTGCGAAAACTTCATAAAGAGAAGATCTTGATACTCGGCTTAAAAAGGAATCTCGTCACACGACAATAAAGGACGGGTAAAAAAAGCAATTTCAATTTGAGCCACAAATTTGGTAGCTGCGAACAAACCACAAATGTATCACTTACTAAGAGAAATTCAGGCAATATAGACTCTCTAGATAGACTAACCCAAAGAATGTCTCGCTCAATATTTCGGTTGCAAATTTTGCAATCGCCAAGACTTTTTTCTCCTTCCACAAGGTTTCTTTTCTGCCTAGACATTTTTGCCTATCCCTGCCTTCTATGGCGCTTGGCATCCTTACACGCGAAGTTTTTAAAAAATCATTTCTTCTTGGGAGTACGTAATCCGTTACATAAGGCGGTAGTTCGGGGTCGTCAACTAGTATTCGTAACCTTCATTCTTGGGAATCTGCATTGGCGGATACGCCTGTTGCAAATACTGTTGTTGATAGAGCATCTGGTAGTCTTGTTCTGTTGGCCCCTGCAAGTTTGCGAGGTGCTGAGATTGCTTCTTCTTCGGCTTCTCCTCTTCCCGAGGCACTATATCGATGAGGAAATCAAACATATCACTTTTTTGTAGCGCCGCAGCAATATCTGACTTTTGTAGTGTTCTGCGTTTGTGTTCTTCGGCGTGGATCCACGCCCGCATTGTCAATTCCGTAATGAAGATGTCACATCCCTTTGCAAAGAGGATCGGAGCCTCTGCAGAGATCATCTTGACCTCCTCGTCCGTTTTCATCACTTTCTTGATTCTCGCGAGCGGAAGTTGATGGTTTTTGAAGTCGTGGTTGTCATGTTCAATCGAGTTAATGGTCTCTTGCCAATATTGCATCATCATGTTTTTATACTTTCCGCTGAGCCCTTGCCCAACGTTACTGAAGGCCCCTGAGGGCCCCCCGAATTCGTCCGACTCGTTCTCTGCATCATTTTCATCGTCATTCTCATCATCGTTTTCTAGCTCGCCGTTCTCGGGCGAAAGCTCCTCTTCAAGCTCGTCCTCAACACCTATCCCTTCCTCATCAAGGTTGGTCGGCATCTGGTTATACCTGCTCATGGCGTATGGCTGGTCGCCAAATTCTTCAAACGCCATTTCTCTGCTCATGGAAACAAGTGGTTAATTTTATTTTATTTTTGTACAGTATTTTAAACGAGTCTTTTATGCCAAATCCGTTTCAATCGTTTTCGTCGGTGCGTCCAAAACAGCACAAACAGACGTTTGACGAACTTTATGGTGAACCAGAGAACTTCTTGGAGTTGGAGGTGATCAATCCAATCACTCATGGTAACAACTCCTCCAACATGTATACCGATTACGAGATTGTTTGCCGCACCAACATCCCCAATTTCAAGAAAAAACAATCTCGAGTGCGCAGAAGATTCAGCGATTTTGACCATTTCAGAAAGATCCTGCAACAGGAAAGTACACGAGTTGTCATCCCCAAATTGCCGGACAAATCGCTTTTGAACTACAATAACCGATTTAATGACGAGTTTATCGAGGAGCGCAGACAAGGACTCGAGAGGTTTTTAAATATTGTTGCTGGTCATCCGTTGCTGCAAACAGGTAGCCCAACACTAATCAGATTCATTCAAGATGAAAAATGGAGGTAGATTACGGACTGCATCCATATCATCAAGTCCCAAGATTTTTTTCTGGAGAGAAAGAATTGTTGTCATGATTGATGGCCGTCTGTTGCTATAGGTTCTCCAATACGCCTGGTTGGACCGTTATGGAGTAACCCCACATAAATAAATATTTTAGCAATCTCGACCGCAATTTAAACCGTATGCACTGCACTTCAGTGCTCCGTCTGGAAATTTCTTAGCTCATCATTGCTCCCCTCAATATTTGTAATGGCAGCCCAAATAAGATTGGGAAATTTGCTTAATCTTTCTTCTAAACTTTGGCTGTCCAAACATCACTACTCATCTATCTTGCAAAAGAGTACATATTCTACTTATCGTCCAACTTTGCAGCATACATTTTTCAGGAACAAAATGCAATTAGTTACAATTTCAAACTCCATTAAGGATGCGCTGACTAAAGAGGAGATCATCCCCGACGTCATCCATTCAAAAGACTTCTCGCCAAAAGGATTTATCATCGTTTCTTATGGTCAAGATAGAGACGTTGCTATGGGTAATACTTTGACTCCGGAGGAGACTCAAGAAAGACCGGAATTCGCCTTCACATTGAACCTTTCCAAAGAAATCGATCCAGACTTCTCAATTTCAAGCTCGGATCGATTCACTTTGGTTTTCACAGATCCAGATGCCCCTACCAGAGGCGATTTGACTTGGTCTGAATATTGTCATTATATCTCCAGAAACATCAAATTGAATGATTTCGATCCAAACAATTTGACTGAATCCTCAGCTATCGAGACTCAATTGACCACTCAGGGCTTAAATGGAGAAGATCTCGTGCCATATATGGGACCTGGACCTCCGCCTAAAACTGGAAAACACAGATACGCCTTTTTGTTGTATAAGCAAAAGCCTGGATTGGAACCCGAAGCTCCAAGTGATCGGCAATGCTGGGGAACTGGAGTCCCAGGATCTGGTGTCGAAGAATGGAGCCAAAAGTATGACTTGGAACTTCTGGCCGTTAACTTCTTCTTTGCACAAAATCGGGAACAGTGATTACGTAATTTTTCGGCATATAAGCGAATAACTTATGAACCGAACCGTAGTGAATTCACCCCAGGGAACGTAAAGGAGTGACTGGATGAATTCGGATAAAGTAACATGGGGTACAATACCCCTATGTTAAGTGTGGGATTATAGTTTTAGGACAGAAGGTTTAAGCCGAAACAAGGTTTACACCCCCAGTTATTACCCCGCTTTCGGCCCCGCGATCGGAATAGGGGGAAGTTTTCGCACCCTATGTATAAGGGAAGACCGCGAATATCTGCCAAAATGTACTCCGAGAGCGTACAAGGGGAAAACCTACTACGGAGGTGTGAATGCATTTGATTGGTACCGGAGATCGGACTCCACAGGAAAAAAATCTCAGCATCCAATCATAACGCTGCAATGCAGTCGGGGGTGTCGGAATAATAGAGTGGGGTGTACCAAAGGGGGTTCTATGCAAAGCCACACAATAGAGTTTTCCTGATAGGGTGTGTCTAAACGTGCCGCACCAAACTTGCTGGAATGCCTCGTTGTTGGATTTATATAGACGCAAATCCGTTAGGAATTTGTTCAGCTTCAATCATGATGTCTTTTGCAAGAGTTTCTGCTTTTAGAAGCCAAATTGCACGTTTTGCTAAGCCTGCTGTTGCTCAGCAAGCTTTCAGATACTCTGCTATGAGTGCCCCAACCATCCCAAAGACCCAAATGGGATGTGTCTTCGAGACCTCTGGAGGTCCAATTGAGTACAAGGAGATTGCAGTTCCAACTCCAAAGCCAAATGAAATCTTGGTCAATGTTAAGTACTCTGGTGTCTGCCACACTGACTTGCACGCATGGAAGGGTGACTGGCCATTGGAGACCAAATTGCCATTAGTTGGTGGTCACGAGGGTGCCGGTATTGTTGTTGCCAAGGGATCGAACGTTTCCAACTTCGAGATCGGTGACTTGGCCGGTATTAAATGGTTGAACGGTTCTTGTATGGGATGTGAGTTCTGTCAACAAGGTGCTGAGTCCAACTGTCCTGATGCTGACCTTTCTGGTTACACCCACGATGGTTCTTTCCAACAATATGCTACTGCTGATGCTGTCCAAGCTGCTAAGCTCCCTGCTGGTACTGATCTTGCTGCCGTTGCTCCAATCTTGTGTGCCGGTGTTACTGTTTACAAGGCCTTGAAGACTGCTGCTTTGCGTCCAGGTCAAATTGTTGCCATCTCCGGTGCTGGAGGAGGATTGGGATCTCTTGCTGTTCAATACGCTGTTGCCATGGGTCTGAGAGTCTTGGGTATCGATGGTGGTGCTGAGAAGGGTGAGTTCATCAAGGGTCTTGGTGCTGAGTTCTACATTGACTTCACCAAGGAAAAGGACATTGTTAAGGCTATCCAAGATGCTACCAACGGTGGACCACACGGTGTCATTAACGTTTCTGTCTCTCCAAAGGCTATCTCCCAATCTTGTCAATACGTCAGAACCTTGGGTAAGGTTGTCCTTGTTGGTTTGCCAGCAGGTGCTGTTTGCGAGTCTCCAGTCTTTGAGCACGTCGTCAAGTCCATTGAGATCAAGGGTTCTTACGTCGGAAACAGACAAGACACTACTGAGGCTGTTGACTTCTTCACCAGAGGTCTTGTCAAGTCTCCATTCAAGGTTGTCGGACTCTCTGAGTTGGCTGACGTCTTCGAGAAGATGGAGCAAGGTAAGATTTTGGGAAGATATGTCCTTGACACCTCTTACTAAATAACTTCTAGTTGAATATATTCATTTCACTTAAAAAACTTCTAATTAAATTTCCTTTAAATTCTTCCCTTATAATGAATGATTATAATTTGGATTTCTGGCATTTCCGCAAGTTGCATGATCCATCAGACACTTTCCTTGACAAGGTTGAGAAACGGGCCTTTCGATACGCTTTCCCGTATCTGCCTTTATGGGGGCCATTAGCTCCGGCACATGATTGCACGAACTTGCGTGCTCTAATGGGGTTTGCACAGTCATATGTTGGTGTTGCAATGATCATGCGGATCCCCAAATTGCGTGCCTACTCTGGTCTTCGACGCTTTTCTTCTACGTTGATGCGCATTAGTGTTGGAGGAATATTCGTTTATGGCGGAGGATGCGAGTTTGTCAATGCATGGCGTCCATATAACAATCCATTGTATATCGAGGTTCGCTTGGCCAGAACTAAGGCAATGCAGGATGGCGAGGAAAGCACATATTGGCTGGGCCCAAAGAATTTCATGCCAATGACCGTGTCAACGTATTATAATGTGAAATGGATGCAATTGATGGCCGCGGCCGACGTGGACAAGTTCAAGTCCTCGCTCATATTCACGAAATATCTTCAATTCCACGAGAAATTCATCTCCTCGCTCAAAGACCCGGCAACTCTGTCCTCAAGAATCCAAAAAATTGCTGAATTGCCTGCTCCACAACCTGCAGTGCCCAAAGAAGAAGTGAGCTCTATAATGGGCATGTTCAAGACCGATCAGGACCTTACAGACCCAGACATTGTGGAGGACTACTGGTTCGAGAACCATCCATGGATTAAATTACAGGTCCTGACAAACACCATGTATCTTGCTTCCAACATTCCTAGAGTGGCCCAAACTCAAGAACAGGAAGACGAAGAACAAGAACAAGAAGAAAAGGAACAAGAACACGATAAAAACGAATTATGATCTATTCAATATACTAGCAACTCTATCAATATCTTCTGCCGACAGGCATGTTGTTGCTTCCGCTAGAGGAGTGTCCACGACCTCCTCTACCGCGGCCGCCTCTCCAGCCACCACGGCCTCTACCTCTACCTCCGTATCCTCCAAATCCATTACCTCTGTTTCCCTTTTTGTCCAAAGCCTGTAACTCTGGAGGAACGTCCTGCTTGGCCTCTCTCAAAATGGTGATCAAATCGTGGGCCTGACCAGCATTGGCACTGGTGAACAGAGTGATGGCCACTCCCTTCTCTCCAGCACGGCCGGTTCTTCCAATACGATGGACGTAGTCCTCAACGTTACCAGGCATGTCATGGTTAATCACAGTAGTGACACCCTTGACGTCTAAGCCGTTAGTTTACAATTTTACGTGCTCTCCGCCCAACTGAATATATTTCTATACCTAAGTATAGTCAAGCGAAAAGCAACAAACTTACCGATTCCTCGGGCAGCGACATCCGTAGCCACCATCACTGGTGCCTTACCGGATCTGAATTCGTTCAAAACCCAATCTCTTTCCCTTTGTTCCTTGTCTCCGTGAATAGCAAGAGCTGGCCATCCTTCTCCCCGCATGTAAGAGGTGATCTCATCACATGCTCTCTTAGTCGAGGCAAAAACAATCACCTTGGCCTGTTTGTCCTCCATAGCGGTTTCCAAGTGTTTAGCGAGCTTGTCTCTCTTTTCGTACTCGGAACAAACATCCAGGATCTGTTTAATGTTGTGGGAAGCAGCCAGCTCAAGAGATCCAACGTTGACTTGGATGTACTCCTTCAGATAATCTCTGGCCAGGGCCTGGACACTCTTAGGCCACGTGGCCGACCACATCAACGTTTGTCTATCTGGACGGATTTGGTCGACAATCTTACGGATCTGAGGCTCGAACCCCATATCCAACATTCTGTCGGCTTCATCCAAAACCAAGTAGGTCACACGCTTCAAGTTGGTACGACCAGAGTCCAGCATGTCCAAAAGACGGCCCGGAGTGGCAATACAGATCTCTGCACCTCTGGCAAGATCTCTCACTTGTTGACCCTTAGGAACTCCTCCATAGACACAAGTGTTTCTGATTCTAGAGGTACGTCCGAATTTCGAACATTCCTTTTGAATTTGAACAGCAAGTTCTCTGGTTGGAGCCAGGACCAAACAAATAGGACCATCACCAGGTTGCAAGAGTGGCTGAGCATTAATATGCACGATGGCTGGTAAACAGTACGACAAAGTCTTTCCAGACCCGGTCGAAGCAATACCCACCATATCACGTCCGGAAAGGGCCATTGGCCATCCCTGACATTGAATGGCAGTTGGCTTAGGGAATCCCTGGGCCTTCACCTCTGTCAAAACATAGTCTGGGAACCCAGCCTCGTCGAAATCGGTGATCGGTCTAGGAATGTCCTTGCCATAAACAGTCATATCGTGCTCTTTTCTAAATGCGGCCACGTCCTCTTCCGACCGCGAGGCAACAACGTCTGCCTCCTTATAAAAATTCTTTTCAAATTTAGGCATGGTGTTCAGATCGAAAACAGGCTTGGTCAAATTCGCTCCAAGCTCATAGTCGTCTCTCCGTCCTCCGTAGTTACCATTGCGATCATCTCTGCCAAACCGGCTTCTATCACCGCCGCCATACGACCGGTAGCCATTTCTATTATCGTTAGTATAAGACATATCAAAAGGGGAATAATATTTTTCTTAGATAAAAAAAAAATTTGATAAAAAAATTAAATTTACGAAAATTTTCACTTACCCGGAACTCAAGTGGTATATCAGATCTGTAGATGTTTTATAATACATAGTAACGCGAATCTATGGAGTTTCATCTATAATGGCTCCTCAGTGCTGTAATTTCTCGCACTGATCTTCTCTCCAAACACATCCTCAACATGGGTGCACAAATCAACAAGGTCGTCCAATCCTTTGTGTAGAGCCTCGACCGCACTCATTCCTCCATACGTTTGAATACGGATGTTCATCTTACTCTCGGCAGGATGCGGAATCGAGTATCCGCAAAACTCCACCTCTGGGTTCTTCATAATCATGTATCGAAGAGCGTTTCCTAATGTATGATCCTCGTCGCTAATCTGGAACGAGGCAGCTGTACCATCAGACGTAGAGCCCGGTAGCAGCTTGATTTTTTCGGTATCAACCTCGTCCTGACTCATGGTCTCGTCTATCACGTCCTCCATCACAACGTCAGACATCTTGAAAAGAGAAAATGAAAAAATTATCTGACACTAAAAATATTAACCATGATAATACATGGCCAATGTCTTTTGCTATTATCCTGCTCTATCAACCGGATCTGATTTCTTGTGGGAGTTCTAAACTTCTATACAACTTTCTTTTCCAACCAAATGTTCAATTCATTGTCTAATTGACTCCCCTACTCCCTGCTCTATAATGTCTGACTAAGTGCTTACCTCATCAACGTTATACTTGCTCCAGCAATGGCATAAACTATAATTTCAAAAACTTTTTTGCCCAGAACCCCATAAACCCAACAAAGACCTTGATTTATGTCGATGATCGACTCATCTCAGCCCCCAGATCCCGGTCATGTCACACAGGGGGATTCCTTAAATGGGAAACCGTACAGCAAGATCAATTCTGTCAACGAAGAGCCTTCCTTCAATTTTGCCAACAGACGAGATTCACTTGTGACAGGACCCTCTTCCAATACCAACGATTATTTAACGGGCCAGGCTACTGGTGCCGACCAACTTCACAACCCTTCGATTTCCGGTATGTTCCCGCGCCAGGACAGCATATTCTTTCCTCGCTTTTCTTTCGATTCCAATGCCCAGCCCGCAACATTTAACGCGGCTCCCCATCAACCTCCGCCAGAGGGCTTTCCTTACAATGAGATGCAGCGCGAGTACTCGTTTGTATATCCTGGGAGTAGCCATAACGGGTCTGTTCAGAACTTTCTTCAGCCGTACTCTTCGGAGAGGCTGATCCATTCCAATTCCAATGATCAGGTATTTAGTCGACGTCCTAGTGAGCAATTAGAGCCTTTCATCACTCCTCAGCAACAGCAGGCGATGCAGCAACAGTTGCAATATCAGCCACAGATGACTTCTGGTGGTCGATCTAGGAGCAACAGTCATTTCTTCAAAAGAATGCCTTCTGTGAGTCAACCGAACAGCGAGATTCCTGCAGGAGATATTGACAGTTTTCTGAAGCGTGATAGTGTCAATAAGATTTTTGACCAGGGGACTGATCTTTTAGACAGTATTCCATACCAGGATCCAAACAGGTCTCAATCTTTTCAACCTGGGCATTCTCGCCCAGGAAGTTTGACTTCCGCTCCTGTTCTGCCGCTTCCTCCTCGAATGGTGTTGGAGCCGGGAAAAAAAGGTGCTCAGGCGTTCCAACGTGTGCAGGAGAGCGAATCCGGAATCAGGACGAACGAGGAGAAGACGAATTCTGGCCGGAAAAAGCGAACTGCGTACCAAGAAGAGTCTCCCAAATCCGGCAATGTGGATCCAATTAGTGAGTCCGTGTTCCCAGTGAACAAGAAACAGCAATTTGAATCTCCAGCAGTGCCATTGGAGCAACAACAGGCGAATGCAGGTAATCTTGTGCCTGCAAATCAAGCCATGCACACCGAGGACGGAAGGCCGCTTATCGGGGCAACAAAAGTGGATCAATTGATGCTTGTGATCCAGGCTCGTAAAAAGGGGCTCACTGGAGATATCAAACAGGCCGAAGATGGCACAATTTTGGAAGAAGTGGGCAGTTCAGGAACTGCGGCACAGTCGGTGCTTCCAAACCCTGTTGAGTTAGTGGGAGGGGTGGAGAAACCAAATATTCGAGGTCATAAGCAGCACCAATGCCAGTATTGCTACAAGAAGTTCACGCAATCGACACATTTGGAGGTACATATCCGATCGCATATTGGATTAAAGCCGTACGAGTGCTCTTACTGCGGAAAACGGTTTACTCAGGGCGGAAACTTGAGAACCCATTTGCGACTACATACTGGAGAAAAGCCATTCAAATGTGAGGTGTGCAGCAAGTCGTTTTCTCGAAAAGGAAATTTGCAAGCTCATATGCTTACTCACAACAACTTGCGGCCGTTTGTGTGCAAGTTCGATAACTGCAACAAAAGTTTTACTCAATTGGGCAATCTGAAGGCACATCAGAACAGATTCCATCTGAAAACACTCAATGAACTCACAAACAAACTGGCGCACATATCGTCGACGACAAACTCGTTCGAGTCACTGCCACCAAGCGAAAAAGAGCTGCTACTTTATTTTGCCGACCTCTACAAGAACCTCAATAGAGGAATCCGTGGCCGCGGTAGGGGAGTCAAGAACGCAGATTCCTTTACTCATGGATGACGGCATCTGATGGGACGAGCCATGAGTGCTCATAGAGTTTATTTATTGTATGAATAGGAGCCGGCTAATAAGGGTTAATATTATATTTGATTATCTTTTGGAAAAGTCAGACGGGAACCCGGTGGTCCAGTCGTTGTAGAAGAAATCTTCGAAATCGTACTTTTTGGGTGTTGTCTGAATGTTTGGATCCACCCCATTAAAAGTTTTGTTGGTTTGTTCAGCATGCGTAACTGTTGATAGACCAGATGGAATCTGTCCATAGGTCTCGTTCAATGGCTGCTCCGGAACAGGTTCTGTGAATTGATCAGGATATGTTGCAGGCTCAGGAGTATTCTCGGTAGATTGCTGGTTCGAATTCAACATGTATGGAGGTAAGAAACGACCAAAGATCTTCATATCCAAATGATCCATTGGTCCTGGCATGTACTTGTATTTGCTATTATTAGACTCCTGTGGTGGAGAAATTGACTGAGCTCCCTGGTCGGCAACGTCTGAGCGCTGGTCAGAAAGATTCAAATTGATTCCTGTCGATACTCCATCGATGAAATTGACTCCGTTCACTATATTGTCAATTTCGGAGTTCTCCATTTTCGAATAGCCATTGAACGGCTGTTGGTCAAACTCTGGACGGCCAACATGAGACGGAGGCAGTGGAATGGCCATCTGTTCCTTTTTCTGATGTTCGCGCTCGAATTGCGTCTTGCCAGCTTGCGGAGTGACAAATTGTGTGTTCGGCACCTCCTGGCCCACACTTGCACTTGCAGTCTTGCGGTTCAGCTCCTCAAACAGCGCGTTCAAAATGTTATAGGTCCGGCGGGCAGCCATACTGCTATCCTTTAAGATATCCAGTACTTGCTTTCCTGTTTCTGCGTCTCTTTTGATGGCAATATATTCAGCGTCGAAATCGCCATTGGCAGTGATTGGCGGCGCAAAATGCACATAATACACCAAACAGGCGACCGAGAAGAAAATGGTGTAGATCGAGAACCAATACGAGCCACTCAACATGTTTTTCTCAATCATATCTTCGGCCAGCTTGACCACAATTCGTGCAACGTTGATACAATTCTTCGCCTTGTCAATACACTTGAGGTTGTTAGAGGTGCGTGGCCGCAAAGAATGGTCCGAGGTAATATAATGGATAAATGGTCGATACAAGATGATCTTGACATGAAGATATGAGATGTGCAACAGACGGTTAGCTTTCAAGTATTGACTAGAAGGCTCAACCCCCGGTTTCAGTTCTAAAGGTAGACTGTTCATCCATTCTTGCAAGTCGAGTTCTAATTGATAGACAATGTCGTGCGTGAGAAGCTCTGAACGGACTCCGTTAACAGGTTTGCGCGGCTTTATTGGATACAACTTGGTGACGATTTTCTTCATGATGAAGATGAGACGCGTATGGGCGTTGGCGATACCCGCACTTGAAAGCCTATCACCCTGCTTTTCGTATCTATAGCCGTCAACAGTGATATTCTCGTCGTCAAGCTCCATAGGCATGTCCTGGTCAAAATCCTCTTCGCTGATCGTACGCGGAAGGCCCAACATGGTATTGACATAGATATCCATTTTGTAGATGGTCCAGAAAAGTCGTTTGCGAATCTCCAGTTCAATTGGGTTGAACGGATAATCTAATTTTCGATGCAAGCCTTCTCTCAAGGCAGCTCGAAGAGCGATTCCAATGTAAGCATAGCAAGTAGAAAGTCGTGCCGAGCATTGCAGAAAGATGATCAACATTACAATTGTTTGAATTCCATATGTGTCTCTTGTATCTGTGATATCGATCAATTTGCGCGCAGCAATGAAGTATCTATATCCTTCGTCCTCGAAAATATCGGATTCAGGAATGTGTTGTCCCTTTTTCGAATCGGTAGTCTGTTCGTCACTCTTGTAGAATAAAGCTCCACAGGCCATCACCGAGTAGACCAAAGGAAGGAATCGTTGCTGCTTATTGGTATATTGGCCAGGATCTGTGTCGTAAAGCTCGTTTAGGTCTTCAATAAATGCTGGGCGATGATAGAACCGGAACAAAACACACGCGTTTTCCCATGTCTTGGTAATGAGTCGAAGAGCAACTTCACGAGAAGGCAAGATGATTTTGATTTCCTTACCCATGCTCAATTCGTACGACCCGTCGATCCCAGGATGAGGGCTTTCTACATCGGCACGTTTTTGGGGCCGAGGGGGCTGTTGTACTGGGACAACAGGTCCTACTGCTGGAGCGGGCACATCCGGAAGTGATTCGTACTCTTGGGCAATGACCTTAGACATTTCTTCCGAGCCAACGCCATCTTTCTCGCGTAAATTGTTCATTGCTGTCACCAATCTCATGGGGTTGATCGGCTTTGGATTATCGTTCAGATCGGTCAGCTTGATGTCGGGAAGCAGTCGGTGTAGAATATCGTCGTATAACTTGAGTCGGTCTGTCATTTTGGCCATCATTTCTAAATTGCTTACCCCGGTCGGCATACCCGAGCTTTGCGCAGGTTGTGGTTGGGCAGTCTTCTTCTTAGATCGACTCGATTGATCGTACGTGCACTCATAACTGTAAACTGTGCAATGTATACAAGGCATGTCTCCTGAACATTTGATTTTCAATTTGCGACATCGGTCACAAGCACGAACCACTCTACGCTTTTTCTGAAGAACCACGCCAGGACCGGTCTCCAAAGTGGAAGGCATGATGATTTTGGGCGGGTTGTGCTGCGTAGACTTCATTAAAATCTCTCTGGCAGTTTCTTTGTGTGTGGGGCCAGATTTCGAAAGAATAGTCGGTGTCTGCAATGATTCAGCATCGGATACGTTAATATTGGGTTTAGACATCTGTACACCACAGTTAGGACGAATTAGAACTAACGTTGTCGTTTCTCAACATGCAATAGACTAGAAAAGGGTTCTCTTTTTGGGGGTCCCCTCACTTTTTAGCAAAATAACGCGGCAGTGAAAAAAATATTAAAATATTAGGCAACATCTTTACCCAGATTAAATTCCTGTGGTATCCAATAGGAAGATGTAATATACAATTCATTAGTTTCTCCCGGCCTCGTCAATGCTCCGGTGGTTCCTCTATGTTTCTTTTGCCTCCAATAGAGCTCCTGGCTGGTGATTCAATCACGAGTGAGGGTATTTAATTTTTGCCTGATTTTTTCCGTCCGGATAATGGGGGTATCATTCGCACCTCTGTCACTGATCCGGATTCTCTGTTTCACAACTAAACCGATTGAATTGCCGTGATGATGAGGACAGTGGGGGTATGGTGGAAATAGCTGTCCAAGACCACGTTGTGCTAACCTTTGACCACACCTCCAATTTCTCGATCTGTAGACCATGAGGTGGGAAAGTAACCTAAGGGCCCTATCCCTCTAAAAACAGGAGGCCCAATTAGAGAGAGGATGTGGATGAGAAGGGTATCCGTTGTGTGCTCTGAAAACAGGATGCAATCTGTGATATCTGACTCAGCAATTCTCGAAACTCTTATGCTGTACCTGCAACTCACTTGGACAATTTCCGAGCCCTTCTTTCCTGCGTCGGAGTTCTCGATGTTTATTTATCATCTTTCTCTATTGCTTGTCCTCGTCTATCTCCAAGCAATGATAATAACCTCTTTCTCTTATCAAGATCTAATCAGACAGATCAATACTCACGCATCCCAAATACCGAACGCTTAGTCAGCATTTGACGAATTGCAACAGAGGCTTCGTCGCAATGCCCCATAACAGTACTTGGTGATCTCGCTAACAGCACCTAAACAAGTAGGTGTTGGTGCAAGGATGTGTCGAGTGTGCCCCTATATAACCCTCACACCGACGGAATTGCGGCTAAATTTTCTAAGTATGCGAGAAAACATACCCCGCCTAGACAGATTCGGAGATGGGACATGACCCCTCCTCAGAGATATGCCAGCACGCACATAACCAAATTGACCGAAGCCTGTTCAAATTCCCAACCTAGGCTAGACAGGCTATGTCTCTGGCCTCATTGGCTCGAGGACTATGAGCTCTAAACGAATCAGATTCGGAGTCGCTTTCTCCGGTAAAACCTTTTTTTTTCTCGCGTGTTAATTAGGGGTGCTCGTTTCTTTTGTACCACCCAGTCATATATTTTACAACTCCGTTTGTCGCGCTATAAATACCCTCAGCTCTCCGGTTTTTCCCACGACAACATGTTAAACAGACCAGATCAACAGACCAGTGCTGTCACTGAAGAGGACATCAAGTCCAAGCTTAACTACGGAGCAGAGAAGGAGAAGCAGATCATGAACATGATTAGAAGTGGTAACCAGGCTAAGTCGTTCAGCCAGCTTTTCGAGTCCAACCTTGGGGGAGGATACTTTAGTTTCAGTTACAAAAAGAACTAGTGCGATAATATATGGTTAAAATGGACTTTTTTCGTAATTTGCATGACTTGGTCGTTGACATAATGACATTCGCTAACGGCTGAAAAGCACTAAAAAAATTAAAAAATAACGACCTCGGTGAGGATCGAACTCACGATCTTGCGATTAACAGTCGCATGCCTTAAACCAGCTTGGCCACGAAGTCTGAATTGGCATTTTTCTGCTCCAGTGGGTACAAGTTGAAATCACCAAAATTATATAGTTTGTCAGTGTAGGTTGCAAACAGATGACTTAGGTTGATGTATCAAAACTTTTACTTGATCTCTGAGTTTCTGACTAACTACTAATCTTTTGATGTTCTCTTTGATAACTTGTCTCTCATTTTTTAATATATCAAATTATTAACTTCACAATATTTCTTATGCATTTTGTGTTGGCTCTTCTTTATGCCACGTTTGCCGTGGCGTTGCACGCCGACGAGATGTTCAAGACAGACTGGCAGACTGTTCAGATCGGTACGCCATTTACAGCACTTGTCCAGCACGGGCGCATTTTCTCGCTCTCTGACAAGAACCTTTTTTCCGTTCTCAATTCGACAACAGGCGCCGTTTTGTATCGATACGAGGTGGATTCACCAATTGGATCGGACTCGATACTTTCGACAGCATGGAATGACACCATTGTTACAGGTTTGAACCTCGAATCAGGTTCGAGACTGATATTCTGGACTCTAGGAGGACTCATTGAACAAGAGGTGGAAACCGAGTCGGTTGCTGGAATTCATAATATCCAGGATCGTTCGTTGCTGGTGGTGTCAAAAAATGGCGGAATGAGCCTGTTGACAAGTGATTACGTCAGTTCCTCTGTTGGATCGCTTGGACCGGTGGAGTCTACCAAATTAGCACAATTCGGCGACCAGACGATTATTCTAGCAAAATCAAAACACGGAACCATTTTCAAAGTTCTTGAAGGAATTGAAGGCCGTCTCCCTTGTGATTTAGATGCGATTCTGATCACTTCTGATGCAATCGTCTGCAATCAGGACGTCTACCTTTTAGAGAACCAAAAATTGCAAAAGACCAAAGATTTGGCACTACAAAAGGCAATGACCAATTCCAAGCTTACAAGAGTGGCCAATTCACAGTTCCTAGTGTCATTGAAAGAGCATGTGATGATTTATGATCTTGACGACCCAGAAATTCTCGTGGCCACCTACCCTTTCGAATCCGTGCCTGAAATCGTGGAGGCGACCGTGGTGGACAATAAGGCTGCCGTGTTTGCTGTTACAGGTCCTGAAATCCAGTTTTTTGTTGACGGTGAGCTAATCTGGTCCAGAGATGAGTCTTTGGCCAGCATCAAAAGTGTTGTGATTCTTGACCGTCAAGAGCAATTGAGCACGTCTCCTGACAATCTTGAACAGGCGATTTACAAGAAAGGATTCGTCGAAACAATCAGACACAACTTGCACCTTCTCATGGAAAAGCATAAAGAAACTCACTTTGGTCTCAGTAAGAGTATCGTTCTCTTGACTGAAAACGGAAACTTGTACGGTTATGACAGTCATGGGACCTTGGAATGGAGGTTGAAGAATCACTATTTTACTGATATTTTTACCCTGGAAAACCAATTATATGCTATTAACGATCAGGTCAATCTTGTGGTCGATGGCCAGACAATTCCTGCTTCCGTCGAGAAAGAATCTTACCAGAGCTATCCTCCAGTTTTGGACTCATCCTCTCGTCTTTTGGCCACCTATAAGAGGTCTTATGACAACTCCCAGGTTGCGTTGCCAGGAGTTGTTCTTGGTGACAGAAGGGTTCTTTACAAGTTCCTTAATCCACATGCAACTGTGGCAGCATTCTACAATGACGAGGTTAAATCACTTACTCTCTCTGTCTATAACAGCGCCACCAACCAAACGTACGATACGTTTGTGTACGACACGGGCAATCCAGACTCGTTGCAACTGGTATTCGAAGAGAACTTCATCATTTTCACCACTATTGACGAGAATTCCAGTATCAGTACTTTGGTGGTCATTGATCTATTTGAGTCCACAGAACCAGATCAAAGGTCTCATCTTGCTCAATCCAAGACTCGTACCTACTATGTTCCTGGAAGAGTGACTTCTTTGGAAGTGACTAGAACAAAATACAATATCGCCAACAAATGGCTGATTGCAGCTCTGGACACGGGCGAGATCATCACCATTCCAAGATTCTTGGCCAATGCAAGAAGACAGTACCATGAATTGACAAAAGAAGAAAAGAAAATAGACGGCCATCTGATCAAATACCAACCGGTGCTACCAATCAACCCAAAAACTACCTTATCTCATTATAGAAAGCTCGTTGGCATCGACACTGTGATTTCAGTGCCGACAGAGCTAGAGTCCACCTCGATGGTGGTGTGCAAGGGCACAGACCTTTTCGTGACGTTTGTGCGTCCATCTGACTCGTTCGACGCCATGAAAAAAAACTTCAACAAACACACTCTGCTGGCCACTATCGGCATCCTAGTGGTGTCCATCCTGGTGGTCCGGCCAATGGTCGACCGAAAACGTGTGGCCAACGTGTGGCAGACCAGAGTCTAGCGCTCGCCCTGTCTTCTGCGCCGCTCCTTTTTTCTTCCCAACTCCAAATCTTTTCGACAATCTGGACAATACCAAATCCCTTGCGGAGGCTCTTTCAATCCCACACAGTCGTAATGAAACCATTCATATTTGCAATCGGAGTTGTCACATGCAATCATGTTACCATATGATACCTGCTGGCAGAAACAATATAGCTCGTCTTCCTCGTTGGAATTATGGTTGGGCACTTTGGGAATGGTGACGGTTCCTGAGGCACCATGTTCAAGGAAAGAGCTCTTTTTGCGTGGTGCCTTGATCATCATGTCGTCTATTTCCATGTCACTGAGCTCTTCCGAAGTCATACGATTGCGCATACCCATCATTGAGTATCCGCCAATATAAACATTTGAAGGCGTCGAGTGTCTGGATTTACGAGGAAGCCGTGATTTGCGTGGCATCGACGACCCCATGGAATCCAGCGAGGTGCTCGAGATTTGCGAGCTCAGCATGTCCAGCATACCGTTATTTTCCTCCTCTTCCTCGGATGACTCCTCATTAAGTATTGACGGAATAATTCCTTCCTGTTCCAATTTCTCGATATCGTTCTCCAGTTTCGTCAGATGTTTGGCAATGGAAAATAGCGCAGTATTAGCAAGAATACATTTCTCCTCTTGTAACTTGATTGCCTTGTCGAAATCCTCGCGATTTTTTAAGTAAATCTGGTCTTCTCGTGGATGTTTCACCAACGACCCTTGTTGTTTAATCAATTTAAACAGCTGTGTATCTCTCTGATTGATTCGCTTCTTGACGTCATACACCTTCAAATCCTTGTCCCGAAGCTCCTCTAATAAATAAGCCAACTCCGAGGGAAGATTTGAAAGATCTTGCGTATATTGCTCTAATAACGTTGATGCGTCCATAATAATTAAGTTAAGTTAAATTAATTTTTTCTCTTTAAACTTGCTTGGTAGGCTTGTGAATATCTGTCACACCAAGAACCTCATTATATCTGCCTTGATTGCCAAACCGAGACCGTTTGGGTTTGCGCAAATGCGAAAGATCCCGATGGCTTCTGTTGATGTAGAGAAACATGTACATGCCAAACACAGCAACGATAACCACGGTTGGCACAGCCATGATGATGTAATAAACATCATCACCAGTACCGGTACGATCTTGTTGTTCTTTGTCGTATTTTGAGTTTTTGGACACCACTGCTTTTCTTAGGATTTCCACCACAACGTGATCAGATCCAATCAACGAGAAGTCTTCATCACTGACAGTATCTGGTTGAATGGCGATGAGAATCTTCTTACTAAGTTTCGAGCCCAACCATTCGTCCTGCACATCAATTGGGAAGAATCCGTCTCTATTGAGCATCCATTCCGAGCTGAAGAACGTATGAGGCAGTGCTCCTTTAAGATCACCTTTATGGTCGAGATTCTTATCCTTTGGCTTGACGAACTCATCCATGTCTCTCTTCTTCATTCCACTCTCACCGGCAGACTCCTTCAAGAAAGCATAGTGGACTCGAACGTTCTCAGCCTCTTCAAAGTATCGCGTATACCACGTTAGGAAAAATGTCTTTCCAGCATGCAATTTCTGATTCTCATGAGGAGAACAGAATGGCTCGGAAGAAGACTGTCTTGCAACTCCTTTCATGTAGTAAAAGTCAGGAGTACATCTCATTAGTGGATTGAGCGACACATAAGTATCATCTTCAGGTTCCCAGATAACTTGAGTGAATTTCTCATCCGGAGCCATATTATGGGCTTTCAGCTGTTCCTTATCATAAGTGATTGTAGTAGCTGTCTGGAAATAGGTCTTAAGCTCAGGACGTCCATTTTGAATCTTTCCGTTCTTCATTTTTGGGTTAATTGTCTTGGGAGACCCATCTTTCTTCAACGACACCCAAGGTTCAAGACCATCTGTAGTAGCCGGAGGTTCGGCACTGAAGGTGACTCCAGCAATCACCGTTGGGGTCACTATTTCGGGAATTGTGCCATAGATTGTCCTTAGCCATGGTGATGGCTTCTCGGAGCTGCTGGAGCTCTGACCTTCGTTGGCCATTTGCTTAGCATACTCCTTGTTGACAATGGCTTTTTTCATCCGTTTTTCCAACACAACCGGGCTTCCTGGAGCAGCAGTCATTTCCGGCAATGCCAGAGGTGATCCCAACGCCTGTAAGGCGAGAATCAGAAAGACTAGATACTTCATCTGGTGTTTTTCTTTGAAGATTGATTTTCAGTCGATCGTCGCGAAAAATTACAAGTCGGCCCAAGAATTGAACAAAGCCGATATTCAATTAAACCCTCCAAATTCCCGCTGAATCTCGTTTAAATCACGCTGGACATGTTTTTCCACTCTTCATGCCACTTCCGATGCCATCTTTGTCATTTGCTATCAAATCCATAAATACATTTCAACCTCGTTCTGTTCTACAAACCACACCTCGCACCTATCCAGTTGTCCGTCCCTGCAGATAAATGATACAGTCACCAAATTGTTGTTATGTCTTCATACGGTGCGATCCCAATTCCTAATCGGGCGGCCAAGCCGAGCCGTTCCATGGTGTTTCACTCGCCAATCGCATCGTCCCGTACGCCAAATTCGCTGGCTGGTTTTGCGTCGTCATTTCATCGTGCACAATCATTCCGTTCGCTTGAGCCACGTTTTAGAGCATCTCGATCGTACTTTCAAGATGACGAGGAACTGATCGATCCTGATACTATGGCTCCTTCCACGTTGGGTCGCAAATTATCGACTGTGCTTCACCACAAGCCATTGCTGGACACGTCTGTTTTCGACGAGGCGGCCGTCGACGACTCTTCTTTTGCAGACCACTCGTTCGCAGACCTGTCCCGAACGAATTCTCTGCATTCGTATGCCGCATCATTTCTCACAACCGATGATTCGTTCATGTTCCGCCAGGTCGAGGACAGAGACGGGAAAGTGGTCACAATGATTGCTCCGCGATCCACAGTGCCACAGACCATCTTCAACAGCGTTAATGTGCTCATTGGAATCGGACTGCTTGCACTTTCTAAAGCAATGACTTATTGTGGCTGGTATTGTGGAATCGGACTCCTGATCTTCTCCGCTACCATTACATATTGGACAGCTACACTTCTGAGTAGATGCATGGATACAGACCCAACATTATGCACCTATGCAGACCTGGGATACAAAGCTTTTGGATCTAAAGGAAGACTGTTTATTTCGTGTTTGTTCTCAATCGAGTTGCTTGGAGTTGGCGTTTCCCTAATTGTGCTTTTTGCCGACTCGTTGAACGCTTTGTTCCCACAAGTCTCAGTTATTCAACTCAAACTGATTGCCTTCTGTGTTCTCACTCCATTTTCTTTCTTATCATTGCGCATCCTGAGCGGTATTAGTCTTTTGGGCATCACCTGTACCATATCTTTGGTGATTACAATTCTTTCCATTGGCCTTGCCAAACCAACCAGTCCAGGATCTTTGATTGATCCAATGCCTACAAATCTATACCCCGACTCCCTCCACAACTTCTTGGTTGCTTTCGGTATAATTCTAGGTCCCTTTGGATCTCATTCTTTGTTCCCTGCTCTCAAGTCGGATTTGGCACAGCCCGAAAAATTCCAAAAGTGTCTCTCCATCACATACACTGTGGGCTTTTTTGCCGACTCAACTATGGCGATTATCGGATTTGCCATGTTTGGAGCCGGAATCCTTAACGAGATTACCCAGTCGGTGCTGGTCACCAAAGGTTATCCACAATTTGTTTATTTATTGGTGAGTATTTGCGTCTCGATGGTTCCAATAGCCAAGACACCAATCAACGCCATTCCAGTGATCAACGTTCTGGAATTTATGGTGGGAGTGTCGTCACAGCAAACCGAATCGGTTACCATGTTTCAATCGGTGGTCAGAGTTGCCATCAAGATGTTTGTCAATCTGACCTTCGTCCTCATTGCTATCGTCTATCCCGAATTCGATAAGATTATCGGTTTAAGTGGAGCCTCGCTCTGTACTATTATTTGCATCATATTGCCTTGTGCATTCTACCTTCGACTGTGCCGGCCGAAAAATGCATGGTTATACCAAGTGGTCATTACTGCTGCTACCATTATGGGCGTCGCTGCTACGTATGCAGCAATTATCGATTAAATAATCTATTGATCCACCTTTTCCACCCGCTTCTTTTTGCTCTCCTCTCTGCGCTCGTTGTGCTGTTTCCGTTTCTTGGCCCGTCTGAGTCGCTGTTTATCTTCTCTAGACAGTTCTGCTTTAGACATCACCACACCCGACTTGAGCATAACCTCATCCTTGCCCACCTTGGCTTGAGGCTTATACACCTCTTGAGGAGCCAAGGTCTGTGCAGAAGACAAGGTAAGCGGCTGGGCATCCTCCATAGCGATAGCCGAGGTCTGGACCTTAATTTCCATTTGTCTTGCCTTTGGCTTAGGCACGAAATGTGCCGAGCACAACGAGTCTAGCTGATGGTTGACCTTGTCGAACAGCTCCGAGATCTCATTATGTGCCTGTTTCAATTCTGCGTTCACCACGTCGTCCTGTTTTCCCAAGTAGTCGTCTTCGTACAATTCTGCAAGCGATTTGCTTGATTTCTCTTCGCTCACATCAACTTTCTTAGAAGCACGGAAATCAGCCAATTCAGAGACAACACGTCGCGTAAGCTCGTCAAATTTCTCGTCTCTAATCCGGCGCTTGATGATCTGCTCTATCGACTCCGTCACTTCTTGCGTTATCACAGGAACAGGTTTTGCAGCTCTATCGAATTCCAGCTCCTCGTCCAAGAGCGAGTCTGAAGTTCTATGCTTTGCCTGTGCTTCTCCCTTCATCTGCCATTCTTTATCCTTAACAGCCTCGGCCTCAAGCTCTTGAATTTCTCTTTGGATCTTCTGTTGCTGTTTCTCAAAAGAGCTCAAGTTTTCTCCTGCTCCGAAATCCTCCATCACAGAGTTGAATGCGGCATCATAATCTTCTTCAGCAAGCTCGAAATTCACTGTTTTCTTGCTCTTCTTTGGTTTTTTGGTCTCGCTCTGCGTCACTTGTGGCTTGAAAAAGTCTTCATATTGATAAATTTCGTCGTCCGATTCGTCATCAACATCCAGATCAACCTCACTTTGCTCGTCCTCCATAGCCATAATCTGCTTATTGAAGTCGTCGATGGAAAAAAACTGGTCGTTCAGTCCAAAAGCGTCTTTTGGAGGAGCAACATCCACAGACGTGTCAGAGGTAGCAGATGCCTCAGATCCATCAGAAGCGTTCTCGTAGAACTCGGCATCTGATCCAAGCTCCTCTTCTGCACTCTCAAACACGTCCTGGCTATCTTCACTCTCTTGATCTTCGTCTTCTTCGTCTTGCTCTTCAACATTATCTTGGTCATTTTGGTCACCTTCATCTTCTTCCACAAGTTCTTCCTCATCATCTGCATCCTCCCACTCTTCTCCCAAAACTCTGTCATTCACTCCTTCAACAACCAACTTCACTTGGCCCCAAACCTGCGACGGCGTCAAGCCCTCCACATAGATCTCGTCCAACACAGAGTACTGCTTAGCAATCGGATCAACAAGCTTCTTCACCTCTCCGAGCAGTTGCTGCTCGTCAAGTCCCGAAACTATGGCTCCATGCGGATCCTCAGCTAGCTTTTCTAACAAACTCATAATTCGATTTTCTCTGAAAAATATTTAATTGAATAAATTTTTTGTACCATCCTTACACCCTCTAAATTCGGATATTTCAGAGATAATCCTATGCTCGCACCTGCCTTAGGCTGTCAAACTTGGAAATTTGGATTCCGTTTCATCCATCATGGTTCAAATTCCACTTTTGAGTAGCATACTCTTGCAATCCACTAGTTTTTGGCAACATTCCAATGATCAATACAACTTGCTCAAGCATTGCGGAGGCATGGGCCCTTATGTACCTGGAACAGGTTTTGGTATTCCCCACGAATTGCCCCCTAATGTGACCATTGACCAGGTATATGTGTTTGCAAGACATGGCGAGAGGTATCCCACTTTTACAGTTGGAAGGGAGCTTCGTGCAGTTTACGACAAGCTGAAGTATTCCAGAGTAGAGAAATACCAAGGACCATTGGCCTTCGTTGAAGATTGGGAATACTTCATTCCAGATGACAGTTTTCTTGAGATGGAAACCAATACATCCCAATTTTCTGGGCTGCAAGACATGTATAATTTTGGCCGTTCCATGCGCAACAAATATGGCCATTTATATTCTTCTGGACAGAAGCTACCATTTTTCGCTGCAGGACAACAGAGAGTAATTGATTCAGCTACGAGTTTTGCAGAAGGATTCTTTGAAGATCAAGATCAGTTTAAAAAGCTAGCTAAAATTCATGTTTTGCCAGAAGAGCTGAGTCGGGGAGCAAACACTCTTACTACTGGCCACAGCTGCAAGCCATATAACAAGTATTTGAATTTTGATCCTGAGCTCAAGCCCTTTGAGCTGGTATATCTCAATACCGAAGCAGAACGCCTTAACAGTTTATCTCAGGGATTCCATCTAAACGCAGAAGATGTGCTTCGTCTTCTTAAATTCTGTCCTTTCGAGTTGAACGCCAAGGGATCTAGTCAAGTTTGTAATGCTTTATCAATGAATGCATTTCTGGGACTTGAATACAGTCGTGATCTGGAATTATACTACACAAAAGCCAGACACCCATTTAGTTTCATTCTTGGATCGGTCTACGTTAATGCCACTCTGACGCTTTTCGAACAGGACCAGGACCAAGCTTTATGGTTCAGCTTCTCCCACGACACAGACTTACTTTACTTCATGAATGCAATTGGGATTTTGGATCACCAGGCTTCCAATTTGAGTAAGCATCAACTTGATTTTTTCCGTTGGTTCCGCACTTCCGAGATGATCCCAATGGGAGCGAACATAGTAATTGAGAGACTTAGAACTCAGTGTGGAGACAAATACGTTAGAGTTCTCGTTAACGAGGTGGTGATCCCACTTCCTCATTGCTTAGATGGACCAGGCTATTCATGCAAATTGTCTGACCTCCGTGGGTATTTTTCCAAAAGACAGCAGGATGTGACATTTGGATCCAAATGCCATCTAAAGCCACATTATCCCCACTATCTCTCCTTCTACTGGGACTGGGATTCTAAATAGGTACAAATAATTCTGCTTTGCGGTGCAGAGGTGTAACACGAATTTCAGCTGAAAATAGAATCCAAACAGATTCTATACATCGTGCCCATCCGCCATGGACGACTCTCATCAGTGCAAAAAATGTCAGCTGCCCATCACGGAGGGTCATGCTTATGAGCTTGGTGGTGATAGATGGCATGTTGAATGTTTCAAATGTTCCAAATGTGATAAGTCATTGGGAGTGAACTCGAATTTCCTTATGCTAGGAACCGGGTCGTTGGTTTGTTCTGAATGCTCATACTCGTGTAAATCATGTGGAAAGAACATTTATGATATGGCAATCCTTACTGGTGATCAAGCTTACTGTGCCAGCTGTTTTACTTGCAAACTTTGCAAGCGACCAATTGAGGATTTGAGGTATGCCAGAACATCCAAGGGCCTATTCTGTATGCCATGTCATCACAAACTTGTTGACAAGAAACGGAAATATGAGGCATCAAAGGCCCGAAGACGATCATCAGAGTCCCAAACAGAGCGGCCTCTTTCTACAGAGACACACCCTTCCGAAGAGAAAAAACAACTGTTCGATGATCTGGACTCTAGCAAGTCACATTCGGCTACCCAGAAGGTTCAAGTCACTTCTCCACCAAAGGTGACTAAGAGCCCTGTGCTCCAACATAAAATCCAGTCAACACCTATTGCTGCGGGTCGCAAATCAGAAGACGAATTATTGAGCATTCCGATGAGGTCTCCGAACAGGAACGCCACCTCTCCGATGGCACATGCTGTTGCAGCCTTCAAATCTCCAAAGGTTGATTCATTGATTGATCAAAAGCTTCCATTCCCAGAAGGAAGTCCTACTCCGGCAAGGGCCCGCTCTCCGGTGCCTTTAACCGGAGTGGCTTCCCCCCGCAACCGTAACGCATTTATTTTTGAGAACGAGCCCGAATCATTTATTGATTTCAGCGACGAGGGTGAGCAAAAATCTGAACCAAGTGAGATCGTTTCCGAACCGTTTAATCCAATCAAATCTCCTAGCAAAGACCCTCCAATCGAGAATGTTCCACAGACCCCAGAGCCTCTGGTGTCTCCATTCAAGGGTTTAAATATTACTGGATTATCTGTTACTGAAGAGAATCAGAGTCCTTATAATGCTTCCGGAACACTCGATCCGACCAAAGACAAGGAGAATACTGGACTTCATTCGAGGAAGTCTTCTGGAGGATTCAGTCGATCATTATCAATCAAAAATGTATTCAACAGACACAAAAAGAGCAATAGTGGATCAGGAATGGACAAAATCAAGATTCAATCTCTTAGGGACGCGGGATCACCCCATCTGGGTTCAGATGAGCTCCTAAAAAGCCCCGAATTCAGCCAAAATTATAAGCATCAAAGGACCATTTCTGATATTCCAATGCATATTCGCTCTCGCTCTGATTTGGTACCTGAGGTGCCTGAGATACAAGGAATCCAGGTGGAACAATTGGAGCAGCAAAAGCAACAGCTAAAAACCGAGATAGCCAACCTAACAGAGACAAAGGCGACGCTGATGCGGGACATCCAATGGTTAACGAGCCAAAAGGCTTCTCTGGAGGAGGATTTGAAAGATCTCAAGAGACACGAGACTCAAACTACTACGGATTCAAAGGACATGGACTCTTCTGAAACGCCTCCTTCGTTGGAGATCGTACCTGAAGCAGACCTCAAATCAGACTCGAGCGAAAAACTCGGAGACAAGCCAAAGAAGAACAGGTTTATCAGACGTATTTTTGGAAATAATGCTTCACAAACGTCGCAAAATGGAAGCGCTACCGGATCACCTTCAGTTCAGAGCGTAAGCTCACCAATGAACTTCCGGCAGATCGATGATTCGTTTGCAAGTTCGCAAGAAGAAATTGAGGAGCAAAGACCAACAGGAAACTTCTCGTCAATAATCAAGTCGCGCTCATCAAACTTCCTTCGAGGAAACGCAAATCCTGGTGGAAAGCCACTATACCAATGTACGCTACAGGAACGTGCTGAGCTTGAACTGAGAGTTGTTCCGTTCGTTTTCCAGTGCTGCTTGACAGAGATCGAAGCTAGAGGAATCCGTGAAGGAATTTACAGAGTGAGTGGATCTTCATTAGCTATTGACAAGATTGAAAAGTACTTTGAGGGAGTGGACATCTCGAGTGAACGTGAGGTCAACAAGGCATCGACCGTGTTGGAAGGAGATATCAATGCGGTTGCCGGGATGCTAAAACGATACCTCAAAAAAATCCCGGAGCCGGTGATTCCCTTCAGAAATTATGACCAATATATTGAAATCTCCAAGATGCAGAACGACGCAGAGAAAACTGCGCACATGAAAGCGCTTTTGAATGACCTTCCCGAAGCAAACTATATGGTATTGAACCAGTTGATCAAACATTTGAGCCTGGTGGTGTATAACTCGAGAGTGACGAAAATGACCTTTAGTTCGCTCGCAACGGTGTTTGCTCCTACCCTGGCTCGCGACAACTCCTTCAACCCACAGCGCGAGATACTGGATAACGGGGCCAAAACGGCAGCCACAGAATTCTTATTCCGGCAACACGAGGAACTATTTCGCAAGGATTAATTAACGTCAGTGATATTAGGACTGGAATACATTTCGAGTCGGCGACTTCCTAGTCTGAGCAAGTGCTCGACAGCAGCGAAGTTGCGCTTAGGAATCGAGCGATACCTTGCAAATTCGGCATGGACGAACTCTGTCCAATGACTGCGCTTATTTAAGGGCTTCTGCCGCACCGCACGTAGACAATTGCGATACAGAGATAACACCTCTTTTTGAAGACCTGAAAAACGCTTAGGCATTAAAAATTACAACTTTTTTTACTATCAATATTCATACTTGACCCTTTATTACCTAATAGAAAGTAGTTGGACGCTTGGCCGAGTAAAGCTTAGCTGGTTTGGTGACTCTGTGAGGCAATGGGAACTTGATGTCTTTAGTCAAGAATTGTCTGATGTACTGTCTCTTGACGTCGTCAGTCTTCTCCAACTCAACAACCTTCAAAATGTGAATAGATCTAAATCTAGCTCTGTGTCTGGCTGCAAGGTCTTGGTACATGGTCTCGACAGCACCGACTCTGCTGACGTCTCTGTATTCCTTGTACATGTTGTGGGTTCCCGATCTTGAGTCGTATCTGATCCAGATACCGAAGTTCTTGACCTTGGTTGGGTGGGTCTCGGAGATGACGTTCAAAGCAACAATCTCACCAGAGGCCTTCTTGACCTTGTGCAACTTTTGCAAAAAGTACCAGTATCTAGACTTAGCGACAACGTCGTTAGGAGCGAAGATTCTCATTCTGTACAACTTTGGCTCCGGCACAGACTCGGTAGGCAGCTTTCTGCCAATAACCTGGTATTCGTAAAGACGGGACATGTTGGTCTTGATGAAATGTATTAAAATTTTCAAGTCGAAAAATTTAATATTTTCCAGGGTCGCTAACCCAGACTCGAGATCACGTGAACATTTCCTTTAAATTCAAAAAACCACTTTCTTATACCCCACTTACACCCGTACACCGCAAGTAAATATCATGCCACTATCTCGTTCCCATCGTATTTCTCGTACCAGCATGACTTAAATGCTCGTGATCCCCGGGATCGTTCTACATGAACACTACTTTCATTGATACCGTTCACTTGGTTTTCCAGCAGAAGCCACAATTGACTCTGGTCGAGAAACTATGGGAATCTTGGTACGTCTATATGCAGAATGATATTCTGGCTACCGGATTGCTTTTCTTCTTGACCCATGAGATCTTCTACTTTGGTAGATGTCTTCCTTGGATGATTATTGATAAGATCCCTTATTTTCGTCGCTGGAAGATCCAACCCACGTACGTACCTTCTGATAAGGAGCAATGGGAGTGTCTCAAGTCTGTTTTGAAGTCCCACTTCCTAGTGGAAGCTCTTCCCATATGGGCATTCCATCCAATGTGCATGTCATTAGGTATTAGCGTCTCGACGCCTTTTCCTTCCTATAAAAAGATGGCTATGGAGTTCTGTCTTTTCTTTGTTCTTGAAGACTGTTGGCATTATTGGGCTCATCGATTGTTCCATTACGGCCCCTTCTATAAGTATGTGCACAAGCAGCATCACAGATATGCTGCTCCTTTTGGATTGACTGCAGAGTATGCTCATCCAATTGAGGTCATGTCTCTTGGCTTTGGCACTGTTGGCTTCCCAATCATCTATGCTTACTTTACGAGAGATCTACATCTGTTCACAATCACATGCTGGGTTATCTTACGACTTCTACAAGCTGTGGATGCGCATTCCGGCTATGACTTCCCTTGGTCACTCCATAACTTTGTTCCCTTCTGGGCGGGAGCAGAACACCATGACTTGCACCACCATTACTTCATCGGCAATTACGCATCCTCGTTCCGCTGGTGGGATTATACACTCGATACAGAAGCTGGTCCCGAAGCTAAACAAAGACGGGAACAGAAATACAAACTGAAACAAGAAGTACAGGCGAAACTAAATAGCAAATAATTTACATCAAATAATTTTAATTTCTTATGCCCCAGATAAACCGCGGACAGCTGTTGCTGTTCATAATTTTTCTGACATTCTTGCTTCCCAGTGCGCCCCCTGATGAAGCAGGATATCTCCCACCTGAGGAACGCAAATGGATGCTTGAAAGTTTCAAGGAGGAAGTGGCGACAGCGAGAAATGCCCAGGCCTTCAATTCTTACGCCTCAGGATACGGTAATATCACTGGATACAAATTAAGCTACACCGATGCCATAAAGGGACGTGAACCTGCCGATTGGCCGTTTGATGACCACTTTGAGTTCACAGAAAACGAAAAATATAGCATTCTACCCGACAAGATCAGTGACCAGGCCCACTCCATTTGGAACCACCAGGACTCGTCACGGGGAGTTTTTTGGCAAAATATTACAGGAACACTCCGCGGAAACTTCAAGCTTAAGGATTCGTACTCACCGATCCCAATGCCGCTTCCTGACTACTATCATAATTTGACGCAATATACTGACATCAACGCAAACTCTACGATAAAACCCGGAAATGTTACGGACTCAAATGGATTGGTTCAAATGTCTTTGCATAACTTGAAATACAGCGATCTTCCGCGAGACTCTACCTTTGTGACGGTGGTTCTCAAATTGAGTGATCTTGACGAACAAAGAGATCACCAGATCCAATTACGTGGGGCGTATCATCAAGAAACCGGAAACCTTGTTGCTGTGACGACCTCTGCCAAGTTTCAAGGAATATATGGACTTCCGCATTTGAATCTCAAAGATGGACGTTACTTCAATCAGACCCAATTGTTGGGTCAAAGTCTTACTAATCTCACCGACCTGAAGACCATGCAACTGAGTAGACTTGAGGAGCTATTGCAAGTCAGTTCCAGTTGCGAGTATATTGCATACATGCATTTTGCAGCTACAAATCTGAGCTCAGAAGAACTCGAAACAATCGACAAAGAGCTTGAGACGCCACTAGGAAGACCTCATAAAAGTATCCCTCCCTTGTCAATTGTTTCAGGACTCCTTTATTCCCCGGATTGTGGAATTTCAATTGAGTTGACTGAGGCTGTTGGTCCCCGAGAAGAAGTCAAGCAAGATCGTATAAGACACATTCTTTTCCTAGGAATTGCATTGATGAGCGCTCAGATATGGCTTTTCATTAGACAGATGACATCAACTAACACCCCATCAACGATGTCAAGAATTTCTTTCTGGTCTTTGGCAACACTTCACCTTGTCGATTCATCTTTTGCGATGGTGCTTCTTCTCTGTTCGCTCATATTTGGCTCGTTGTACATTCAATTTGTTGTTTGCGCATTTTTGGCCTTTACTTGCTCCTCGATCTTTGAAACCAGGTATATGGTGCTCATTTATGGAACACAAATCAACGAACGAACAATTGACTGGAGAACTGCCTTACAAGGGACTCCAATCGATGAGCGCCAGAATACAGACACTGAGACTGCAGCCGTCAATGATGATCAGACTGTCAATGGCCAACTATACATGCGTTTCTTCTTTGCTCCAATTGTGTTTTCGTTCCTAGTTTTGAATGCTACACTCTGGCCTAGGGCTCAACGCCGCGGATTTGAATACTTGGCAGGAATGATATTGAACTCGTTCTGGTTACCACAGATCTACAGAAATGTTATTCGCGGGTGTAGACGATCATTTAGATGGGACTTCATTATCGGCACATCTATCATTAGGGTGATCCCAATCATGTATCTGACCACGCTGAAAAACCCATTTTATCATCACAAAGACTATAAGCTGGTTTCGTTGTTGAGCATATGGATCGCAGCACAAGTTTGCATGCTATACATGCAAGAACTATTAGGCCCTCGCTTCTTCTTGCCAGAGAAATACCTACCGAAGACTTACGATTACCACTCCATCCTATCTTTTGAGGATTTGGAAAACTTGTTCAATGTGGATCACGAAGTGGTGGACGAAACTCACTCGCACTCCAAATGCAAGATCGACTGTGCAATTTGTATGAATTCATTTGAGGTTCCTGTTCTCCACAAACGGCATGATAAAGAAGATACGGGGGGAATCAGTTTAATGGCCCGTCGTGCCTACATGGTGACGCCCTGCCGCCACATATTCCATACTGATTGTCTGGAAAATTGGATGAAGTACAAATTACAGTGCCCAGTGTGCAGAAATAGTCTGCCACCCTTGTAAAAACTACCTATGTACGATAATAGGATATTTGGAGTTACTTGGCGCTTAATTAATCCGTTGCTATGGGTTTGTGGATGGTTGCCACGGTATTCAATAATCCTGAAAATTGCCTGGATTAAGAAAAATATAGATCTAATTCGAGATTCGATAATCATTTTCTGATGACTCCTCCAAAGACTCTCAAGGCGTGTCTTTTTGACATGGACGGACTACTTATTGACTCTGAATCTATATACACGATCAGCGCCTCAGAGGTCTTGCGCGATAGATTCAATATAACCGAAGGTATGACATGGGATGTCAAAATGAAACTTCAAGGTCTCCCAGGTCCAGTCGCATCCCAAGTGGTTATTGACGAATACAAACTGGAAGGTATCACTGGAGATGAACTGTATGTTATCACATCTGCTAAACAGGAAGAGCTTTGGCCCACTGTTCAATTTCTCCCAGGAGCACTAGAGCTGATTGAAAAATTGGCAGCTAAAGGTATTCCCATCGCAGTTTGTACTTCCTCTCACAAAGACAAGTTCGACATGAAGACGTCACATCTTCAGCATGGATTCAAGCATTTTGAGGCAGTTATCACAGGAGATAATCCTGTGATTGTTGGTAAAGGAAAGCCTTTACCATTCATTTGGTGGTTAGGACTTGCTGAGATGAATGAGAAACTCCGCAAAGAGGGAAGAATCACTGAGGACATCAAGATCGAAGAAACGCTGATTTTTGAGGATGCTGTGCCAGGCTTGATCTCTGGAAAGAGAGCAGGTGGTCATGTTATTTGGGTCCCAGACCAACAGGTGCTCGAGTTGGTTGACACAAATGAACTGCTTGAGAACGGAGAGAAGGGCGAACTCCTTTCCAGTTTGGAGGAGTTTGACTATAAGAAATATGGTCTAGAGTAAACTGTTAGAGATGAATAATTAAGTAACACTTTTTTTTAATATGGAGCGTTGCGGAACAGGAATGATATACTTTCACCATTATGCAACCGTCTAATAGCTTCAGCGAGGACTCCAGAGACGTCGATTGTATCTAGTTTTGGACAAAGCTTGAGTTTTTCTTCGAATGGCACAGTATTCGTGCAAACAACTCTCTCCAATTGAGAGTTATTAATGTTCTCGATGGCTTTTCCACTAAGAATTCCATGTGTGACAATAGCAATCACCTCCTTGGCTCCGTTCTCCAACAAGACTTCAGCAGCCTTTGCCAAAGTACCACATGTATCTGCCATATCGTCCACAATGATACATGTCTTGCCAGTAACATCACCAACAAGCACCATTCGGCTCACTTCATTGGCTCTAGCACGCTCTTTGTGAATCAACGCAAAATTTAAGTCCAAGCGGTCAGCCAGTCCGGCAGCACGCTTGGCTCCTCCAGCGTCTGGTGACACAATGATGGCATTGTTCACATCCAACCGCTCGCGAATGTACCTGACCACGGATGGCTCTGCGTACAAATTATCCACGGGCACGTCAAAGAAACCCTGGATCTGTGAAGCGTGCAAGTCCATAGTGATCACATGGTCGCATCCGGCACTGGTGAGCATGTCAGCCATCAGCTTGGCCGTGATTGGCGCGCGGCTCTTATCTTTTCTGTCCTGTCTCGCATATGGGAAATTAGGAAGCACAGCGGTGATTCTCCGGGCAGATGCAGTCTTACAAGCGTTGATCATAATCAGCAGCTCCAAGACTTTGTCGTTTACAGTTCCTGAACCGATTTGCATGATGATATAGATATCTTCATCTCTAATGGATTCTCCAATAGAGAAGGACACCTCTTTGTTAGAGTCCCTCTTGATATCCACCGGCGTCAAGGGAAGTCCCAGACGTTGGGCCACAAGTTCGGCCAGTCCTCTCTGGGTATCACTGGCAAGTAGTTTGATGGAATTCGAAGACATATCGACCTAATTAATGTCCTAAAATTTTTTTTATCCAAATGGTGGTGCAAGGGTTGAATTTCCGGTGAAGCGAGAGTTCCATTTCTGGATAAGATAGACATACTACCGATAAGAGACACTCTCAATAGCAGAGGAGAGCATGAGGCAGATCATTCTAGTATAATTGCTCCATGTCTTCAATCTAAAACTTATTGGGTTGCCAACTCGATTTTGGGCTCTACGCTTATTTCAGACGGCTTTACATAATCAGATCTGTGTCAAAAAGGGATAAATTAATTCTTTGATGAATATCACCCCAGAGTTTAAAAATAGAGATAATTCTAATGCTTCTAGCATGTTGATTGATGATGTCGAGCAATTTGTGAAGCTAGGGAAACTACCGGGGTTGATCTCTCCGGAGTTGCCCTTGGACTTACTGGCCAAGTTTTCCATTTCGCAATTACAATTGGCCGATCTAGAACCCAAGCAAGAAATACAGTCCTCTCCAAGTCTGATTGTTAGCTTCAGGTATCGGATCATGAAATCCGGCAAGGCCCGAAAGCCTGAAAACCTTCTTGATTACGCCACCGATCTGAAACACAACGGAGAACAGCTTTTCAACTCGAAGAAGTATACTCTTGCAGCACTTTCATTCCTTGAGAGTTTACTGGTGTTTGTCATTGAGTTTAGAGAGAGAGAGGTGAAGGACACTAAGAATATTAAACAAGCTAAAGAGAAAAGGTGGATGGAGCTCGTACGATTCAATACTAAGATCATTGACAATTTTAGTGCCGTCGAGCATAAGATGGGAGGCTTGGCACAAGAATTGTTGGGAATAGCGTACTTGATCAATTCCCGACTTCTAAAGCATATTCAAAACATAACAGAGACACAACTGTCTGGGATCATTGATGACGACAAGAAATCTAACGAGTCTATCAAATTAACTAAAAAGCTTCTCCGTTTGCACAAGGGCGCACGGTCCATGATGCAAAAGGCTGGGAAGTACATCCCGTTTGCATATTTACAAGAAACGCATCCAAAGCTGATGGCAAGAGCGCTGAACCCTTCAGATATCAACAAGCAGCTAATTCGTCCGATGAAAATCAATTTTGCCATTCCTCTCGGGGATAGTTCGGCAATGGAATTGGTACAAGCGGTCAACTTCAGCTACTGGCTCTTAAAGAGCTGGGCCTCAAAGCACAAGATAGTTCATGACTGGATGTTTTCCTAAATAAACGTCTATTCAGCTAAAGTGTCTGGGTAAAAAAGGAACGAAATGGCGATGATCAAGTATGTGCACACCAGCATGGCTCCCTCGAGCCAGTTAGATTCACCGTCAAGAATCAAATAGTTAGTGATCCAAACGGCCACAAACATAACTGCAGTCTCGTATGTGGAAAAGTAAAGAGACATTGGAACTCCTGTGACCCAACCAACCAAGACAAGGAAGGGAGTCACAAATAGCGCAATTTGAATCGAAGATCCAACAGCGACACCAACAGCAAGATCCATCTTGTTCTTGTAAGCAACAACAACGGCAGTGACATGTTCAGCAGCATTTCCAACGATAGGAATGACAATCAGACCAATGAAAGTTTTTGATAGGCCTGAGCTCTCAACGATGTCATCAATAGACGACACCAAGAAGTCTGCAGAAAAGGAAACCAACACCGTAGTGATCAACAACACTGCGATAGAAGATAATGCAGAGAGGTGCTGTGGCTCACCAGGGGCAACGTCGAACAAAGACTTTGGTCTACTGACGAGGAAGCTTCTTCTCTGATGCAATTCTGGTTCTTCCGGGGAGGCCGCAATTGCGCCATTGAGTGGAGCTGTCAAGATCTCAGATTCTTCATCCGCTTCTTCGAGCACACCTTGGAACAAGAATTTGTGAGTTCCTAGCTGGAAGTAGAGATAGAAGCAATAAATGATCAGCAACAAAATGGATGTTCCTCTTGAAAAGTGTAGGATTTTTGAGTCAAGATTCTTCGTCTCATCCGGTAGTGTAGCATGGAAAGCTGCTGGAAGCAGCAACGCACTCAATGACAGAGCCAACAGAGAGCTCATTGTTTGTGCAGCAGTCTGGTTGAATGTTTGTTGAGGGAACCGAATACCTCCGACGAGGAAACAACAGCCCAAAACCAGCAACAAGTTGGACAAAATAGACCCAATCATTGAGGCCTGGACAACTGTTATCTGATTCTGTTTCAAGGCGATCACACTGACGATAACTTCCACAGCGTTACCGAAGGTCGCATTGAGCAAACCTGCAATCGAGTCGTTATGAATGGATTCTCCTAGCTCCTCGGTAGCATAGGCAAGCACGGAGGCCAAGGGTATGATAGCAAGAAAGTTCATACTGAAAACCCAGGTTGCTCCCATCTCAAACACATCCGCAAGGTACCCAAGAGGGACAAATATCAGGAGGTAATTGACTGGTGATGACTTCAATGTCAACTCGATGACCGAGAGCACACTGCTACTTGGAACTGGTGATGCCGGGGTCGAGGAGACCAACGGAGTTATTTCGGAAGACATTGATGTACAAGCTTTATTGTTGGCCTTCAAACTATCAAATTGAATAGAAATTAATTTTTAGCTGCGCCGCAGTGACCCCAAAAAACAAAAAAACCTACCTACCTTGGGATTATTTTTGTGCGGCTCGGATGAAATTTCACTGCCATCAAGGTACCGCCTACATAAATTGTTCCGTTATTGTTAAAGACGTACTAAATACAACACTTTCCTTAATTACGAAATATGCCAGATTCATCCAACGATAGCAGATACAAATCGCTACCAAATGTTGCTTCCACTCACTCAAAACACCACAAAAGTTGATCGTAGCTACTCCCACAGTCGCGCTGTAGAACCTTGGAATTCTTGTATAAAATTATCTTTTTCGCGTCGCGTTGCCCATCCCTTCGCAGGCACTCTGCATATTTTATTCCTCAACGCCAGAATGGAAAATTTCAACCTACCCCATATATTGGTAAGCGTTTATCTCTCATTCCAGGTTGAACCATGTCCGACGTTCAAGCGCTATACCACTTTCTGAAGAAGCCAGTGTCTTCGGACATGATTCACTGTTTGGTGAACACTACGGAGTCGGTCATTGCAGTTCCTAAACCCAAGGAGTCCTTATATCCATCTCCGCCAGCTTCTCCATTGGAACAACCAGTGCCAACCTTGTACCGGTTCATTGAGGCCCTCATCAACCATTCCCACGTCCAGACTCCGACTCTGATGTCCACCTTGGTCTATTTGATCAGACTCAGAGAAATCCTGCCTCCAAACAGCACGGGTATGCAAACCACTAGACACAGGATCTTTCTTGGCTGTCTCATTTTAGCAGCAAAGAACCTCAATGATTCATCCCCATTGAACAAACATTGGTGCAAATACACTGACGGACTTCTCTCTTTGAAAGACGTCAATACCCTGGAAATGGAACTTATTGGCTATTTGGGATGGGACAACGTTAGAATAAGACAGAGCGATCTGGTCGCCGCATTCTGCCCTTTCCTGGAACCTATCAAGTCCAAACTAAGACGCCAATCCGAAGCCAAGATTGCGAAACACAGGGATCTCGTCAGACCTGCTCCGTCGACATCTCAATCCCCTACTCAACCATTATACGCGTCCTGGACCAAACCGCCTACGCTCTCACATCAAGCTATGCCATCACCATTATCTCACCGCCCTAAAGTGGCCATCAAGAGAACTACGGGCTCTACTAACTTGAACGCTAAATATACCGCACATCACCACATCCCGGAAAGATCATACTCTTTCCAATCGTTGCCAACATCCTCCTCCGTCCCTTCGCTCATGACATCATCATCCATCCCATCCCTCGCCTCGACGGCATCTAATTACTCTCTAGAGACTTTCAATCCAAAGCCTCTCCGGCTATCCTCCCAGTCACGTGACTGGAATGACAATAAGGAGAATATCGCCAAAGGACCGCTCTATAGGGTGATCAACCAAGATATGCTCTCGCCAATCCACTAAATAGGTTTACAGTTTTGAGCAGGACTCATTATATTTTTCACAAGTCAGTTGAACTAATACATACCCTTCACCGCTAACTGTATAATTCGTCGTCATCTTCAACAGATCCAAAAGCAGCACCAGTGGTCTCTCCACCAGTAGTTCCATCAGCAGCTCCACCGGTTTCGGCAGTCTCGCCAAACGAGAAGTTAGTGAATTGGCCTCTAGACGATTGCAGTTGTTGTGCGTAAGCCTCGTAACGTCTCAATTCAGTTGGCGAAACAGAGCGCTTAGCAGTCTTCATGGCCTCTTCGAAATGTGCTTTAGTGATATATGGCACTGGATCTGGGGCGGTTTCCTCCTCACCGTCCTCAACCTTCATTTCAACATCGTCAGAACTTTCAGCAGCCTTCTTTTCAGCCTTTTCTTGCTCGGAACGACGTTGGGCTTCAATCGAATCCTTGATAGCAAACTTGGCAGCTCTTTGCACAATGTATTGCAAATCTGCACCAGTGAAACCATTTGTAGTCTTCGAAATGGCAGCTAAGTCAAGACCTGGCTCTAGTGGAGTGTTTCTCAATTGAGCATTCAAAATGGACAATCTACCAGCCTCATCTGGCAATGGGACGTAGATCAACTGGTCCAATCTTCCTGGTCTCAAAATGGCAGGATCGATTTGGTCTGGTCTGTTGGTAGCACCGATAATGAAGACGTTCTTTTTGGCATTCATACCATCCATCTCAGTAAGGAGCTGGTTGACAACTCTGTCAGAAGCTCCGCCTGCATCTCCCATATTACCACCTCTAGCCTTGGCAATAGAATCCAGCTCGTCCAAGAACACAACAGTTGGAGCCGCAGCTCTAGCCTTGTCGAAAATGTCTCTGATGTTTGATTCAGATTCACCATACCACATACTCAAAAGTTCGGGACCCTTGACAGATATGAAGTTGGCAGAAACTTCAGTGGCAACAGCCTTGGCCAGCAGAGTCTTACCAGTACCAGGTGGACCATAGAATAAAACACCCTTGGATGGAGAAAGTCCAAACTTCGTGTACTGGTCTGGATGCAGAACTGGGTACTCAACAGTCTCCTTCAGTTCTTGCTTAATACCATCCAATCCTCCAATATCGTCCCAGGTAACATTGACACTCTCAACGACAGTCTCACGCAAGGCCGATGGATTAGAGTTGCCCAATGCAAATCTGAAGTTGTCCATCGTGACACCCAGGGAGTCCAAAATCTCGGCATCGATATTTTCTTCCTCCAAGTCAATAAGATCCATCTTCTCTCTAATCTGTTGCATAGCAGCTTCAGAACACAGGGAAGCGATATCAGCTCCAACATAACCATGGGTCTCTGCCGCAATGGTCTCAAGATCGACATCGTCAGCCAACTTCATGTTCTTAGTGTGAATTCTCAAGACTTCAAGTCTTCCAGTAGCATCCGGAATACCAATGTCAACTTCTCTGTCGAATCTTCCAAATCTTCTCAATGCAGGATCAATAGAATTAGGTCTGTTGGTAGCAGCAATGACGACAACATTTGATCTTGCCTTCATACCGTCCATCAAAGTCAAAAGCTGGGAGACAACTCTTCTCTCAACCTCACCATTGGTCTTGTCTCTCTTTGGAGCAATAGAATCAATCTCATCGATGAAGATAATGGATGGCGAATTTTTTTCGGCCTCCTCAAAAGCCTTTCTGAGGTTACTTTCGGACTCACCTGCCATTTTGGACATGATCTCCGGACCATTGATCAAGAAGAAGAATGCACCAGTCTCATTGGCAACAGCTCTAGCCATCAAAGTTTTACCAGTACCGGGAGGACCGTACATCAGAATACCTTTTGGTGGTTTGATACCAATAGCTTTGAACAATTGTGGGTGTCTGAGAGGCAGTTCAACCAACTCTCTAATTTGAGCCATTTGCTTTCTGCAGCCTCCAATGTCGTCGTAACCAACCTCGTTCAGATTGTTTTCCTCGTCCTCTCTATTGATTGGTTCTCCTTCAGAATGTATTATGGTATCTTGAGACACGATGGCGTGTTCTTCAGGTTCGACCTCCACAACTTTAAACTCAACTTGTCTCATACCACCTCTAACAACAAAATGATCGCCCTTACGAACAGGTCTGTAGGCATCCACGAAGTATGGCTTTAAAAAGACATCGAAAAGTGATCCAGTAATACCCTCGATGGTATCTGCAATAGGCAAAACAGAGATTCTAGTAGCGAACTTGATTTCTGGACATGGATGAATACTCACAATGTCTCCAAGTCTAACTCTCAAATTGTTTCTTGCCACTCTGTTGATTCTACAGACACCGTCTTCAATATCGTCGTCGGCAAGGACAATCAGCACAGTATCCTTTCTCTTCTTACCTTTGATCAAGGCAGCATCCCCACGGAACAATTGAAGTAGTTCCATGGTATTGGAAGACATGGAAATGATGGAATTGTCATCGTTGGTTGCATCGTCGACAATCAAGGCATTGTCCTTCTTCTTTCTTCTCAGGATCGCCGTGGCGGTCGAGTCTTCTGGCTCAATATCTCTGCCTGAAGCATCTAGCAGGGGCTTCTTCTCATCCACCATATTCGTTGATCGATATAAGTAACAACTGAGGACTCAAAAAAACTTAGGATATGAAAGATCAAGGGCAAAAAGGAATATTTATCTTTTGCCACTGGGGCCACGACAAGATATACACCCGTACACCAAAAAAGTAATTCGAACCATCTAGCACATTTACACTTATATAGATTGCAATTTGGCCACCAGAGATTTGGCGAATTCTGCCAATTCTCCCATGTCAGCCGAGGTGGCTGGCCATCCCACCACTAAACCTGTTTCAGCATCCCGTTTTGGAATCAGATGGAAATGAACGTGGTCGACCTCCTGATGTGCTATTCTTCCGTTATTTTGGAGCAAGTTGTACCCATCTCCATTTGGCGTCTCGCCCTCCAAATCAAGAGCTTTGATCAATTTTTTCGTCATTGGCAAGATATCTGTCAGATGCTCGTCTGGAATATTGTGCAATTTAGCACCATGGTATTTTGGGATGATCAAGACATGACCTTTGCTAGTTGGTTGGATATCCAAGAACGAGTAGGCATATTTAGTTTCCAAGAGCTTGAACGATGGAATTTCGCCTGAATGTCAGTAACACACGCACAATTGAGACATACCCTTGATGATCTTGCAGAAAATACACGAAGCTTCTTGAGCAATAGACATAATTATAGGCTAATAATTTTTCAAATCAAAATTACTCCATCATAATAATATACACCTAAAACCCGAAGACACTGCTGAATTGCCGGAGACCCATTGATGCTACCATCTGGAACCCTTGCGCTCCAAATGGGAAATAGCTTAATGTGTAGTATAGTACAGCGAAAATCTCAACAATACCAGTAATTAGCGTCAATATCGTGGACTTCAGAATGGCAGCACAATATAGTGTGCTAATAATACTGCCAAAGAAAACAATGGTGAATGGCAATCTTTCTTTAGAAATGAGATGTTTGCAATAGTCTACTGGTCCCTGTAAACATCCGAAACTCAGAACAAACAGCACTGATCCCAACGTCCATAACATGGCAAATTTGCGAGGCTTTAATGTCAAAACGGGGAACAGTACTATTCCCAAAGTGAAGCACACAATTGAGCCAGCAATGAAACAGAAGAAGCACACCAACCGCTCAAATCGCGATAACTTAAACCACGAAGGTTCTTGTTGTGCTTCAATATCGGAATTGTGTAATGGAAGAGCATTGTACGCCTGAGAATATCCTTCCTGGACTCGGTCTGTGAAGGAAGTAAATATGTTTTTGGCCTTATCGGCTATTCCATCGGTGTCATCACCAATTGCACCCCCACGAGTGGTACGCCAATTCGAAAGAAACTGTGCGTTTTCCGTCATGTCGCAAAAGAGTTTATTGCCACAAAATGTTTTCCGAGTCCAAAATAAATTCCGCAGCTTATGTCATCCAGGGCTGTTGAGCAGAAGAGTCCTTCAAAAGTTCCTGGAAGAAAGCGTCTGACTCTTCCAACTTGAATTCTTGTGGCTCCTGCTTGGGTTCGATCTCGAACCCAATTGCCAGATCTGTGGTGTTGTCGAGTTTGGCTGGTTCTTCGATTTCTCGAGACTCCAAAGGAGAATCCCCAGAAAGTTCATTAATTTTCTCGTTCAGTAGCCTTAACTTCTCATCTTGACTCCCGGATATCTCTTTCAAAAACTGGATGTAGTCAATGGATTTTGTAAGAATAGTGCTCTTATTGGCTTTAATATCTTTAGACGCACTGGCTTTGAGTTTGCTGAATCCATTCAATAATGAGGGAGGAATCAACATACCCAATTCTTTTATCTTCTCCTTGATCAAATCTCGACGTCTTCTTTCCACTGCGTTATGCAATTCTCTACGACGGTTCAATTTGCTCTCCTTACTGAGAGCATTCTTGGGATTCATATGTGTGCCAACAGAGGCTGGAGACCCCACAGACCCCATCGAAATGAACGACGGCGAGTTCACAGGCGACTTCAAATATGAATCTGTAAAACTGTTCCCTTGATATGAGCCGTACGGCGAATCTAAAAGGCCGTCATATGTGGATGCTGGAGATATAAGATTGTTAAAAGAGGTGGCAAATTGTGAGCTCTGACTCCGAGCCTGATTGCTAATGCTGTTAGAACGCTTGGTCATCGAACTGGAAAGCACTGGGCGAATCTGAGGCGAAGAATATTGATAGCTTCCTATACTCCCTCCTCCAATGCTCACTGACCTTTCCACCGGAGGGAGACCCTGTGGACTCAATGCGGCATCAGCAAACTCACTGTTTAAAAACTCCTGATTGCTCTCCCAAGGCTCAAAGTCTGCCGTGTCCACATTAAGTACTGGCATTTCCTTAAAGTCGCCAAACTCAAAAGGCGATGGGTTGTCTGTAAGTGGTTGCTGGGGTTTCTGCGTGTTCAAGCTCTCGACAAATATGTCGAGTTGCTCCATGGTGTTCTGAAAACTATCTTCAGTGGGCGACACCGGGGCAAAATTGGCATCTTGGTCCATAACTAATGTTGAATACTGAGAGAAATATGACTTATAGTCGGCTTAATTTTGTTCCGGTCTTTTGATTACATAAGCAATGGATAGACATATTCATAGGTAATAGTATTTACTTCTGTTGCTGAGTTTTTGTGGGGATGGGATGAGATTAACACTAGAGGATTTTGCGTGATGCGTCTTCTTGGATGTAGAGGTAGCTGGGGTATCTTCGACCCCAGAATTTGGAATTGGGGACGATGGTAGCTGAAGGGAATGACTTCGGAAAGGTGATCCTAAATGCAAATCTAAGGGCGCACTTATGTTAAGTTCAGTGTTTGAGGACGTGTGCATTGGTGTATAGATAATGGAGTTGTTTTTAGAGCCTGGGTGACTGGATTTTGGACTAGCCTTTGTCAATTTAGTCACTGAAAGTTTGCGGAAAGCACCCGAAATGCCGATGTTGGCATCATCTGAGGTATCATCTAGTTCCATGAACCCTTCCTGACTTGGTTCGAGCTTTGGTGTGGCGAACAGACTGACTGCTTTTCCTGTTGACGATGTGTGGCGGTGCGGTTGCATGGCTGGTGGAGTGGCTGGAGTGGCAGCAAAGACATACAAGCTTTCATTACTTTGAGTTTGATCAAAGGGTGGACCACTTGTGAGCGACTGTTTTGACAAGTTTACGTTTCCGTTAGCATAATCTTGGTAGATTCCGACTATTTCTGAGGCATTTTTATCCCATGGGGGAATTTCCTCTTGCTTCAGAACAGAATTCTTCGTTGGAGAGACACTCATGTTGACAACACTTTCTTTGCTCTTGGAGAGGTCAGATTGATCGGACTCATAGAAAATCAGAGTTTCACGCAAAACATCTTCATCAAGGGTTTCCGCGACTAAAGTGTCTCTATTGGTGTATCGGCTCCAAAGAGTATCTGCATTTTCAGGACTTTTGGGAGCTGGTGGAATGCTGATGAGAGGTCTATTAGGTGAAGGTAGGATAGCAGAAATAGGCAGTGCCTCTTCAATATGTACACTTGAGCCATAAGATATGAATGATTGAGATAGTTGCTGTGATTGACTGCTCAAAGGATCCAAAGCAAGAGAGACGCTGATGGAGGAAACTCGAGAGCCACGTGGAGAGACTGGATTTGAGGGTGGTTCGTGCTTTAAAAGAGACTCTTGGTCTGCCAAACGTAGAATTTGTGAGTATTTTGATTCCTCAATAGTTTGAGACTTAAATTCTTGGTAGCTACTGGATGTTCCCTCGATTTCTAGCTTTCTTGCTTTATATGGAGAGATCACGTCTTTCAACTTGAATAACGACGGTTTAGGTTTTTCATTAGGGGAAGGACGATGTCTCAAGAGTTGTGAGAGCCGATTTTTCCGTGCTGGGTGACTCTGATCGGTCTCTGGGTGTATGTTGGAAATCTCCATACTTGAAGAAGTTTACGGAGCCAACTTTTTCATAATCCAATTACAGAATACAGAAAACTCAAATGTTGGCGGTAAGTCAATTGAAATAACACTCAAGATCCCGCAATGGTTTATGAATATCAACAAGTCAATCTTCAACGTAACATTTTTGCTATGTGATTCGCAAATTTGAATTCTAAAAGCCGACGCGGCTAAAAGAATACCTTACTGTTTTTGCTACACAAGGTGTCGAGCTTGATTCTTCTTTCGTAAGAGCTCAAGCTACTTGGCTCTCGAAGATAAATATCTACCAGCCTATGTTGATGCTCTGTTAGTGTTTACTGATTCTCCCCGTGTAAAGATGTGCCATTTGATTTTTTATCTAATCTTTGTTTATGGCCATACTGAGACAACGCCCGTCTCAAGTACGACGCAAGAGTTTTCGGCGACGCAGATTTGTGCAGCGTGTCGCTGAAAGTGACGATGATTCTATCATTGTTCAAGGATCTGCTCCCCCAGACCGCGACGAGTATTTGGAGCTCGCTAAACCCCGCGAGGAGTGTAACTTCTCGGAGTACTACGACCAGTTGGACGAGTTCGAGCTGTTGCCATTCACTAGTGGGAAATGTGAACTAGATTCCGACTTTCAAAGATATATGCTGGACTCTAGACACAGAGACCAGACCATTACAGCGCGACTCAAACGGCCAAGTTTCCGACTGATCTCCGATCATCAAACCGAACATCCGCTTCCTGCACACGAGTTTGCACAATTTGGCTACACCATCATGAAACCAGGGGTGGAAAATACCTATGTGCGTTCCAGTAGACTTGGTGACGATCTAATCACCAATACACTCACCATGGATAACAAAATGCGAGCTCTATACGATATGGACGAGCAGGACGCGAATTTCCTCAACAGTCTCAATAGCAACCTGGGTAGCAATCAGATATCGATGGAGTTGTTTGAGATCATCATGACATTCTTTGAAATCGAGGGTTATTTCATCGAGAAACTTCTGCCACCAAAGGAGAAAAATCAACATGTAAACGACGAGAAGGTTCAACTTCAAGCTCAACTTTATAGCTCAGATGACGGAATTGGAGTTGCACCCGAAGAAGACCAATGCTGTGCTGTTTGTAATCGAAACGATTGCGATAACTCGAACGCTATAGTGTTCTGCGATGGCTGTGACATTGCCGTTCATCAGGAATGCTACGGAGTCACTTTCATTCCAGAAGGTCCCTGGCTATGTCGACGATGCATCATATCCAGAAACCAGAAAAATAGCTGCCTCTTCTGCCCCAGTACCACCGGCGCTTTCAAACAAACAGATAATGGTGGATGGGGTCACGTGATATGCACGTTATGGATCAACGAGCTATATTTTGCCAATCCAGTTTATTTAGAGCCCATTGAAGGATTAGCCATTATTCCGAAGAGCCGATGGAAGCTGACATGTTATATCTGTCGCCAAAAGGTGGGAGCATGTGTTCAATGTTGCAAGTCAACGTGCCCGGTCGCTTATCATGCTACTTGTGCTCGGCGTGCCGAGCTGTATATGGATTTGAGTCAAGGGATTCAAGGAGCTCTTAGCGACAAGTCTACTGTTGTCTCGTACTGCGACCGTCACTCTCCTAAAGAATGGAGTCTTTATCACGATACCAAGTTAGGGATTGAAAGAACCAGATTGTATTATAGCACAGGGAAGAAGAGGGTGGGAGGTAATAAGATTCCTATCAGCAAAGAAGAAAAACGTCTTCTAAAGGAAACTAAGAATCACTGGTTCAAATGGAAGACACTCCGAGGTGCAATTATTGTTCCGATTGTTGTGATTCAGAAGTTACAAAAGTTTCTCCACGGTCAGAAAATCATTCTGGAAGACAAATATTTATATGATTGTGCAAAGTATTGGACTTTGAAACGTGAAGAACATGGTGGCCCATTGATCAAACGTCCCGACACTGCTAATATTGGGGCACTAACTAATGACGAGATTGAGGAGAGACTCAATATCCTAGAGTTTATTGAGCACGATGTTGAAAAATTGAAAGAACTGTCTAGTTTATCGCTTCAAAAAGCCCAATTAGAACTACAATCGACAAAGGAACTACTCAATGGAATTGATTTGGTTTACATGCCAATGCAACATATTATCCAAGAGCTTCTGCAACAGTTTCTGAAACATGACAAGGCAAATTCCATAAAATCGGTAACTTTTGAGGATCCAGATATTCCAACAGTTCAGCAGATCATTGACAAAGTGGAATCTCAAGAATATACCAGAGTGAATGAACTAATCACAGATCTCACCAAATTGGATGAATTTGTCACGGAACATTTGGATCCTCATAGTACATTGTACAAACATATCCGCAAGTACTGGAGACGACTCCGTTCGCAATGTTTCGAGAGAGCACGAACTGCAGAAGCAGCAATTTTGAAGGGCGATCTTCGAAAACTTTACCAAGAAACTGAGGCGGACGGATTAGATATCAAAATCCGAGACTAATAGTAAGAATTGAAAATATAATAATATCTAAGATATTTAAAAGTATTGTGTCTGATTAAACCAAGTATATAATAAAACTACCTTCCTTACAACTTGTCGTAGTATTCTTCGTAACCTGGAACGTCTTCCTTCATACCTCTTCTCTTTCTGGTGTTGGTAACAATGTCACCAGGCTTGGTAGACTTGTCAGTTGGGTCACCGTTCATGGTTGCCCAGTGATCGAAGATCATTTGTGGGAAAGCTTGACCACCGGTAGCTTGTCTCAATTCACCGGTGAAACCGAAGGACTCGTTAACTGGCAAGTAAGCCTTGACAGTGAACAATGGAGTACCTGGTCTTTGCTCCTCAGAAACAACTTGACCTCTCTTCTTGTTCAAGACAGAGTAGATACCACCAATAGCGTTCTCAGGACATTGAACCTCAACCAAGAAGACAGGCTCTTGGATTCTTGGCTCAGCCAAAAGCATAGCAGCAAAGGTAGCTCTTCTCATGGTTGGCATGATTTGTCCAGCACCTCTGTGGATAGCATCGGCGTGCAAGGTAACATCCATGATGTTGAATCTGACACCTCTCAAGGTCTCACCAACAATTGGACCTTCCTTAGTAGCCCATTGGAAACCAGCGTTAACGTGGTCCTTGATTTCGAGCAAGTATTGGACAGCCTTGGTTTGGTCAACAACAACGTTTGGTCCGGTACCATCTGGACCGAAACACCAGATCTTTCTGGCATCAGTGACATCCCATCCGTACTCATCGGCCATCAATCTGGCTCTGAGCTTGAAGTCATCTCTGGCGTTAATCTTACCGGTCTCAATGGCTTGAGAAACCTCATCGTCCATTGGCTCAGCCTTCAGGTAGATTCTGTTATGCTTGTTTGGCGACTTCGAAAGAGCAACAATTCTAGATTCGGCCTCAACGGTCTCTCTGTAAGAAACAACTGGAGGAGAGATCTTCAATGGAACACCGGCGTGGTCGTTCTCCAAATCTTGCAAACAAATCTCCAAGTGCAATTCACCAGTAGCAGCAACAATGTGCTCACCAGACTCAGACATCTTACACAAAACACATGGGTCAGACTTGGACAGTCTTTTAAGACCTTCAACCAACTTTGGAAGATCGTTACCGTTCTTAACCTCAACAGCGACCTCGACGACCGGAGAGACAGAGAACTTCATGACCTTCATGTTGTGAGAAGCCTCGTTGGTGGTCAAAGTACCAGATTTGAGCAAGAACTGGTCAATACCAACCAAACCAACAATGTTACCAGCTGGACAGTCGTCAATAGCCTCGACGAATCTTCCCATCATCAAGACAGTTCTTTGAATAGCCTTGACGAACAAGTCATCCTTCTTACCTGGAACGTAGTTAGGACCTTGAATTCTGACCTTCATACCGGACTTCACAGTACCGGCGAAAACTCTACCGAAAGCGTAGAATCTACCCTTGTCAGAGGTTGGGACCATCTTGGAGACGTAAAGCATCAAGTCGGCGGTTGGGTCACAGTTCTTGATAGCAAGACAAGAAGCATCGTCAGCTGGACCTTCGTACAAAGTCTCGGCTCTGTAGAATTGAGCAGTGACTGGAGATGGCAAGTGGATGACAATCATCTCAAGCAAAGCGTCAGCAGCTGGCAAGAATTTTCTCATAACGACCTTCAAAAGAGCCTTACCTTCCAAGTCCTTCTCATCACCCTTCAAGACGATGTCAAGCTTCTCCAACAGGGTTGGGATCTCGTCTTTCTTGAAGTTCATGATAGCAGCGAAAAGTCTGAAGATTGGGTCCAACACGAACATGTTGAAAGCTCTCTCCAAAGGCTGTCCGGAAGCGTCCTTGTCTTTGTTAGACCATTTCTTGGTCTTTGGGTTGAAGTAAGAGTCACCCCACAGTCTCTCCATCATCTTGGATCTGTCGACACCGAATTTCTTGGAGTATCTGAGGGCGAATTGTCTAACGGTGAAAGCCCAACCGTGCAGACCGGAACCGAAAGCAACGGTACCTCTCTCTGGGTAGACTTGGACGTCTCCCAAAACTGGCTCAACGTAGGTGGAGATAATGACGTTGACGGACTCAACAGTTCTAGCGAAAGATTGGTAAAGCTCCTCCTTAGAAATTTGCAATTCCAACATAGCTCTGTCGACCTTGTTAATGACAACGACTGGCTTAATTCTCTCACCAAGAGCTTGTCTCAAGACGGTCTCGGTTTGCACACAGACACCCTCAACACAGTCAACGACAACCAATGCACCGTCAGTAACTCTCAAAGCAGCAGTGACCTCAGAAGAGAAGTCAACGTGACCTGGCGAGTCGATCAGGTTGATCAAGAAACTGTTACCCTCGGTCTTTTGCTTGATCTCCTTGCAGTCCTCCTCTTCCATCTCAGAGTAAAGAGAAATGGCAGTAGACTTGATGGTGATACCTCTCTCTTGCTCGTCCTTTCTAGTATCGGTGAATCTAGCCTCACCGGCCTTGGCAGCAGAGATGATACCAGCCCTCTGGACAAGAGAGTCAGTAAGAGTCGATTTACCGTGATCGACGTGAGCGATAACGGACATGTTACGAACATTCGTAACCTTGTCCATTAACGCTCTGATTTGTTCAACAGTGAAGTTAACTATGGATGTTAGATGACGGAATACCACTACTGAGGTGGCGCAATGCTATACATACCCATTTTTGCTTAATTAGTCGATTGTGCTAACGTTCACAAAAAGAATCAAGATTAATTACCTTGTTACAATTGGCAATCCTAAGAAATCCCACCAGCCTGAAAAAATTTTTTTTTTAGTGTACCAATAAGGAAATGAGCAGGGGACTTACCCGGACTCGGACGGCAGGGTAAGCTTTTTTTCAGGTAGCTCAGGCCATAATCCAGACCATAAAGGCCTGAACCACAAACGAATACACGAACAGGAATTGGGTCCGGATTCGTTTGGATCCTGACGAAAGGTTATTAGCGTCCAATCCGCTTGGAAGCACCACATATCTCAAAGATCTCATCAAGAAGAAGCCTAGAGAAAAGATGGTAATAATGAAGCCGCCGTAAACGACAAAGTAGGAGGAGAACAGGTTCTTGATTAGCATCAGACAAAGGATCGAGATGAACTTGTATCCACTGTAACTGACCAGATCCCATAATTTCCGATTTTTCTGGTTCACGTCCAGAACGTAGAAAGAGATCTTGATGAGACAAATGTCCACCAAGTAGAAGGCCAGTGTCCTGGTGGTGGCATATCCAAGCAATTGGGGGTGGAATGTACCATTGATCCCACTAAACACAGCCCACAACAACACGTACGACACAAACGACATCAACGGAATATACAAGTCTGGCGCGTTGACATCTTCGATCGGTGTAGCGTACATCTCAACGTTTTGCGAAACATCACTAGATCTGACTTGTCTGGTCCATGTTTTGTTTCTGTAAGGAAATAGGATGAGAAACAATTTGTTCAAAACATATTGGTTCGACACCTTAAAGTAGTATTTGATATCCTGACTCGCCACCAGCTGACCAAAGTTCTCCTGCATATACTGATGAGAGGCGTTGAATGCCGATTGACTGAATTGTAGACCCATTTGTGCTGCTGGATCGTTGAAGAATGTATTGATATTTGCTGTGTTTTGTGCGCGCGGTGCGTGGTGGTTGGCATTCATGTACGCCTGGGATTGAAACTGTTGTGCATTGGATGCGACTCCCGCCGTCTGTTGTTTGGGTAACTCTTGCGAGTCGGCGTATGGATTGTACATTGGAAAGAATACGTTTGAGAAAAATATTGGCGGTGTAAAAAAGTAGAATCGGTAGAGGAACTAGCAACACCAGAAGTAAATGGTCATGGAAGACAGACTGAATATTGAATCTTTGTAGCAATGATTCGTGGACTCATTCACTTTTCATCTCATTATATTACGGCCAAGACAACCCCACAATTCATGGATCAATGGTGTTAGGCTTTGATGGGTCCGTCGATCGACGCGACAAAGGAATATAACGCGTCTTCGCGTTTGAAATAATATTTCACGTTTGAAATGTCGGTCACAGCCATGAGACCTCACAGTGCAACGCGATTTGTTAAGAACGAGCGCGACACGGCGCGTACTAACGATGATTACGACAGAATCAACGAGTCTCGTGTCAAGCTACGGCACGAGGCAGTCGAGGAAGCGGATAGGATCGACACGCTCTTTGGGTTTGATCGCTACGACTCAGGTCCAAAACGAGTCGGCTGGCTCGTCAACATGCATGCTACCACTCTTCCAACAACGGAGAACATAGGAGGATGTTCGGGAGTGGACTATTACTTTTTAGACGAAGAAGGAGGCTCCTTCAAAGCTAGTGTCCAATATGACCCATACTTCTTGCTCATTACTCAACAGGATCGCGCGACCGAAGTTGAAGAGTACTTGCGCAAGTTTTTGGAAGGAACACTCAAAAAGCTCACATGGCTCGAGAAGGAGGATCTGGGACAGACTAACCATTTGATTGGCCTCAAGCGGCAACTACTCCAACTTAGCTTCCATGACGTGTCGAGCATGCTGGAGGCCCGTAGACAGCTCATGCCCATCATCCAACAAAACAAGTCCAACAAAAGCAGCAAAGATATTTATCAATCGGTGAATCTCAACTATAACACCTTTATGAAACATAATGGCGAGGAGGTTGAAGTTGAACGCAAGACGGGAAATATTGCCGACCTAATTGAAGACATTCGCGAGTACGACGTTCCTTATCACGTTCGGGTATCCATTGACAAAGATATCCGAGTTGGAAAGTGGTATACTGTTGAAGCTGAACATGGAAAGGTGGTGCTTACTGAACGTAAGGACAAACTTGCATTTGCCGATCCAGTGGTTCTTGCATTTGATATTGAGACTACCAAGGCTCCATTGAAGTTTCCTGACAGTTCTGTGGATCAGATCATGATGATTTCCTATATGATTGATGGAGAAGGATATCTTATTACAAATAGAGAGATTATCAGTGAAGATATTGAGGACTTTGAATACACCCCTACGCCGGAATATCCTGGATTGTTTACCATTTTCAATGAGCCCAATGAAAAGGCACTTATCGAACGGTTTTTCGAGCATATTAGAGACGTCAGACCAACAGTCATTGCTACATTCAACGGAGACTTTTTCGATTGGCCGTTTGTCGAGGCCAGAGCAGCATATCACGATCTGGACATGGCCAAGGAGATTGGGTTTGCCAAGGACAATGAAGGAGAGTATAAGAGCACCTATTGTGTACACATGGATTGTTATCGGTGGGTGAAGCGAGATTCTTATCTTCCTCAAGGTTCTCAAGGTTTGAAAGCAGTCACTACAGTCAAGCTCGGTTACAACCCTACAGAATTAGATCCAGAACTCATGACACCCTATGCATACGAGAGACCTCAACATTTGTCAGAGTATTCTGTTTCTGATGCTGTGGCTACCTACTATCTCTACTACAAATATGTGCATCCATTCATTTTTTCCTTGTGCACTATTATTCCGCTGAATCCAGATGAAGTTCTTAGAAAAGGAACAGGAACTTTATGTGAGATGTTGTTGATGGTTCAAGCCTACGAAAATAGAATCTTATTACCAAATAAGCACACTGACCCGCTCGAAAGATTCTATGATGGTCATCTTCTAGAGTCGGAGACTTATGTCGGTGGTCACGTGGAGTCCCTGGAAGCAGGAGTGTTTCGTGCCGATCTCGGAACAGACTTCAATGTGGATCCAACTGCAATTGACGAAATTCTGGCTGATTTGGATGACGCATTAAAATTCTCTATTGTTGTGGAAGCCAAAAAGAACTTGGAAGATGTCACCAATTACGACGAGATTTACAATGCAATCAAGACCAAACTACTGGAACTCAAGGCTCAGAACAAACGTACAGAATCTCCATTGATCTATCACGTGGATGTGGCTTCCATGTACCCTAATATCATGACGACAAACCGGTTACAACCAGACTCTATGAAAACGGAAAAGGATTGTGCATCGTGCGATTTCAATAGACCAGGAAAAACTTGCGATAGAAGACTCCCTTGGTCTTGGCGTGGAGAATTCTACCCAGCCGAGACAAACGAATACAATATGATCAAGAATGCATTACGAAATGAGCAGTTCCCTCCAAAACGACACGGACTCCCTCCTCGATCTTTTGATGAACTCAGTTATACTGAACAGGTTGCACATATCAAAAAGCGTGTTTCTGACTATTCTAGAAAGGTTTATCACAGAATCAAGGTCACCGAGACCGTGGAACGAGAGGCAATCGTCTGTCAGCGAGAAAACCCCTTCTATGTTAATACTGTGCGCGATTTCAGAGACAGACGGTACGAGTTCAAAGGACTGGCCAAGGTCTGGAAGGGAAAGGTCTCCCAGATCCCAAAGGAAGACAGGAATGCACGAGATGAGGCAAAGAAAATGGTGGTGTTATACGATTCGTTACAATTGGCCCATAAAGTCATTCTTAACTCGTTTTATGGATATGTTATGAGAAAAGGATCTCGTTGGTACTCCATGGAGATGGCTGGAGTCACATGTTTGACAGGAGCCACTATCATTCAAATGGCACGATCTTTGGTTGAAAGGCTGGGAAGACCATTAGAACTGGATACCGATGGTATTTGGTGTATTCTTCCATCGAGTTTCCCAGAGAATTACACCTTCACGCTGAAGAACGGAAAATCTGTGTTTGTGTCGTATCCTTGTTCTATGTTGAACTATCTCGTTCACCAGAAGTTTACCAATCATCAGTATCAGATGCTGGTCGATCCTGTCAGATTGAAGTACGAGACTCATTCTGATAACTCTATTTTCTTTGAGGTCGATGGACCATATAAAGCCATGATTCTCCCAACTTCCAAAGAGGAAGGTAAAGGATTGAAGAAAAGATATGCTGTTTTCAACTTTGACGGTAGTCTCGCTGAATTAAAAGGTTTTGAGCTTAAACGTCGTGGTGAGTTGCAGTTGATCAAGAATTTCCAATCGGACATTTTCAAGTTATTCCTCGAAGGTGATTCCTTGGAAGGATGTTATAATGCAGTGGCCAACATTGCCAATCGTTGGCTGGACGTTTTGGACAGCAGAGGAAAGATGTTGGAAGATGAGGATCTAATTGAACTGATTTGCGAGAACAGAAGTATGTCCAAGACTCTGGAAGAATATGAGGGGCAGAAGTCCACCTCTATTACAACTGCCAAGCGTCTCGGAGAGTTTTTGGGAGAGGAAATGGTCAAGGACAAAGGTCTGGCTTGTAAATATATCATTGCCGATCGCCCAACAGATGCTCCTGTTACAGAAAGAGCCATTCCAACTGCCATCTTTTCTTCTGAATTGTCTGTGAAACGCAAGTACTTGAGAAGATGGCTGATGGATCCATCATTAGAAGACTTTGATCCTCGGAATATTATTGACTGGGGCTACTATAGAGAAAGACTTGCGTCTGTGATTCAAAAGATTATCACGATTCCTGCTGCATTGCAGGGAGTCAAAAACCCTGTTCCTAGAGTGCTTCATCCAGATTGGTTACAGAAGAAGATCAACATCAAGGAGGACAAGATGAAACAGTCTTCCTTAGCGGGCTTCCTCAAGAAAGGTGTCATGGCTGATGTAACCAACAAGATCCAAGATATTGAAGATTTTGGACCTACCACCCCTTCTGGTCCAAAAGTCGGTAAAGTCACGTCAAGAAAACGGAAGCTCGCTAGGGAAACTCCTGAAGAGCTCAAACAACAATTGATGAACCGGACATGTCCCGATCCTCTCGAGGATTATGTTGGATTCCTGGAATTCCAAAAGGTCAAATGGGAGATTCAAGACCATGAAAGACAGCGCAGAAGACGTCTTTTTGGTGATAAAGTTCAGCATAGTAGTAGAACTACTGTTGGAAGTTTGGTCAGGAAACAAGCAGAATCGTATGTGGATTCCACGTGGCAAGTTTTACAGTACTGTGAAAGTGAGAAACCAGGAGCTATCAAGGCATTTGTGTTGATCAATGGCAAGATTCAGACCCTGACTTTCCATATTCCTAAAAAAGTGTTTCTGGAATTCAAGTCTGAAAAGTTCCCGGATACGGTTCTTGCAAACTGCGAAGTCACCAAGGCCCCACAACTTTTGCCAAATGGCCAACAAAGCAAGAATTTGTTCAAATTGGTACTCCCAGAAGACGTTTATCTAAATGAGTTGGAAAAAACAGATGGACTTTTCACTAATTCCAGTGTTTCGGCGATCTACGAATCAAATATCAGAGCTTCTGAACGTGCGATCATCGACTTGGGAAGTTGCGTGAAGTTCGATGATTCTAAGCTTGGAAATCTCGGTAAGTCTTTGGAAAAAGGATTTGATCAAAAGAGTTTACGCTCTGTTGCAACTGAAACATATCTCACGAAATTTTCGAGCAGTATCATCTACTTGCTCCATGTTCCATCAAACTCCTACGAGATCTTCACTCTCTTCAACCCTGCAACTGCTGGTGTTTCTGTGTTTGTTTTGAAACCAACGATTTCCGCTCAACAACTTCCAACAAACATGAAGACACTATACCAGGAGCTTTTTGACGAAAAGCTCAAAGATAGCCATCCAAATTTGATCAAATATGAACGAGAAATGGAATTTGACGTACAATACTTCACTGATTCGGCCAAGTTGTACAAGAAACTGAACTCGAAAATCCTCGGCATCGAAGACCATAGTGCATCCAAATCTCTTTTGATTCTCCAATCTCCATACACAGCCAAGCTTTGCAAGACACTTTCTGCCACCAGTCAACTGCCATGTCTAAAAATGGCTTCTGGAGAAATTCATATCAACTCCCTATCGTGGCATTCGCTCATCATGAAGAGAATCATCAACCATTATCTTACCCTTGCTGGATGGCTTCAAAAAATCATTGCACTCGCCAAATACAGCGATATCCCATTGTGCAATCTTCAGATTAACAACTTGGGATACATGATTGATATTGAGTACGCTCGAAAGCTGACCCAGGCCAATATCATTCTTTGGTGGTCACCTAACCCAGCACCGGATCTCGGAGGCCTGGAGAAAGATGCATTAGTTATCGACGAGTCTTTTGAGTTTCCAGTGATAAACAAATCTGAGGTCTACGAAAGCGTGTGTCTGGAGCTCGAGGTGCGCAATCTCACCATCAATACCGTTCTCACATCATCATTGATCAATGAAGCAGAGGGTGTCTTTAGTACTACCGATCCTAATGCTGAAGGAGGTGCTTTCGCTGAAGATTCGTTTTCAGGCCCAGCATTGGTCGTTCTGAGAGGTCTGGTTAGAGGATGGTGGGATGACGCTATCAAAAACAATGCTGAAGCAGATTCAATTGCACATGGATTTGTGTCGTGGTACCAAGATGCTTCGTCATACTTATACGACTCTTCATTACATTATCATGTTCACAACCTGACCAAGAAGTCTTTCATTCAGCTACTGGGTGAATTCAAGAAAATGGGCTCCTCTGTTGTTTTTGCTGACCGCAATAGAGTTATTGTTCAAACCACAAAAACTGCTGTCGAGAACTCATATGCTTACAGTCAATATATGTTGACTACAGCCAGAGCCAGTCCACTATTCAACTATTTGGATCTTGAGGTCGTGAAATATTGGGATATGCTTGTCTGGATGGACAGGTATAATTACATGGGTAGGTTCTGCAGCGAGATTCAAGAGGCTGAAACCCAGAAGTTGGAAGCCATCTCCAAATGGCAAATCAGAGACTATTTACCCCCAATTTTGCATACAGAGTTTGATGACTGGACAACAGTGTTCCTGGACTCTCTCATCAAGCATAGAGATCAATCCTTGAAAGATCTATCTCAATCTCAAATAACTCAACTGTCTCCGGATAGAAGGGCCATTCTGAAAAATCTTAAAGGCGTGAAGGAGGAAAAAGATGGCGATCCAGAAGACGTGGCCACCATTATGAACGGATTCTGCGAAATGTTCAGGGTTCCATTACAAAAACGGATCCATACATTGATTAAGAAACAAAACGAAGTTGGTCTTGATCCAAGAATCATGGACCAATACCAATTCCCAACAATGCCAGGATCGTATTTCCAGCTCTCGAATCCTACTCTGGAGCTGGCTAAATACCTATGTCACATCTTGAGTCTGTCAAAAAGCAGAAATCTGGAGGTTCGTCTTTTGCGAAAAGAGATCATGGATCTGTTTGAGATCAAGGAGTTTGGGAAGGAAGGTTTGTTTGTGAATCCGTCTGCTTCGCTGGTGCTTCCACAGATTATTTGCAATTATTGCAACTACATCAAAGATATTGATGTTTGTAAGGATGATCCAGCCTCAATTTGGAGTTGTGAAGGATGTCACAAGTCATACAACAAACTGTTGCTTGAAGAAAAGCTTATTTTTGAATTCAACAGATTGCTATTCAAGTTCTTAACCCAGGATTTGAAGTGTGCTAAATGCGGAAAAATTAAAGATAAAGAAATCATGGCTCACTGTTCGTGTTCTGGAACATGGACACATTCCATTGACAGAAAAGAAGTCGTGACCAAAACCAGACTCTACAAAAATGTTGCTATTGCTCACGATCTTAAATTACTGTTGGAAATCACTGAAGAGAGCATATAGATATTTAAAAAGAAGATAATTTGCAACCATTATAGTAGGATTGGAAAAATTTCTGCACCACTGCATTGTTTGCAAGGGCCGGTTTCTTGATGAGACCACCTTTGCACCAGTCTTCGAGTAGTTTCTCACTGACTTTGTTGCAGTGCTGAATTGCTCCTGGATCGGTCTTCAGAATTCCTTTCATCACTACTCCTGGGAATTTGAAATTTTGTTTGAATGACATGGTCTGCGAATGCGTGTACTCAGGCGAGGCAACCAATTGAAAGCTTGTGGTGTAGAAAAACTGCGGAATAATGAATTTAGCACTTGAGGAAACAAAAATCGACTCATGATTATCTTTCACTTGCTTTCTCTGTTCGTACAACTTATCCAGAATGGTATAAATGTTAGAGTCCAAATAGTCCTTGATTTTGAATTGATCCTGATTGTATGTTGAAATGTCCTCATAACTGATCAAACAGGTGTCACTGTGAAAAACGGCTAGGTCTCTGAAGAACTTTAGTACCCATAATGTTTGAATATGATAGCCACCACGCATAAGCATTGCCCAAAGAATCTTATCATAAAGCGTGACAACGGATGGATCATCCAAAACTTTCAGGTTCAATGCTCGAGTATAGTGACTTATCATACACTCGAGATGCATATCGTCCAGTTTCTTCAAATTGGTCTGTGTTCGGAACTCACGTCTGTACTCTTTAGATTTGCTCACAGCGAGCCATTCGTTCAACTTTCCAAGAGCAAGATGGATCCAATCATACTTGATTGGCAGCTTGGCTTGTCTAGCTGTCAGATAGTACTTGTTCAGGTTTTGGACTGATGACATAAGTTCCACTGTCAAGAGAGGAAGATCCTCCAAATGTGCGTCTTGGCCTCTGATCAAACTGAGAACCGAATAAAAAGCTGAGTAGACTCCACAAGAAGTACTCAACATGCGCATTCTTTGACGGTCCTGCTGGGAGAAACGGGCCATAGCAGGTTTTTCGGCACCGCTAAATCCCTTCATACAGCATACTTTGGCCAACAAGTCGCTCACCACGACAAGCTCGGAAAATTTGGCTTTGGACCCTTCATAATTTTTCTCCACAAACATTTTGCAACCAAAAATCAACCGATCTCTCATTTGGAATTCAAAATTGTCGAGAAAACTGGAGATCGAGCCGCCAGCAGAATGATTCTTACGAATCATCATCATCAATTTAGGGAAACTTGATGGAAGTTCGAACTCTTCAACTTTCAGCATAAAACATCTCAAGACTTGTTCTAGCTTTGGAGAACTGAACAGACACTTATAAGTAGCCAAGTCGGGAAATTTGCATAGCTCAATCATAAGGGAATTCAGAAATGCATCTAGCATGGTTTCATCTTCTTCAAGAAGATCTATCTGGTTTAAAAGCCTCTCCAAATTACACGCAACTGTATATTCTTGAGCCAATCTGCCAACATATGGATTTTTGGAGCCCAATTTGGGATCCGCCACTTTTAATTTGAGATCGTCCAATTCCTGACGGAACTTATCTTGAATTGACAGCTCAGAGACCATTGATCTAAACGTTCTTTCCTTATACCGGATGATTGATCCAATTGAACTTGAGCTGTTGGAATGTTCATATTCGAAGTCGGCCAATTTGGATTTCAAATAGGTAACCAAAGTGATATCGACATCTTTTGCAATTTTGGAGTGCAGCAATGCTTCACGGAAACAATGGTAAGCGCTTTCAATCTCCTGAAAGTTCAAAAATACGTCGCCAACTTGTCTAAGTAAGTTCGTTCTCTCCGAGACTGTGGCCAGACGAATTACGTTCGTTAACTCTCTTGCTGCTGCTCTTTTCCTGCCAAGCACCATCAAAGAAAATGCAATATCCAACCGCTTTTGCTGGTCAAAGTCAGGATCAAGTAAAGCCATTGGGTTTAAGTCGCCAAGTGTCGAGTAAGCAAAATCCTGTTCCACTAAAGATTTGTGGTTGGGAGGGCCCTGATTAGAGGCCGAAAAAAGGCTCGTGGCAGGATGAATCCGCTGATACGATCCAGTACTGATATCACTCATAGCAAAGGTAGCAGTATGCTAGCCAGATAGTGTGTTCTTGCAAAGAAGATGTAGTTGTACTAAGTCAAGCGCTGCCTATCCCGCTCCCAAAAATGTATACACGCTGTACACCATACACCATACACCTTGCTCCTCTAATTTTCACAGCCTGATAACTCCTGTTTTTTCTTACTCCTGTTTATGGCACTTGGAGCGCTTCATGAAGAGATGCCATCCCAGGAGCACAACTCTAGCTCTTCAAATAGCCAGATGATATCCAGTACTATAGAATCCCATAAAACAAGCTTAAGTACTGACAAATTAAAGCATCTGGACCATAGTTTGACGCGAAAGGGTCCCGTTACTACACTTGATGATTTCCAATCTCGCAAGGTTCGGAGCGATACAGAACCTGCTTTAAAGAGGCGCAATCTGATGGTTGCTTCTGCCGGAAAGGTGAGCTCTACGCAAACCTTGGACGATTTAAAGATTAACGAGTCTCCTCTTGCACTTTTACAAAACATGAAGAACCCGTTTGAGGATTCACCCGATTCGACAAGCACTCCAGCGAGGACCGGAAAAGTACACGATTTTACACCGTCACAGCTGAGACGGCGCACCTCAGGGACTTCTAAGGACACTGCAAATATATTCAAGCGAATGAGAGAGCACGTTCCTGATGCGTTTGAGTACGATACAGAGGTCGGTTTGGTTTTGAACGAGAACACCGAAGGAGATTGGAACGATGATTCTGGAACATCTCTGAACCTCCATACGGGATATTTAAATATATTGGGGAAGTACGACGAAGGAACGACTGCTGATACTTCACCTCCTACCCAGGTGGATGGACAAATAGACAACGAAGTCAACCAGCGAATTCGTGAGAAAGAGATGGCCAAAGCAATGGATGAAACTGAATATTCGTATCTGAACAATTATGTCGAGAAGCGACAATCCCAGACGGGAAGTGGTGGCAAGCCTTCTGATTTGCCCAGTTCTGGTGAGATCTCAACGACCGCTACATCTAAAGATATTCAGGTCCCAGGAACAGCTGAGAAAAGTCGCATGGGTATTTTCTCGAACAGCAGTCCAATCACTAAGAAGTATAATGGGAATGATCGCAACGTTCGCAGCATCAACGAGAACGCAGACTTCAACGATGAGATTGTTAGTTCACAGAGCGTGTTCTCCCAAATTTCTAGCAAGAAGCAAACCAACGACCAGTGGTCGCATAATATCAATGAGCCCTCGTCCCAAGAGGTGAGCGATTTCGAAGACGACAAAAATCAAATTAGCCAGACTCTAAAAGTTTCCGATTCGCAGGAAGACCGTACCCAGCAAGAGCTTCGGCAAATTGTTGATCGCCTATCTCAAAGCTCTCAAAGGAGCTCTCAAAGGGAAGAAGGCTATATATCTTCAAACCCTACTGCTCAGCTGCCATCTCAATCCGTGCCGACGGTGAAAAGTTTTGAAAATGCGGAAGAGGTCAACTCGGAGGGAGAAAACAATGCTGCTACTCTTTCCCAAGTTGCATACACTTCGAGTTTGTTATTACGGCCAAAACGTACACTCAAGAGTCCGAGGAGATTATCTCCCAAAAAAGCTGCGAGACCTGCTCCGCCCATCATTATGTTGGACGATAGTTCGCGAGACTCTTCGAGGAACAATTCTGACGATGAAAACGATCATCATCATATATTTGATATGTCAGCCTCGACAGCAGAGCGAGAGATCAAGGACAGCATGAACGAGACTTTGATGAATGCTGCTTTGGATGCAAATCATATCGGCGAGATTTTGACCGCAAGATCATACAGCGAGGAGCTGGTTTCTCCCGCTTTTGAGAAGGCCAGTCAGATTGACAGTCAGATTAATAGTCAGATTCAAAGTCAGGTTCTCCCTTCAGATATCTGGAGGGCTGACGAATCTCACAAAGTCTTCGACATCAACGACATTCTATATACCAGATCGGCATGGATTACTTTTGACAATTTAAGGCTACCATTCTGCATCAAAAATGTCACTAAATATCAGGACGACTCAGGAAGCACTAAGTATTCAATCCTGGTCGCAAATTCTCAAACCAACGAGACCGTGGATCATATCAAAATCTTTGCTCCCATTTCTATCAAAAACGGAGACCTGGTGAAGTTGTTTGAAAACAGATCCAAAACTTACAGAGTCACTGGTTTACAAAACGATTCTTCACATAAGAATAGTGTTTGTTGTATGCGTGGCTTTAATCGCGTTTTTCTACGGGATAAGAACAATGATAGTGAAGAATTTAGTGTTCTCCTGGAGGAGATATACCTGACGGCTGCTTTGTCTACGAAGGTCAAATTCAAGATCTTTGATGATGAAGAGTACTTCAAAAAGTTCCTCTCTAGTCTGGAAAGCCAAGACGTTGCTACTATACGGAAAAGCACTCCACTAATCAAAGGTTTACCATTTGGTGGTTGTGTTTTTGCTATGACTTCTGCATCCCCTTCAGAAGGTGCAGAGAACTCCAAATTGCGCGATATCATCCTTTTCATTGAGCAGAATGGTGGTTTGGTGATTGAAGACGGATTTCCCAAACTTTTCAATATTGAGGAGAAGGGTGTGTCTCCAAGCACATCACTAAGCAGGCTCCAATTTGCTGCTTTGATATCACCAAAACACGTGAGAACGCTGAAATATCTGCAATCGTTGGCTCTGGGATGGCCCATTTTGTCCAGTTCATTTCTGGATGATTTGATGTTGGACCCTACAAAGCTGGGAAACTGGAAAAGTTTGTTTCCAAGCTACATTCTTTCAGCTGGATACAGCACAATTCGAGATTGCATTTTGAACTCTAACATATATCCGTTCATGCGGAATTTTCATGAAGGGAAATGCCTATCCGATCAGATGGGATTGTGTCCAATATTGGAACACACAGAAATCGTAATTGATCGCAACAACTTGAGTGTTGGAGCTAAGGACCTTGAGTTTCTACTCAAAGCACTTAGTTGTCGAAACCTACGATTCATCAGAGAGGTGAGCTTTTCAGAGATAGCTAAAATGACAGACAACTGTTTACTTTTCACCGGACTGGACAAACGCGCTTTGAATTTACAGATTCACGTCAAGTCCAAAAAGCCAGATACAGGCATTCCGCGCGAGTTCGACCTTTCAGTAGTTGATTGGGAATGGCTGGTGCAATGTATCATTGCATCTACTAAGTTCGAGCCAACTCTACGACTCAGAGTAGCTAAGCGCAAATAAGCGATATATCTATCATGTATTTAGATGCACACTAGTATTACAATAGTTGGACAATAAGAACAAACACACTCATCAGGAAAGAGAGAGAGTAAGCAGAGACTTTGGTGGCAGCCTCAGCTCTGTGCGACGTCGTATACGATCCTGATGCCGATGCTTGAGAAGAGGATGATTGCGTGCTGATCTGTGGATGGGAACCTGTAAGGTACACTTCACCACCAGAAATGAAGGCCTGAGTAGAGCCAGTCACAGCATTATCATTTTGGGAGAAAATGGTGAGCGTCATAGTACCGTATTCAGAGATTTCGTTTGTTTGTGCCAGAGGGATGTTGTGAGACAGCATTGGGTACAAGGTCTCGTTCTTGAAGTCCGGATTGTCGTTGTAGTTAGCAACGGCCAGTGTTCGGAAGTCGTTATTGACAGCGAGATAGATGTTTCTTAAGAAGGGCAAACCTAACATTGGATATCCGAGTGAGTTGCTAGGGAGGAAGGCGAGAGCACAGACGGTGTCACCATTTTCGAAGACCAAATCGCTGCCATCCTCATTCTTTTGTGGATAGAGAACCGTGCTGATAGGCATATTAACTGTGAGATTTCCTAAACCAATGTCGATGGTACCAACAGACCCCACATCACATGCCACTAGCCAGACACCTAGGGAAGCGGCATAATACGCATTCAATTCTAATGCTAACTCGATAAGCGTCGAGTACGGAATGAAATTGTACAAGACTCTCGAATCAAGTAGGGCAGGCACCGGGTATGTTCCTGTTTTGTTTCCGTCGGAGTAGGAAAGGGAAAACTGCGCTGACTCGCCGCTCGAGGAAGTAACACCTATACGTGAAATAGGCAGCACGGGAAGAGAATTGGTCCAGCCATTGTCATAAGTAATAAACTGATCGCTGTCGTCGGCAACAGGGATGAAATCGAATTGCACGAAATCTCCAGAAACGTATGACGATGACACTCCTCCCAGAATCAACAGAGGTTCTGTTCCGTTGCTTCCTATCGTCACCAAAGAGTATGAATTCGTGTCCACAAGCTGTAATTGTTTAAAACGTTCGATAAAATTTGAGCTTGGGTCATCCGGAGAGATTCCGAGCCCCAGACCTCCAGTGGAGACAGAAGAATCGTTAGCCCAGATAAACAGTGTATCTGTCATGCCTATTGTGTAAGATTCCGAGGTCCCGTTATCATAAGCGTCCAACACGTTGAATGTAAAGTCGTCCTCAACATAATTTCCATAAACTCCGATATAGTCTGGTGACATCCTGGCAGCATATGTTGAGTCTTCGAGTGAATCGACTTTGTAATCTCGCATCGACCAGAAGGAGCCACTAGAAGATTCATTTAATTCATATGCTCCCACAGGGGCGCAGAAACTAGTATCTGTGCTAGAGGCAGAGCTCAACGTAGAGGAAGCAGAGACCGATGTTCTTGACTCGGAAGGACAACTGGTGAAATTTCCGTTACCAGGGAGCCATAAATATCCGTTTGCGATATCTAAGCGGACTTCGATCGTCTGTTTTGGCGAGCCCACCTCAAGCGTGTAGTCAAAGGCTCTATCCTCTCGCGCAGTCAACGCCAACACAGGAAGCCAATCTACAGTTCGGAATGGCTGTTCAGACGAACTGGTCGCAAGGGCTGTTGTAGACACCACCCAGAGTAAAGCTAGCCAGTCTAACATGCTAAAAGAGCATACACGAAATAAAATTTCAGATTTAAGATCAAGAAATTTATTAGGGAGTGCACGAAGTGCTAAAAAAAAAGAAGGTTGAGCATCGGCGATCTATAATTACACCATGAGACCGACTTTGTGCCGCGGAATTAGGCAACCGTTAAAATTTTAACAACAAAGGAATGGCGGTAACATGTGCAAACAATAAATTTAGGAGTTCCATATTGTGATCGAATAACCGAACCCAGTGCCATTTTTATCCGATAGTACTTAAATAGGAAATTGGGCTAAGCCACATTGAGAAGAGTTCCTATTGAGACAATAGCTATTGATTTGATGTATGAAGATATACCTATAACTCTACATAGCATATCCCGTATACGCAAACGATTGATGGGGCCGGGAGTAGGGATCCGGAGGCATATCGTGTGCTCCAGTAATAAAAACGTAAGGCGAATTCTCGGAATCTAGCGACAGATACTCATCCTCCTCGACAACAGGGACAGGAGGGACAGGAGGGGCAAGAGCAGCAGGAGCGTAAATAAGTTGAGGCGGTGGGGCGATGAAATGTGGCATTGGCGTTGGCACAGCATGCGGACCGTGCAAGACTACCATTTGCGGTGGGAACCCCAACACCTGCGGTGAAGGAGTAGATGTTAGTGACAACGGAGATTCTGTGAACGGATGTGGGGTGTGGGCAACCATATGGTTATGAGCCTCGGGCACATCGAGAAGTTTAGAATGCTTTCCAGTCTTGCGTCTTCCTGCCTTCGTCTTCTCGATGTGATCTCTCGGCAAGCCTGTACACAGACCTGTTTCAATGTGACGTTCAACCCAAATCTCGTTATTCAAAAATTCCTCGCCACATGAGCCACACCAGCCTTTCACTCCGGTCCGCTTACCAGAGCGCACTCCTTTCGGATATTTGAAATGTCTTGCCTTCATGTGGGTTTTATACGTGTCTCTTCTTGAAAACCCTCCACTTATATGACATCTGCGGTGAGCTGTCTGACTGTAGAACGGACACTTGTACGCCTTCTCTACGGAGTGCTTCTTGAAGTGTCTAGTCAGATACCCTTTGATCTTGAATTGCGCATCACACTCTGTGCATTTGTACACTTTTCCTGATGGAGTAGTAGATCCATCACCCTCTGGTGAGGAATCTGAAGTCAAAGAATCATTAAGTAGGCTGGAGTTGGAATTAGAGGACTTCACGGAAGACACCGGAGACAGTGCAAGGAAGTCTTCCGACTGAGACTCTATACGGCGAACAGCAGACACAGGTTGTTTCGTGTCAGATTCAGGGGATAACTGATGATCCACAAGTCTGAATTCTAGCTCCCCTTCATTATTTCTAAAAGAAACGAATTCAGCCTGATTAGTGCTGCATACTTTCAGATCTTTGGTAGTCAGATTCTTGAATATTTGATGTGTAGGTGGAAATAGCGTCTCTTTCACACCACTTGAACTCTTATGATGTTTTGAAGTAGTGAACTTCCGTTGAGGCAAAATTGTGTCAACTAATGCAAGTAACAACTGGAAAACATAGAGCAACATACCCCCAAAATAATCGACAACTCTAGGGGCAACAAAGTGTCGCTTGATAATCATAGTTAACAGAATCGGTCTCAGTTACCTGGATACTAAATTCAACGTCAGATCGATGTATTCAAACTTTAGAGGTCGACTTTGAAGTGGTCCAATGTATTTTTTTTTTTTTTTGCGGCCAATCGCAATTTGCAACCCCACATCTGTACACCAGCAAACAAACGAATATCACAGGGTATTAGGCGACATCGCCAGAGTAGATGGAGTTTTAAAGAGGTATGCAATAGAGCTAGCTCACTTATGTATACCTTCATATATCTAATCGACAGTGTAAAGATTCCAAATGGCTGGACTTTATCATATTGGTGACACGACTTGCCAGCTATAGCTTCCTCAAATGTATGGCATTCTACGGCTTAAAATTGATTACCTCATCCGGGTTTGTGATTGTTGGCAATTTTAGATCTGCTTTATGAACAACTCCGACGTGCCAATGGATAGGGATATATCGACGTCATTGTTGAATTCGGACTCTGCCCATAAAAGCAAAGATTCGAGAAGACGAAAGAGTTCTCTCACAGTGCAAACGGGCAATATATTGGCTCCAGAAGAACTTATTGAATCCTCTTTGGGAAAAGTCATTACCCAAGCTCACAGACGCTCGCATTCGAATAACTCACCACTTCAGTCTCGCAACATTTCAAATCCAGACCCAATGAAACCAACTGAGGACGCTTTCACTTCCGATTTACTGCTTTCGCCCACTCACGCTAGCTTTTCACTACCAACTTCGAGTTCAAGAACGACAACATTCCCCTCGTTGTCGCCAGTTGCCACAGCATCTTCGGACACAAGTGGATCAGGTTCGGCTTGGACTCAAATAAGGAAAGCGTACCCACATCTGGGAATCACTATATTCTCTATTTGCAGTTGGTATTGTTTTTCCCTTGGAATCTCTTTATACAACAGATGGATGTTCTCCAACAAAAATCTCGACTTCTCATTTCCGATCATCATCACCTCATTTCACCAATGCATCTTGTTTATTCTCAGCATTTGCACTCTTGTCATGATTCCCCGCTTTCGACTAGACCACCAACAATATCAGAATCTACCAGAATCGGAACAACTCATGGGCAATGTGGATCAGAATGATTCCAGTGAGGAGTCCAATGGCATGGCAGAAATAAAAGAATCACCAAGTTTTGGATACTCAATGCCAGTTAGAGAGTATGTCACCAAGATTCTCCCTTGCTCCATTGCTTCTGCAGGAGACATAGGACTCGGTAATACTGCTTTTCGGTTTATTTCTCTCTCCCTATACACAATGATCAAAACGTCATCACTTGTTTTTGTGCTACTATGGGGAGTGGTGTTCAAATTAGAGAGAATGACTTGGAGGATCCTCACAATTGTTCTCATTATGACTTTTGGTGTGATTACGATGGTTTGGGGTCAACACGAAGATACTCCATCCACTCCCCCTGCAACTGAAAGTGCCCTCAACGTGGGAGATATTGTTCCTGAACCTGATTCAACGCCTCTCCAATCTTTGGTGAGAAGGTTTATTTCTCGGGAAGTAAAGGCTGCTCACTTGATATTCCTCGGGTGTATTCTGGTTTTGGGATCTGCATGCATGTCTGGTCTTCGTTGGGCTTTAACTCAAATCATGCTGAAGAAAAACAAGCGTACTACGAATCCGATCCTAACCATCTTGTACCTTTCACCTGCAATGAGCATCATACTATTGGTCATTGGATGTTTAGTGGAAGGGATGCCCTCCTTCATTGCAAGTCCGATTTGGGAGGAGAAGGGGTTCGGTCTCACTTGCATATTGATCATTATTCCTGGTCTCTTAGCTTTTTTCATGACACTCTCAGAGTTTGTGCTCCTTCAATACGCTTCGCTTCTTACTTTGTCGATTGCAGGAATCTTCAAAGAGCTGCTTACCATATTCACATCATGGATGCTGTTCAATGATAAGTTGTCGCTCATCAACCTTGTTGGATTAGCCATCACTCTGGCAGACATCGTTTGGTACAACATCTACCGCTTTGAACAACTTCAAAGTGACAACCTTGCAAAAAACAAGATCAGTCCACGCACCTCGCTTGAAAATGAGTTACGCAGAAGGGCCAACCTGGATATTGAATTAAGTGAATTCACCAGGTAAGTACGTGCTTTGGTATTTATAGAAATAAGTACGCATTCTATTGAATATCTTACCATGATTTGGCATAAAGCAAAGTTTGCTGCCGATCCCAATCACTTACGTCCATCTATTGAATCTAATTCTAATTCTTCAGTCATCAAACTCTCAGAGTCTTGACTGGAACTTGAAGAAGGAACATCTTTTGTAGCTGATTGCTCCAGTCTGTAGAGATTGTACCAAACGATATCTCCCAGAGTAATCACAATTCCAAGCATGTTGACCAAGTTCAACTGATCACCGAAAATTAACCAACCCAAGAAAATCGTGATCAACTCTCTGACAATACCTGCAATTGACAAAGTAAGCAAAGGCGCATATTGCAAAATGATAAATTGAGACAAGGTCATGCAGAAGGCAAGTAAACCTGGGAACAAAAGCAAAGCCAGAGTTCCAAACACACCATAAGTCTCCCAAACCTGAGAACCCAAGAAATTATCCAGTCCCTCGACTTGCGATCCCATCAAAATCAAAGCAATGCACATAGCTGGAGATAGATAGAAGATGGTCAAAATTGGGTTCTTAGTGTATCTGTTTCCACGCAGAACAATCTGAGTCAAAGCCCATCTCAATCCTGACATACAGGATGCTAGAAGGACAAGGAAACATCCAATAACCAATCCGGAGGCAGAATTCTTCAACGTACTGATAGCTTCAGATGCCTTGTTAGCAGCACCGTATATGGCGTTGCTCGATCCTTCAGATCCTGCTGGAGCTTGTGCATCTGCGTTATCTTCTTCTCTAACACCAAGGTACATGATTGCAGCTCTTTTAACCAGGTGTTTCACCAACTTGATCCTCATTTCTTCAGCCTCTTCCTCAACAGCAGTGGTCTCATTTTCAGAAGCAGGCTCTCCTTGTCCATAGACCATCATCATCACTGATCCTGTCATGATAAAAGTAATCATGCAGAGTTTCAAAGTCACCCGTTCAAGTCTAAGCAAGAACCCCCAAAAGAGTGTGAAAATGAGGACGGCCGAGGATTTCAACATCGTGTATAAAGAAATCGTGATGTATTTCAACGATGAGTTTCCAAGGCCAATATCTCCAGCAGATGCAAGCGCACAAGGCAAGATCTTGGTGATGTAGACTTTAGGATTAATGAAGTAACTCAAACTCTCTGGAGTCGAGGTCGAACCCTTGGACGGATCAACATAGTTCAATCTGAATCTAGGCCAGAATGTCAAAGTAGTACAACTGAGAAAGAAGAGAATGAACTGGTGGCATGCAGTGATCAACACTGGGTACTTGAAATTCAAGGTTGGGTCAGAAAACATCCATTTGTTGTACAATGAAATCAGCAAACTGAAAGTAAACCAAGATCCAATGGCTGTCAGCACAATTCCAATGTTTGGAACGCGCTCTTTGAGCTCTGAGTAAGATCTCGGTATTTGGACCATCGTGGCTAAAAAGATTTAAAGAAACATCTTAGCTGTCCCTTAATTTATTAGAGGGGGTACACTACTTTGATCTTCTTACGCAAATCTTACACTTGGTACTATTATATTACCGATCGCCTATTCAGCCCCATCCCAAACGGTTCACTGCGAAGGGACAATAGGCAGGACCATGTATGATTTACTGTTCGTGCAATTAATTTGAACCCTTTGATGATGTAAACTGTTTTGGGAGCAAAAACGCTTGGCGATGCAAAAGAAAGAAATCCTGCTTGCCAAAAAAACTTTCCTGGTTCGATCTGATTTTAAAAACCGGATTCCTGCGGCTCATGCCAAAATCATACCATTTTATCGTACCACTTTTAATTAATAAAAATGACCTAGTTACCATCTGAAATGAAGTTCTCATAAACTTTGTGATATCAACAAGAACAGAGAGAATCTCATTATTGACTTCCAAGATAAGGATGTCTATCTTTGATTTTGATCCTTACGACAACATTATCTCTTCCTTCAATGAGGAGAGACCAGTTGCGCCAACATCTCAGACTTCATCCTATGATGATGCGGGGTTACCTGCAACAACTGACTTCAATTTTGCTGACTTTGACGATGTCATGAACACCTACCAGTCCAGTACAATGTCTCCCTACTCCAGCGGATCTTCCCCTGAGGTTATGATGGCTCAAGATTTCAATCCTCAAAAGAGCAATCAAGCGAATGTTTCCTTACCAATGAAAGACTCTTCATCTGGATCAACTATTATGAGGTCACCGAACCCGCCATCATTGCCCACTACTCGGACAACTTCAATCGAATCATCCGATCCAATTTTTAAAATTGAGGAAGCAGACGTCTTCAAAATGAATCGTAGGAAACAAGCAATGAGTAAATCACTGGAACATGGGATATCCAAAAACAAGAAGTACAAGTCACCTCACAACATTATCGAAAAGAAGTACCGTACGAATATCAATACCAAGATTGTGGATCTGAGAAATTGTGTTCCAGCGCTCAGAATTTTGGTAGCAAGAGAACACAACCACCACACAAGTTCTGACAAAGTTGAAGACTACGATGATGATTATGAAGGTGATGGTTACACAGATGATGAAGAGAAATTGGACGGTCTCGAGCCGGCCAGAAAACTCAACAAAGCGACTATTCTATCGAAGGCGGCTGAATATATCAAGCATTTGGAATGGAAAAATAGTCTGCTCATGAAACGTAACGAGCGGTTGTTGAAAATGCTTAGAGGTGAGTCAAATTCCAACTTGCACTCTGTTTCTGAGTCGCCGGATGAGTTGATCAGTCAGTTCAATAGTGGGTCAAGTAACACCTCGTCTCCAAATCAGTACAATGTGTCTCCAGCGACAACTTATCCTCGTCATTCTACATCTTTCACAGAGAAAGCAATGATAGGCGGCATGACTTGTATGTTAGGAGCTTCTGCTTTTGAAGATGTGTCATCCTCAGCATCAGGCAGAAATGGCTTATTTTCTGTGCCGATTTTTGCTTTCTCCACGACCAACAGCACTGCCTCGTTTAACACGGAACTATTGCGACTCTTCTTGGGTATTGCAAAACTGCTGCTATGTCTATCATTGTTCCACTCATATGTTGTGATGCCGTTGTATCGGTCAAAGAAGACAGGCCTGCACCCGATGAAGGTCTATCGCCGCATCATCAACACCACCGCCGCAGATATGGGAAGCTTGTTATCTTCATCAAGACCTTCCAGTTTCTATTATGCCATCTTGAGCTCATTTGCATTGCAAAACACTGCTTACAATCTGCTGTTGAAATCCCTACTCCTCAAGAAGTGTGAACAAAGAACTAATTCCAGTTTATTGACGAAGTTTGTGATAAGACCATTGGGAATCAAATTTTGGGAGGATTCTGCTCGTATTGCTGATGATCGCAAACTCAAACTTATACTCGAGAACACATCATTCGATATGCTGGACACGTCATTTATTGTGAGGAGTACTAAGACTGACTTGGTGACTGAAATGTTGAGTTCGCTAAATGCTAGTCTTTTCCAATCGTCGCTCGAAAAGATGATCCACTATAGCACATTACAAAGAAACCTTGACAAAGAACATTCTAATGAGACTGAACTCTCACTGACAATGACCAAGGTTGAGATTGACAAGCAACTCCAGAAGATTGCAGAAATTTCGAAACTCTTGGGTCAAAGGGACGATAGGCGCGCTATTGTGAAGTTCCTCTTAAGGCCAACTAAACCTAATCTGGACGAGGCCTTTGACGTCTGTGATATCGACGAAGGACTTGAACTCGGACTCATCTGCTGTGTTCTCAAATTCCAGCTCTTGAATTGTCCCGATAACTACGATTTGGTGCTAAATTGGGTGTCAAAACTGTCGCTACCAGATTTCACGAATGGAACCGAAATGACAATGTTCCAGTTTGTCTCGCTTTTGAACGTGCTGGATCAAATTAGTTTCTCATATCTTGAAAATCTCAACCAGTTGCATGATAGCAATGAGGAGAAAGTCAGTCATCTAGGAAATGGGTTGGCATCTAGTGGTGTCAGCTCAAAGTTCAACATGAAAATGCTGAATATCGTGGCACATATGAGAATTTTTGCGGGAAGTGAGTCATTCAGGGCTCCAGTTGAGTGTAAAGACCAGCTGGCCGATACTTTTATAGGGCTTATCGAGAAGCTTAATGGCTTCTAAATTAATGTTATTACTCTTTATTGCTATATATCTTCGCCAAAGCTAATCCTTACACCAGTTAAACTTTCCATAGTTTCGCGAATTTCTGGACAGCTAACAAATCAGCATCAGTCCATCAGAACTGAGACTTGATATTTGCAGTCGGTGAGCCCTCACTTCTCTTGTCTTATCTCCTATTGTACACACTCGCACAATTGTTGATTCCAGCAACTAGTTCGGAGGAAAAATGTATCCGTACGGAAGTCAACAACAATTTGGTGCTGGTTATCCGCAACAAAGCGGGTTCAATAACTGGACGAACCAACAGCAACAGCCTGCCGCATCTCAGCAGCAGCAATACATGCCTCAATCTCTTCAATCACAACCCACTGGTTTTGGTTTCCAATCACAGCCAACTGGCTGGAATACTCAGCCACAGCAGTGGAACAGCCAGTTTCAGCAACAGCAACAGCAGCCGCAACAGGCTTCATGGCCATCCCAGCCCCAGCTCTCTCAACAAGGGTCCCAGCAAACTGGTTTCCAGAATGGATTTCAGAACAGTGTCCAGCCAACCAGTTCTCAACAGACCGGTTTCCAGAGCTCTCAGCAGACTAGTTTCCAGCCAATGGCCTCTCAGCAGACCGGGTTCCAACCAATGGCTGCCCAACAAACAGGGTATCAACCACTGAGTTTCCAGGTCACTGGTTTCCAACCCATGGCTGCTCAAAAGACTGGTCTTCAACCTCCCACCTCCTTCGGCATGGGAGCTGCTGTCCAGAACAGTTGGCAATCGCAACCAGCTCAGGCCCAGCAGCCTTTACAGGCTCAACCTACGGGATTTACGTCGTCATTGATGGGTGCCCCTGAAAAGGAGAACGCTGATATCAAGATTCCAAGTATTAGACTCTCCTTCATTACTGCCAAAGACCAGGAAAGATTTGAGCATGTCTTCCGATCCATCGTTGCAAAAGGAGAAAATTCTGTTGACGGTCAAGCTGCAAAGCAGATTATGATGAAGTCGGGATTAACTGCTACCAAGCTTGCCGATATCTGGGCATTGGCCGATACAACTCGTTCCGGAAGACTTTTGTTCCCTGAATTTGCTCTGGCCCTTCATCTTTGTAACATCGCATCTAAAGGTCAACCAGTTCCATACGAGCTTCCTTTAAAGATGAAAAATGAAGTCAGCAGTTTTGTGGATGCAATTAATTTCACGGTTAGTGATGTACAACCAGCAAAGCCAGCTGCCAACCAAGGATTATTTGGTCAGTCTACTGGATTTCAGTCGTTCCAGCAACCTGTTGCTTCCCAACAAACCGGATACGGTATGCAGCAAGGATTGCAATCACAGCAAACTGGGTTTGGTTTACAACCACAGCAAACTGGGTTTGGTCTGCAACCACAACAAACTGGATTTAATATGCAGTCACAACAAACAGGCTCTGCTCCTCTTCAACAGCAGCGGACTGGCACGTTTGTTCCGCTTACTGCACAGCAAACTAGTGGCCTGGTTCCAGTGTCCCAGCAGAGAACAGGCGGTTTGGCTCCTCAGCCTACAGGATTAGTTCCCCAAAGAACTGGTCTTGCTCCGCAGCAGACTGGACTGATGCCTCAACAAACTGGACTGATGCCTCAACAGACCGGGATGATGCCACAGCAGACAGGATTGATGCCTCAACAGACGGGTCTCATACCTCAGCCGACCGGTTTGACGGCAATGCCTACAGGAAAGCCTGGGCAGTGGGGATTTGTCTCTACTCCAACAGGTGGGCTACCTGGTTTGGACATGATGCAATCTCATTTCATGCCTAATGCCTCGACGCAAGCACACCAACTCACAAACTCTATGGGTGGTAATGCGGCATCTAACGTCACATGGGCTATCAGCAAGCAGGAGAAGATCATTTACGACAACATTTTCAAAAAATGGGACACGGCTAGAAAAGGTTATGTTGAAGGAAGCACAGCCATATCCGTGTTTGGTAAATCAGGATTGAACAGACAAGAGCTGGAGAAGATTTGGACCTTGGCAGATTCTGGTAACAGAGGAAAGCTCAACAAGGACGAATTTGCAGTTGCTATGCATTTGATCTACAGACGTTTGAACGGGTTTGACATTCCTAATGTCCTGCCCCCAGAACTTGTTCCGCCGTCTTCAAAGTTGCTTCTTGAAAGCATGAATGAAATCAAGGGGAAACTGCTAAATGATGCAACTCTGGGTAAGTCGAAGCCTCCTGTTCCATCAAAGTCATTTGACGGCACCAGGTACAAAAATGACGATGAGGCTGTTGGATATGTCAGCAATTCGAGACATAGAAATTCGAGAAAGAAGTCTGAGCAATCTTTTAACAACGGTCAGTTATCCATTGAACAACTGAAGAAACAGATTCACGAGAAAAAGATCTTACTTGATGCAATTGACGCTGCTGATGAAGACCTTTCCAATGATTCTGGAAAACAACAAATGTCCAATGAGATTGATATGTTGAAAGTCAAAATTAGAGCTGCTCAGGACAAGTTGAACCAAGCAGGCTATGATTCTGGATCTAGTATTCCACAAAAACAGCATCTGACCTCTGAGTTGAACAAGCTCACCGACAAAGTTCCTCGGCTAGTGTCTGAACTTGAGTCCATTGATGAGCAGATTAAAAATGCTAAGATTGAACTTGCCAGAAAAAAGATTCAAAAAGAGAATCCATCGGGAATCGAAATCAGGGGCAGTGGTCGGAACGGCGAGGTCACTGAGACCGACAAGAAGATTGCAAAGCAAAAAGCAATGCTTCAGGCCAAGATGGCCGCTCTTACGGGAAAAGCGGCTCCAAATATTGATCAGTATGAGGCCAATGAGGCAAAACTCGTTCAAGAAATTGACCGGATTTCAAACGAAGCCGAGCAGCAGGACTCGATCATCAAAGATATTGCTCGCTCTATAAACGATTTGGTTTCTGATATTTCCAACTCATTACAATTGACTAATGCTTCGCAAGTTGGATATTCTAAGTGGGAACTTGGAAATGACCTTCAAAGTGATGATGTGAAGAACTTTATTCGCTCTTTGAACTCCACCAAACCGGCACCAACAACTGTTGAAAGAAGTGTGTCGAAGCTTGGGTCTACCTCCTCTTATCAATCAACTCCAACTGCAGCTGAGACTTCATCCTCGTCACCCCAACCTTCGACTTCTTCTGGAGAATCTCGTGCTGCGCGTCTTAAAGAGCAAGCGAGACAAAGAATGGAGGAACGTCTGGCAAAACTTGGAATTAAAAAGCACGGTAGCAAAGAAAAGACTCCTGCTGCTACGGCTGATGCTCCTGTTGCCACAGAGTCCGTGCCGGTGCCGGCTTCTGAGTCAACAACAAAGAAAGCTCCTAACCCTCCAATGTCTCGTCACGTTTCGAATCCTATGCCTTCAAAAGAGGAGCAGTCTTCTTCTTCTGATGATGACGATGACGAAGAAGAGGCCGAGCTTCGCAGACTCATTGAGGAAAAGAAAGCATTGGAACTCAAAGAACGAGAAAAAAAGGAGAAGAAGAAACAAGCCAAAGAGGCCAGATTGGCAAAGTTGAGAGCGGAAATGGAAGCTCTAGAAAAGCGCCAAGCAGGGGATAGTTCATCAACTGAAGACGAGGCCGACAACTTTGCTGACGCGGGTACTGAGACCACTCCTCCGCTACCGACCTCGACTACTTCATCTGCAACGGCAGGCGCAGAAAACAGTGCCAGCACAGTTTCTGAGACTCATAGCAATAATCCGTTTGCAAAAATGGCTGCTACAGAGGTTCCAAAGTCACACACAAACAATCCGTTCTTCAAGCCTCAGCCAGCTGCTGATGTTGCAATTGACACGGATCGTTTGAAGGCTCAAAGGGAAGCTCAAAGAGGGAAGGCCGCAAGTGATGACGGCTGGTCAGATTCTGAAAAGGAGGATGATGAAGAAGATGAGATGCCTGCCGCATCCAAACAAGCTGAGCTCGCCTCAATGCTATTTGGAGGGGCATCAAAGTCGTCCACATCCTCAGTAAGCGAGTTCTTCACTCCACCACCTGAGGAGCAGGGGCAAGTTTCCGTTCCTTTAGATTCTCAAAGCATAAATTCTGACAGCGTTCCTGTGGACTCTGTAGAGGACCATGTTCAGAACCACATCGAATATCAGGTTCCAGATCATGAAGAAGATGAGGTTCCAGAAGAGTCTGAAGGTGATGTCTCTACAGCTGTTGCTGAGCCAGATGCACCTCCTCCAATCCCAATGGCACCCCCAATTCCACAAGCTCCAATGCTGATGGAATCTTCTGCTCCAGTGGCGGTTCCTCCACCACCTCCGATTCCACAGCAAATAGAATCGGAGGTCCCGCCTGCTCCCCCAGTTCCTGTTGAGGCGCCCCCTATGCCAGTATCTGCGCCTCCAGCGCCTACTCCTCCTACTCCAGGCCAAAATGGCTCTGTAGGAATGGGGTCAATAAGCTCCCTCTTGGGTGAAATCACCCTTGGTAAGCAGCTGAGAAAAGTGGATGATAGCCAAAAGCGTATTGTTGAAGGAGGTACTGTTGGAAAAGTTCTAGATTGATCTATAAATGCACTAGATGACTGTAAACTAAATTAGAATATACCTAACTTCTGTCCAATGGACAAGGAATCCTTTTTGTCACTGGTATTAGACGAGGAGTTCGATTCCATCTTTGCTGTAATAGATTTGTGTAAGTGTTTGAGGAAGTCAGTATAAGACCACACCAAATCACTAGATCTGTCTTCGTAAAGTAGGTCCACGAATTCAGTCTCGTTAGGGTCTGTTTTGAACCGACAGATTTGAAGAGGGAAGAACTCAGCATTCAAGTAGTGTCTTGCCATGAATTTGATCAAATTCCGCACTTGGAGGGAAATATGGGTCTCAAGAGCAGGAAGTTGTGACATAGTAGTATCAATACTGTCTAGCGAATCCACATTTCCACCAAACAAGTCTTGTAAAAGAAGAGGGTTCACATCTGAGTGCAGCCATAAATACATACTGACACCATTGAACATCAGGTAAGCACCTCCAATCTCCAAGTTGGTTTGGGAAAGCGGTGTGGTTTTGGGCATGGAAAAAAATCCCTTTTGCTCATCGAACATGCATTCAGAGTCATCAAGATCGTGTAGACTAACGAGAAGTGGATATAAGTAAACTGATAACTTTTCGGGTGTACCAGTTTGAAGGGTGTAAAGGCTCTCGATTCTATTGTCTGTATTTCCAACTCTTTCTCTGAGAGCTTTAGTCTTCAGAGCTGAAAGTAGGAACATCGGAAACGTGCGAAGTCCATGAGGCATGACTAATTGACCTGGAGTAGAAGTGTTCTTAGCAACGTACAGTTTGTACATCACATTAATGTCTGTCAATTGGACGTTGAGGAAACTTCTCAATGCCACAAGATTGATGTTCGGCAGCTTGTCCAAACTTTGTCTAAGCATGATACTGAGAAGAGCATCTTGGTCCACAAAGGAGAACACATCTGTAACACGCTCGGTCACTGATAAGATAGAGTTAATGACTCTGACCTTTCTTTGACCGTCCGCAGAGGTGTATAATAGGGCCGCTTGAAAATGACAGTCTTTCTTGGTGTCAAGTTTGCCATCATACACAAAATCACACCCTATACTGGTATCGCTGCTGACAACTGGCAAATATGGAACATCTGCTTGACCTGAAGAAGCAAAACCACCAAAGTATTTATTGACTTGTAACCCATTCGAACACCGTACTTTCAACTGTCCTTGGTATCCGCATGCTTTATTCATCAGCTGTTTCACAGTAAACATGATATCTGCTTCATCCCGATCAATATTGAAATTGTGCCAGCTCTTGACAGTTCCTCCTGTTCTATACGGAATCAATCCGGCGTTGGAAAGATCAATAGGGGTATGGGCTGTATTGAGCAGATGAAGACCAATATTGGCTTTAACATAGTCCTTTAGTAGGTCCTGATAGAACTTGCTACCAGGAGTGATAATGTCCTTATCAAAATCGGCGGTAGACTTTTGTGCTGGTAACTTAACAGCTAGGGATCCAGGACCCCAGGATGGCAATGCAGAGAGGAAGCAATACACTTGACCCCCTCCAACCTCACTCAAAACAAGTTTTGCAGCAAGTAGAGAAGCTCCGTAAGCAGGCTCTGGTCCAGAATAGTCTGTGAGGAGCTCAATCGAGTTCAAAGTGGTCTCGATAATAATAGAAGATTCTCTAGGATCGGCCAAAATGCCGTCGTAGAAAGGCACAAATGGGTCTTCCAAGTCACCAACCACAGAAACAGTAGGTTGTTCTAATGATGGATTCAGATTGTAAAAGAACAATTTATCGGCAAACCCGATGATACTGACTTTCGAACCTTCTGGTAACGAGCATTCCTCATTTTGATAGAGAGCCATTCTAATGGCTGAACATGCAGCAATATGCATCTTCGTACGAATTGCCTGGTAGCTTAAATCCACCAAAAACACGTGATGGAGTGGTTTTGGCTCGGCTTCGTCTAAATTATAGTCCTTGGAGACGATCAAGTCGTAAACTCCAGAATGAAGTTCCGGCCTCTCGTAGTAATCCGATCTCACACCGTTAGCATCAACCTGTGCAATGTATTCCTGAGGCACAGGACTAGAGAATGTACAAATGTTGCAGACCATATTGTAAGCCCCGTGCTGCATTGCAGGATTAATATAAGCCCTACACCGTCTGCACCGAGGAACGGCGGACGATTCACGAAAATCAACCTGAGGAACAGGCTTCTCGCCTGGACCAACTGGAGAAAATGGGGCAAGAATGAGGCCAAGTGGAATCTTGGTCTGCTGTCTAAGTTTCTCTGTACTTGGAACACTGTAAAGCGTCATCCTCACGAATTTTGGAGAAGCGTTACCTTGATCCACGGCGGTAAATTGAGTACCTGCCAGGGGAGGTGAAACGTTTTCAAAAGTGAGGAATTCTGCGTCTTTAAAGGTATGGTCCAGTTGATATCTGACAGTGGATATTGAGAGATCATCTGAGCCAGTCAGATCCACATTTGTTTGTGACCTCTCCGGCACATATTGTGGCTGCTGTGGGTATTGTTGCTGAGCTGGCACCACATTTGTGTGTGCTGGCTGGCCATCGAAGTAATGAGGGGCCTGGAATCCAGGACTCATGGCAGCAGCGTTTGGATCAAAATTATTGTCGACATAATCATCCCGCAAGTAATCAGGAACCAGTTGATGGTGGACATGATTAGTCTTCTTTTTCCTTTGACCCTTTAAAGATAGGTCTTCAAATTGAGTGACAGTTTCTTGGATTTGATTCATCGCCGAAAAGCACAGGACATTCAGTTTTCTTCGCTGTTAATTTATTTTCAGTCGCGCTCAGAAATAAACAATACACAAAATGGGTGTCACTGGTCTGCTCCCAGCATTGAAGTCTATTCAAGAGGTGGGGACCTTGGAGCGGTATAGAGGTCAAACACTGGCTGTTGATACGTATGCCTGGCTTCATAAGGCTGTTTATGGTTGTGCTGCAGACATTGTTTTGGGGAACCCTACACAAACCTATTTGTCTTATGTGACTAAGAAAATTGATACATTGATCCACTTTGGAGTGAAACCATATATGGTGTTTGATGGAGACTATCTTCCTACAAAAGCTGCTACAGAGAAAGAACGTGAAAAGAAGCGTGAAGAATATAAACGACAAGCTATTGGTTCTGGTTCTAGAAGTAGAGATCCCGCGTTGTTCACCAAGGCTTGCGAAGTGACGCCAGAAATGGCCAAATCAGTTATTGAGGAATTGAAAGCCCGCAAAATTGAGTTCATTGTCGCCCCATATGAGGCAGATTCTCAAATGGTTTACCTCGAGAAACACGGCTTGGTAGATGGAATCATTTCTGAGGACTCAGATTTGCTCGTGTTCGGATGTAAGAAACTGATCACCAAGCTTGACGAGTTTGGTAAGTGTACCGAAATTCGCAGAGAGCATTTCCAAAACTGCAAAGATCCTGCTTTTGGTCTACTTGACGATAGTCAACTGCGAATGGTTGCTGCCATGAATGGCTGTGATTACACTAAAGGGATCCCTGGAATTGGGATCCAGAAAGCAGTTAACTACGTCAGACGGTTTTCAACATTCGAAAGGTTGATGCAGGGACTTCGATTCGAAGGTAAAGTGAAGATACCTCCAGATTTCGAGCAAGAATATGCCCGCGCTGTGAACGCATTCTTATACCAGGTGGTTTTCGATCCAAGAACGCAGAAGCATGATCATTTAACGAGTCTTCCAGAGGGTCTTGATCCTAAATCTTTAGAAAATTGCACAGGCGAGATTTTGGACGATAAAGTTCACTTTCATGTTGCCAATGGTGACTTGTGCCCAATCAAGAAAACACCATTGATTGCTAGAGACAACCCAATGTCACGCAGACCACCACACATAACGCGTGTCGCATCGACACCTTTGAAGATGGTAACCACGAGACCACTTGTCCGCGCTGCAAGCGAACCTAGCACCCGCAAGTCGGCAATGAGAACCATCGACGACTTCATGTCACTTCAGTCGTCTTCTGCTAAACGCCGAAAACTACTCTATGGGTCGCAGGATTCTGCTTCTCAAAGCAGTCTATATTTCAGCAAATCGTCCACCTCATCTACTACCACTCAAGAATCCCAAAGCATATTTATCGACCAGAACTCGAGTGATTTCAATATTACAGATCCAGACGAAGAAGACGAGGTGATTGTTAGACGTCCTCCATTAAGAGATACCACCAATCAACAGACGGCATTGAAGTTGAAAGTGAAACCAAAACCTCAAGCGTTGAACAAAAGCATTTTGAACTCTTTCAAATATTCAGGCATATAGATATAGAATAAGCAAAAATCTACGCGTATAATTTGATCTCAAAATTTATGGAGACGGATCTCAAGTTAAAGCAGCTGGTGGATTTATTTCCTCAGGTAGGCAAAGATTCTTTGCTTGAGTTGCTCATTACATTTGATGGCTCCGTTTCAGAAACAGTTCAAATTTTAGAGGAGCAATTTGGAAAGAGCGAGATCAAAACCCAGAAGGCAAGCTCCGAATGGCAAATTAGAAAGCGACCACGAGAACTTTCTCCCAACTCTTCAAATAGACGCCGGAAAGTGGAAGCCACCAAGAGTCTAGATACTAAATTCCAGAGTTCGTTCAATGTCAATAAGCCCCTAACAAACAAGTCTGGAACCTTATACACTAAAGAGCAGATCGAATCAATCCCCTACCTGAGATTTTACGAAAACTTTCTCCCTAAAGAGCTTGCCGACGATCTGCTTGCGGATCTAATATCAAGGAAGCATCTCTTCAAATACAAATCTTTCCATATTGCTGGCAACGACTGTACCTCGAATCATCAGTCGACAGTGTTTTACGATGGAAATATGGCGACGTACGATAATAGTTTCTATAAAGCATCATCCACAATGATCCAACAGCTCACAGGTCACATGAAGACTGCCAAGTTTCTGGTTGAAGATTATGTCAATGAAGTATTGGCTACCATGGAGAAAGATCCATTACAAGTTCAAACTAAGTGGGCTGCCCATTTATGTGTTGGAAACTGCTTCCAAGATAACAGAAACAATATTGATTGGCATTCCGATCGCTTGTCCTCCATTGGGCCGCTGCCATTAATAAGCTCGCTAAATCTTGGTGCTACCAGAATATTTCGAATCAAGAAGCAATACGGCAATTCACCAACTTTAAACATTCCTTTGCCACATAACTCGCTTCTTGTCATGCTTCCAGGTGCTCAGGAAGAATACAAACATTGTGTTCCCAGTTTGACTGACTCTCTGGTGGCTGCTCACCCAGTAGCCAAAGAAACGAGATTCAACCTTACCTTCCGCATGATGAGACCAAGTATGGCCGAAAAAACACCCGCATGTCCCAAATGCAAGCATCCAATGACTCTTAGACGAATGTTTAAGAAACCTAATTCTAGAGGCTATTACTTTTGGCTATGTAATTATGGCTACAAGTCGGGCAAAGAATGTCCTGGTTTCTATTTTGCCAAATTCGATCAACTAGATGTTCCTGGCGCAAAGATTTATACCACCAAAGTCCAGGAAGCTACCCGTTGGCTGGCAAAAGATGATACAGAGGCCAGAGCCGCTGGTGAATTTAAGATGGAAGATTTAAATGACTAAGGCTGTGCAATAGTAACTGCATAAAACTGATGCCATCACTGTCAAAGTATGATTTTTGAGCAGACTGGACAACTTTCACATGACCAGGATTCCGATCAATTGCCTCCAACCACTCTTAGTTGCAGAAGAAGGAGTTATTTCAACTGGAACCAGCACAGCTTGACGGTTCATCTACTGCCTTTCCAGGTCATAATCTAGGGGAGGCGATTGTTACTTTAATGTCGCAATGTAAGCGATCAGCGAAATATTTAATATTAGAAACATTTTGGTCGAAAAGGTTTTGTTGGGCGCATCAAGGCGTTTAGACAACGGACTGGGAATGAGCTGCAGTTTGCGGATCGGTAGGATGAGATCGGTTCCCAAATCAGTAGCGAATGCGCCGAATCCTACAATTAGACGCGAAGGTAATCTCAAACCAGACTTGAGTTTTCAAGTGATATGGGAAGCAAAGCTGATGAATCTGATAATAATGCTGTTATATCACTGTTCAAGGGTTCAATATGAAAATTATCCAAGATCGTGCATCATTGCATGTTGAAGTAAAATCCGATCTGCTCCTAAATTATTGTTAGACAATACTTCAGGCTATTAGCTCGGGATTGCAATAGTCCTATATTGTTGTTGCGCGGATGTCCAGAGCGCTGGACGCGTCGCGCATATTTGCCTGTGCCGTCAATTGAATTTTGTTTACACTTCACGCGTTATCACCTACGCACACCTCACACCACTCCTTTTCAATTGTTTACAGATTGTTTCAGGGATAATACTTCAGATCTTTTGATTCAGTAGAAGGTTTTAGTTGTGGGAACTTGAAACCGCATCTTTCCGCTAGCGTTTTCATCAGTTTTTGCTACTTGTCAGATCATCATGGTGCCAGAGACCCCTCAGTCCCGTGCCGAGTTGATCCAGGGCCTAAAATCTGATTCTGGTTTGAATACAAGCTCCGGCTTCACCCCCCCTGATTCCTCCAAGAAGAAACCTATTGGCGATCTTAGTACCATTGAAGAGAATGATTCCTTATTTTCAGAGTTGATGATCACTACCAATGAGACGGATGACGAATCTGATGAGTGGGTAGAGAATATGCTCAAACAGCAAGATGATGATCTCACTTACAATCTTTTAGATGACCCGTTATTGAGCGTGCCTGTTTCCGATGAACAGGCTTACACCCCAACAACGATCGATATGAAGACTCTGAAGAAGCCTATATCGATGTTGTCATCGGATGAGATGATTGACACTTTCAAAGTCATCCGAGATGGTCTTAAGGAATACAATCACCGACTGTCTACAGCTGGGGAGGACGACGTGGTGATTGCCCGTTCGCATTTCCTGGTCAATTATACAACTCAGGCTGGCCGTCTCATCCGCACGAAAACTCTTAGTGACTTGCTTACCATGTCTAAAAATGACGAGGAAATTATGAACTATTCTGTGTCTAAAGACATTGGTGATATGAGCTTATTGGAGGATATCCGCAATCTTCTTCGCGAAAGCGATCGCAAACGCAAGGTGTACAATAAGAAGAAGAATATTCGGTATGAGAAAGAGAAACGCAATATCATGACCCCTGTGACGGACATCAGCTCGAGCCCTGTTGATCTAGAAAGACGAAAAAAGCCGTCTCTTAACAGAGGTTTATCTGTCTCGAGAATCCAGATTGGCTACTTTGGGCACAATTCCTTTTACCCTATAGCAGATTTGGACCAGATCAAAAAGGTAGAAGAGAAAGAGCGATACTTATCGGATCTGCGCGCAAAGACTGAGTCTTTGAAAGTTTGTATCGAGGAAATCTACTCTGCTGATTTGGAATTCACGCATTCTTTGATATATACCAAGATTCCATTAAACCTGAATTCGGATCTGAATGTGGACCTCGACTCGAACCGTCCTGTGGCATATGTTGAAAGTATCATCCCTATCGCTGACCATTTGACAACTTTCCCAGATCTATCGAACGATGACCTGTCTAGACTTCTACAACTGCGCTGTGTCACTAGAATTTATGATAACTACAACATCGTCCTCAAACGTACAGAACCTGTTACGGGCCATTTGTTGTCTGACAATTCGCAGATGAAGATAAATCTTCCTCTAAACGCTAAATATTGGGCCACGCTGATGAACGAGTATTCGAACGGATCCATCAGTGAAAGCAAATTTGAGAACATTCGCATCAGTCATACTCTGTTTTTCGACGAAGACCCGTCTGTGATCGGTACTGCAAGAACAGTTCCGATTTATTCCTTGATCTGGGACTTCTTGTTGAATAACAGCAAAATCAACTACATTCCTCATAGTGTCAACATTTTGAAGAAAGACGAGACGAAACGTCCTGTTACTTTGAAAACATTCAAATCCAGCTCGTTCAGCGAATCTCGTCTCTCACGTCCAGAAAGAGGACATAAACGGACTCGATCCAGATCACTCACAGATCTCGGAGTGCTGCAACTTAACCAGCAGCCAATACCCGTCTTCACACCCCAGGTCGCGCCGCCACCTCCAATGCCTCCGATGCAGGACCTCCTGGTGAGTTCTGCCCCGGCCTCTCAAACTCGCTTTGCCATTAATGACCCGAATGCCATGCAACGTTACCAAATGCATGTGCAAGCTGCGCAGATTAGGGCGCATCAATCTCAGCAGATCGCAATGCAGCAACAGCAACAACAGCAGATGTTTAATAACGTCTACGGCCCAGGAGCTCCACAGATGCCGCTTGGCTCTACAGATTCTGTCTACTCGACCGCATCTCCAGATTTCAGTCAAATAGGTTACATGGGACCCTACAATGTCGCAAGATCGAACGGCTCAACGGGTATCACACCGCAAATGAGACAGTTCCAATTCGAAGTGACAACTCTAGAGGGCTCAGAAATGGGGATGGCCCAAAGTTCTCCAACTTCTTCCACTATATCGGCACACTCTTATGACGGCAACGAGCCGCCTAAAAGAAAATCCATATCTTCATCATCCCTGGATCTTCCGGGAATGGGTTCCATTGATATGCGCATGCCGGTCGACGCCTCGGTGGACCCAAATTGGAAATTCTGCTACTACCATCCATAGGACTTTTATAGGACAAAATTTTGTTACCCGGAATTATTCTTTGAAGGAAAAAATCTTTAATTCACTTTGTTCATGTCGGTGTCCAAGGGAGTGTGGTCGAGTTTCACCAAACGTTCGCCGTCATTGGCATTACGCAATAAGGCCTTGCAAAAGGCTGTGCTCAGTGCAAACTTACCAAACGGTCCAGTTTCGCTGAAGTCTAATAAAAGTAAGAGAGAATATCAATCCATAGAAGGACTTGACGAGATCTATCCATTAGCATACGAGATTCTTGAAAAATCTAGCAGTTCGATCTACGACAAGATCGATAAACTGGATCAGGGCTCTCCATCTTACGCTGAAGAAAAGGAGAAACTTTTGGTCAAAGCAGAAAAGTTCAATCCAGAAGTCGTTTACATGGTGGAATATATGAAGAACAGTCTCGATAAAACGCAGCCAGTGTTTAGACATTATCTGAAGAAAGACTGGATGAACTACTCGCAGATGCTCATTATGCAAAGATTGGAAACTCTTCGTATTATCCCAGATACTCTTGCAACTTTGGATCCTCAAGTTGATGTCAAGCTTAAATTCCCACACAACAATCAAGATAGATGGATTCAGCCAGGAACAATTCTATCATCTAATGTCACAAAGATGCCTCCTGCTTTGGAAGTCATCGAATTCAAGGAATCTAAGGAGGATCTCTATACTGTGCTCATGATTGACCCGGACACTCCAGATCTTGCTCATGACAGTTTCTCGACTACGCTGTTGTGGGGATTGAAAGACATCAAGTTGTCAAACACTGATACAATGATTGATGCTAAGAAATTGGTTGCTAATGAGAATTGTGAATTTGTGGATTACCTGCCTCCAGTTTGTGAAAAGAACACCGGTAAACACAGAATTGCCATTTGGGTGTTCAGACAAGATCAGCTATTGGATAATGTGACCAAGGGAATGAAGAGAGAGTTTTTCAAAATCAGAAATTTTGTGGAAGAGAATAAGCTCACACCGGTTGGAGCACATGTCTTCCGCACGGTTTGGGACAGAAACACCGACTCTGTTAGGGAAATGTATGGAATGGGCCCTGGTAGAGTTTACACCAGAGACAGAACGCCGGTTGTGAAGGCCTAAAAATTTTGTATATAAGATAGGACTGATAAATTAGAAAATATATTGAAAAAGTTTAAGACATGGGTGATTGTCAACTTTGCAGTCGAAGACGGGAACTTCTTCGGGACAACGAGAATGCTTGGGCAGGATCTTTGCTTGTCCTGAAAACATCTAACTCGTCGCTGAAGAGCAATATGGCGGTGATCAAGAAATTGAGTACCTCAATCACTCAGGAATCTTTAGCTTCATTGTTAGATTCCATCAAGACAGTCTCCTTGGAGAAGTATCTAGACGAGTTGGTGCCTGCTGTTGCCGAAGGGTTGGTTTCAGTGAAGCCCAAGGATACCATGGCAGCAGTAGAGGTGGTATCGCTTCTTCATCTACGGTTTGGAGTCGAGTTCACGCCGAAATTGATCGGTTATTTTTTCAAATCGCTGGAAGATTTTCAAGACCTCGACGCCGTGCTATCATTTCAGAAGAACTTCCTTCGACTACTCGGTGAGTTCCGTTTAGTTGGTTTGGTTAGATTGGACGCGGAAGATGTCGAAGAAATACGGTTCTTAAGAAATAACGACAAGTTACTGCTCGTTTCTTATTTGAGTCAATTAATGAAACTCTACATGGGGAAACCACGATTTGCAAACGTGATCAGTGGGTTTGTGAAAAGATTTGATTGTGTTTTGACTCAGGAGTCTGGTCTTTTGAAATCTTTGGAAAGAACTAGAATTATGCAACTATTGTATGGCTACAGCAAATATGTCAAAGATTGGGCAGAAAGGTTACATGAGGAAATAGGTGAAGCCAGTCTAAAGAGTGCCGACATTTCACGAAAGACAGGTAAGGTTCCAGAATTGGAATCCAAGATTCAGGTGATGAAAAAGGAACTTGCAATGCTGATTAGCTATTGTGAGTTTGCTCATGAGGTTCTGGATATGGACCTCCCCTTGTTAAAAGAAGAGGTTAAGACTCCTGTCGTGAGTGTTCGTGCAATTCAGGAGTTGCGTTCTGGGATTTGGGAAAGCGAAGATGAGAGGCGGTTTTACTTGGAGGTTCCAGATATTTTAGAGATGATTGAAAGTGAGGTTATTGCTCAGCAATCCGACGATGAATCAAAAGGGGTCCAGATGGGAGAGCTCCTTGATAGTTTAGAGACGGTTTCGAGCTCCAAAAGTGTTGACTCGATTGCTTGTGAGTACTGGACCAAAGGATTAAACAACAAGGCTTCGGAAAATAGAATTTTCAGTTTGGCCTTTGCAAGAACAGCGAACTTCAGGAACATCGCCCGTTTTCTCAAGATCAACTGCTCACAGATGGAATCCCTTATCCAAAAGATTGAAGCCAAAATTGATTCCGACTTGAACAAACAGATTCATGGAGGAAAGGTCGATTATGGATCCACCAGATTATTTTGTGAGATGATTAATTTCCGTCTCATTTCTGTTTACAAAGTGGTGCACAAAATGCGTTCGATGGCAATCAACGTGACAAACCACTCAAACCTCGATACTCTCACGCTGATATTCGAGCATTGCGGAAAGATCATTCTGGACGATCCAGAATATGAAGCCACCATTTCTGAGATTTTCCAGCTACTACATAAGATGCGTCCTCAACTGGGTGCTAATGACTCACATGCAGTCCAAAGCTTCCTGGCGTCGTTCTATGTGCCAACAGCTATGGTAAAACCAAAACTTAAGACTGAGAAGGAATTGTTCTTTGATTGCATCTTCTTTTCATGTCTCAAAGACCAGAGCTTGATAGCAAAAATCCCCGAGCTTGTGAGGGACGACGAGACACAAAAGCTTCTCCTCACATTTTTAACCAGTCCAGGAGACCTTCCGTTCGATAAGATCACCTTGTTAGCACAAATGTTGAAACAACTTGGTGATAAGTCGCCAGTGTTGCAGGTTCTTGTGGTGGACGATTTAATTGAACAAATTAGTGTTGGTTTGGAAGAGCGCAATTTCAAACACAACCGGAGACTTCAATCTGTGTCAAAATACATTGCAGAGCTTGTGAATCTGAAAATGGTCAAGTTCGACGTGGTCCGCAAACTGATCACACAGTGTATTCTAGAATCAACAGAGACAGATACTACCGAGTGGTTTTGGGCACATTTGGTGTGCTCATTCCTTGAATTTTTGAAGAAGGGAGCAGTCACCATGTTGGAGACAACATTGTTTGACTATTATCTGTGGATTCATGGAGAGATTCCTCATGATTTACAGTTACGTTTGACTCGTTGTTTTAAGGCTCGAACATATGAGCGTTCGATTAATGCTGCAGAAGCGGCTTTGAAACTGAAGAGGCTTAGTACCACTAGAATTGAACCAGAAGAATTGGAGTCCGAGGAATCGGAAGAAGAATCGGAAGACGATGATGACGATGATGACGATGACGACGAGGAGTTGAGCTCTGATTCAAACAGCGAAGAAGATCTCGAAGACAAACTGAACAACGAGCTTGAACTCAGCATCCAACAGGAGTTTGATGGTATGCTTGCAGGTCATATGGCTGCGCTGGCAAATGCGGGAACAAAGCCCGTAGGAGCAATGACTCCACGAGCATCTACAGAGCAGGATCAACAGTTCCAACTATTGAGCAGAAGCGGCAATAAGGTGACCAGAAAACAGATAGATGTGCCTGAGGAGATTGGTTTCCTTTCCAGGAGACTTGAAACTGTCCAGTTGCAACAGCTGGAGCGCGAAAAGATCAAGGAGATTGTGCTCAACCGTCATGAATAAATAAATGGTGTAAGGATGTTTACGATCCTAGTTTCCGCGAGTTTTTGTCCAAAGCACCTCACTCATAACCCGACAAGTTTTTCCAAAGTTTTATTGGTGAAATAAACAGAGGGGCAGATAAACATAGATCATGTCGACGCTCAACGTAAGTAATAAACGGGATCCGATGATCTAACAACCAGGTTTTCAGATATACTTCTTTGGCTGCCGGAATTGTGTACGGAGCTTACCACACTTACAACTTGCAAGTGGAAGGTGCTAAGAAGCAGGAATTACACGATTACGAGCACAAGATGAAATTGATCGAAGCTGCCAAGGCTGAGTACAAGAAGTTGAACCCACCTAAGCAAGCCGCTGTTTCCACAGAATCCGTGAACCTTGATGACCCAGAGTTTGATTTCGGGAAATTTATTTTGGGTGCTGTTGAGAAATTAGGTAACTGAACTGAAAAAATAGTATAAATATATTGTACAAAATTTTAGCTCTTGAGCATGCTGATCCAATCTTCCAGATTGGGCCATTCTGGTCCTCGCCTAGTGCTACGATCCGTTTGCAAGCGTACATTCACACATGATTCTTCTGCCTTTCGCAACTTCAAAAATGGTCAGACCATTGCTAAGTACTTTGAGACTGCAGGTCATGCATACTTGATGTCTGTTTCGTATGAACCGAAAGAACGATTGAAAGACAATTACCAGCAGGACACGGATGGGTTGCTGTCAAAGTACCGACAGAAATTACGCACCAATACTGTTTATGATTCGCCTACTGGAGAGGATAATTATGTTATGGCATACAGTGACTCCAAGATTCTCGCGGGGGTCTTGGATGGTGTTGGAGGTTGGTCTGAGCAAGGATTCGATTCTAGTGCCATTAGCCGCGAACTATCGACTCAAGTGACCAACGAGTTTCTACAAGGAAGTGACCTTACCCCGATTCAAATTTTGGAACGAGCCTACAATAAGACCAAGAATGGGGGTCAAGTAGAAGTTGGGTCCACTACAATCTGTTTTGGTATAATTGATTCTGAGACTAATATGCTGCATGCGGTGAATTTGGGCGATTCATGGTTCGGAGTATTCCGCAAACAAGACTCCAAGTTCAAATGCATCTATCAGTCTAAAGAGCAAGTATACTCGTTTAATGCTCCATACCAATTATCTGTGATCCCACAGGAGTTTTTGGACCATGCTAAGAAACGGGGCTCCAAATATCTGATGAACTATCCGAAAGACGCAGACCATTACTCGTTCCAGCTGGAAACTGGCGATTTGGTGATGTTCACGACAGACGGACTCGTGGACAACGTTGTGGTCGAAGACATCGCGCTGTATTTGGATGACTACTTTGACCCAGAACAGATGGGTGAGATGAATAAGAACCTGGTATACAATGTGAAAGAACTGAGTCTCAACACTCAGTTCAAGTCTGTCTTTTCTCAAAGACTATCCGAAATTACTGGCCAAGACTATATCGGAGGAAAGCCTGACGATATTACCAGTGTTCTTGTACACGTTCAATGACGCCTTAAGTCTCGAAACAGGCGATAGGTGACTGGAGCTTGAGAGTATACTCGCATTTTTCAGGCTCTGTGACCGAAATGATTGCGTCCTCCGCTCCGCACTCGACCAGGACCTCTGCCCGTCTAATGGGACCGTTCCAGCATTTATCTCCATGCTCAAAGATCAGCTTCATCTCGTTTGTCTCGGGATCATAATGCATTTTCTCGAACTTGCCAATCTTAGTATTCTGACCATTGTGGTTAATCTGCTCAAGCTTGTCCGTGAAGCATAATCTATAATCGTAATCGCCGACCTTATTTAGCACGCAAGAATCTAAAGCAAGAAGAATGTGATCTGGTCCGTAATCTGCATTCACTCGAGATTCTGTTGCTTTCAGATCCTTTTCTAACGGCTTTAGGCGAGCTTCCAATTCTTCTCTTCTTTTCTGGGCTTCCACCAGCGAGGTGACTTTACGTGGGCTTTTGCTCACGCCCAAAAAGGAATCCACAATAGCCCCCAAAGTCGTTTTCCAGGTGGTCTGACTTGAAGCCGAAATTCTTTTATGCATGTCCTGCTCTGCCTTTTTCAGCTCTTCCCGCAGAACTGAAAATGCACCCTGCAATTCTTCAAGATGATTATTCGAAACATGTTCCCGAACAAGACCTTGGTTCATTGCATGCTCCTGATATGCTTGTGCTGCAGCCTTCACTGCTGGGTCATTAAAATTATGATTGTACTCATTGTTCATTGTCTCAAGAATATTTTCGAGACTTCCGAGATATTGTTCGGTCCGGCTTAGCTCTTCCACTTTGCCCAAAATTTGGTCGGCAAGTGAATCGACCTTGTCGGTCAACTCCTTGAATGTCTCCACCACAGCAGATTCTTCCTCGCTGAAAGAACGTTGGCTGTCCAATTCAAGCAGTTCTGTCTTCAGTTCTGAAATTTCGTTCTGCAGCTTATGAGCCTCATAATTAAGTTTAGTCCGCTTCTTAAGTGCGTTGTGAATAAGTTTCTGTTTCTTGGCAAGTCCCAGGTCCCGAATTTCCTGTATCTCCTTGTCGCGCTCTTCTTTATGCGCCCGCATTTCGGAGCATCTGGACGGACATTTTCCAGCAGGCTCGTCAGATCCGTCACAACAAACGTCGTAATCACATGCCCCATCATTCACCTTGAATGAAGGTAAGTACCCCGGTTCAAATCCCTCGTTTGCACAATAAAACATGCCGTTACCACAAGCAGAAGTCCCGGGTTCATCGGACCCATCTGGACAGTCGCAATAGTTATCGTTGATCTTATCCACTGAAATTTGTATCTCCGGGTTCCCCAAACAGCTCCACAGCCCCTTGTCGTCGCCAATATACAGACTTTGGTTCTCTGGTGCGACACCATGGACCCAATTGGCCGCTGCGCAACAACAAAATAATGCCAGCCTAATCATAAAGTCAATTAATTTATTCACTACTAATTTTCACCAAACCTACTTTATTAATGGAACTATGGATGATAAAATAGTCATCGTCTCTGGATATGCTCTGCGTAGCCTCTATACTGTGAGTACGATACAGGCTGGTGGACGTATTGAGGAACTTGCCCCAAATATGGCGGGTAATATGATACTGGAGGTCCTTGAAGCTGTGGTGGAGGATGAGAGTGGTGTCTTGTCATAGGATATGCCATCAAAGGCGGCGAATGAGGTACCACCATCATAGAAGGTACCTGCTGACCCATTGTAGGACTTAAATGGGGTAATTGTCTAGATGATACCGAAGTAGGGGATTCGACCGCTTCCATGGTTTCCACCTGAAGCTCCTGAGTTTTAGGCTGTTGCATGTAGCGATATCTTCTCGACCCATACGGTACCTGCTCGTATCCGGCACACACTTTTTTCGATTTTTCACAGTTGAAGCAGAACGGCTTGCGTTCATCGCACTTTATACGTCTTCGTCTGCAGGTTAAACAGCCGGTCCTTGTTCTCCTTCGCACTACTTTCTTCCGCCTGTCCCTATGTTCATACGAATTTGCGTCGTAGACGGGAGCTGTGGGCGCGTCTGGAGGATAGCTGGGGTATGATTGGTGCCTGGGGTGGGGTTCAACATGGAAATTGCTAGTCGCGTCGAAAGGCTGTGCAAACACGTCTTGGTATGGCAGTGACCCATTGTGTGGGCGTGAGGGCATGGATTTATTGAGTATGGCCGAAAGCGGTGGCAGGTGGACATCTTTCTTCTCTGTCGGAGAGATTCGGTAATTCCTTTCTGGAAACGGGAATTGCGACGCCTTAGAATGAATACTCATTGGGGAGTCCATCTCATTAGTCGATGACTCGTTGTCGTGAGGGAAAGATGTAGTCAAGTTGAGTATTGAAGGTAGAGTAATTGTAGGGGTCTCGTCGGACTTGGTGGCGGATGAAGCGCTCTCGCCATCTCGATCGAGCACAGAAGCCATTATGGACAATTGAGACCCAGAATTAGCGACTGTAATGAAAACTTAAAAGTCAAGGCCCGTCAAAGTGAAATTGGCATTGGCCCCGTCAATTCAGGTAAAGGATAAGCGAGGAGCGACTCTTTTATTTAAATCTGACCAAATCTCATTTCACTTCCAAATTCTGACATCCAGCCTGGAAAAAGAAATAGACACTACTGCACTATACAAGAAATACATGTGAGACTGGTTAGCATCCTGCATTCTTGTGCAGGAGTCATTCGGATCTTGATTCGTTCCTTTTGTTAACTTCCGGATACGGCGTGTCCGTGCAATTTAGGCTGGCAGGTACAGGTGTCCTGCTGCTTTCTATCCTGCAAATCTTTAAGTTCGAGGAAATCCCAGTCCTGCGATCACCTGAGCTTCCGATTTGACGTTTCATACACACGCCACGCTTTTACATATTGGTTCGTCTGTTTGAAACCAGTTTATGTAATAATGCAATGAATATTTCTGAAAATCGCGTTAGTGCAAATCTAAATTCTCGGCACTTGCGCGGCAGTACAATATATTTACTGGCAGGCATGTGTCCAACATTCGCTGCCATCATGTCGCTGTACTTTAACGAATTCTAACTGCCCCACACTGATGGATTTTGTATCCAGAAGGAACCAGGATCTACATGCACTTGGCATCAATGATGTAACGTTACCGACAGTTCTCGCCAACAACGGGTACGATGGGCATATAATTGCAGATGCAGATCCTTTCACCCAACAAAAGTATTCGACGCTGCCCTTCCACTGCCTTGAAGATCCCACAGATTGCTGTGCCTCTTGACGAATTGGAATGCATGTATAAAACTTTGATGCCGTCCGACATTGTTTTATCTCATCATGTAGAGAAAGTCCCTGCACGTAGGATTGTTCTAATTGTGCAATAACATTTAATTTCCGCACTTAACATAAGCAGAAATAATTCACCGGTCTTTAGTCAAGGAGCTATTACATCTCTAATATTCGTTGCCTAAGCGGTGTAGGAGACCCTGAGTAATAAACATATCAAATGTAGGTGGCAAATTCGTCTATTGAATATCTACGAATCTAGCCTCCTGCCAGTGGCTTGTGCGCTGCATTGAGACGGCATGCGTGACTGCAGTACACTGAAATTTATACTGTTTTTTCCATACAAGAGAGCAATCATTTTCGCCGAATTGGGCAGCAAGGAAGAAACGCGAACTATAATCTGGCACATCGGTTTTAATTGATGCATCTAAACTGCTTGTAGATCCTGGTGCTTTGCTTATACGCCTTTCGATTTCTCCGCTCGTATTCGTACAATTAGTACGTCTCGCCTCGCGCACTCATGGGGTAAATCAATCTCAGCAGTGATGCACATCTTATTATGGTGTGGCTGCAAAAAAAAAATGAATGCAAAAAATATGCTCTCGGCGAGAATCGAACACGCGATCTTCAGATTATGAGACTGACGCCTTAACCGACTGGGCCACGAGAGCTTTTTCAGGCAAATCTACATCACTGACCTTTTTGATGGCTTATCCGAAAGTTTCACCCTATATAGCAAATATTTATTTCTCAGTGAAAATCTCCTTCTCCACAATTAGTGCTTCTCTAGTAGGTTGAACTTTGTCAGCATTCGGTGGATCTTGAGCACTTGCGTTCCATTCGTCCAACTCCATTTGGTGTTCCCTCTCAATGGCATATTTGACAGCCTCGAGAACATTGTCACAAATATGCTTTGGTTTGTACTTTGGCTCTGTTCCTTCTTGATAAACACCAGTTTTAACCAGAATCGAGTGCCAAGACTCGTCATGCGAGTTTGCAAACCGGATGTCGGACTCTGGTGTATCTCCGACGAAATACACAGTAGATGCTGGTGGCAGACTCAAAGTAAGCTGGGATAGTTTCTGGATGGTCAAACCTTCATCCTCGTCATCTGTATCGTCTGAATCGGACTCTTCAAAGGCCTTCTTGACAGGAGGCGCAGCTTTCTTGTTTGTAGTCTTGAAAGAGATTCCTTGGTCGATATCTTCGTCCTCCGAGAAATCAGATGCTGCAGCAGAAGTGAGCTCCTCAACGTGTTCCTCAAGAACATCTTGACGCCAGCTTTCCAGCACTTTCTCTGCGTATTTGAACGTTCCACGTTGTGGCTTTCCGAATCTGGTCACTTTCAGCTCCTTGCCTGTATGTTCTCTATAAAGGGCAGCAATAGACACTTGCAAAGCACCCATTCCGTATCTGGAAAGCGAATAATTTGTTGCCCAGATGAAATCTGAGTGAGCAAAATAGATTGAAGGACCTTCTTCAAAGGTCTCGCTAACAGTGCCCATGACACCGTTTTTGGACATCAAGAGCTCCAAAATGATTTGCTGGTCTGCAGCCCAGTTTCTTGAGTCTGCGAAAACCAAAATTCCGTCTATCTTTGTTTTGGAAAAATCCACGTCCTTTTTGCACACCTTCTTATCCTCTTCAGTCAACGTGTAGTATGGCGTCACGCTCGGGTTCCAATACATCACATCCAACGGTATATACACGTTCTTGAATCCGTAACCTTCGGCGACTTTTCGACACTTATCGCCAACTCCGCCGACAACCAGAACATTGTTGTACACAGCAACAAGGTCTTTCATCGGAGTATGTCCCTGAATGACCTGTTCCTCAGTGATTTCACACTCGAGTCTCTCACTTAACTCCTTTGCACGTTCACTTTCCGGTCTGCCTCCACCATTGGTGACAAAAATGTACGGCACCTTAATGTTGTACTTGTTTTCGCCATTGAGCAATTTTAGCGCCTCTTTCGCGTATGGAATGGTGTCGGGACCTTTGACAATCACTCCATCGATGTCGAATGCAAATGCGTAGGAGGCCACACGAACATGGTCCACAATCTTTGTTTTGTAGCGAACTAGTTGGCCCTCTGTATTAAGCGAAGTCATGGAGAGGCGCGAGTGCGACTTCCCCAGACTCAATTTCGAACCGCTCTTCTTCAGGTTGACATTACTGCCAGAATTGCTGAGTTTCGTAAGAGCAGCTAACGATGGCGAACGCATTGACCCGGCCCATTGATCCGACAAAGACAACGACGAAACCCTCTTCCTGCGGGGTGCAGGAGTCAAACTGTCTATGCTACCGTCATTCAAATACGACGGTAACGAGGGGCTTTGAACACTGGTAGCCTTGGCTATCTCAGCATCAACAGGAGCATTTTGTAGATTCAAATTATTAGATTCCATTTTACAGAAATACTGGCAAGGAGATCACTGTGTTTAAATATCATTTTGGCATAGAATCCGTGACGTAATTGCCTATTATCATCAATTCGGTAAGTACACGACCCATCCCTAATTGTCAAGAATATTCTTCCGGGACATTCTAAACAGGAACATGAATACAATCGGGCATTGTGATTTCGAGGAAGCTGACAGTTGTTCTTAAAGTCTCGGATCGAAGTATTGTATGTTTTAATAATGTCCTGAATCTTGTTTGCTGGTTTGCTACTCGTTTCTTCATTTTCGACATTTGCTACTGCTGATAGGAAAAAGTTTGTATAATATTAAGAAACAAGCTTAATTTAATTCTTTTTGAAGTTGGTGTAATTACATGGGTTTACCACTGGAAATACAGCAACTGATTCTTTCATTTCTGTCGATTTCCGACTCCATTATATTGCTCAAAGATTTGGTGAATCGTGGATCCGAGATCTCTTGGCAGAGCACCCTTCGAAATAATATATCCACGTCAATCCGAGTATTCAGACACAAGGATGACCTTTACCGAACACAGTTGTCAGATGAAACTATTAAGGAATTTAGCAATCATAGTATATATCTAGACTCTTTAGAGTTCCAGACTTTGAAACAGATCTCAGAGACTCATGCTTTCGAGAATTCTCAAGTGGAGTTTATCTCCTCGGTTGAAAATCTGGACATTCATTTGAACCAGATTTTAAACGTGTTTCCCTCATCTACATTGAATCTTTATGCTTATACTGTTACCGATCAATTTCAGCCCCCGACTTTTGTCAACGGCGAGTTCTTGCGATCGTTGAACTTGAAATGTTCTGAAATTGATTTCTTCTTCAAGTTGCTACCAAGTTTGTCCAAAATGACCAATTTGCAGCATCTGGGACTTTCAGTAAACTCTCCTAGTCAATCTACACCCCCTGTTCTAGACACGTTACATCTTCCTCGGTTGGAGTCATTAAACTTGGAGGTATACATTGAAGGGTCTGATGCAATTGCTTTATTGGTAGGAGGAGCTCCAAATTTGAAGAGTCTGAGAATCAACACTTTTTTGACAGGATTGTTCCTTGATCTCAACTTTGTTTTAGCAAGCATGGTGTCGTTATCCTTGGAAGAGTTGATTGTTGATCCTGAGACTGATGACGACAAACATCAAGTAAGTGTGCTTTGGCAGCCAGAACCATCTACAATAGCCAAACTTTCCAACATAAAACGATTTCATTTAGAAGCATTTGTGAGTCTACCCTCATTGCAATTTCTGGATTCAATGCCTCAACTTCGACACCTGTTACTTTCCAATACACGTGATCCCAATGCTTTAAGATCTCTAAACTGTTCTTCAGAAATTAAATTTGAAACCACAGCTACCAACCTGATTGTGGAATCTATATCTTTGAATGAGGTGAGTCTCTTCACTCATGATCTTTCAGCACTGCGCCATTTTCCATTTTTGAAGTTTTTGAAAATCGATCGTTTATTGCTAAGTCGGGAGCTTAATCTAAGTTTCCTGGACCAGTTAGAGGAACTACACTTGGTAATTCATTGTGATTCCAGCACTGCAGACTTTTATGAACCGATTAATGGAGTTTTGTGGCCACCAAATATCAAGAAAGTCGGTTTGAAACTAATTAGCACCGATGAACGAGTCAAAAGACACTCACTACTAATGCTCATCCCAGCCATCTGTCGCAGTCAACTACCACCTTCAGTGAAAGACCTCGAGCTAACTCTGGGAACGATTTCCCGTATTGGTAATGAATCTGTGTTCCATCGCCAACAATCTAACGTATCAGAAATGATTAGTTGCTTGCTACCAACCGAATTGACCAGGTTTTGTTTAGTGGGATTAGATAGATATTTTCCCCAATGGACTTGGTGGAACGAACTTTTCCTTATCAACACCAGAGATATCAAGCTTCCTACTACTCTGGAACATTTACATATCCAGAACGCCTTCATTCAGGGAAAAATGAATGGCCCTAATTTGATCAAACTGATTGTGGAGCATTCCTTTTTCAAAGACCTCCTTATCCTAGATAGCAACTTCGCCCCATCAAGAGAACTCGTGGTATCCAATTCATGCCTAGACCAACCATTAGAGACTGTTCAAAGGTTTCAATTGCAAGTATCGTCTCTCAACATGGCGAGATCACCAGAAAAAATATTGCTACGCAGATCAAGCAAGGAAATTTACCTCATCAATGCCACATCGCCACCGGCAGGGATGCTCGACACATTATATGAATCTTCCATTATCTATAATTCGTAACAAATCTTACAAATAAGCTCCTGGTAAGTTATCAACCTCCTCCTGAGCCATCGCATTATCTCCCTGAAATAGAGTCTTGAACGACTCCACTTTCCCATTCACTGTTTCACTAATAGCATTGATCATTCCCGTTGGCCCATCATAAACCATGGAATTTGTATCGTTCAGCCAATCAGGAGCATCCAACCATTCGTGATCACTTGTATCATCCTCAACTGGCTTATGTGTGCTTTCTTTAGGAATGTACCCAGTTACACTTTCTTCCGTAACACTGGGTCTTGAATATTCCTCAGCAGCCTTATTATGTTGCTTGGATAACACTTTCTCCAATTTCAAGTCTTCAGCCACTTCAGGATCTTCCACAGCATCCATACTGGTATCGTCCCATTTGTATTGGTCCAAATCCTCACCAGCCACACATTTAGCCGAGAAATGGTTCTCAACCAAGTGCTCTATGACCTTCCAGCCAAAAGCGTTAGCAAATCGTCTTCTGACAATAATATTATTATGGGCATCTGGTTCCAAATTGACAATCACCTTCCGCCAAGTCATGCCGTGATGCCATCTTCTAGCAATTTTCTCTTCAATGACCTTTTGCCTTTTCAAAGGGTCCAAAGCCTGCAAAAGAGTTGTTGATGCCTTCAAAGGACTCCGTGGAATCATATCCGGCGTATATATCTTATCGTGTAAAATCACATTCGGGCGAGAATCGGGATCGGTAAGATATCTGAGTGGAGGCAGCGGAGGTAACAAGACACGTTTGATGCTCTCGATAACCGAGGATTTAGGTAGAGGAGTAAACTGATCTTCATCTTCATCTTCATCTTCATCTTCATCGTCAGAACCTCGAGTCTGGTATCGCAGGTATTTTTTACTCTTTGGTGAATGCTGGGAGCTTGGGGCACAGAATGCCACCATAGTTTGCAAAGGAGACAACAATCTTGCCTTGATCGCTGTCAATGAGTCAGTTGGTTGCTGTTCAACGTTATCAGGAATCTCGCCAACTTCCGCGTTCCCTTGAGTGTACCCATTGGTATGACCTGGTCTTGCTTCATAAACCTTCGCTAGAGCTTTCCAGTCCAGATATAACAATGCAGAAGTACGCAAGGGCACAATTCCATCATTCAAAGCATTGGCATATACAGTTCTGCGTTTGAATTTTCGAAGAATCCGTCTTGTTGGCTCGGAAGGTAGCAACATCAGCAACGGCTTGAATCCTTGCAAACCCAAGTCCTGACCTGTCTTCCCGACAATCCCGAAACTCAAAGCCATTTTCACAAACGCAGGATTCTCATTGGAAATGCCAAGAAATGGTGCTGCCAATGCAATGAAGTTCTCAGGTTCTATTTGATTGAAAAACTCTGGATAATTATGATTAATGTATGCAATTGCAAAAGTTTGCACCAAGCCTCCTAATGAATGAGAAATGAATGAGATCTTTCCAATATCGACGCTCGGAGCCACCTCATGGACAAGGTACTCAGCAAGACGACGTCCCAAATACTTCACTCCGCGTTCTGTTTGACACACGTTCTTATTGAATCCTCTAACTATGACTGTTTCGCCTGATTCGGCAGCTTGTTTCTCAATCTGTTCTTTCAAGTAAAACATATCTGCCGTGGTATTAGAGTGGAGTCCATGCGTGAGCACCACCAGATGCACTTTCTGTTTAATTGCTGGTTTATTCCATAGATTGTTGGTGGTGTATTGCTGGACAACCAATTGGTCAGATAAGGTCCCGAAATTGTCACCAAAGTTATACCTGTGTAAAGAATGCTGGTTTAGACCAATCATTAGCTCGAAATGGACTTCTGCGCTCGTGCTGAAGATCATCTGACTAACGACATCAATAATCCACACATATTCGTCCTTCAAGTTATGCAAAGATAGCTCGGCAACAAGACTCTGACCCGCCGACAGGTTGGGATCGTATATCGGCTGATCAGCGGTCACAAAACATTTGCGATCCAGCGAATAGTCTTCGGGACGCACATCGCAATAGATAATGTAAGGACCTGTCAAGTAGGCGGCACGCAAGGGGAGCATTTCAACATTCTTGATCTTGGCATACAGCGCAGTAGGGCGTTGCTGCGGGTCAGGTCGATATCGGACCACAAAGCGATGGACGTCGCCAATGCGTACCGATTGGTGACTTCGATACAAGAGAGATTCAAGCATAATATACAATAAATAAATGCACGGCCACAAATCAGGCGCAAAGAAATTAGGGGCATCGCCACACCCGCTACCGGCCCGGTTTCTTTTCCTAAAAATTTTTCATATGACTCTATCCGGGGAATAAAAAGTCAATATTTGAATTTGCAAAATTATAATACGATGCTCAGAACAAGCTGCAAAACTTCTCCCGCGATGCGCATGATCGCGCTCAAGGGCGCTAGTGCTACTCGTGCTGTGCGCTTCAAGTCATCGTCGGCTTATGTGCAAACGGAAACTCGTCCCACGCCTGCTCCGTCCTTTAATGTTTCCGATCAAAAAGACCCTTCGCCGATCTCCAAGAAGGCCCATATGGACGACTCATTCATCGGCCTTACTGGAGGTCAGATCTTCCATGAGATGATGGAAAGACACAACGTCGACACCGTTTTTGGATACGCTGGAGGAGCCATCCTTCCGGTCTATGACGCTATCTACAATTCTGATAAATTCAATTTTGTTCTTCCTCGCCATGAGCAGGGAGCAGGCCACATGGCCGAAGGGTATGCCCGTGCAGTGGGAAAGCCTGGTGTTGTTTTAGTCACCTCCGGCCCGGGTGCTACTAACGTTATCACTCCTATGGCCGACGCTCTTGCAGATGGTGTGCCAATGGTGGTGTTCACAGGTCAAGTGCCGACTTCCGCTATTGGAACCGACGCTTTCCAAGAGGCTGATATTCTTGGAATCTCCAGATCGTGCACAAAATGGAATGTCATGGTGAGAAATGTTGCCGAGCTGCCAAGACGGATCAACGAGGCTTTTGAGATCGCCACGAGCGGACGTCCTGGTCCAGTTCTTGTGGATCTTCCTAAGGACGTGACGGCCTCCATTCTTAGAGAGGCTATCCCAATCAGCAGTACCATTCCATCTAACACATTGAATAAGATCACCAAAGCTGCTGCCACGGAGTTCACCACTCAATGTATCGAGCGCGCTGCCGCTCTGCTGAACAAGGCAAAGAAACCAATCTTGTACGTTGGAGCAGGAATCTTGAACTCCGAGGACGGTCCAAAGAGACTCAAGGAGCTTTCGGAGAAGGCACAAATCCCAGTGACTACCACTCTTCAAGGCCTTGGAGCGTTTGACCAAAACGACGAAAAATCTTTAGACATGTTGGGAATGCACGGATCTGCTGTTGCCAACAGCGCCATGCAAGAGGCCGATCTGATCATTGCCTTGGGAGCTAGATTCGACGATAGAGTCACCGGTAACGTGAGCAAGTTTGCTCCAAATGCCAGACTTGCTGCCCAAGAGAAACGCGGAGGTATCATCCATTTCGAAATCTCGCCTAAAAACATCAACAAGGTTGTGGAAGCCACCGAGGCCATTGAAGGAGATGTGACTCAGAATCTCGAGTTGTTCAATGACTTGGTGCATCCAGTGCCTTCGCGTCCTGAATGGTTTGACCAGATCAACGAGTGGAAACAGAAATATCCATACGCTTATCAAGAAGAGACTCCGGGATCTAAAATCAAGCCTCAGACCCTTATTAGAGAAATTTCCAAACAGGCCAACGCTAGTGGTAGGGACTACGTTGTGACTACCGGTGTGGGACAGCATCAAATGTGGGCTGCCCAGCACTTCACATGGAGCAAGCCTCGTTCGTTTATTACCTCTGGTGGTTTGGGAACTATGGGATTCGGTCTTCCTGCTGCCATTGGAGCCCAGATTGCTAAGCCAGATGCTATGGTGATTGACATCGATGGTGATGCTTCTTTCAGCATGACTCTTACGGAGTTGTCGGCGGCCGTGCAAGCCAGGGCCCCTGTCAAGATTGTTGTTTTGAACAACGAGGAACAAGGAATGGTGACACAGTGGCAGTCTCTTTTCTACGACTTCAGATACGCACATACCCACCAGTCGAACCCAGACTTCGTCAAGATGAGTGAAGCCATGGGTTTGAAGGCCTTTAGACTTGAAAGGCAAGAGGACATGGTTGATGGTGTGAAGAAGTTGATGGAATATAATGATGGTCCTATCTTAATGGAGGTCATTGTGGAAAAGAAAGTGCCAGTCTTGCCAATGGTTCCTGCAGGTGCCGGTCTTGGAGAGTTTATTGTTTTCGATCCAGAGGTTGAGATTGAGAGAGATGAGCTCAGAAATAAGAGAACTGGTGGTAAATATTAAGTATTTATACGAGCATGTTAATCTAAAAAGGATTATGTTTTCTTAAAGAATTTACCGAAATTCTTGAGGTTCTCACCAATGTCAATCTTGTTGTCATTGTTGATGTTGAACGTCTTGGCAATGTTCTTTTCGAATTGATCTCGGGTCGATAAGAGCGACTGTTTGTCGATGCGAAAGTTGGAGTTTGGACTATTGAAAAAGCCAGCCAGAGCTATGTTAGGCGACGAGATCACACCGACAGGAGCATCTTCCAGCTTCAGCGCTTCCACAAACGCATTGCTCTCAGGTAATGTCTCCTCAGTGGTCTCGAACTGGCGAAGTTGTGTTTTGAATTGGTCTGCGTAGCGGAACTTGTCTTTTTCATATGTCACCTCGTTTGCCAGTAATCCTTTCAACTTCAAAACTTTAACATAGTTGCTGAAACTGGAATCACCAATGATTGTAAAGTAACTGGAGATAAAGTCGCTCATTGGAGATGTAGACACCATGAGGATCTTCAAAACCGCGGTGATGTTGAGAACCTTACTATTGATACCTCTCGAGAAACTGGCAGACGATGAGATTTTGGACGGCTCTGGAGACAGATTGGGCAGTTCCAAAAAGAAAGACTTGAGTGATTGTAAATCAAACATGAACTGCTCAGCCATAAGCTCACTAATCGGTCTAGTCTTGACAATATTAATCCAGAGCTCACTTAATACCAATTCAACCAACTTGTCCAAAAAGTTTCGAATGTACAACGGTCTGTTGAAGTTCGGAAAGATGGAAGCACATCCATCTTTCAACACTTTCTTGACCGAATGCAAATAACGCGACTCTCCTACCACCTCTGTAGCTGCTTTCCAATTGAAATTCAGCATTTCTCTCCAAGGAAGTTGCAATTCGGTCTCAATCCTAACAAACAACAGATTGATACAGTCATTGATCATGTTAAGATACGAGCTTCGCACTTTCTCGAAATCAATCCTTTTAGTGAGCTCTGCTGGCGTCACCATAGATCCCAGTTTCTCCTCCAATTGGGAGACTGTCACGGAACAATAATCTGCCGTGTTGAGGACCACACAAACTAGCTCGGTGCCTTCTGCTTGTTCCTCCTCTGTACCTGTAGACATGTTTTTCGGATTTGGAATCAAAGAATTCAAAATGTTCTGCCGGTACTTTAATAGGTTGTTCGAAAAAACAGATGCCAGCTTGACCAATGGCTCTCCTCTAGATAGTTTCGATAACTGGGCAAGAATCTGCCGATATAGTCTGAATAAGTCTGCTGCCGATTCCAAAACGTTGACGTTAGTTCCACCAGCCTCTTCCTTGGTTTTCTTGAACATGTTTTCGGGATTCATGAACTCAATAAATTTCTCGCCAATCACTGTATTTTGATGGTCAATCCAGATATTCAAGTAAGGCTCGAACACGTCCGAAACAAGACCATCAAAGCTCTTCTTGTATTTCTTGTCCAGAAAAGCTTCGAAGTCCAGCGTCTCTCCCAGAGAATTCAGTAACAGATTAACATCGACCTTTCTACCACTTAAACGCATCTCCTTATCTGTAACTTCTCTCAAATCCTTGCGTGTCATCTCACAAAAGTGGCGAGTCAGTTCCTGAGACATTTCCCAGGATGGAGGGAACATCTTGGCATGAGTCGACTCGAAGTTTGCCAGGATTCGCTGGAAAAACATAAATCTTCGTTTCAAGTTACCAAGTGATCCAGCCTCTTCGGTAGACTTGAAGATGTTGGTGAGCTCCTTCAGAGTAGTGACCATGTACCAATTTATCAGACGATCCCGGTAAGCTTTCCCCATCATATCCAGAATTTCGCACGCGTCCACAAGTTGTGGGTTGTAAAGCTCTTCCATGATTTCACGCTCGAAATCTGCAAATATCTCGTCTATTATCTTATTTTTCATCGAACTGATTCGTTTGTTCAGCGTGTTGACTTCATCAATGCTTTTGTACGATTGGAAATGGTCGATCAATTCCAGTACCACGCTCAAAAGTTGGCGAATTTGATGATAGTCTTTGACTGGATTTGTAGTGTCGTTCAGAAACGATTCCAGGGTGTCATAAGCGGTAATGAGCATTTGTAGACGTTTCAAAATAGTCATTGTCAATGTGAGATTCTTTTTAGTATTATCCAAGGATTTAATGCTTGCTGTCATACCGTTAATAGTTGTTCCGGTGGTTTCTGCGGATAATTTGGTATCGTTGAAATCGGAAATCAAATCACCCAATTCGGCATCTATTTGAGCCAACAAATCTTGGGAACCATCTTCATTGGAAGCCACATCTTTATATTCTGCCTGGCGCGTCTTGATCTCTTGATCCAGTTGCAATTTGTACACGCTGACATATGCCAGTAACGTATCCAATTGCGATAAGCTCTGTGGTGTTGGGAATAACTCGTAAAGGTCTTTCAAAGGATCATATCCAGGATCTCCAATGTCGTTTTCCGTCGCAGGTCGCGACGACCCGACCTCAATTAATCGGTCCTTGAATGATTTACCAGACATTAAATAAATATCTTTTCCTCGCACTTTTTCGTTATTTTTTTTTCCATTTTTTCAACATGTCGCTGAGAATGCCTAGCCAGCCTAACGCTGGTCTATTCAAACAGGGATACCAAACACATACAAGTACGGATGGTGCTATCAATCGGAACATCCAAGCTTGTCGCGAGCTGAGTAACATGATTTCCACCTCCATTGGACCGTGTGGCAAGAACAAGATCATCGTGAACAGACTGGAGAAAGTGTCCATCACTAATGACGCTGCAACCATGATCAGAGAATTAGAGGTCGTGCATCCTGCTGTCAAAGTCATGATCATGTCCTCGGAACAGCAAGAAGAAGAGATGGGAGACAACACAAATTACGTGTTGGTTTTGGCGGGCGAGTTGTTGCACTTGGCAGAAAAGTTGGTCGTGTTGGGGCTTACTCCCCCAGAAATCATTCAGGGTTATAACATGGCCAACAAGTTTGCTTTGAAAGAGCTTGACAACTTGGCCATCGACCAAGTCTCAGACCTATACTCGAAACAACAGCTTCTGAAAATTATTAAGCCGGTGATCGCGTCGAAACAATATGGAAATGAGATGAAAATTAGTGAACTTGTTGCCGATGCTATCATCAGTGTCATGCCAAAACACAATCCTAAATTGTTCAACGTTGACTCCATCAGAGTGGTGAAAATCATGGGCGCGTCGCTCGGCAGTTCGTACGTGCTGAAAGGTATGCTTTTCCCAAGAGAGCCAGAATCACAGATCAAGAAGGTGAACGTTACATCAAAAGTGGCCATCTATACCTGTCCAATCGATATTTCCACCACAGAGACTAAAGGAACCGTTTTGTTGCACAATGCCGAGGAGATGCTTGGATTCAGCAAAGGAGAGGAGGACCAACTTGATCAGATTGTCAAGGAGATTTACAACTCGGGAGTGCGCGTGGTTGTTGCCGGAGCCGGTGTTGGCGAGTTGGCTTTGCACTTTTTGGACAGATACGGAATCTTAGTTCTCAAGGTGCCGTCAAAATTTGACTTGAGAAGAATTAGCAGAGTCTGTGGAGGCACTCCGTTGGCCAGATTAGGAGCTCCTATGCCTGAGGAGATGGGAACTGTTGACATCGTTGAGACCAAAGAGATTGGAGGCGATAGAGTTACGATTTTCCGTCAAGATAAGGAGTCGTCTTTAACGGCGTCGATCGTCGTCAGAGGAGCCACCAAGAACAATTTGGAGGATATTGAGAGAGCCATAGACGATGGAGTTGCCGTGGTCAAGGCTGTTTTAAAGGACCCTAGACTGCTTCCAGGAGCAGGATCTGTGGAAGCTGAGCTGGTGAAGCGGATTACTACCTACGGAGAGAAGACTCCAGGATTGATGCAGCTTGGAATCAAAAAGTTTGCCGAAGCTTTCGAGTTCCTTCCTAGAATTCTGTGTGAGACTTCTGGATTGGATGCATCTGAGGTGCTTCCAAGACTGTATGCGTCACACGACGAGAATGACGCCGAATCTTTGAAGTACGGTATCGATATCGAAGCAGAATCTGCGGCAGAGTCGTTGTTGGACGTCAAGGAGCACGGGATCTACGACTCTTTGGTGTGCAAGCGCAACGCCATCAACCTGGCCACCGAGGCCGTGTGCACGGTGCTGAGTGTTGACCAGATCATTGTGGCCAAGCGTGCAGGTGGTCCTGCTATGCCACAGCAACCAAAACCTGGAAACTGGGATCAAGAGGATTAAATAGTATAATGGTGAAAAAAAATTCTAAAATTATTTGGAAAACAAGATGAAGGTAGGTTTTAGCATTTGGAAACACTAACAAGTAGATTGAAGTGGCGCGAGAAAAGCTCTTATCGAATTTCGAGGTTTATGAACATTTAAAAGATATCCAACGAGATAATAGTTGGAACTTCACGCTAGAAGAAGACACAAACAACAAGAAAACTCGAAAGAAGAAGGCCAACCATCTTGCTGATCTCGAACTTATAACTAAAGAACTATCAGGCTACTTGGTACGAACAGGCCAATCGAATGAATACTCCAAAGCAAATGTGATTGAGTTCATGACGGACTTGAATCAATACAGTTTGATGAAAATAGAGAAGTTGGAAATCCTCAATAGACTTCCCAGAACGATCGTGAGCCTATTTGCTGTGATCGAGGAATGCGATCAACGATTTAGTGAGGACCAGTGCCAGGCGATGCTTGATCTGGTACAGAGATGTTTCCCTTCAACAGAAACTGGTCTGGCAGAGGGAGAAATCGAGCAGGAAGTGGAACAGGAAGAAGACGATGACGAGGTGATGGCAGAATACTTGGAAGTGGAAGAGTTGGAACAGGAAACGTTTACTAGAACTGCTGAAGAAGACGACGACGAGTGAGTGTTCTCAGAAATATCGATATTATCTGTACATCCAACCAGTCTATATAATATTAGAACAGTTCTAAAAGATCGCTATTGGATGATTTCTGCTGTGGTTGGATCGCATTGCTAATCATATTCGATCCTGATTGCTGTTGCGGAGTCGGCGTCGACAAATTTGAAAACAGATCGTTCAACTCATCCAAAATGTTTCCAGCATTAGGAGCAGAAGCAGACATTCCATCAATCTCTTGGGCAGGCTCATTATTGTCGTCAAAGTCCAATAAGTTGTCTGCCTTGAAAGTGTTATTCACAATTCTATCTTTGGCAATTTGTTGCAGCTCCTCTAACTTCTTGGATTGCAATTGTGTATTAATCAATTCTCCATCAACAGTCTTGATGAAGCTAGATGCTGGCTTATGATACACAGATCCCAAATTTGAGATCTCGTTCACAAGCTGTTCCAAAAGTAGTGGCGGGAAACGATCGATTGTCGACTCTAAAACAGGGAGCTTGTTGCCAATAATCTTCTTTTGCATCTCCACATTGTCTGTGGACAAAATTCTCCAATATATGTACGCCTTGTCTCTGACATCAGCGTTCTCCACCTCCTTCGTAGCCTCATTCAGGATCTGTTGCAACAGTTTCTGGATGACTGGAGTTCGTCTTGTGAGGCTGATCTTAACAATAGTTGTAAGCAATGCAGATTGAACATCTGGATCCATATCTTGGAATTGTGCCACTAGTGAAGTCAATCTGTCTTCCAAATGTGGGATTTCTGAGGAATATTGACCAACTATCCAAACATATGATGCCAAGGCATCAGGCGATTGTAAGGTTTCGAAATCCAGATCACCAATAATGGTGATGACTGTAGTTAAATACTCGGTAGGGTATCTTCTCAAGATGTTTTGCAAAACAACCACCAATTGGTCAATCACGGACTCAGCTCTAGAAATGAACAAATCGTAAAGCAAGTCCACTGCCTTTTTGGAAATCTTTGGGATCTTTATAGCTAATTGGCCGATGGCATTGATAGACTTATCAACAACTTCGACTTCAATCTCCATAGCATATTCGCGGAGCTCTGCCAAAAGGAGCGGACCATTTGTTTCGTCTGCGAGTCTCACCAGGATGTCAAGTTTCTCTAATTTCAAGTATAACGGGTCATTGTATTTGATGAAAAACACTCGCAGCTCTCTGGCTAAAACGACTGGGTATTTCTCAAGAATGATTCTGATGTTTCTAAGAGCAACATACTGGATTTCAGGCGGAGTCGACAAAAGTGACACCAATGGCGAAGAAAGACGTTTCAACAACGTACCCTTTTGTGCTTCCTCGACCTTGTCCAGTTGTTTGATGATCACCTTGACTGCGCCCAGCACCACTGATGGATTTTCATGTTGCAATTGAGGAGACACTTTGTCAATGATATGTTGGACCTCTGTGACCTCCTTAGCCTCGTAGTCCGCCAAAGCTGATAGAATAGAGATTCTTCCCCATTCCGTACATTCGTTCAAAGTCATCAGCAGTTTCTTGAGGATTTTCGAATCAATCTTCAGATAATTGGAGTTGGTACTGTTGGAAATTTCGATCAGCGCGGAGATCGAGTTTGCCACAACCATCTGATTAGAATCATCCAGTAGTTCCATCAACTGATCCATGAAGCCTTGTTCGACACACAGTTGCGAATTCAAATCGAAAAGCTTAGCCACACAGATGGCCGCGGTCTTCCGCACATACGGATTGTCATCTTTCAATGTGCGTTTCAACGGAATCTCCATATAATCCGTCATTTTGTCGACTCTAATGCACCCCATAGTTCTAATAGCCAATGCTCTAACCAATGGGTTTGGATCTTCTGTGTCTTGAACAAAAGTGTTCACCGCCAAGATACACAATTCTGGATTGGTTTTGGCGTAGTTCATCAAGTAGAGATACACCAACTTCTTCTGTTCCAGATCATGAGTAGCGATATTTTTCAGCACATCGGGGAATAACGAAGACACGTCTTTGCCCACAGTCATGGCAGCAATCACCCTTTGAATTGTATCCTTACGCTCGTCCGCATATTGGGAAACAAGACCCTCTTTGAACTCGAAAGTTTCACCTTTACGAGGAACATTAAACAGCTTACGCAGTCTAGATTCGATCCTAGAAACAGACATGATAATAAAGTGGCCAGCGAAAAGAGAGAAAAATAATTAAATTTGGTTTTTTGTATGGGCATTGATTTGCAACTGGCCAGGGTTGGCCGATTACTACACAAGTTGAATTTTCAGCCAACGTTCAAGGCGGTACATATTGCTGGTACCAATGGCAAGGGTTCAGTCAGTTCTTATGTGTCGCACGTTTTGAGTGCGCATGGAATCCCAAATGGCCGATTCAACTCTCCTCATCTCCTTAATCGCTTGGATTCGGTCCAGATCAACGATAAGACCATCAGCAAAGATCTGTTCTTGGAAACTGAACATAGCATAGGACAATTGAATTCCAATAATGGACTCGAATGTACAGAGTTCGAGCTACTCTTCTGCACAGCCTTGGAATTATTCAACAGGGCAGCCGTTAAGATTGTGGTTTTAGAAACCGGTTTGGGTGGCCGACTGGATGCGACCAATGTTTTTGATGCGGAACATGTGATTTGTACAGGGATCACGAAGATTGGAATGGATCATGAGGCTTTGTTGGGTGATACAATTGAAGCTATTGCTTATGAAAAGGCAGGGATTATCAAACAGGGAGTTCCATGTGTTGTTGATGGGTCGAATGAGCCAGGTGTTCTAAAAGTCGTTGAGGAGGTGGCAAAAAGGAGCAATTCGGAATTGATAAAAGTGTCTGATGTGGATCAGTCCTTTAGCTCTTTTTCTGCAAAATTATCTGACTTTCATACCTATCTACCAGGAGGTTATCAAAGGATGAATCTCTCAGTTGCTCTTGGCATTCTAGATATAGTGTCAAAGACCTATGGGCTGGAGGCAAATCTGGTGAAGTCTGGAATCGAAAACACTAAATGGCCAGGCCGTCTTCAACCGTTAGATCTGCAACTAAGGTCTGGCACTTTTCCTGTTCTTTTGGACGGTGCACACAATTTTCAAGCTGCAGAGCAACTTGATGAGTTTCTTGGAGGATTAGAAAGACCACCAGTCACTTTTGTGATAGCTATGACTGCTGGAAAATCGGCATCTGAGCTACTTCAGACTCTTGTTAGACCAAAGGATACAGTTATATTCACCCAATTCGTGGACCAAGTCGATGGCATGCCATGGATCAAGAGCTACCCTGCGCAAGAACTGGCTCTTCAATTACAAACGAGCACTACTACGATAATAGAATGTGATCTAGAGACTGCTCTGGAGACTGCACGAAACAGTGGCAACAATACAGTTGTTTGTGGAAGTCTGTACCTTGTGGCTGATGTCCTCCGCCTCCATCTCAAAAATCATGGCACGAAGAGTTGGTAAATGTATTATTATGGCTTAATTGGTCTACCCTTTTGGACACGACGAACGTTCTTGACCCATTTTTTGATATCCGAGCGGTATTTGGATGAAATGATCTGATCCTGACTGAAGTCTGCCAGGAAGTTGTGTTTTAGCAACTGATGAGGCTCTGGACGTTCTTTCTCTTTTCTCAAACACAATTCAACAAATTCACAGATCTCGGGACTGAAACCGTCTTTTTCCTGCAAACAAGGAGGGGTCTCGTTGACGATTCTTTGCAACAGGTCTAGGATCGAGTCTGGTGCCTTGTGTTGAGGGTCTGCTTCCATTCCTGGAACAGTTCCTCCAAAGGCATGCATTCCAGATGCAAGCTCGTACAGCACCAATCCTAGCGACCAAACGTCTCCTTTGATGTTGTATACTCCTCCTTGGATTCTTTCCGGCGACATATATGTGGATGTACCAACAAAAGTGTCTGCCATAGAGTTAATTAGTTCTCTACTGACTCCAAAGTCACAAAGCTTGATTGTTCCTTTAGAATCTAGAACCACATTCGAAGGCTTGACATCTCGATGGATGATTCGGTGCGTGTCATAAAGATATGCAAGGCCGGAAAGAACTGAGTGGGCCACGTGTTTAAGCATGAAATCGGGGAATGGACCGGTTAATTTGAAGATTTTATCAAGAGAACCGCAGTCACCGTATTCCATACAAATGACCACATCTCCTTCATGTAAAAAGGCTCCGTAGAAGCCAATTATGAACGGAGAGTCACACTCATGCATAATTCGCAGTTCACGGATAATTTGCGACTGAATGACCTCCTTTGCATCAATATGAATAGTTTTTCTTGCCATGGTTTTTTGCGTAGGTAGATGTAACACTTTGCACACTGTACCGGAGTTTCCTGAGCCTAGTTTCTTTAGAACCACCAGTTCTTCTGCTTTTATGGGCAGCTGGTATTCCAACCCTAGCTCTAAGTTCTGGATATTGGCAATCAGTTCATCAGTAGATGTCTTTTTGTCGGGATCTCTGAAACTTGACATGTCTGAACTAGAGGCGGAAGAACTGACCAATTTTGCTGACGAACTATTCGAATCTGGACACAGTCCAGCGGGTGGAGTCATCAACGTCAGTTTCTTGACATTCTTTCGCTTCAAAGTCTTGGATTCCAGAAAAGGAGTGAGTGGTTTGTTGTTTAAATTCAATGACGACGCCACAGGAGTTTTTTCCGATCTCTGCGTCACCAGCAACGGCTGAGAGCCCAGACCGAGATTTTGGAAAGGCGGTGGTCTTCTGCCACTGTCAAGCGCAACATTTGACTCGACCGAGTCTAGACTCGAACTTGAAAGCTGAGTCGCTGTTGTAGGTCGCACGGGAACGACCAGCACAGGCTTCTTCGTAGAGGAGTCTCTGGAAGAGCTTTGACCTGCAACCACTTGAGGATCGGCTCTTGTCGGAAGCGAGGGAAGCTCCTTGTAAACGTTAGGATACGACATGCAGCTTATCAGCTTGAAATTTTGGTTCCACGCGAATTTCAAATATTATGTAATACACACTATTTTCTACCCTTCTTGGACTTCTTCTTACGAGCTTTCTTAGCAGAAGTGCCTGTTGCGCTTGAGGCGGGCAGAGCAGTTTCGTCGTTATCATCATCTTCTGCAGTTTCGGCCTCAACGGTTTCATTGTCTCCTGCAGTGTCTTTTTCAACAGGTTCAGCAGGCACATCAGGCTCAAGAGACTCAATCGGCTCACTCAGCTCTTCAACAAGCTCTTCCACCGGCTCCTTAACGGCTTCCAACGGCTCTTCAACAGATTCTTGGACAGGCTCCTGGACAGATTCTTCGACAGTTTCTGGCACAGACTCTGGCACAGACTCTTCCATAGGCACTTGAACAGGTTCCTCGACAACCTGAACTGGAGCGGCAGGCTCCTCGGCAACTTCTTCTGTAAGTTCCACTGCCTCTGTAATCGACTTGGTATCCAGATCCACCTCCTCCATCTTATCCTCCACTTTCAAACTCTTCAAATCATCAACAACAGTTTCAACCTCGGGCACATGCACTTCCTCCGTCAAAGGTTTCTCCTCGTCGTCTGGTTTAATCACCTGCTCACTTGGAATCACCGGTTCTTCATCATCGATGACAAAACTGTCTTCACGTGGAGCATACTGTTTAGTAAAGCCAGTTTGTGGAACTCTTGGAGACCCCACTAAAGAAGCATTGGATCCGCTCTTTCCGACAGGCAGACGCGAACCAGCAAGACTTCTTGCCAAAGCCAACGATCTAAATTTGAGCACATTGAAGTATGGGTAGGTCCTTCCGTTCTCTGTGTACACAAGATCTTCATCCATTTCGTCAATGTAAAACTTTCCTTCCTCAAGATCCTCAGCAAGATTGAGGAGGAACTCAGTAAAGCAAGATGCAACAACGTACTTGGTATCATAATCACGGCCGAATAAAATAATCTGTCCCCATCTTCCTTGAGGGCCTGGGAAAAGATCAAGTCCAAGATTATTTCCTTCATTGTCCTTCACCAAAGGGATCCATTGAGGATGGTAGTACACTTCCTGAACCGCTCCTCTAGGCACAGACTTCTGCTGCTCCAAAAACTCAAAGTGTTTATTTTTCTGCTGTTGCTGGTGCGGACTCGAGCTGCTCCCTGTGCTATCTTGAGTTTCAAGCATGGCTTGTTCATGTGTATATTGATCAGTGATTCTCTGTAGTCTATCACTCAGTTTCCTCCAAATGTTCACTTCGGCCGCCATGCTTTCCAGATCTAGCAACGGATAGCCGTATACAAGTCCTCTTCTTTTTCCAAGAGCAAGCTGACCATCGTGGATCTGGTAAGATTCCCTAACGTCGAAAGGCAAAGAAATGCCCAGGTCCTTTTCAAATGCATTCAAATCGTTAACAGTTGCCCCATTCTCCATATCATCACCAAGTTCTGGAAACTCTCTTTCCATCCAGTTATCCAACCGATCCCAAATGCTGGTAAGCGATGGAAGTGGAGGTTGACCCTGGATATAATCTTGCATTTGAATGTCGTTTCCGTTAAGCTGTGTACGCATTCCTGGCCGGTATTGAACCGGACCATTGTTAGAAGTTGACGCTCTAGCAGATCTGCTATTGTGCTGCGCCAAAGAAGTCGAAGAAGTATTGTCCAACATGGAGATCGATTGCGACGACTCGTGACCGGTCGAAGAACCCAAATTCACTGGACCAGACGCGTCATACGCCGCATAATGATCATTTGTCGTCAGTGAGTGAAAAAACCCCTGGATGCCTTTTAAAAACCCCATTTCCTATAGCTTTTAATTCCACCGCGTCTTGGTTGTTGTCAAGTAATTTCATTCTGCATTAAAATAAATAAAATCGTACCGTCACACCCGTACACCAGCTAGCGTCGAAGACTACTGAAGATGCTTGATTGAGTTGGCGTTGCTGTCTTTCTAGGCTTTGTCTGTCTCTTCTTCGCAGGTTTGCGGGGTTGCTCAATTTCTATGAGCCCGTCATCAGAACTCTCCGAATCTATCTCCATAGGTTTCATAAATTGAGTCAAATCCGGCACCGGAGCCTGCCTATTCTTACGACGTCCCCTGGTCGAATGGTCCTCTTCATCATTCACAAACAGATCCGAAGGCAAATTCTCATTATTGTCCACTGTTTTTGGCGTTTGGTATTTCGAACTGGCCCGCAGTTCCTTGGCGATCTTGCGGAATCCCTTTCTCAAATCGTTTAGTGATTTACCGTCCACCTCGTCAGTCTCACTAACTCTCAATTTCATAAGAAGGTCAAGATCTGCGCCAAGCTCATCATCCACAAACTTTTTAATGAGATGCTTGTCATCTTTCACCATCGACTCTTCGATGACTTTGGACATTTCGTTTTTCTTAAGAAGTAATAAATCATCCTCTTCAAGATGTTTTTGCACAAAATCTCCAATATTGAGAGTTCCTTCTCGGATCTGAAGTTCATGATCGTCTTCAGGTTGTTTCTTTTTGGCCATTGATGCTGCCATTTTGTTTCCAACTATCTTTTTTCTGAAGAATATTACAATGTCATTAATGTTCGCAACCTTTCCCACAAATCTGTTGGAAAACCGCCGAGGATTCTCGACCTCGTAGCCACCACTGTATTCAACACGCAATCTGATTAGAGGAAGAGGAATTTCAATATCAGAAAGGGTCTCTAGTAAATCTTGATTAGCCTCTTTCCATTTTGTTGTAGCCTGTTCTATCAATGCTTCCACTTCGTCTATTAGTAAGTTTATCACCTCGTCTTTGTTTCCTGTTGTAGCAGGAATTCCTGTTTCACTTAATACCACATCTTTCATGGCAAATGGTCTCACAGATTTCAATCGGATCGGCTCGAGACTGTAATCTTTTCCTTTGATTTTTAGTAGATAAACGTGTTTGTCTGGAACTTCTCCTTCACTTAGAGACGTAGCAACAGAAGAACCTCCTTGTAAAACATCAAATCCCTGTGAAAGGTTTGGCACCGGTCGTGGAATACACTCGTGTTCATGTCCCCATAAGATAAAGTCTAGAAATTGCGGGAGATTGATTTCTTCCACCACTCTCGTGCCCGGTCGAGCAACATGGTTCTGATGTATGCACATCAAACTGAACCAGTTCTCACCGTCGGCAGGCTGGAGAAACTCGACATTTCCAGCAGACAACGTTCGTTTCAGACGTTCCTCACGAATGCTTTGGAGACCATATAAGGCAAAATTCGTGCTTCCTTTTTGGAACAACAAGGGACTAACCTTGATGTCATCATTATTGGTGACACGACCAAAATGGTTTAACAGTCCACTCACAGAGAGTAGGTCCAATGGAGACAAAAGGTCATCTCCGGTTGCATCGTCATGATTTCCAGATATAGCATACATTGGAATGCCAACATTGATATTAGGATCATATTCACAAGGATAATTGAAATGTCTTGTAGACATCACCACTGAAGGGTCTGAAACTAGTCTGTATTCACGAGGTCGATCACTCCAACAACATTCACGAAGAGTTCGCATTACATGATAATACGATTTCTTGCTGGGCTTGTTGATATGGAATAGGTCGCCCGCCTGGATCACCATATCAACATCTCTTGTTTTGGCAATGTGCATGATCTCACTGAACGTGCGCCATGAGTCATTGCCTCGAATTGGATCTGTCTCTAGAAAACCGACATGATTATCTGTGGTCAGCAGAATCTCAAACGTATCTGGACCAGACTCTATATAAGAGACATGCATTAGATGGATTAAATATTTTTTTCCCCTATTTTTCTACATACACAACATCACGGCATAGAATTGTGACTCTTTTGAACAACCGACGCCATTCCAAAGGATCACCCTTGGCCTTCAAAAACTCGACTTTGCGCGCGTCAAGATTATCGGCCAATCGACTCACTCGAATATTGCCAACTATCGGTGCGTGGCTCGTATCTCTACCACTGACGGGAATGGTAATTAATCCGTCCAACATGTCATTGTTGCTCAGTTTTTGCATGTATTCCTCGCCATCATCGCCATCACGGAGTCCAAGCTTGTAGAGAGACTCCAAAACAGTGACTAAAAGCTGTTTCAGGGGAACAACACTAAAAAACCGCGTAAAGTTCTCAGCAAACAGAGCAGGATATTTCTGTTGCTGAGTATGTAAATGACTGATTTTCGCGTTGATCAACTCCTCGCGATTGGATGACAAGCTCATAAATTGCAACGCGGCAGGGTCTTTGGAAATCGTCGCGAAAATGACCTCGTCGTCATCTAGTTGGCGTTTTAACTTGCGACGTTTGGAGTGTTCCGTATAGACCTCTTGAGACGCCGAGAACCCGCCAACTGGACGATAGTTCTCCTTAGCAAGCTCTGAGGAATGGATATCATCCATAAGATACTGGTGCGTTTGTGTAGCAGCAGCAGGTCTCGTGATCTGGGTGGACATCTGGTTCACCTTATTAAACTCTGCATCCGACAAGTTGATATACAAGTTCACCAATAGACTGGTGGTCAAGCGCATTGGATCTTTGCACATACCATTATCGTCGTGGAACTTGTTTTTCTTAGCCACCCACGAATGTTGTTGAATACCAGCTAGGCTTAGTCGTTCCTCAGGATTTACCACCAAAACTTTCCTCAGTAACGATAGCGCTCCTAGCGGGATCCGGTTCCACGGAGACGTCAACACCTCTCCCTTGTTCTCCATGTAGTATTTGAAATCGTGGTCTTCCTGATGGGGCATTTCCCATGCAATCTGACCTGTAAGAAGAACAAATAGCACTATGCAACAAGACCACACATCTGCCGGCTCGGGGTCGTATTTTTGAGCAACAACTTCAGGAGCAAGATATGGAGGTGATCCGCAAGCAGTTGTACACAACCGCTTGGTGCCATTCTTCTTGCGAAACACACTGGCCAGTCCAAAATCAGTCAGCTTCAGATTACCATTCTTATCGATCACCAGATTCTCGGGCTTGATATCGCGATGTGCAACTCCCTTAGAATGAATGAAAGTAATCGCATTAATGAGCTGCTTAAAGTAGAACTGTGCCACTTCCTCGTCAACTCCTAAATCAGGCTCAATCTTATCAAACAACTCGCCATTACTTCCTAACTCCATGGCAAACCAAACCCAATTGGCATCAGCACCAAAATCAATTAGCTGGATGATATTCTGATGTCGACACTCCTTCTGAATAAATGCCTCCCTTGCTAGCATCTCCGTAGTGACATTCTGTTGACGGGCCATGCCAATATGAACAAATTTGACGGCTATCACCTTTGAAACACCATTTTTTAACACCATTGCGGATTTCACAACACCAAATCCACCATGACCAATGGTCTTTCCTACCTCCACATGTTTCAAATGAGGTAAAGGAGCAAGTTGCGATAACTTATATGACATAACCAAATGGTTTGTTTATATTTTTTTCTTAACTCTATGTAAATACGCCGTTGAGCCGCATCACCACATTGGTGTTAACTCAGAGATCCAGCCTGCTGAAACCGGCCTGAAGACTTTGATTGTACCTTCCACAAGTTTATCAAGATCCAAAGTCTCTTCCATGACCAATTTTTCGCCGTTCACGTTCTGATGTAGAACCTGCACCGTACTAGTGCCCGTCACGTGACCCACCACAGCCGTGTGGTCTGGCGATCCGTAGAACAGGGCCTTGTTTGGGTAGCGAAAGCAGCATTCCTTGAACTGGAGAATGTCTCCACGAGAGATGTTACTGGTGACAGGTTCTTTGTGAATTTCCGGTCCGCCTTTCTTTCCAGAATATGAGAGTATGAGAGCTCCATGAACAAGTCCAGACGAGATGAACGCATGTTTACCACATCCACGTTTTAAAGCCTCATGAGCCAAAGTCCAGCACTCGCCATCTCCCACCATTTTTCCCTCATGAGCTTCACACCATGCGGCGACGTGCTCACCGTATATAGATGCCCCCTCTTCAAGTAATGACTTGGAGGCCTGCGGTGGAGGCAGGAATTTAACTTCGTGTTCGACACTGGCTGCTGGCTCGCCGGTCTTGGCCCATGTAAATTTGAGTTTCGTTGTCGATAAGTCGTTGTTGCGGAATACAATAACTCTAAAGTTTTCTTTAGAGTTGTAGCCAAAGGATGTTGCGTAATCGAGTCCCTTCAAGTCAGAAGGAAGGTGGTTTTCGAAATCGTCTTTAGCGAACCAACCTGAAGCCAGTTTCAGATCCAGATCGGGGCTTTTCCAGGAGATTTTTGGAGTCACACGAGGAGGAGGAACGCTAGGTTTGACGCGCGGTTTTGGAGCTGGAGGTGGAGTAGATGTACCTGATGATACTTTAGACGATCTGGATTTTGGAGGAGTTGGAGGGGTAATTGTGTGTAGTTTAGCGTCTTCCATCTTGAGCTTCTCCAGCTCTGAGGTCAAGTTTCTGGAGAAACTTTCTGGTTTCGGCTTTGGCTTTGGTTTTGGTTGAGGAGGAATCTTCGTTTGAAGCTCATTGACAACAGAAGTATGGGTAGAAGCGACAGGCCGCTTAGGTAATGGCGGTGCGTCCTCATCCTCGGAAGTAACAGATTCCTGGCGTGACGGTCTTGAAGGAAGTGGCGGAACGTCTTCTTCGTCGGACGAGTTAGACGTTTTAGTAGAGACATTAGAAATCACTGAAGTTGTTGAGGACGTCTTTTCCAGCTTGATCAATGGTTCAGATTTCTTCCTATGGACATGAACCGGCGGAGGAGGAAAACGCGAGGTCGATGGCAAAGCAGCTGAAGAAGGCTTACTTGGCTCTTTCTCAACAGGGGTCGCCTTGTTTGGCGAAGTCATCTCCTTTGCGATCAATGATGCCAATTGAGGCTTCTTACTTGTCACAGGAGGAGGAATCTTGGGCTTGGGCTTCAAAGCCGGCTTTTCGGACGACATTAGTACACAGATCAGCGACAGCTGTACAGAATAACGTTTTTTTTCTTCGGCTGTGAAGTTGAAAAATTTGGAGCACAGCCGTGTTTGGGACTTAGGTATTAGACATTCCAGGCTTCTTCTGTATACAATGGCGAACCTCGAGGTTTTAGCGCAAAAAATCATTGATGACCAGCTCACAGACCCATTTGAATTTGATAAGTCCGGGTTCCAACTTCTCAGCACTATTCGGTATGATCCTATGTTATATTCCAAGGAATTGAATATGGTCGAAGCATTAGAACACTCGCCTCTAGATTCATCGTTTTTCCTACTTATTGACTATCATGTGACGCGTCTGAATGAGACTTGCGACTTTTTCGAGTTCCCCTGTCCAAAATTCAACAAATCGTTGTTAGCAAACAAATTGACTCAAGCTCTCTATGGCAAGGACCTCCTGCAAAGTCATAAAATGCGCGTTTTGATAGATCACCAGGGAAACATAGAAGTGCAGGCTATTCCTATCAACAGTTTTATGAATTTGGATATCAATTGTCTACCTACTTGGACAGTATACATGGACTCGCAACCAACAATGATATCTCCTTTCACATCCTTCAAAACCACCAAACGTGGACATTATGACGCTTCTCGACAGCGAAGTATTCCAAAAGGAAAGACAAATGCCGATGTTCTCTTGTTCAATCACGCTGGTCAGATCACCGAAACTTCGATCTGCAACGTCGCCTTCCTACGCAATGATAAGAACCCACTAACAGGCGAAATTACTTCCCGTTGGACCACACCCCCACTCGCATCTGGCTGTCTCAACGGAGTAACACGGAGATTCCTGATCGACCAGCATCTCATCTACGAAGGAACGGTGATGAAAAATAGTATCAAAAACGGCGAGGAAGTGTTGCTATTCAACGGAGTCATGGGAGTGGTAAAGGCTATTATACAGAATGTTTAATCTATTCTATATTCTCGTCTCTATATCCAAAGATGTATAAAGCATCTTTCAACGAGTCCGTGTTGAGTCTACAGTCTGCCTCCAATTGAACTTTAGGCTTGGCGTTCCACGCAATACCAACACCAGCACTCGACATCATTAGCAGATCGTTGGCGCCATCGCCAACCGCAATCGATTGGGCCAAATCCACATTGTGCTTCTCAGCCAACATCTCGAGCACAGCCTTCTTTTTGGCCCCGTCGACAATGTCTCCAAGGACCTGTCCGCTAAGGATTTCGATGTTATCGACGACTTTGGTTTCGAGTTGGTTTGCAAAGGCGTAGTCTAATCCAAGCTGATCTTTCACGAATTCTGCAAGTGGCAAGAACCCTCCTGAGCAGACAGCCATGATACAACCGTTTTTCTTGAGATTGGCACAGAGTTGTTTGGCTCCGTTTGTGATTTTGAGCTGAGGTTTCAATTTATCCCACAGATCCGCCGAGGGGATGCCCTTAAGAAGTGCGACCCGCCGTTTCAATGACTCCTGGAAGTCGATCTCGCCGTTCATGGCCAGATTCGTGATTCTAGCCACCTCGTCCTCGACACCGGCCTGGGCAGCGATCAGTTCAATCACCTCCTGGTAGATCAAAGTTGAGTCCATATCAAACACTGCTAGTTTCTTGTTCTTGCGTGCGGCAGTCTCCCGTTGGACCGCGAGATCTACCTGAGGAATATTTGTCTGTTTAATATGACTGACATCAGTGTCTTCTTCCAACTGGATTTGAAACTCGACAGCTTTTCCCGGCGAAAGGACCGTCTTCTCGCCAAGTGTATACTTGATGCCATTCAAAGACTCCTTGACCAGTTGCAGAATGTTCTCTGGTAGTGTTTTTGCGGCGATGGCCGTTATCACGTAGGACATGACGAAAAATAAATCTTGTAATTTTTTTCCCCTATGGATCCCATACCACGCACTCAAGACAACACCGACCTGCTGACGGCAATGATCGCCGGGTCAGGAGCGGGAATTGTTCAAACCGTGGTGACATATCCATTTGAGTATCTGAAAACAACTACTCAGATATCGAACAAACACCTTGTCAAGACCGTTTATGATATTCCTACTTATAGCATGCGATCGTTGTTTGTTGGGTGCGGAGGACTCGCTATCGGAAATGCATTGAAGGCATCATCACGGTTCCTAATTTTCAATAGTACTACACAGTTTATGGGTACCGATAATGGTAAAACTACTGCTCCTAGAGTGGTGGTTGCTGGGATGATGACTGGGTTCTTGGAAACACTTTGGGTCATTCCATTCGAGAATATCAAAACACGAATGATTGAAAATGCTATGGAAGTTCAGGGATACAAATTTCCTGTTTCAACCCATCGTCCTATTGCATCAGCTGCCAAACTTACCAAGAGACCAGAAACTATGCCTATTAGTCCCAAACAGAAATATATCGATTATTATCGAGCCAATCCATCCACTACATTGTTCAGAGCGGTGAAGGAGATCTATCAAACTACAGGATTTGCCGGATTCAAACGGGGTACGCTCATCACTGTTTTTAGACAGACTATGAACAGTATGGTGTGGTTTTCTTCCTACAATTTCTTACAGCAATTCATTGATCCAACGCGAGACTCCATCACCGACTGGGAGCTTTTGGGCATGGGATTGGCATCCTCTTGTGCCGTTGTGGCTATTACGCAGCCGATTGACGTGATCAAGACAAGAATGCAGACGAAAAATTATCGTTCCGTTTATCGAGACATCATGACGCTACTAGTGAAGACGTTTATGCAAGAAGGAGCAGGTAAACTCTGGAGTGGCTGGATCCCTCGACTCATCAAGGTGTCTTGTAGTTCTTCGGTGACTCTGATGACGTATGAGATGATCCAAAAGGGAGTCATTCAAATGACCAATATCAAACCTTTCGCAGCCTAACAATTTTTGGTAAATATTTTTAATGGATACTTCTGTCCGAGATTTGGTATTACATCTAGAAACCCTAGTTGCAAATCCATCCAAGCGAGGTGCCGTCAAGAAGTACACGAATACCATTATTGGCACAGATGTCCCGATTTCCAGCTGGAAGTTCAACGAATGGGATTATTCCTCAAATAAAGTAGAGCTTCCTATTTATGCTCGAGGACTTTTCACTGTTGGAGAGACTATAGTGTGTCGGGGATATGACAAGTTCTTCAACGTTGATGAGTTGGGATGGACATCCAAACGGGCACTTCAAGAAACCACTAGTGGTCCTTATACTTTAACAGTCAAGGCTAATGGATGTATAGTGTTTATTTCTGGTCTTGAAGATGGCACATTGGTGGTGTGTTCCAAACACTCAACGGGACTTCGAGAGGACTCTAGTAAGAACCATGCATATGCTGCTCAACAATATTTGGAGAGACAACTGGAAAACAAAGGCATTGATAAGTCTGAACTAGCTAGTATGCTGTGGAAGTCTCAATTGACCGCTGTTGCTGAATATTGTGATGATTCGTTTGAAGAACATATCATTGAGTATTCTGAAGACCATGCGGGACTTTACCTACATGGACTGAACAGAAATACTTGCGCATTTCATACTCTACCTATGGATGAGGTGAATCAAGTTGGAGAAAAGTTTGGATTCCGATCAATAGACTATTTCCAGTTCGAGACTTTTGATGAAACATACAGCTACCTAAAAAAGGCCTCCGAGACAGGAACATACAAGAATCAAGAGATTGAAGGCTTTGTGATTAGATGCAAGAAAAATAGTCAAGATTTCTTCTTCAAGTACAAATTCGAAGAACCATATCTTCTATACCGACAATTTAGAGAAGTCACGAAACAATATCTTACTAAAGGACTTGATAAAGTCAACTACACCAAACACAGACTGATTTGCATGGATTACCTTAGATTTGTCATTCCCTATTTCCAGCAAGACGAGACTTTGAAAGTTCAATACTTGCAAGGAAAAGGAATTGTCAAGCTTCGAAAATTGTACATTGAACATTCAAACATGTCGGGTACAGAGATGATAGACCAGGAGGAAAAGATGCAGGATGAACTGGTGAGCACATCTTTCGGTAGCGGTTCTTGTCGGTACGTTCTAGTGACAGTGGCTACTATTGGATGCGGAAAAACCACCACCTCGCTAACCCTCGCCAATTTATATCCAGATCTCATTGGAATGGTTCAGAGCGACGATATTCCATCCCCGATTCGTGACAAACAGGTGAGCAAATGTCTCGAGGTCTTGGTGGGTAAACCGATTGTCATTCTGGATAGAAATAACCACAAATTCGTTGAAAGGAAGCAGACCTTTGAATATTTCAAGCAGCTCAACACCTTCATTCCTGAATCCAAGTTGAAATTCATTTGCTTGAATTTCCTTGCTGATACAAGCAAGTTTAGTCCTGAGCTTTGGGAAATCACCAGAGAAAGAGTGGTAGCTAGAGGTGACAACCACCAAAGTATCAAGGTGGATAGTGAAGGAGCATATAAAGCAGAGATGATCATGAAAGGCTTTATTAGCAGATTCGAGCCTGTGAATGGAAACAAACTACCGGATTCACAATTCGATAAGATCATCAATTTGACACTTGCCAAAGATTCCTCAATGCAAAATGCCTTCCAAATTGCAACAGAACTCGCATCGTTTGCTAAAGATTTAGATATTGTTCCTCCTTCACCTGATATGCTTCAAGCCGCTTTTGAAAAAGCCCTTGAGTTCAGACCCGTGGTGCATAAATCCTTTGCCAAAAAACAGAAACCACAATATTTTGGGATCGAAGTGGCAGGCATTGACAAGCTCGAAGTCCTCCAGAACTTGGACTTCTTCCAACTTTTGAGAACTGAAGCGCGCATTCAAGAAGAATTCCATGTCACTTTGGTCCACATCGGGTCGACCAAGAAGAATGCTCCAATAAAAGCCATATATCAAAGTTATTGCGAGCTGGTGAAGAACATCGAGATAACCCAACCACGGATTATTCTACCATGCACAGCAAACCTCAAGTTATTACGTGTATGCTGGGATGATTCGTTAATGTGCATTGAGGTGGAAGTGACAGAAATCTTTAAAGACGGAGAAAACGTGCTGGAACACTTGAAAATTGGAAATATACACCCACATATCACCCTGGGAACTGTCTCACCAAAAGTGCAGGCTATGCAAGCCAACCAACTCTTGTCCAACTTGCACGATTTCCAGGATCAGGATATCAAAACTATGGAATTGGACATTTCTCTCGAAAATCTTCCACTATTTGTCAACTATTAAGTTACAGCTAATTGAAGAAGACTGTTGACTCGATCCAGAACTTCCACTAAAGGATCCAACATCTCGATGTTTTTCGAGATCGAGTCCAAATGTTTATCCAAAACACCGAATGACTGCTGCAATTCCGGATCCTGTGCAGGGTCATAATCGGAGCGATCCATCTCCACCAAATTCAAATCCTCACGCGTTTTCGAGTCCGGGATGTCTATATTACCCAAAATCTCCGCATATGTTTCAAAATCCTTCGCCATTAACTTCTGTTGTCGATCAACAGCTTTCCTGTAGTCCTCAAAATATTGTTTCTCATTCTTCAATAGCGATTGTTCTTTCTGTTCCTGAACACGTAGAATTTCCAATTGACGTAGGTTTGCGCTGAAATTCGCCTCCAGTCGCGAATTCTCTCCGTCCAATTGTTCCTGGTCAAGCAGGCGCTCTCGTATTCCTCCTGGGAGACGAGCTCCCCGCATTCTTTTCGCCAGAGGGCTGACGATAGTATCCTTCACCAAGTTACGAAACCGGAGTCGTTCGCGATTACTTCTGAATGCGACTTGGGAAATTGCGTCCTCAACGTAAAGATCAAGAATATTCTCCAATGCGAGGGCCACATTTGGCGGTGCAGCAGCCCATTTCTGACGCATACTCTTCTTCGAAATCAATTGAGTATATGTTCTGACCTCTTCTGTGGCGGGATCAGTTTCAGATCCTGACTCTTCCTCAATTTGCGGCTGTGGTGTCTTGGGCTTCCGCTTGGGTTTCACAGGTTCTGGTGTTTCCTCATCACTAAACAATGTTTGAGAGTCTTTCACCAAAGAGCGTTCATCTCGACTTTTCTCAACAGACAAGTTAGCCCGTGTTACTGAAGTCTTCTTAAACAAGGGTTTATTCAGCTTCTTGAGCTTTTTTATCTTTGTGATGGCCGAAGGCCGTTTTGGTGTCTTCTTTATAGGAGGCATATACAAATCAAAAATATATATCTGATATTTTTCACAAGACGCGTCTACACCTGCCTCCTTAAAATGGCCGTACTATCGGAGTTTGAGAAACAGCGGCAGCAGAACATTGCCCGGAACAAGGAATTGTTCAAGAAGCTGAACCTTGATAATCTCTCCAAGGACTTTCACAAGGAATTTCCGCAAGAGCAGAAGAGAAGCAAGAGTAATGGACCGCGAGCAAAGAAGGTCAAGAACGAACCTGTTCAGCCGACTCGGCGATCTAACCGGCTTTCTGGAGTAAAGGCCAACTCTGAAGAGGAGAAAAAGGCTAATGAGGAAGCAGAACGACAAAAGAGAGAGAAAGAAGAGCTGGAAAGATTGAAACGGATCAGATTAACTGGAGACTTGAATTTGACCGATGTTATTGCATCAGAAGATGATGATAATAAATCCGTCTTGGAAAAGCTGGCCAAATTGGGTAATGCAGTGTCTTTTGGTGACTTCTTTGATGATATGAAGGCCAAAAAAGCACCTAAAGATGTGAAAGATGCAAGAGATAGTTTGGATTCCTTAGCATTATATGATAAATGTCCGCCTAACGAAGTGCGACTGACTGCTGCTAGAATTACAGCCATGTGTTTCCATCCGTCTGCCAGTCGTAAGATTATAATTGGAGGAGACACCGGTGGAGAGATGGGAATTTGGTCAGTTGATGACGATACGGAATCACAACCCGAAATCACCCATCTTAAGCATCATGGCCGTAATATATCCAACATCACAGTTCGTCAACACAAGCCCAAAGAGATTGTCAGTTCTTCGTACGATGGAGCAGTGCGCGTCCTGGATTTGGAGAAACATAGCAGCAATTCCATTTTGGAGTTCGATACAGAATATGGAGATGCTGCAGGAATCTCTGATCTTCATTTCCTCGACCAAAACGTCTGTCTCATAAGCACTTTGGATGGAGAGTTATGCAAATTTGATTTCAGAGAGCCAAACAAGAAACGAGCCCAACTGAACGTTCTAAGACTTCATGATAAGAAAATAGGTGGCTTCTCGGTAAATCCACAATTGACCCATCAAATTGTCTCTGCTTCATTGGACCGCACCTTCAAAATCTGGGACCTGCGCAAAACAGCGCCTTCCACATGGTCCGAGTACGAGAACGCCACTTCGCCACATTGTCTCGGTTCCTATCGTAGTCGACTGAGTGTTAGTGCTGTGGATTGGAACATGACAGGTGATATCGTGTGCAACGGTTATGACGATACTATTAATATTTTCCAACTTGGAGACACCACAAAATTAAAACCGGACCACATATTCGAACCGATCGTCGAGGAGGCAGAGGAAGGCGGTATTCCCGTGAACCTTGTGCCTTCACAAACTATGAAACATAACTGTCAGACGGGAAGATGGGTGACTATACTTCGTGCCAAATGGCATCCTGAGCCACTAGATGGAGTTCAGAAATGTGCCATCGGGAACATGAAGCGGGCATTAGACATCTTCGATCGCAACGGAAATCAACTGGCACACTTGTATGATGAGCGTATGACTGCTGTTCCTGCAGTCACCTGTTTCCATCCGACCCAAAATTGGATTGTTGGAGGAAACGCCAGTGGCAAAGCGTTTTTGTTTCTATAATTAAAACTTTGGACTCTTCTTCTCCCAAAGCCAGTTCTCGCCGGCTCTGTACATTCCCAGAGCGAAAAGTGCACCTCCTAGACTTCGTAAACTGTATCTCCACCAATTAGGGTTCTTCTTAAAATCAAGATCATTTTTGAACAAATACCCCGAGGCAAGGTACAAGCCTCCACCAATGGCAGTGGCTGATCCTAGAACTTGACACGGGAGACAATCCTCGTATTCTTGTTCCTCTTTCTGGTTGAATACCTTTAGAATGTTAGACATGGAATATATAAAAATTTTGGATGCGTCGATCGACGTATAAACTTAGAAGATGAGCAATGATACAGCCGCCAATCCAAGAATAATGTGGATTGGCGAGTTGGAGAACGTTGACATGGCTCCACTAGTTGTATTAGTGGTTTCAGCTCCGTTAGTGAGACCGGTATCGGTGAAATTGACTCCAACCTTTCCGACGTCTGTGTCAAGACTACCGTCCCAACAGTAGGTGTCGAAACATCTTTGACACTGGGCTCCCATTTCCAGTCCCAGTCTTTCTCTGGAACGTTGCAAAATGGCACATCCCACACAGGCACGGAATTCGTCGTCCAACGTAAGGTTCTTCCTAGTAGAGGTTTCAAATCCGTTCTGGAAGAAACCGAGGATCTCGTCGTTGGTGTACGACATCTGGTACGTGGATGTGTTTGTATCGTAGGAGAATGGCCGGTTGGCAGTGTAGACAATCAGAGGAGGAACGTGGTCTGCTCCAAGGTCATCCATAAGGTCTGTTAGGTTCGAAGCGTAGCAACCAAAGAAACTAGGAGCAGCAGTCAAGTTTTTGTTCAAGAACGTGGTTTGATCAGGAACGTATGGGAAAGCTGTATGGTTAGCCAGCTCCCCAAATTGACGCTCATAACTAGCCACCATGGCAGTTCCATTAGGCCAGTGACTGTCGGTATCATAGGAGTTGTCAAATGCAAAGATGACGTCGACATTTCTTTCAGGCTGGATCAGAGGGTATAATGGGATGTTTTGTAGGTCCTCTCCACCATCAACAAGATTCAGCGAATCAGACTCGACAATGGTGTCCATACTGGCCCATTCGGACTTATAGAATGGATTAGGCTGATAATTAGCAATATCGTTGTCAGCGAAGTCACTAGCATCCAGGATGCCCTCAATGAGGTCAAGAAGGAATCCCGAGACAGTGGTATTCAATTGCAACAGAACCTGATTGAACAATGTCGAAGAGGTGCCGAAAACGTAACCCGTGTTGTCCATACCAGCAATACAAGTATCCTCCGGAATACCATTAGTGACGTTTGTTCCAATGTATTTAAGGTCGGTGAATGCGTACAAGGATGGATCCCAAGAACCCAACTCAAATGGATTGAACTCGAAGACGGTAGAGTTCAAACTAATAACCTCTGTGCCCGGAGCACGACCCACAGAAACAACAATTGGGAAAGGCATTTCGTGGTTGGCGAAAGGCGAGAAGTCACGAAGCGAGGTGAAAGTCATAGAGGCACCGTAATCAGACATGTTGGGGAAGAACTGGTGTGACAAAGCCCGGCCCCAAGGATCTGTCAAAGTAATGTCGAATCCGGCATCTTCTTTGGCATCCATGTCATCATCAATGGCATCCCAATATCCGAGAGTACTGAACAGACCACCATGACTTAAAATGGAATCTGAAAGGTCCCAGATAGCTTTGTCTTCCCCAACTTGATTTAAAATCGATTGAACTGATGTCCAATTGTTAAAAGCCAAAGTTGACAGGAACCAGGAACCTCCGGAAAGCCCAGCAATATACGATGCGGCTCCCAGAATTGGCACTCCATGGTCGTAACAGCCATCGGTACGGTTGTCCAATCCCGATATCTGACCTGCTGCGGCAAGCATTGCTCTGTATCCACCTCCACTGAAAGCCAATGCGATCCGAGGAGTAGCGAGAACCGAGGAATTCGTTTCACTGAGGTCACCGAGATGATCAAGGTAATCATTGGTGTCAAAATCGGTCATGTTGGCCAGTTCCAGATACCATCTAAGGTTCTCGTTAGCAACAGCACTACGCTTCTCCATCCAATCCTCCTCATCGTTACTTAAACTGGTAGCTGCACGAATGAGCCCACTAGACAAATCCGAATTGCGGTCGGAATCATTCAAGTAACTGGGACAGTCGACTTTCCCTGGGGCATACGAGTCGGTGGGAGACCAAGCCCCCACCATGCCTAGCAAAAAGATCAGACAGTAATGCATTGAATTTTAATAGCCAATTTTAACTGAAATTCGAAAGCCAAGCCACTTAATATTTTTTATGTAAGTGGCGCAAATAATAATAGCCGAACGTTAGCTCATCTTCTCGCTAAGCCGTCCACGTGACCCAGGGGACCCAGATAAATGTTTTGGACGCGAAAGATTATGTAGTGGAGATGGTTTCCCATTATCTTATTCCGAGACCAATGGACAAAATTATTTCCCGATATAGAAAGTGCATTTCATAGCTATAAAAGGACAATCTAGAGAAATACTTTTCGCTCGTCATGTCTTTATTTACTACGTATACTACACCAAATAACAAGGAGATTGAGCAGCCTTTGGGCCTCTTCATTAACAATGAATGGGTGAAGACCGATTCGACAATCGATGCTATAAATCCTTCCACGGGCAAGACTATTGCCAAAGTTTATGCTGCCGGTGAAAAGGAAGTCGACATTGCTGTTGCTGCAGCAGTGGCAGCTTTTGAAGATGATTCCTGGTCCGGTCTTACTGGTATGCAAAGAGGTGATTACCTGTACAAGATCTCCGAGATTATCAAGAGAGATGCAGAGATAATTGCTTCTATCGAGTCGTATAATAATGGAAAGCCATACGAGGGTGAAGCTCTTGCAGCAGACATTGTGGAAGCTTATGAAGTTTTCAAGTACTATGCTGGTTTTGCAGACAAGATCCATGGTCAATACATTGGAGCTGAAGTTCTGGGAAAGAACAAGATGTGTTTTACAGACCCTGTTCCATTAGGGGCTGTTGGACAGATTGTTCCTTGGAATTTCCCATTCATGATGATGGCTTGGAAAATTGCTCCTGCTCTCTGCACAGGTAACACTGTGGTTTTGAAATCCTCTGAGGTGACCCCATTGTCTGCTCTTTGGTTCGGTAAGGTGTGTTTGGAAGCTGGTCTACCTAAAGGAGTCGTCAACATCATTTCCGGTTGGGGTAAAGACGCTGGAGCTCGTCTTGCCTCCCATCCAGACATCAGCAAGGTTGCATTCACTGGATCTACACTCACTGGTCAAAAGATCATGGAAGCTGCTGCCAAGTCGAACTTGAAAAATGTCACTTTGGAGTGCGGTGGAAAATCTCCCTTCATTGTTTTCGCAGACTGTGACCTTGAAAAGGCCGTCGAATGGGCCTATAGTGGTATTTTCTACAACAAGGGAGAGGTTTGTACTTCGACCTCGAGATTCTTCGTCCAAGATACCATCTACGACAAATTCATGGAGAAATTTGTCAAGTACACCGAGGAAAACGCAAAGGTCATGGATCCTTTCGAAGAGGGATGTACCATTGGTCCTCTTGTCTCAGCTATGCAATACGAAAAAGTCAAGAAGTATGTTGAGCTGGGTCAAAAGGAAGGAGCCAAGCTTCTTACCGGAAAATTCATCGAGGGAGATGGATATTTCTGCTCTCCATTTGTCTTTGGAGACTGTGAAGACAACATGACTATCTGCAGAGAAGAGATCTTTGGTCCAGTTGTTGCAGTTGCCAAGTTCAGCACAACCCAGGAGGTTGTCAAGAGAGCTAACGGTACGTCATATGGTCTTGCTGCTGCTCTTTTCTGCAACAACATCACCAAGGCCCACAACGTGGCTGCCAAATTGGAGGCAGGAATGGTCTGGATCAATTCCAACGGAGATTCTGATATTCATGTGCCTTTTGGTGGTGTCAAGATGAGTGGTATCGGTAGAGAATTGGGAACTTATGCATTGGACCTTTACACCACTCACAAAGCTGTTCACGTGAACCTCGGTCTGGACTATGATTAAATAGCTCGAAATAAATTTCTCGTGGCTGTGTACTATTCTTCTCGATTTTTCTTTAGCATGGCTATTCAGAACCCTAACAACTGGCACTGGGTGGACAAGAATTGTATCGAGTGGGCAACACAATGGTGCAAGACCAAACTGGTTGGTCTTTCTGCAGAGTCTTCTGTGGAAGTTTCGGTCTCTGGACTGAAAAAACTGGATGGAGACGTTGAGGTTTGTCAGCGCAAGGGCAAGATCTTTTCGATTTTCGACCTCCAGCTACAACTAACATTCCAGAGCAACAACTCTGAGAAGACTAAAGGTGTCATCAGTGTTCCTGAGCTGGCATACGATACAGAGGCTGATGATTTCCAATTTGACATTGCTTTTGACAAACCCACTGGAACCAGTGAAGAAGAGGCCGTTCGCACCCTGATTCGTGGAAATCTGGTTGAGAAGCTCAGAAGTCAACTCTGCCAGTTTGCTAAAGATCTCATCAACGAAAATGCATCGGATATTCAACTGGATAAGTCTCAGGTGAGCTCTACATTCACTGCTGCCAATCAAGAGAACAGTTTGACCAAGACCGTGGTGAAGGAGAAGACCATGTTCAACAAAAGCAGCTCAACCTCCGCTACTCCAGCTATGACAATCGACAAATCGAGGGTCCCCAAATATAATACCACAAGTCTCAAGTTCTCCACGACCTTCAATACGTCGGCAGAGCAACTATATCTAACTCTTTTGGTCCCTGAAAGAGTAGCGGCATGGACGCGGTCTGCGCCATTGATTAAACCAGAGATTGGATCCGACTTCCAGCTGTTTAATGGAAACATCCAGGGAAAGATTCTGGAATTGGAACAAAATAAGAGAATCAAGATGCTCTGGAGATTAAAGGACTGGAAGGAAGGTCATTTCACGGAATTGGAACTGAAGTTTAACCAGGGACAATCCGAAACAGTGATGGATGTCTCGTTTAAAGGAGTTCCGATCGGAGACGAAGAATTGGTGCGTGACAACTTTGAAAACTACTACATCACCTCTATCAAGGTTACTTTTGGATTTGGAGCAGTACTCTGAATATAGTATCCATATATTTCACATAATTAAGCCTCGAATCTCTTAGCAGCCTCAGACCATTTGATAACGTTCCAGATTGCCTTGAAGTAGTCCACCTTGACATTCTTATATTGCAAGTAGTAAGCGTGCTCCCAGGCATCAATGGCCACCAATGGCTTCAAGGCACCGGTAACAGTGTCCTGGTTCTGGGTCTGGATAACCTCAACAGCACCATTCTCGGTGTTCTTGACGATGAAAGCCCATCCGGAACCTTGGATGCCGGCCAATTTTGTGTTAGTCAGCGCAATCAAATTGTCAAAAGATCCGTACTGTTCCACAACTTTCTTGTAGAAGGCGGAATCAGTAGAAGGCAATTCACCTCCGCCTTGCTTAGCTGGGGCCAAGTTGTCCCAGAACAAACAGTGGTTGAGGTATCCGCCTCCGTGGAATTTGATATTTTGTTGCAATTCAACGGTCTTCTTGACGTCACCAGCAGCCTTAGCTTCAGCATGCTGCTCAACGGCAGTGTTGTAACCAGTGACATAGGTCTGATGGTGCTTGGTGTAGTGGACTTCGTTGATTTGGGCTGAAATGTATGGCTCCAAGTCAGCAAAATCCCATTTAAGATCTGGAAGACTAATCTTGGTTCTAACGGCTCCAAGAGAGATCTTGAAAGCACCGGAGGTTTTGGCAGAAGCCAACATGGATCTGGCAGGGGTTCTAATAAAGGACATTTTTATTAAAGAGCTCAATTGGGTAGATGTCTTCAATATAGCAACAGAAGAATGATTGGATAAAATTTCACAGCCATACCATTAATGCGGGATGCGGTTCGGATGTTTGCTACGCCACAGGCTTGACAGTAAAAAAAAATGGTTGTGGCGCAGCACCCCCTAAACTTTCCAGTGCCCCTTTAATGTGTTTCAGAATATTGGTTGCCTGTACCGTCACGTTTATCGACCGTGTTTGCCCGAAAGAGTACTAATTGAGCAGAATTGCACTAGTTATTTCAATATATTGCAATGTCGGGCCAAATCCTAGCAGACTATGATTGTAATAGCCAAGTTTCCAAAAGTAGGACAAACAAGGATAACAAGCCCGAAAATACCCTCTTTGTCAATAATAACGTCAAAATCAGTCAAACACGTCCTGAATCTGAAGATCGCACATTATATGAATATGACACGTCCGGAGAGGTAGATTTGAACCTTTTGAATCTTCCAGAAGATGATTCCCGGCCAGGAAGCACAGGTAGCAGCTTCGATACCTCCCTATGCACTGATTATTCTGGAATTGGAGAGACTGTTGATTTAGTTCTACAGGAAGGAGATATTCTTGATCCCGTTCGGAGAGAATTGTTCTTCTACACACAAACAGGAATGATGTCATATGAGAACTTTGATCAGCTCTATACAAAAGTTAACTCGAGGTCGGGTAATCATACAATTGAAGTCCGCACCATATGCACAGCTACACAAAAGGCTTGGAATTCAAGTCACAATTCATGTTATAAGATTGCACTCTGTCCTAAGCGGTGTGTTGTCTACACCAAAGAGTACCGTGATCTTGATCAATGTCCTTATTGCAAAACAAAAAGGGATAACAACGCCTATTTGGTTTACAGTTCACCCAGACCTCTAATTGGCTCATTTATTGCAAACCCCTATTCTCGGGCCATGATTGAGCTATCAAATGAAGCAAATCCAGATAAATATAACATTGATTGCACTCTAATGCTGGAACAAAAAATGCTTGTCAACCAAACATATTTCGATATTGTCTCTCTGGCTTTCAATAATATCTCGCAAGACCTTCGATTGAGAGAAGAGTCTGTTCATGTTTGTCTTGCTTTTCCTTCTGTTGAATCAAAGGCAGTTTTGCAATATTTTCTATCTCCGCTAATTGAAGATCTGACCGATCTAGAGATAAACGGCATCAAGGTGAGGACTTCTAATACGCAAACAGCTATTTGCAAATGCAAAGTCACTTCAGTTGTCGGTGGGGATCTGGCATCTACCGCCTCGATGATTAGCTCCTTGAAGGGAAATGATCCTTCTAAATGGGGTTTGACTAATGGTATTACTGCATTTGCCCAAATTCCTTCTGTACAAGTTCCCAATGCTTTTCCAGCAGATCTAACGACTTTGTTGTACGACACGATCTACGGAAAAGGAATTCATCAGGTGTTCTTCGCAAAAGATAACCCAAAGTTTGCTCCCAATCTAGCAGGATTGAAACAAAGTATCATCAGTCACTTACCAAATGCCCATCCTGCATCTGTGCAATCGCTTCTTAAAAAAAGCAGTGCATTACAACTAAAGAGCTCAAGTTGGCAAATGGGCCATAAATTGTTCTTCACTATCTTCTATGTGACATACATGAAAGAGCCAAGTGGTGCTGGATATGAAGTAGCTAGAATTCTGGTAGAGCTGAATGCATACATGGAGGTGTTGGCTGTCCCTGGGCTAGATCATGATGACTTGACCGAATTGAAAGGCTTTTTGGCTTTGTTCCTGAACAGGGTGAAACGGTTATCCACAAGATACACTGCTTTGCAGAAATTGACATCAGTTCCATGCCACATGTTACTGACAGCATGTGATCTGCTTCAGAGGTCCTCATTGATAGAAAACACACACTGTTTTTCCAAAGAGCTGGCTCTTCCTTGGGTCAGGAACCTAAAGGCTAAGAAGATGACCTCAGTTGGAAATAGACTGGTGGTGAAAAGTATACACGACTGTTTGTGGTACAAAGAGTATGAATTTGATGACAAAGAATATGAGAATTGGCGAGCTCCTTCCAAATGGAAGTTTGATAGAAAGTTGGCGGGCCACAAAATTCTACAAAGTAAGATCCAGAAGCGTATCATGGTCACCAAAATGCTTCGCAACAAATACTCACAATTTATGGAAAATGGCAAATTGAACCTAGAAGAGCTCAAAATCCATTCTTATGCCATTGTTATGTTGGAAGGGAACGAATTTCGCATTGGCAAGAGTTCGTGCTACGCCAGAATCAATTTTAAATACCAATACGGTAAACCAAGATATGTTCGATGTCTTGAGTTTTTAGAAGTCTGTCTTAGTGACTACACTGCTAAATTTGCCATTATTGAGAATCTAGACCCCAATGTGGTGATGCATCGACTTCCAATAGAGTCCAGTGAACAGACACTAATTGCTGCTCGTACCTACTCTAAATTGCGTACTGAAACAGTCGAAGTTATTGAGGTCGTCAAGTTTACATGGAAACAGGTCTCAATGATACCTTTGGACCCTCTCAGCTTATTTATCTATGATTCGCATCTGTGCTACGAAGACATAATAAACTAGACACCCTAACACCGGAAGTAATATTTGGACCTTTCGAAAAACAGTTTCAAACCATTCAGATTTAAAAATGGTATGTATGATTTGAGATTTAATGCTAACGAACTAGTCATTGGACAAACCGATCGGGCTCTCAATGCTTCTTACGGCTACACTTATCTTTGTCTACTATACCATCTGGACGTTTGTGCTCCCATTCCTCGAACCTGACAACTTTTTGCAAAGCTTGTTTTTGCCACGAGAATATGCCATCAAAGGCCCTGTGTTTCTGCTCTGTATTGGCGTGACACTTGTTGGAGCATTCATTGGAAGTGTGTTGGTCCGGTCCTCGAAGAAAGGTAAGAAGGTATAATATCCTTCATTCTAACCAGAAGTCCGGATGGGATGAGTTTATGTATTGGAAAATCTATAATTGCTATTAGCCGAGTTCCAAAGTTCGTTTGCCCGCTCTCTCCCTATTCCTTTTTTGAACATACCCTTGCTATCCAAATAGGACGCGTCTGGGTCGCGATGCAGCGTTTTGGCTCGAACTTTTGGGTCTAAACGTGTGCGTCGTTGGCATTCCAGATACCGCCCTAAACAATCCATCATTGGCTTCTTGTTGAAGAGCCCGAGTTTGCGCAAATCATTCGAGATCTGCTCGTATTTGTTTCGCTCCTCGATGCTCACTTTGGACCAGACATGTTGTTGGAGATCCTCTATAGATTCCACCGGGTCCTCGACGCCAGCTTTTTCCTCTGCTGCAAGCTCAAACCACGCACTGCCAGCAGCATGTGGATTCAGAATCATGTCTTTCATTGCCAACTGACGCTGCTGCGTGCGCATCGGCATCGTAGGGAAAGCCGGTGTACGGGTGTCCGAGGGAGTCTCCAATGGGTCCAAATAAGGATTTATTGGATTGGCGTGTTCTCTATCGCTGTCTTCGGAATCAGACTCGCTGTCAGCCACGCTGTGAGGTGCTGTTGGAGTCTTCGTCGTGTTGTCTGTAGAGCTGGGCATGTCGCGCATATACCGCGTGATTTCTGCCTCGCTGTTGTAGTAATTGATCTTGGAGACAGACGAGTAAAAGGTGGGCGCATCGGGCGTTTCCGGTGGCCGATTGATCAGGATACTCTTGTTGGCCTCTTGCGGTCGTGATGGGTACGACAAATCTTGTCCATTCTTGTTATCAAATGTATAATTTGCCGAGTATTGGCGGCCTGGAGCGATTGTATCAAATACTTTGGAATCGTTATATGCATTAATGATATGGTTCTTATTTCCAGGTCCACCACCCGATGCCGATGAAAGACTATGGCGCTTAAGATCTATAAGTGCGTCTGCCTTTGGAGGAAGAATCGAGGGCTGTTGTGATGACTCGTCGGTGCGAAGCTTATTGACTGTAAAATTGGGTTTGAAAAGAGACGTTTGCACAGAAGGTTCCCGACTCTTGGGAATGTTCTTCTGGAACTCATACCGTTTAGGAACTTGAAACTGTCGGCCTCGTTTCTCGCTCGTTCGCGAAGAGTCGACTAATCCGTCCATGGCATGAAATTATCGACGAGACGGCAATCTATTAATGCGCGACACTTATCTTATCAGTAGTGCGCCACCCAGCTCCCTACATATTTTTTTTTGCAATGCCTTGCCATTATAACAATTAATTATAGATCTGCACTGGAGGCAGTTTATCAGCGGTGTAGAACCAATTGGAAGACTCCACTTCTTTCTGAAGCCATCTAGTTGGAAAGATCACCAAGTTTCCTGTCACCAACTTCAGTAGCTTTTCGGAGGTTTCATAATCATAAACACTTGGTAGTCCCATTGTAGTCGACGGTTTGTTACTGCCGTATGTGTGCGAATTTCTCGACCTCATGTATCTTTCCAATTGTGCAGTCCGTGACTTCCTCATAGCTCTCCGGATGGTATCTTCGTGTAATTCTCCTGTATCTGAACTCGAAGGAACCTCGACTTTAGAGAGATCTATACTCTCGTCAGAAGTGCCATTCTCTGGGCTCACTTTCATGTCAGTCGAGGTCTCGGTCGTATTCTCTGTAGTTATGATTCCCCCACGTGCTATCTTTTGATGCAATACAAAAGACTCTTTGAGTTCTTGAAACAGCTTGTAATCGCTCCACGTTTGAACAGAATCATCTGGTTGGACATGGAACACCATTTGATAAATCAGAGTGTTCCTTAATGCCTGTGGCATCCATAAACCCTCAAAGAAATCGATATCCAACGGGTCGTCGAACGAGTATGGATCCACAGAAGTTTGATACGTTTTTGGTAGCGTGTTCCGGTCCAAATCGTCGATTTCTGCATCGGACAGTGAAGTAACAGGGAAACTTGGGGACTTAATGTCAACGTCGGGGTGACTCATCGGGTTGTCGGTTCCTGTTGACAAATTGCCAGGTTCTTCCTTTGGAGATCCGGAACCGTTGGATTCGAACTCCTTTTTGCGCTTGTTGACCACTTTCTGTAAGTAATGTAGTCTTTTCAACATATCCCATCTCTGTTTGTTGAGGCTATCCGTTGGCATGTTCTTATCATCGTCAGACAAGAATTCTAAAACGTCATCCATGCAAGGTAACATCTGCTCGTTTCCTGAAGAGGCACTGGCGGCCCATTCCTTCAAAAGTTGGGTATTTTTTGCCTTGGAGTTGACATGAAGGGCCGACTGGTATTTATCAGGGCCATATCCATTAACTTCGCTGCGATGGACTTGTTCAGTCACCCGCGAGTCGGTAGAGAAAGCCTTTTTGTCTCTGATTCCAGTGTTTTCTTCTCCAGCACGATAATTGAACGAATGAGCATACGGAATTTGATCCAGGTCATCCAATAACGCATCATCGTGATTGCTATGGAAAGACTCGCTCATCTTCTTAGTGAGTTCTGCTCCTGCAGATCTTTTGGAGGTTAGTCGCGACTTGAATCGTGGTGTCCCTTCCGGAAGATTAAGAACATATCTTGCACCTAGCTCCACCATTGCAGACAGCACGGGATCAGAGTTGGATAGAGCAGCAGACAGTCCATCCTTAGTGGCTGCAAAGGTTTCAATCTGTGCAAAACGACGCTCCACAAGCTCAAGCAAATCCACATCAACTCCCAAGTGCTCCCTCATCAATCTCATTCTCAAAGTATGTGCGAACTTGGCTGCTTTGTATGGCTTTCCATCCATATACGAATCAATCATCTGTTTATCACGGATAATCGTGCAGATTTCGGAATCTCTCGTTCCTCTCATAGATCTTTCGTTGATGTTAGCAGATCCAATCACTGCAATTCTATCATCAATAATCATTGTTTTTGCGTGAATGTAGAGCTGTTCAGTGACCAAGGACCTTGTCTTGCCAATATATCCCCACTTCCGTAGCGAATAGAACTGAATATAGTCCTCTGGTTTGATCCCAACACGGCGTAATCTGGCAAAGATCGATGTCTCGCCCATGGAGATTGACATGTACTGACATTGCATAATGACTCTGATTGAAGATGCCTCTTTGCTATCCACCTGACTCTTGAATCCAGGCATAAGCGGAATCACAATCACTGCTTTCCAGATCTCCTTATTGTTGTGCGCTCTAATAATTCTTTCAACTAGAGCATCTCCAATCTGGTTTTTGACAACCAGTCCTGCGCTCTCGTGACTACTCACAAAGAATTGATTCTCGATGTAAATGAAATGCTCGCTTGTCTCGATCAATTTGAGATATGCCGTGTGAATGCTCGATTCTGGCTCCTGGATTCCCAACGACCACATGCAAGAAGACCTAAGAACCTGAACCTCGCATGTACCCTCAAGACCCAGATCAACAATTTCCTGGTTAGTGAAATCTCGTGGCGGCACCAAAATAGGTGTTAATCTAGATGGGCGTTTTTGACGCAATAGATAATTCCAACGTTGCACGAAATGTCGTGCCAGATCTCTGGCAATGTGGCCACAAGACACCATGTGAACATCGTGCCAGGGCATTCTCGGAGTAGTTTGTCTATCAACAAGATCTTCAAATGGCTGGTTCAACTCAAAAAAGTCGCGCTCTCGGGGGTTTGAGTAATCTTTACCTGGGAAGATCTGATACTTGAAAGCATTTCCTGTAGCATTGGCACCGTTGGTACCCTGAAAATCAAAAGCATAGGGTGAATCATCAACTACCGAATGGTCAGGAGTATCATATCTTCCATAGCAAAGATCAATTCCTCCCACGAAACAGACAGTATGGTCGATAATGACAAGCTTTTCATGATGGGCCCAAAAATACACGTTCTGCATGAGCTGATTAGGCGATCTCATCACATAAACGTTGGGATGCAAATCAAGCAGAGAATGCTTTGTCCAAAGTGAGTCAATCTGAACAGTATTGGCCACATTTCTGTACACAATCACGAATATCTTGACTCCCTGCTCGGCCTTGCGCTTCAAAAGTCGATCCAGTCGCCACTCTTGGTTTCCGTTTGCCGGGCGTCTTAGGTAAAGTTCCGGAGAAAGCCACCAGTCGTGGATGTAGACGACATCTTTGGCCATCTCGATAGCAGAAGAAACTGCCCACATATAATCTCTTGCGTCGACGAACCACTGTGCGAAAACGTTCTGCCGGATTGGCGCGAAACTGTCAAAGCGGTGTTTCTTCGACCAAATGGTCTGATGGGCCATTTCATTGATAGCCAAACACCACTTCTTCATTTGAATTGCAGATTTACCAACCACACTGAGCTTTCTTTCGGAATTCTCCAAAGTGAGCGAGAGGTAAGACTTACTGACAGGGCTTGATGTATCGAGCAAACCATCTTCTTCCTCGTCATCATCATCGTTTTGTTGCTGTTGGTTCACAAAATCTGGCAGATTCTGGAGAGTTATAGGCGTGTCCCCTAGTCCCGAAAGAGTGAATTTGAAGCTGCCGTCAACCATGAACACATCCAATGGGGTTGTAGAATTGATATCTGCCACATACATGATGTAACTGTGTCCAATAATAAACCATTTTGCAATATGACGCTCCACCATTGCTTTGAGCTCGCTGGCTCTCAAGTGGCCGACTCGCCAACCTTGAGCTTTCGCAGTCGTCTTGACAAGCAGATAACCTTCTTTTCGTTTCCGTCCAGCTTCGTAAGATAAAAGCACACCAATGGGCGAAAGCTCGAAGAACTGGAAGATTCTATTGGCCTGGGGTCTTAACATGAGAGCCTGTAGTAGATTATCCAGATATTCTTGCATTGCATCTCTGAAATGCTCATTCGTAACAATTTCCCTGGTTTTGCGTCTAAAGAATTGAGGTCTTCTGAGCCCTGATCGAATTGAAGACAAGCTTATACTTCCGTGATCGGCGCTCGACCTCGAAGATGCGACAGATGCGGTGTATGGAATGACGTCTGTCTCGTTTGCAGTATTTTCTGCCGAAACTGCAGAAGACAAGTTGGTTTCCGTCCTCTGTGTTCCTGTCTTAGTCTTGGTTAACGGATTGATCTGCGTTTTGTATTTGGGGAATTTGGGCAGCTCAAAATCCTTATGACGATTTTGAAGAACGTTTTCTTGCAAGATGAGCAGTCTTAATCTATTGTGTAAATTGGCCAAGTCTTTTGAGCTTTTTTCCAAAGTCCAGCGCAAACTATGAGATCCCAATGCATATTCGAGGTCAATTCTAAACTTACGTTTCTTCGGATTCGAATTCGCACTCATATCGGTTAAAGATAAACTTAGCATTTGTAGTAACATGGGCACCCGCTTAGTCCCGTGCTCGTCGGCCGTGAAGTGTGTTGCCAAGATCATTGCAGCTGGGTATCCTACTATATTTGCATCGACCAACTGTTTGGTTTTCATATAGCTCTTGAAATCGAGTTCATGGGAATGGTTGATCTGCTCATGCGGTGCACCTGCAGAGCTGCGACCAGTCTCTCCTCTGGTAGTCGCACGTTTCAACCCCTTGAGTAGTTTTTTCTGAAAAGCCTCTTTCCCCTCGAACGGAGAGAAAGAGCCGCTCAATTCTATATTGTTCCCTATGAACGGGAAGATTGATAATCTATTGGGCTTCTTGAAACTCTGATTCGGAATCTCCTTGACATCGTCATCTCTAATAGCTTCGTGTGTCTCTGGAACGGTCTCTATGTCGGGACTCATTGTATCGTCCCGTCCATTCTCCTTTCCACGAATATGTTTATTGTTGTCCTCCGAACTGGAACCCTCAACTAACTTTGACTTCTCAAGTAATTGTACGTCACCATTGACGGGAGGTGCTGTATCAAAGGATACAAAAGACACCATTCAGGAATTCAATAGCGCTAGAGGTCGAATTAATCCCAAGGAATCACTTTCGAGGAATAAGTTTCCACACTAAAATTGTTCCCCTTGGCTGGCCTATACTGGTATTCCAGGCAGTGTCTATTTTTGTTTTGATTACGTCAGCAGATGTTTTACTGGGACAGTGCTATATTAAACTATGTACATCAGAACACCTGGCCTAGGTACTTCTTCAAAGGCTTGGACACGTCGCCTTTGATTCTGAGGGTCTTGCTCTGCATCAAGCATTTGAAATCGTTCTTGTCTTTGTCGGCAAACAATCGTTGCACGTCGTCTCTGAACTTGACAATGTCGCCCTGGATTTTGCGCACCTCAGTCACGACTGCTTGGGATTTGAATGTTTTGTACACGGGCACGTTACCGAGCCTGGTTCTGGGTATGTGGTAAGCGTTTTTGAACATTTTTCCGTACAGGTTATCAGCGTTGACCTGTTCGACGGGCGGGAACACCTGTAGGAGTCTTTTAGTTGTTGACTCTGCAAGAGCCGTTTTTGGAAAAGAGAGCGATCCCAGGACCTGTGTAGACTGGTGTCTAATGAAAGTTTGTCTCCACATATTGGATATCGAGAAAAAATCGGTCAAAATTATTTTTCACCAAATGGAAGTCGTGCTTGTGCGAAATTTCGACCAACTCAGGCCAATATGATTAGTAGTAAGGATTCAATTTAGGTATTTGGTTTGTGGTTGCTAGTCCACAAATGCAATAGTATCGAATAGGTGTTCTTTCGGATCTGACGAAGTGCGAGAAAATGGAAGAATAACTTTGATCATGAAGCACAGTTGTGGCAGTATCCAATATTCTACAACAGCGAACGAGTTGGTTCCCAACAAATTATGAGCACACATCTTGAACCATCCAACTCTTCTCAAATAATCAGATTTTGATGACTCCGATGATTCACTTGCGTGAGACAAGAAAATTCATGCACTTATATTTTTTTCAGCCTTATAAATTCGCAGTGTAGGCTCCATTTGGTCTCCATGTCGAGTTTCCAATCCAAAAGTTCTCACGAACTTGAGCAGGTTTCGTATCCGAACCTTGATAAGATCTATCGTCGTCTGGATTTGCGAATCATTCCAGCTCTCTGGTGTCTGTACTTTCTGACTTCGTTTGGTACTTCTGCCTATGGTAACTCGTTGACCATGAACTACGAGACCGGACATTCCCTGAAACTCACTCTGGGACTTTCGGCTCATGATACTTCTGTTGCCTCTGCACTGGACTTTGTGGGTTTCATTATATTCGATCTTCCCATGAACTTGGTCATGACCAAGGTGTCACCCCAGATTTGGCTCAGCAGAATGGTCGTCACCGTGGGGACGGTGTACGCATGCTATGCTGCGTTGAAAAATGCTCCTGGACTAATAGCCATCCGGTTTTTCAGCGGTGTCTGCGGGGCAGGTGTCTGGCCAGGAATGACGTATTATATTTCCTTATGGTACCCAGAGCACCGGACAGCACGACGGATCGGGTATTATTTTACTGCAGCACAGCTAAGTGCTTCCGCCGCAGGATTGGTTGCAGCAGGTTTCCAGAAAATGGATATGACTCGGGGAATGGAAGGCTGGAAATGGATGTTCATCATTTACGGCTCTATCACGGTGTTCGTGGGTTTGCTACTGATTTGGTGGCTCCCAGATAGACCGGAGCATCTCGCAGAACCATCCAAATCATTCCTTCCCGAGTCTGTGGCTCGGTTTTTCCGCTCTCCTCAACCTCTAAATGCTGCTGCTAGAGAGGCTCACGAACAAGATATGCGTGAGCGTTACACCAAGATCACCTGGGGCTGGGGCGATGTGGTTCGCATAATACTGGACATCAGGGTCTGGCCGTTGATTCTAATGTATTTCGGTGTCGTTGGTACTGGATTTGGTCTGTCCGTTTTCGGTACAACATTAATTCAAGCATTGAACCCGGACTTGAGCGGGATCGACGTCTCCTTGTTATATGCTCCAATATGGCTCTTCGACCTTGGGGGAATCCTCCTGGTGACTCCTTTCGCCGATAAGTTCAAAAAACTACGTCCTGCTCTGTTCTGTTTCAGCACGGTGATCATCATCGTTGGATTGGTGGTCTGTACCTACGCTAAGGGATTTTGGAACAGATACGCAGGTCTACTAATTGCAGGGTTTGGTTTAGGTCCAACAGTTCCAATCTGTATGACTTTGTGCGCAGAGATTATGACTCCTGTGTACGGAGACGTTGGTACAGCAGTGTCTTCTGCTCTGGTCTCAGGACTAGGAAATCTAGGATCTGTTGTTGCTACATACGCACTCTACAGTGGATGGCCTGCGGACGTTCCTAGATTGTACGAATACTCCAACATGATGCTGGTTCTGATGCTGGGAGTGAGTATTGTAAGCTGTGTTATTCTAGTATATATCAGAAGATGAAGAATCAGAGCTTGAAGACTTCAACCGGAGCGCTGGATTGCTTGCTGCTCTTAACGATGGCATCCACAATGGCAAGATGGTGGAAGCACGCTTCTGGAGTGGACAAAATGGCAGACTTGTCCTTAGTGGTCAAAACCTCACCCAGAACCTCGAACTCTCTGTTGGTAGTACGGAACTCATCCTCGATAACAATGGTCTCAGAAGTCTTAGGAGTGTCTGCAGTCAATCCACCAGTCTTCAAAACGATGGTCTCCTCCTTTCCTGGACTGAAATCGAAGTAAATAGATCCATTATCTCCAAGAATCTGAAAATAGCATGACTTGTCAGTATTTCCAAACGAAGAGCCGTAAACGAAATTTCCAACCAATCCTGACTCTGTCTCCATCAGAGCGTATGCAAAATCGTCGGTTCCGCTCTGCTCTCTGATTTGCCTAGTGTGGGCAGACACGGACTTGATATTTCCGAGCACTCCAGTAAGCAAAGCCAGCTGGTGAACACCTCCATCAGATAGGAATCCACCAATGTGCTTTGGTTTCAATCTCCAAGCTGTGTTCAAGTAGATGTTGTCAAAGTTGAAAGCTCCCGTTGCACTGTAAGTGAAGGAGTACACCTTTCCAATCTTGGTCATACATTCCTGAAGCTTGGCAATGGCCTTATAATAACACCAATGTTCCAAAATGAACACAGTGATTTCTGGGTGGCTCTTGGCGATCTCCACAAATTCCTTTGCTTGATCCAAGGTGGCACTAATTGGCTTCTCCAATGAAATATTTTTGTGATGCTTGACGGCAAGCTTCAATGCATCCACATTGAACTCAACAGGCAGCAATGCATCAACCAGGTCCACATTGGGGTCTTCAAACACTTCCTCCAAACTATTGTAGATCTTTTGGATACTAGTATCTTTCTTGGCGAACTCTTCAGCCTTGGCCTTAGTTCTGTTGAAACAAGAGTATGGAGTGAAGTACTTGGACTCCTGGAGTGTTGGCAAATGAGCCTTAGAGGCAAAAATTCCGGTTCCGACAATGGCAACGTTCAAAGGCATAATGAAAAGAGAATCTTAAAAAGTAGACAAAATAGTAGGGTATGACGTGGAGTAAGTTTATTATATACTGGAAAATATCGGGAACTCATGGGGAGATGAAAATTATTCCAGAGTTATCACTTTGAAGACGGAAAAGTGTACAGATAAGTTGGTGTGGTCATTGACAAGACAACAAGCACCACATTCCCCACTAAATCGATCCTGGTAGTCACTCCATCGTCTCCATCGTGCACGACCCAATATACTAAATTCACCGCTCAATAAAAAAACTCGTCGTCAATGAATCAGCCCGAAGGACCTACCCAAACACAAAGACTCGTGCCGCCGGCGCAGAAAGACCCTGTTGCTATCACTGTGGCAACATATCTGCGCTATCATAAGATTCTCAAACAACGAAAGGGACTCAACATCAATACCAAAGATAAACAAGACTTCTTTCGGTATAAGAGATGTATAAGGGCATTGCTCAGCGATGAGTACAAAGCTCAACAGGCCAAACAGCCATCCTTGCCTCCTGTCACAGATAACGCGCAAGCGCAGAAATTATTCATCATGATGATCCAAAACCAGCTTATTCAACCCGTGACCAAGCTCAGAACCCAGGAGGCCAAGGAGCGTAAAATCAAGCTTGAAAGGGGTACGCCATGTTTGGAGCCATCCACCAAGGCTGTCTTACAGCCAGATGAGTATTTTGTCTGGACTTTCTCGCCTCCAAATCCATACCTGGTGGTGTACTCTATCCTCGGACTAATTGCCATCTTTGGAGTGATCCTGTTCCCATTGTGGCCGCTGTGGATGAGAAAGGGTGTGTGGTATCTGAGTACAGGTCTATTGGGTATGATTGGTCTGTTTTTCGCGCTCGCAGTAGTCCGCCTAATCATCTACGTGTTCACGTTGGTTTTCCTACCACGCCAATTCTGGCTCTTCCCAAGACTGTTTGACGATTGCGGCTTCTTTGAGAGTTTCGTCCCTACTTATTCGTGGGAAGAACCAAAGGGCAAAACCAAAAAGAAGAAGACCAAGGAAGCAAATCCAGTAGTCGTCACGTCTACTCAAACATCCAAAAATGCTACAAACGCCGTCAAGCGAGCAACCATCGAAGAGATTGAATAGCACACATAGCACAATATTCGATTAAATCCTATAAATAAAAGCAGTCCGTTTCGTCATTCAGTCCACCTCTTCAACAGATGGGCCTTGTTGTTCTGCGCCAGGAGCAGCGCCGCCTGTAGGGAATCCACCTGGTGCTCCTGCACCACCAGCTCCACCGTACAGGTCTTTCAGTGCATCATTTCCGACCTCCTCGAGTTCTTTTCTCTTGTCGTCATACTCCTCAGTTGTGGCGCTCTGGTTACTGTCCAACCAAGAGATTGTCTCCTCGACAGCCTTATTCAAAGCCTCTCTCTTGGAAGCCTCGACCTTCTCTTCGAATTGCTTCTCAGAGGCAGTCTGCTTCAAAGAGTAAGCGTAAGACTCCAAACCGTTCTTAGCAGCAATTCTCTTGGCTTCTTTCTCATCCTCGTCTTTGAATTTCTCGGCCTCGGCAACCATTCTTTCAATTTCTTCTTGGGAAAGTCTACCCTTGTCGTTGGTAATAGTAATCTTTTGAGTCTTGCCAGTACCCTTCTCCAAAGCAGACACATTCAAAATACCATTCGCATCGATATCGAATGTCACCTCAATCTGAGGAACACCTCTTGGAGCAGGTGGAATGCCAGAAAGCTCGAATTTACCAAGCAAGTTGTTGTCCTTCGTCTTGGCTCTTTCACCTTCAAAGACTTGAATCAACACACCAGGTTGGTTGTCGGAGTAAGTCGAGAATGTCTCGGACTTCTTGGTTGGAATGGTGGTGTTTCTTGGGATCAATTTTGTCATGACACCACCAGCAGTCTCAATACCAAGAGACAGTGGAGCAACATCCAAAAGCAACAAATCTTGCGTCTTGGACGAAGTGTCACCAGTCAAAATAGCAGCCTGGACAGCAGCACCATATGCAACAGCTTCATCTGGGTTAATGCTCTTATTTGGCTCCTTACCGTTGAAGAAGTCGGACACCAATTTCTGGACCTTTGGAATTCTGGTCGAACCTCCAACCAGAACAATTTCGGCAACCTGGGACTTGTCTAGCTTAGCGTCTTTCATCACCTTCTCAACAGGGTCCAAAGTGGATCTAAATAGGTCCTGACAAAGCTCCTCAAATCTTGCTCTAGTGATGGATGTGTAGAAGTCGATACCTTCGAATAAGGAGTCGATCTCCAAAGAAGTTTGGGCTGACGATGAAAGAGTTCTCTTAGCTCTTTCACAAGCAGTTCTAAGTCTTCTCAGAGCTCTCTGGTTACCTGTAAGGTCCTTCTTGTATTTTCTCTTGAATTCATTAGCGAAATGGTTCACCAGACGATTGTCGAAATCTTCTCCTCCCAAGTGGGTGTCACCGGCAGTAGCCTTCACCTCAAAGATACCTTCATCAATAGATAATAGCGAAACATCGAAAGTACCTCCACCAAGGTCGAAGATCAAAATATTTTGTTCACCTTTGCCTTGCTCTTTCTTGTCAAGACCATAAGCAATGGCAGCAGCAGTAGGCTCGTTAATGATTCTCAAGACATTCATACCTGCAATCAAACCAGCATCTTTGGTAGCTTGTCTTTGAGAATCGTTGAAGTATGCTGGAACAGTAATGACGGCATCGGTAACCTTTGAGCCCAAATAGGCCTCAGCAGTTTCTCTCATCTTGGTCAACACCATAGACGAGATCTCTTCAGGAGTGAACACCTTGGTCTCACCCTTGAATTCCACTTGAATATGAGGCTTGCCGCCTTTCTCTACCACTTTAAATGGGAAATGTTTGATATCACCTTGAACCTCGGCATCATCCATCTTTCTACCAATCAGTCTCTTGGCATCAAAGACAGTGTTGGCAGGATTCATAGCGGCCTGGTTCTTGGCGGCATCTCCAATGAGTCTCTCTGTATCGGTAAAGGCCACGAAAGAAGGAGTGGTTCTATTACCTTGATCGTTGGCAATGATCTCAACTCTGTCGTTGACAAAGTGAGCCACACATGAGTAAGTTGTTCCTAAATCAATTCCAATAGCTTTAGACATTATCGAAAGATTCTTATTCTAAAAAAGAACGCTACATTTCTTGCCTTATATATACATATAACCTGATGTTTCCCGTGGAACCATTTGGAAACTCCTCCGGTTGCTAGCGGATTCTAGGTCCCTGAGCAATTTCTGGAAGATTCCAGCAATGACATTTTTTTTGTGGGGTACCGGTGCAAGGATGCGACATGCAGCATGTCAATTCATTCTTGTTTTTTAGACGCTGCAGTCTTTTTGGATGCCAACATGATCATCTTGGAGAACCAATTGATATTCAGACAGGTTAGGCCGACGTTCAAACAGATGATCAAAGGTAGAATCCCGAATGGGATCTGATCTTTAACCTTGAAGCACATGATAAATGTCTTGATAGCAGCATAGATTCCCCAAACAATCCGGCACAGGAAGAAAGTGACTATAAGCAAGATCCCGTTAATCAGGAAAGTTTTATCACTGACTGTGCCCTTTGGCAGACGCGTAAAGAACCAGTAAAGGTTAACAAAAGGTGTACTTGCTTCGAAGATCAAGAAAGACGGAATAAGCGGCTGACAGAATGGAATGTATGTCGTGCCGAAGACAATAAGTGCAGCAGTGGCATGGAAAAGATACGGGAATCCAAAAAGATCAAAATGATAGATACAGCAGTATGCCATGTCCCAAACGAAATAGCCGCAGGTGACAGAGGCGGCGAGGCCCGCAAATTCATAGGTACCCAAAATCGGATCGGTATAGTATTTCGGGTGGCAGAACATCGGAATACATATGAGGATCGAAATAATACATTGGACAAATGCAGCAATATGAATGTCAAAGTTGAGCTTGAGTTTCTTGCTCGTAATCTCGGTATAATTCTTACCAAAGAGACAAGTATTAATCCAGGGCCCGGCTAGCACGATCATTTGGTACATGAGCGCACTCACAAGGATCTCATGCCAATGTTTCTCAAACAGACTCGTCGCCGTCAAAGCGTACGGGTTATATTTCAAAAAAGGATCCTTGTCAATGTAAAGCATATTGTGAAACCCTGATATACCTCTGCCCAACAAAATAATTTATTAAGAAAAACATGCTTATGTAAATTGAACATCACAAAAAAACTTTAACTTATATTATGACTTTTGATCTTGTGTGTTTGGGAAACCCATTGTTGGACTTACAAGTCGACGTCGACAAGGCGTACTTGGACAAGTATGAGCTGAAGGAAAACGACGCTATTTTGGCCGAAGAGAAACACATGCCAATCTTTGACGAGGTCATTGCTAAGCCAGATGTGCGTCTCCTTGCTGGAGGAGCTGCTCAAAACACTGCTAGAGGGGCTCAATACGTTCTTCCAGAGAACTCGGTGCTCTACTTTGGTTCTGTCGGAAAGGACAAATATGCAGAAAAGCTCATCGAGGCCAACAAGTCTGTTGGGCTTACCACCGCTTACATGGTCCAGGATACTGTTGGTACCGGTAAATGTGCTGCCCTCATTAACGGTGTCAACAGATCATTGGTTACCGACTTGGGAGCTGCCAATCATTTCAAGCCTTCTCACTTGGAAAAAAGCGAGAACTGGGAGCATGTGAAAAATGCAAAATTTTACTACATTGGAGGCTTCCATTTGACTGTGTCGCCAGATGCTATTGAATTGATGGGAAAACATGCTGCTGAGAATAACAAACCATTTGTCCTCAACTTCTCTGCTCCATTCATTCCTCAATTCTTCAAGGACCCATTGGACCGCGTTTTGCCTTACGTCGATTACGTCATCTGTAATGAATCTGAAGCCGCATCATTTGCCGAGGCGCATGGTCTTGATGCGTCGAATCTTGAGGCTGTTGCCAAGCATATCGCCCAGTCCACCAAGGTGAACACTCAGAGACCAAGAACTGTGGTTTTCACTCAAGGAACCGACCCAACTTTGACTGTTATCTGTGAGAACGGTGAGTTTACTGTCGAGTCCTATCCTGTCCACGCTTTGGAGGCTTCCAAGGTTACCGATACCAACGGTGCTGGTGACGCGTTTGCCGGAGGTTTTGTTGCCGGTATGGTCCAAGGTAAGGATCTTAAGATCTGCGTCGACATGGGCCACTGGCTTGCTAAGTTGTCCATTCAGGAGATTGGACCATCGTTCCCATTCCCAAAACAGTCTTACAAATAGAGTATTCACAATATTAAAATGTGGCTTAGTGTATCAGCCTATTTCGGTGTTTAAAAGTTATGGGGTTCGGCCCGGACCTATTTTTGAGCACTAGTTCGTAATTGCCGAAAAGGGAACGCCGAGCGGGTTTAAGGCTTTTGGGAATTTGCATGCGCCGCTTAGCAGCTGGTCGGAATGTCTGTGCAGCAAAACAGTTGCCAAGCACAAGCTAAGCCATGCTTAGAGGACCCCGTTTGCTTGGCACGCAAAATAGCAATGATCTGTAAATATCTCGCATGGCGGGGGGAGTTATTATTGGATGGTGGGAAGATTCCGATTGGTATTTTTCTCGGCACCAGGGTTTTTGTGCAGCCAGGCGCAGAAAGCCAAGACTTTTGTAATTTTCCAGATGCACCCTGGAATGCCGAAACGAAATGGGTATCTTTGGCAGGCTGAGTTGCATTGGATTTACAAAAGAATATTTGGACTTCACGGAAACATACGAGAATCGTATCTTCTTCTATAAAGTATACGTGCTCAGCCCGTGCTCACCAACACCTTCCTAATTCGAATATTTTGCTATTCGATCTGCAAGGCGTCTGCAGCCTGTATTGTAACAATATTACCATTTTCAATGCATAAAGTCAAATCAGTATATATAGCCCCGTGCCCGGTCTGCTGGCGGCTCAACGGGTTGAAATTCGATGCTGAAATCTGGCATGACACCATCGCTAAACAACTTCATCCCTCCGCAGCACAGTGCTTCGGGCCAACCCGCTGGCCATTATATTCAACAATACACCTATTTGCATCCTATCCCTAATTCCTCGCCATTCAAACAAAATTTCTCCGGAATACCACACATACCCGAAAGTCAAGACTTCCTTACATTGTCAGAGCCTGTGGAGCCCTTATCCATGGTTCCTTCTGCTTATAACCCGATGTCTGCTCCACGATTGCAGCTTCCTACGCAAATTTCATCTTTGACTATGCCTCTTGTTTACACACCGCCTCACGGGACACCAAGCCCGAAGGCTCTCAAGCGGGATACCTGTTATCCCTGCCGGATCTGTGGGAAAGTGTTTCCCAGGCCATACAATTTGAAATCTCATCAAAAGACACATTCGAAGGAGAAACCATTTGCATGCCAATATTGTAGCAAGCCCTTTGCCAGATCACACGATCGTAGACGACACGAACGGTTGCATGAAAACGAACAGAGACTGAGATGCGGAGGCCTTTTGAGCGACGGTAAGACTGTATGGGGATGCAATCGTTGTTTTGCTAGGCCCGATGCGTTGCGCAGACATTTCCGTACAGAAACCGGAATCAATTGTATCCGACCATTGACTGAGGATCTTGAAAATAGCAATTGGGACCTCATGGATAATTCTTCGCATACGGAATCGAAAAACGCAGGTGATGAGATCTCCCGTGCAGTCGCGATGGAGGTTCTTGGTCAAAAACACAGCACCGACTAACCAAATATCAAATCCTGTCCATACTATTTTTCCGTAACTATAGAATCTTTTTTGGAATTATTTATTTCTTTAATTTTTCCAATGGAAGAACAAACTTGTCGAATTTGTCGCTGTGAGGGAACCCCCGATGACCCGCTGTTCCATCCATGCAAGTGCAGGGGCTCCATCAAATATATCCATCAGGACTGTCTGATGTCTTGGCTTGAGCACTCTCGTAAAGACTCTTGTGATATCTGTCGAACAAAATACGCCCTCCGTACGGTGTATGATTCCAGTGTTCCTGATCGACCTCCTTTGGTGTTGGTCTTGCAAACTTTAAGTACAAAGATTCTGTGGGCTCTGAACTACATTTCCATTGGTTTCCTGGCGCTCGTATTGGTGGTGGTGCAAGTTCCGGTATTTGCAGCTGTTATCTCCCGGGTTTACACATGGCTGCTAGGATGTCCCATTCCACACCAAAATTTGGTGATTTCCGCTTTGTATGGTTCAGAGTCGCCAGATCCTGCAGGCTGGTTCACGTTCAAAAACCTTGAGACTCTCGAACTCGCAACACATTTAAAAGGTTTCAAGATTTTATTCATTGGCACCGTTTTGGTCGCAGCATCTTCGGCTCTATACGACTCAGTGGTTAGTGACGATGGCTTCTCCAAGATTATCGAGCACAAAATCGGCCCTCAATTCACGGCCGAGCGCATTCTGGAAATGTTGCAACACCCAAGGAACGAGTTTCCAGCAGATGGACGCGCAGGGCAGGCTGATCAGAATATAGTGGCGGGCTTGGGGAATCCATTGCAACAGGAACAAGCTGCTGAGATACGACGGAATTTAGAGCTTCAACAAGAAGCTTTGAGATTACAGGAGGAACAGCAAAGACCACAAGGCGGTGGAGATAACGTTCTTCTTGGTTTTGTCCTTTCACCACTCTTCATTGTGAAGATTGCCGGCTTTTTCGACCTCATGATCATTCTCGTGTTGGGAGTGTTTTACTTCATCCCATCCTTACTTGGGATGATTTCAATCACAGCTCTTCATTCAATTTCGAGTATCATCTTTGAACTGGCTATTCATTTATTTCAAATGTCCAAATTCGAATATAAGCTCAAGTATACCGTTCCAGCCTTTGACATTTCAACTGTACAGAACGTTTACCTCAACATTGTCAATTGGACACCGCAAGCCGACTTCATAGAGCGTACGTTGGTTGCTCTGATTGGCCAACTGATTATTTTATCTTGCGCTTTAAAGATCATGAGCATTCTTGAGAAAAGCTGTTCTTCCGTCAACCCTCTCTCACAAAATTACCGGATGATCTATATTCATCTACTTGAAACTGTCACCACGTTGAAAGTGTTGAGCATTTTTGCTGTGGAGCTTTTCATTTTTCCTATTTTCTGTGGTGTCCAACTGGACTTTGTTCTTGGATTGATGTCCACCGCAGATAGATGGACAATTTTTCCAAAATCTTATGGGATTATGGGAATGCTAGTTTTTCATTTCGCTTCTGGCACGCTCTTCATGTTCCTGTTTGCGTCTTTCATTAGCATGGCACGCACTCAAATACTCAGAAGTGGTGTTCTATTTTTCATCCGGTCTCCAGAAGATCCGAACGTGAGGCTAGTGCACGATGCAATGATGAGACCTTTTGGATTGCAAATGTCCCGCGTGGGACTCTCTGCCGTCGCCTATACGATATACATCTTTGTCGAGTTCCTATTACCAGTACTCATTCTGAGATATCTGTCCCCAGTTCAGATTCTGCCGATTCCACTTATTCAAATTACCCTGTTGAAAAACACCACTTTTGCGGGATTAGCAGGTAAATTGTTCACTAGAGAGTTCATCGTACGCATATTCCGCACATTATGGATCCGTGCGTTTGAAATATCGTGCCATGTTCTCCGCCTCTCGTCCTTCATTTTGGGTGTCAACCATGAAGATGAGACGGGCACGGTCGTTTATAAATCTCTGGTCCACAGATTGAAAGGGGAACTCCCGGATTATTCTCAGCCAGTGGAAAAGGCACAAGTCCAACAGTATTTCAAGGACCATCCAGAAGTTCATTGTTGTTTTGTTCCGGACGGTAATTTGGTGAGAGCTCCCGATGATGACAATGTGTCCCGCCATTTCATCAGTAAGTTGTTTGTCCCTGTCACCAAAGAGGACGTCTTGCTTTCTCCAATTGAAACCCAGGAAAATGAAGAATCAAAGTACAATCCATATGGTGATGAAGAGCTTGTCTCCATCACCTCTTACACAATCGTCTATCGTCCGTCCAGTTTCAAGCTCCGCATTTTTGGTTTATTGAGCATGCTCTGGGCGTTCTCGATGGGTTTTACTGCAATTATAGTGGGCCCAAGTTGCCTAATTGGGCTGATATTCCATCGTTACGTTGGCTCATATTATGCGTATAAACTCTTCTATTCTGGGGACGCAAGTGAACTCAACATCATTGATCTCTTTGCGGGATTTCTAAGTATATCTTTCGTGGTGGAGGGTGTGGCTTTCATCAGGAACCGCAACAATGCCGAACTTTTACTATGGACCAAGGAGACATTGCATCTCACGATGAAGTACATCAAGGATACTTTTTTTCCTCGAATGCTGATAAACGTCTGTCTCTACTGCTGCGCTCATGCACTTTGGGTTCCATTTTTTGCCAGCATGTTTCTACGTTTAGGAATCCCCAGCTCCTTGCCAATTCTCAACTCGCCGCTTACCCATTATTTGTTCTTAGCTTACAACTTTATTCTGATACTCACATCGCTGGCTCACTTCAGATTTACAATGTCGGACATTCCGGGCTCCAAACCCAAAGCCTTTCTTCTGCATGATCCTGGACTTTTGATACTTGCTCTAGTGCAAATCACTTCTGCATCGATCATGTATGTGGCTCACGTATACAATATTGTCAGCATTAAGACGCTGCAGCTACACCTTCATCCCGAAGTGGATGTACAAATTTCAATTGTGCTTCTGACAAGTCAGGTGTTGTGGCAAATCTGGAAAACCAACAGACTCTTGAAAGCTTTTTGGAAGTGGTTAATAATCTCGGTCAAGAACCAGCATTACGGCAAAAGAGTTTTCCTTGAAAACGTTGAGGAAGATGAACAAAATTAATATATAATGACTATCCCTGAGCAAATGTCAGGTAGACAATACATCCGTATGCACATAGCAACATGGCTCCATGTAAAACGTTGACTTGGAAGAGAAGACCATGAAGTAAGCTGAAAATGCAGACAAACGAACTTGCAAACAAGTACGCAGCAACATATGGCTCAATGTAGAGAGAAAACCCTGTTGAGGGATAATGCGATGAAATAAACTGAATTATTGGGAGCACCATACCGAGGACCTGGTTTGATGATCCAATAGCCAGAGAAACGGACAGAGCCATGTTATTATGATGAGCGCTGATCAAGGAAGAAATGTGCTCTGGCAAGGATCCTGCTAGGGGAAGAATCACCATACCGATAAACACCTTGGAGATTGGTTTGTCATCGGTTAGTGTTTTCAAAGATTCAACGAAGAAATTAGAAGTAGGGCCTAATCCAGCGATAGCCACCAGTAAGGCTATGAAACACACTCTTAATGGGAAAATCTCCTCTTCTTTCTCTTCATCAGAGTCGGAATCTGAATCTGATTCAGAGTCGGATGAAGACTCCAGAAGCTGTTCTTCAGTCTCTTGCTTCTGTTTCATCTTGATTCTTTTCATGGCTTTAAATTCCTCATTTGTAGAAACCATCAGATACGTCAAATAAACCACAAATATGAATGCAGCTCCAATTTGAGAAGAATCCATCTTGAACTTCAAACTCTTAGTTGAATCGATCACTGAAATCACAGACATTGCACTCAATAGCATGGCGATACAGCCAAGAAAAAACAAGTGATTAGCAATACCTTTCACTGCAGGCCTGGCAATCTGGACACCATCAAGACCACCAAAGAAAAAACAAGACCCTATGACAAGCAAGTTGTTCGATATCACAGAACCAACAAGCGAGGTTATGGTTAAGGTGGCATCATCTTTAGAAACAGTCGTGCCTGAAATGATAAGCTCCACAAGATTACCAAAGGTGGCATTCAACAAAGCACCCAAAGCCGGTCCAACATGGTGTTCTGCATGTTCAGTGACATTGGATAGAATCTTGGCAAAATACATCAATGCCATCACCAAAGTGATAACTGCACCAATATCTTTTTTCAGGGCATATAATACGATACCAACAGGGAACAACGGGAGGAATATCACAGTTCTTGTGTTCAACAATAGCTTTATCGCCTGTAGAATAGTACCCACATATTTTCTATCTTTGTTTGCTTTGTATTTGGTTAGAACCCAAGCTGTCACAGACCAATTCCAGAAAGCTGCATAGCAGCGATCGATGAATTCCAAAAGATCGTCAAACATTACATGTTTTATCTCCTTTATGAAAGCCACAAATCTATAAAACAAACTGGCTTCCGATTTCACTGTAGGGTATTTCTCTATTAATCGTTCATCGATCTTGATTTCTGTTTGGAATCGTCCTGGAGTGGTCAAAGTCCTTCTTGGTCTTCTTTTCCTGCCCTCGATAGAGCTGTTCTTACCTTCTCGGAGGTTCACAGCATCAGGGGAACTACTGATAGAATGAACGATAGGTACCGTATGATTCGAAATTGAATTGTGCAAAGAATCCTCGGACATGTATATGAAATTGCAACTAGTCAAGATGTTTTGAAAAAATATTTATAACCCCGGTTTACGCACGGCTATAATTTCGTCTCAGCCTTCTTGTGACCTGCATGCAAAGCACAATTATTGATGACCAAAGTCGCTTTGACTACTGTATTGTTTTCATAAGTCAAATGCTGAGAGTAGATAAAGACGCATGACCATGATTGATGCTGCTCCATTTAGTTTGAATAGGTTGGGCGAGACTTGGCACTTGGTTCTTGGCTCTTGGCTTGGTAAACGCGACATTTTGAATGTGGTATTCAAGTATTTAAATTGACGCCATTGAGGTTAAAGTTGAATATGGTTGATGAGAACAGCAAAAGGGGGTGACAGGGAGAAAGTAACGCGAGTGCCAATGTGGGCCCTTTCGGAGATTTGAGATGTCTAGATCTCTTTGCGCATCTCCTTTATGGGAATGAAAAAAAGGGGCATTGATGCTTTTGTGATTGGAGCTAGATACAGTATCTCTGATGAGTCGAAAGTGAATCAGGTGTAATTGCTGAATCTCAATGGATGAGAAGCATGTGTAATAATTGATACTTTCGTTGTTCACCTCTCATTCTATAAATTATAATCTCGCCGTGATTATTTAATTATTTAGATAATTAAATCTCATTGATGATAACAAAAATATTTGCAGACCCTTTTATGTAAACTGAGTACAGTAGCAACTGTTTGTTTGATCTCAATTAACAATCCAGTATCCAATGCTGCGAAACAGGCCGAGTCGTACAATTCTTTTCTGCTACCTATTTCATCATTCTTTCAGTCTAACTAAATCTGCCGTACGATTGTCAACCAAGTCATCGCATCCAAAAGATCAATAGAGCCTCTGTTTAAGTCAATGCACATTTGCGACTGAGAAAACATCGTTGCTCCTTGAAAGATCCATCTCATAAATGCCATCTACTTCTTATATCCATTTCCACCAGTCAATTCGGCAACTACCGACCATCTACCATCCCAGTCAACCTCCCATACCCGGTCTCAACCCCAATCTAATTCAAAATGCCAACGGTACACTCTAAACATCTCCTTCTTTGATCCTTATTAATTCCGGGCTTCATAACCGCAGATACGACAAAAAGAACAGACACGTTGAAAATATTTAGCATCATGTCTGAATTTGCCACTAAGGAGGAGATCAAAGCTATCTTTACCAAGCTCCAACAACACCCTTCGAACAAGCAATGCTTTGATTGCTCCACCAAGAATCCAACATGGACCTCTATTCCTTTTGGAATCTTCATTTGTCTTCAATGTAGTGCAAACCATAGAAATTTGGGTGTGCACATTTCATTTGTCAAGTCCTCGGTACTGGATACCAAGTGGACTGACAAGCAACTGAGATCGATGAAGTGTGGAGGTAACAGCAATTTCAAAGATTTCTTGATCAAGAATGGCGGATCGGCATATTTGAGTAAAACACCCCAAGAGAAGTATTCTTCCCAGATCGCGCAGAATTATAAAGAGAAGCTAGAAAAAAAGGCCCTGTTGGATGCAAAGAACCATCCTAATGTGTTGGAATGGGATTCCGGCTTGGTTGAACCAGAATCCGAGGAGAGTACAGACTCGGACACTAATAATTTCTTCACCAAATGGGAGAAATCGTCAGCATCTCCTTCACCTTTAGGGTCCAGACCTATTACTCCTTCCAACAGATCTACCACACCCGAGAAAACTACACTTTTAGGGGGATCGAAGCCTAGAACTGTGCAAAAAAGCAGCTTGACCACCAAGAAGAACATTCTCGGTGGAGCTTCTGTCAACAGAAACAAGGCAAAGCTGGCGGTGAAGAAAGTGGCCGCAGATATCGATTTCGACGATTTCGAAAAGAAGGCTCAACAGGAGGAAGAAGAGGCCAAAACGCTGGGATACAATCCGCAAGAATTTGAACCTGTGGCAGAGGCAAGTTCCAGAAAGGCTTCCTTGTCTACCAACACCATGTCCGTCCCTAAACCTGCTTCCCCGAAGACGGAAAAGGTCACACAATCGTTTGTCAAGCTTGGTTTTGGTATGGTGAACTCGGCTGCGGCAGTTGAGGCACCACAGAAGAGAAGCAAGGAGGTGGAGTACTCGGGAGATGTGGCTGCCCGATTTGGCAACCAGAAAGGTATTTCTTCTGACCAGTTCTATGGAATCAACTCTTATGACGAAACAAAAGCCCAGGAGGCTAGATCGAAGCTTCAGGCATACAATGGAGCTACCTCTATCTCTTCTTCTCAATATTACGGCGAGCCCGAAGGCGCCAGACACGAGAGATCTGGATCCTTTGATGGTGAAGATATCGAGCAAAAATTGATGGAATTCGCCGAGAAGTACATTGGGGAGGACTTGAACGCAATCAAGGGTGCCTTGGAAACGGGTGCGGGCAAGTTATCAGGCTATCTGAGAGACGTTATGAGAAACTAATGAAGTTGTAAATATACGTAGATCACATAAATACAAGGCGGTGCACACGTTTAGCATCTAACCAGAAATTAAAAATTGACCCACTTTTGAACATAATGGAATCCAGGGAGAGTGTCGGAGTTATTGGAGGTGGCCTTGTGGGGTGTCTCATTGCATTGGGGCTGGCCCGTAATGGCTACAAAGTTACTTTGTTTGATTTGCGGCCTGATCCGCGTGACATAAAGGACTCTAATCTCCGCTCTATTAATCTCGCTGTTAGTGAGCGTGGAATCCGTGCTTTACAGTATGTGGACAGTTCAATGGCCGAGAGAGTGTTGAAGGGTATTATTCCAATGACTGGTCGTATGATACATGACCTGGAAGGTGTTCAAGAATCCCAATTGTATGGACTATTTGGAGAAGCTATCAACTCGATTGATCGCAAATATCTCAACCAGAGCCTCGTTGAGGAGATCGAGGAGTTCAACAAATCATCAACTAACAAGATCGTGTTAAATTTTGAATCCAAGGTCACCAATGTGCGAATGGCAGATACTGTCTCTGTCGAGTACAATCAAGGTGGAAACTCGTTGAAGAGTGATTTCGATTTCATTGTTGGAGCAGATGGAGCATATTCTGCTGTAAGACAGAGTCTGCAAAGGTATGTGCGGTTGAATTACAGTCAGGAGTACATTGACATGTGCTATTTGGAAATGTATATTCCTGCTGGCCCAGACGGATCATTCCAATTGAATCCTAATAGATTACATATCTGGCCACGAAAGAACTTTATGTTGATTGCATTGGCGAATAAAGACGGATCGTTCACTTCTACGTTCTTTGGAGGATGGGATTTGGTGGAGTCTTTAAAGTCTCCGGAAACAATTGAGCAATTCTTCAAGAAGAACTTCTGCGATGCTGTGGACCTCATTGGTCTCGACAAGATTGTGGAATGCTTCACCAGTTATCCAAAAGGTGCTCTGATGCAGGTCAATTGCAACCAATACCATTTTCAGGATAAATGCATAATAATTGGAGATGCTGCTCACTCGATGGTGCCCTTCTATGGACAGGGAATGAATTGTGGATTTGAGGACGTGCGCATTCTACTGGAATTACTAGAAAAACACAACTACAACCGATCAGCAGCATTCCAGTCATATTCTGAAAGTCGTGTTGAGGACCTCAAAGCCATTTTGAAATTGGCTCTGCGCAATTACCAAGAAATGTCAAGTGATGTGACATCATCATTGTACCTGTTCCGCAAGAAACTGGATGGGTTCCTGGGTAGATTGATGCCTGAGCGCTGGATTCCTCTATATAGTATGGTTTCGTTCCGTTCGGATATCAGTTACTCCGACGCGATCAAGCGTAGCCAGAGCCAACAGCGGATCTTGAAATTGACGGAATACTCCATTTTGGGCTCTACTGCAATCGGAGCTGCATTGTATTTAGCCAGAAGGAACAATTAAGACTCACTTACAAATCTCCGACATTTAATTGGCTCACGTTGCGTCCGGCCCGGTACCGGCATTTTTTTTTGCCTTATATTTGGTCCTGTGTCGGCCATGAATAATTATAAATACTGTTATCTGCTCTGTCATTTACACAATGCCAGAACACACATCTAGTTCCAACCCTATGACTCTTTATGACAAGGTCTTCCAAGACCATATTGTTCATGAAGATCAGACGGGGTCCTGCTTAATTTATATTGACAGACATTTGATTCACGAAGTGACGAGTCCACAAGCCTTTGAAGGACTGAAGAACGCAGGAAGAGGTGTCAGAAGAACTGATTGTACTCTTGCCACTGTGGATCACAATATTCCTACAGATTCCCGGAAAAGCTTCAAGAACCTCAACACTTTTATCAAGCAAGATGATTCCAGACTTCAGGTGCAAACTTTGGAAGACAACGTGAAGGACTTTGATCTCACGTACTTTGGAATGACAGACTCGAGACAAGGTATTGTTCACGTCGTGGGTCCTGAACAGGGTTTCACTTTGCCTGGAACCACTGTTGTTTGTGGAGACTCGCACACCTCTACACACGGAGCTTTTGGTGCTTTGGCTTTTGGAATTGGAACTTCTGAGGTCGAGCACGTTTTGGCCACGCAAACTTTGATTCAAGCCAAGTCCAAGAACATGCGTATTGATATTCAAGGTCCTCTTTCTCCAGGTATTACTTCCAAAGATTTGGTTCTTCATGTCATTGGAGTGATTGGAACTGCTGGAGGAACCGGTTGTGTGATTGAATTTGCAGGAGAAAGTATCAGAAACCTCTCTATGGAAGCCAGAATGTCCATTTGTAACATGGCTATTGAAGCTGGTGCCAGAGCAGGAATGATTCAGCCTGACGAGACCACTTTCAACTACATCAAGGGCCGTCCTTTAGCTCCAAAGGGAGCTGAATGGGAGAAGGCTGTTAAGTACTGGAAAACCTTGAAGACCGACGAGGGCGCCAAATTCGATTACGACATCAAGATCAAGGCTTCAGACATTGTGCCAACCATCACTTGGGGAAATTCGCCTCAAGATGCTTTACCTATCACCGGTAAAGTACCAGATCCTAAAGATTTCTCAGATCCAATTGCCAGAAGTGGAGTCGAGGCTGCCCTCAAGTACATGGGATTAGAGCCTAATACACCACTCCAAGAGATCCCAATCGACAAGGTCTTCATTGGTTCATGTACCAACTCCCGTATTGAGGACTTGAGAGCTGCTGCCAAAGTGGTGCGAGGCCACAAGAAGGCCGACAACGTGATAATGGCTATGGTGGTGCCCGGTTCAGGTCTTGTGAAGAAACAGGCAGAAAGAGAAGGCCTCGACAAGATCTTCGAGGAGGCAGGATTCGTCTGGAGAGAAGCTGGCTGCTCCATGTGTTTGGGAATGAACCCGGACATCTTGAACCCTTACGAAAGATGTGCTTCTACTTCCAACAGAAACTTTGTCGGAAGACAGGGAACTTTATCCAGAACGCATTTGATGTCGCCAGCAATGGCCGCTGCCGCAGGAATTGTTGGTAAATTCACCGATATTAGAAACTTTGCCTACAACGAGGACCCAGAACAACCAAAGATCAAGTTGGACTCTGAGGACGAATCCTCTGCTCTACAAGAAGCAGTCTACGAACACGAAAAAGAACCTCTGGCTCCTGGTGAATCGGTGGATGAACAAATCGAAGATAAGATAAACGACGTTCCACCATCCGATCACGTGATCACAGAGACCGTCGACACCAGCAAGAAGCCGGCTGTCCAGGCCATGGGAATGCAAAAGTTCCTGACTTTGACCTCGATTGCTGCTCCTCTTGACAGAGCCAATGTGGATACTGATGCCATCATCCCTAAACAGTTCTTGAAGACCATCAAGAGAACTGGATTGAAAGCTGGATTGTTCTACGAATCCAGATACACCCAAGATAAGGACGGAAACGATGTTCCTACTGATTTCGTTTTGAACGTCGAGCCGTTCACTCAAGCACAGATTCTTTGTGTTACTGGTGACAATTTCGGATGTGGTTCTTCTAGAGAACATGCTCCATGGGCTTTGAAAGACTTTGGTATTAGATCCATTATTGCTCCTTCCTTTGGAGACATTTTCTACAACAACTCGTTCAAAAATGGGCTTTTGCCAATCAGAATCCCACAGCAGATCATCAAAGAGAAGATCTATCCATTGGCCGTTTCTAAACAGCAAATCACCGTTGACTTGCCTAACCAGCAGATCTTGGGACCTAACAACGAGGTCCTGGTCGAGAGATTTGAAGTGGAGGACTTCAGAAAACACTGTTTGATCAATGGTCTTGATGATATTGGAATCACCATGGAAAAGGAAGAGTACATTTCTGCGTACGAGGCAAAGAGAAGAGATGTGTTTTCGTTCTTGGAAGGTGGCTCGAAACTCATTGTCCCTGTCAAAGGAACTAAGGAGTCCAAGTATGGAGTTAAGGCTCAGGAATGGTAAATGTATTTATTAATAGGTGAATTCTCACTTTTTTATTAACAGATCCTTGTAGTCGTCGGTATTTTCTATCGTAAAGTTGTTTTCGTTGGCCAGATGCAGCAGACAAATGAAACAGAAACTGGTCGAGAGCTCCGATTTGTCTTCTCTCGAATACTTGGTCGACATCCGGTTCACCACCTGGGTAAATTTAAGTGCTGTCTCGGCTTTTTCAGGCTCTCCCTCTTGAACTTCCGAAGCTGGGGGTCCGTTCTCCTTATCCTCTTCAAGCACCGATGCGTCTCTTTTGTTGCGCAAAGATTCTGTCTCTAAAGATTCCCATAAGTTGTCTTTTAACAGCTTCACATTCACTTTCTTGGCCACACGGGCATACCCTAAGGCACCAGGCCGTCTTTGCGATTGAGAAAACACTGGTTGTGAGCTCATTGGAAGATCAGGTATATCATCCTCTTCATCATCATGGTGATCCTCATAGTCGGCATTGAAGAAACTACCATCGAATGCCTGCTCCGCAGCCTGCTGCTCTTCATTTTGCTCTTTGTATGTGTTTGCAAAGAAATTTTCATCGGCTATCTGCCCGTCGTCATACCCAAGTCGTTGGGCAACTCTCTTCTTCTTCCTCGTTAGAATGGTATTGATTTTCTGTGTCGGCTTGATGTTCAGGTATATCAAACGCTTTGTTGTGAACTGTAGGTCTTCAGGGAGGATGTTGGCGGTCGGATGAAGTCCCCTTTCCTTTTCTGGTAGGAGGAGACGGGCGGTATTAGCAGGAGGAGCAAAGAGCTCTTGCTCGTCCAGATCTTGATCATCATCCATAAAGTTCACTGTGAAAGCGGCCTTACGTTTGCTGGCAGCAGTTTGAACAAAATCTTGTTCAGCGTTCGCGTTCTCGCTCTCAGCAGGTAATGTTTCGGGTATTGGGCTTTTTTGATGCACTTGTTTCACCATTGCAATCTTCCAGTGTTCAGGTCCACGCCAGTGATGCCTCGACATAGTATCAAAATACTCAGACATGCTTCGTCCACCTTCCTCGTCGTCATCATCGTCAAGTCTAGAGGGCTGATTCTCGTCAAAGAGTCGTGTCAGTGTCATATTCGGCCCAGAACGGTCACTCTCTTCTACTCCGTCGATAAACAACGAGTATTGTGTTCTATGCGATCTGTCGGGAGCTCCCTCGTCATCCTCGTCGTCATCGTAATCATAACCCCCAAAATCGACATTATCGTTGTCTTGGAAAACGGGGGCTTCCTCAGGAAATTCGATTTGACCAATCTGCTCTAAAAGTTCTGTAGCACTGGATCCTTCATTCGTAATGCGTTCGAGCTGTTCTAAAGATGGACACACTCTAGTATCGGATTCGGGTTCGGAGTAAAGTTGTGCCAGCTTCGAGATGTTGATCGATGTAGCTCGCGTTCGAGGCTGCAATTCTTCTTCTTCTTTGTCGTTCATGACCACCTCATCAGACTTCTCACTAGTGTCGAATACCACCCGGCCATCAGAATTGATTTTCAGCATGTTTGCAAGCAAACTTTTAGCTCCTCCTTCATCGAAATCAGAAAGCGCTTTCTTAAAGATCGGATCCACAAACAGCTCCTTCTCCACCTCCTTCAATCGTATGGTCTGGAACTTTTTCGCGAGCGTAGATTCTGCTCTGTGCTTTCTAGCTTTCGATTTTTTCGCCACCGCGGCCTCGTCATCCTCGTCGTTCTCTCCATCTTCTTCCTCTAGACTCTCCATGTTGTTGGCTGTCAGTCCGGAAAGCAACTTTCCTGTCTCTGACGCGGCAGAGTCAATTCTCGAGGCATAGATCTTGATACATCCATCCAGCGTTGTAGATGCCTTTTGAAAATTAATGCTATCGCCGTCTTTAAACAAAGATAATTCATGAAAATAGTCGATCAAAGCGAAATTCCAGCTGTTTGTGGAGTTGATTTTCTAAATTGTTAGTCGGATTCAGTTCCAAATCACTTACATTATCAGTAGCCATTCGAATCCATAGCTCGTAATTCTCATTTGTCAAGGGGGCAGAGAAAACCCCTGATAGATCTGCCATGATATAACACGCTGAAGTTCAAAGCCTAGCGTTTTTCAGGAATCTAAATAGTCCAGTAGACTTGGTGATCCAATCAGACAACAAATCGCGTCAGAAAGGCAGTTGTTTTTGGTCTTGGTTTATACGACCAGTTATTTAATGTTACAAGTTTGTTTTGAATTGAATTATTTTGTAAACACGGGAAATCAGGTGTGAGGTGTGAATTTCATTTTAGATCCACTCGTTACAAGCAGAATAAAAGAGCACCAAGTGTCCATGATAGAAAGGGTCCAAAATTTGGGGTTTGCTGCGACCCAACCTTTTCCAGTCTATATGCAAGCGCGAAACAATGTACGATGCAATTTCTGTCGAATTTTCCACTGATAATTCCTGGTATTTATATGGTAGCATGGTATTTGGAGCCACGCGTAAATCAGTACATTCGTGCGGCAATTGATCCTTGTACGTGTAAATGGGTGTACCAACATGTCGATATAGTGAGTAAGGCAAAATCCGAGGAACCAGGTCAAAGAAATGGTAAACTCTGACTGCCTTGGTCGTGAACTGATTATAAGTAGCTGCCAATTTGGGAGAGAAAACCGAAGGGGAACTGAAACTTATCATGTAATTATCAATCCCAAGCAAGTGTAACTCCAAAGAAGCCAACTGGGCAAGTGCTCCGCCCATGGAATGACCTGTCAAAACTATCTGATAGTCCGGGTATATTTGCAACCATTTGAACAATTCGTTATGGAGTTGCACAGCCATTTCACGAGCCACATAGACAAAGCCAGCATGAGAATAAAATCGCGGACAGTCGAAGTAGCCATTTGCTGCCATGTTCTCAGTTGCTTTGAGATAAAGTTCATCTTTTTTGTCGTACTGGATTTCATCCCAATATTCCGTGGTATTCACCACGGGTCTGTATTTTGTAGGCTTAAAATGCAGATTGGAATACCAATGTGAAAGTTTTCTGCTACCACGGAAAACAATATTGATTGTCTTGAATTTGTGGTCTATCAACATGTATCCTTCACCTCCTCCATGTCCAATGATATGACCAGGCTTTTGAACACTATCATAAGTTCTCGTGAGGTTATATCTGGGATACGTCTTTCCTGACTCGCCTGTTACGGTTTCCCGGTAGTCGATGGGAGTGTATTGAAGCAAACCAGGTGGAAAAGAGAACTTTCGATCTTCATAAGATTGCAAAGAATTGATGTCATTCAGACAGTATGCCACTTGACTCAATCCTGCCAATTGTAAAATGTAGTTATCATAAAATTCCTGGTCGGTCAAAACTTCACCGGTTGGGAGTTTTTCCAACGACACGTCTAACTGATCTTTATAGTCTTCATAAAAACGACGCTTCTCTTCAGAAAACCATGAAGGCTCCCTGGCAGCAACATTCACCAGAAATTTCTGAACTAGGAGCACAATTGTTAACAACATGCTTCCATCATGTCCAGAACCTCCAGAGTATATATAAAAAACATAGTTGACATTTCATGTTCTACTGGGACATGACATAATAAATTGTCGCGGCAGTGGTGCATGGTCTGCAAAAAATGACGGAATGGTGCTGAATATAAGCATAATCAGGAAAGGAACTGGTCTTTTGTTCAGATACCTATTTCTTACCCGTCATTTTTGGCAGCATGTTAAAAATTCAATCAATCCCTAAAATATAAAGAAGGGCATTTATCAAGAGGGAACCAATATGGATAAAAAAACGACAGAAGTTCTCAAGTTTCTAATTGATTGGAACTATTTGCTAACCCAGCCACCTGTAGAGGGATCAATAGCAGAGATTTATTTCTGTTTCATCGCTTCATGTCAGGTCAAAGGCAAGGATAAAGTGTCCTGGTTACAATTCATCAAATGCTTGCAAAAGATCGACGAGATCTGTATCAATCATGCATTTTCCTGCTCTCCAGCTAATGCTTTAACTTTGAACTACGAGGATCCCTTTGAATGTTTCAGCAAGATCACGTATATGGATCGACTTTCATTGAACTTGATTTATAAGAAAATCAAGACGATTTCGTCCACTTCACCAACACAACAATCTCCCTCACCCAAACCCGTTCGAGCATCATTGGCAGATAGCCACAGGCCTATCCCAATTGATAGAGAAGAAAGGTTAGATCTTCTGATGGAACTTATGGAAGCACCACAAATGAAATCAAAACGGATGCTGAGTGATCTATGTGCAGGCTTGAGTCCTTTATATCTGGACGACATTTATACCACCACAGCCAAATCCAAGAGACTGAGACAACTTACTCTGCTTCTGACAGCAAGAGCAGGGTCTCATGTTTTGGTTAAAGAAAGGGCAAAGCTGCGGACACCACTGAAGCCATTTTTTGACTGCTGTGACGATGCAAGACACGCGCAAATCCTGATCCCACTCACAAGTTTTGACATTCAAAGCAACTATTGCAAGCTGGACTATGCGAAGTTGAACGATCGTATGAAAGCAGAAACTGGAGATACCTATGCCGAAGTCTCCAAATGTCTCAATCATAAGATCCATTTTATTCCAATCATCCAGTCGCAAACCGATCCGAAGCTTGGAGATTGCTCATACCTGGACACGTGTCACAAAATGACGTCCTGTAGATACGTTCATTATGGCCAATTGATGCCACAGGATGAGTCTGCCTCGAAAAGAGCTACACAACACAACAATAATGCACAAAAGAGCATGAAGATCTCAGATTTCACCAGAGGTGAGTCGATGTCATTGATTGCAAGACCAGAATTGCCTGCTCAATGGATCAATTGTGATGTGACCAAGCTCGACTTTAGCATTCTGGGAAACAATTTTGCATTGGTGATCGCGGATCCCAGCTGGACTATCCACATGAACTTGAATTACTCGAGTCTGACAGACTCTGACTTGCTTCAAATCCGAATGGACAAATTGCAGCAAGAAGGTTTATTTCTTCTTTGGGTCACTGGACGAACGATTGAGACTGGACGCGAGTTTTTGAAGAAATGGGGATACCAAGTGAAGAATCAAATCACTTGGGTCAAGACTAACCAATTAGTACGGACCATCAGCACTGGCAGAACAGGTCATTGGTTGAATCATTCCAAGGAACACCTGCTTGTTGGGTTGAAGGGAAACCCCAAATGGCTGAATAAATGTATTGACCCTCAAATTTTGATATCCTCCACGCGGGAGACTTCTCGGAAGCCGGACGAGATTTATGGCATGGTAGAGCGGCTAGTTGGCCCCGGGACCAGGAAGTTGGAGATTTTCGGAAGACAGCACAACACCCGTCCTGGTTGGCTAACCATTGGCAACCAGTTGAATGGCACGCATCTGGTGGAGAAGGAGATTGCAGAAAGGTATTATAAAAGTGTGGGTAAGTGATTACGGGTACGCTTACGTCAGCGAATATCCACCAATTAGAAACGAGGCGAAATTAAGAGTAAAAAAAAAAGTTGATAGTGGTGCAACGTAAAAACAAGAACCAATATGTTGAGAGCCGTTGGAATTAAACAAGCCAGAATTGTTGGAAGAAGATTCAAGTCGAGTGTGTTGGAGGGACCAGCCTTCAAGCCAGCTGACGCAGCCAAGGCCAAGGAATTTTTGGAGCACTCTGAAGCCGTCATCCACCACGCTAAGAAGAGTACCGATATGTGGAAGAAGGTCACATTCTTCGTTGCTTTCCCTGTGATTGCCATCACTGCCGTCAACACCTACTTTGTTGAGGCCGAGCACGCACGCCACAGAGAGCACTCCAAGCACCTTTCTGATGAGGAGTGGCCAAAGGATTACCCATACCAAAACATCAGACGGAAGAACTTCTTCTGGGGTGATGGAGACAAGACTTTGTTCTGGAACCCAGATGTCAATAGACACATTACCGAGTAGACATACAGAAAACCAATATATTTCATACAGATGACAAAAAGCCCAAATTTTAGAGAGCCGAGAAGATGCACAGATTATTGGTAGCGGCAATGGCAACGGAGTTCTCATTCGGATGCCAGCTCAGATGTAGAATAGATTTCTTGAAATCGATGGTTTCAAAGTCCATCTTGTTCATCATGGTGAGGTTCTTTCTCTTACTAGAGTTGAGCTTTTTGGCTTTGAAAGCAGACTTGTCTGCCTGGAGAACGATTTCCTTTTCGGAGCCCTGGCCGTCCACAACGTTCTGATAGATGGTGAAGTTGTTATTGTAGGATCCCGTCATTATCGACTTATTATCTCCACTAAATTGAACTTCAAACTTGTCGAAGATGGCGTCATTTTCGTAAGTGTCGCACAACCTATCTCTAAGCTGTTCGTGGATATTGATGGTCTTGATTGGCTCCGATTCCATAGCGATGTCCCATATCTTGACCGTCATGTAATCTCTCGAAACAATATATCTACCATTGGAACTGAACTTGACGTCGGATATGGACGACGTGATCTCTGTAAAGAAATTGTGATTTGAAGGATCCATGTACTCTTCAAAGACACGCGAGTGGTTATCGCACAGCGAGTTAACGCGCATATCGCTCAATTTGATAGTTCCCTTCGAGGAAGAGTACATGAACAAGTTGCAGTCTGTAGGATGGAACTCAGCACTGGTAATCACCTCTGTGAGCTCTTCCATGTTGACCGGCTTGATATCCACAATATTGAATGATTGATCAGCTATTCCCAAGTTCCAGAGATTGATTCTAAGATCATCGGACGAGATAAATGTTTCTTGGTCAGAGTTCACACTGATGGAATTTATATGGTAGGCATGAGCATTGGCATATATCTTTTTCGGTTGTGCTGCAGTTATGATGTCGTGCATCGTGAGTCTGGGGAGTTTAAGACTGCTGGAGGATAAGAATTTCGGTTGTGGCTGTGTGAAGTTTGCGTTGGTCTGGAATGAGGAATACTGAGAGTGTACTCCTGGAGAAGAAGTCGAATGCTCGCTCAAGTTGTTTTCGGAAACCATCTTGATTTGTTTCTCGAACACTTTCCATAACTTGATGGTCTTGTCGTTGGTAGAAAGCAAAAAATTGGACTGATTCGACCGCTTCAACCATTTTATCTTGTTGATCTTTTCCTCAATCTCTAGAGACTTGAGATAGTCAAATTCAGCATCGTGCGACTGGAATTCTGTATAGAATCTGTATTCACAGGTTTTCTTGTTCTCGTTTCTCTCAAACAAAACAACCCGTCCTCCACGGTCGCCTGTTGCTAGGAAATCACCGGTATGATCGAATTCCACTGTAGAAATGATGTCTGCTTCCGTTATATTCTCAATATCTCCTTTGTCGCCAAAACATTGGCTGAATTTCCACGCCTCTTCCATTGTATACTAAGCAAGTGAACGCCCTGAGTTTCCTTTAGCAATATATATATTTATTGCCAAATCGATTGACACTTCGCTATTTCAATGATCTAATGACTCACAGTGATACCTGTAAATACAATGCTATCAACTTGGTAAAATACACTGTTGTGGATTAGCTAAAATAATGCTAGGAATCTGTCTTTCTGTTTGCCCCTCGAATACTTTATCGTCCGCTTGAAATCGACTACAATTTTTTCCTCATACAAACCTGGGGGCATTGGGTTATTTCTGGTGCAGAGGTTTCCGATGAAACCCTCCTTGTCGACATACAACACACAATCCTGGTGACCTTGGTCTCTCAGTAACTTTACAATTGGTATATCAACCTATTCATTACTGTACGCTATAAATCAGCAGGCACAATGCTTAAGCAGTAGCCTTCTTGGCAGCATCAGCAGGATTAACTCTTCTGTCTCTGCTGAATCTCTGTCTGACTGGTGGAGCTCTGATTCTTCTGTCAGTTCTGGATCTGACTCTCACAATTCTGGCGTGGATAGCGCACGAAACGCAGTAAGCCAGCTTGTTGTACAATTTTGGAAGAGGGTACTCATCGTAGACAGAAGCCTCGGACAAGTCTCTGACAGCAGCAGCCTCGACCATGTTTCTGATGGTAACTCTCTTGATGGCCTTGTCCTTAGGAACACATCTAGAACAGTTGATACATCTGACTGGCTTAACGTGGCCTCTACCCTTCTTGTTTCTTCCGTTGGACGATCTCTTCTTTGGCATACTGACTTGTTAGAATGGAGGAGGATGGGATACAGAACAAGATCGATTGTATGTTTTCAACGTGATCCCTTTCAATTGTACTTACTTGTACTAGTGTCTATAAAACAAAGTATGAAAAAATTAATGAAAAATTCGTCGTTGCAGGTACCAGTCCACCGGGCCCGCAGAGTTCTACCGGGAAGCTGGCGAAAATTGCGTACGGGAGCCTACGGGGGAAAAATTAAATCAATGCCCTGTACCCAACATAACATCACGTGATAAAGTAAATTTCCAAAATTTCTCAAGACCGATTGTGGGCTTTCTTGAACTCTGTGGTGTACGGATGTAATACATCTAATGTTCAGAATATAATTGGCCAGTAAAAATCGTACCACGCTACCGGGCAGGCATTAATTTTTTTTGTCCCGGTGCGCCACCAGGCGCCCGTGCTGAGCCAACCAGTAGTGCAGCATTGAAAATTAAAAAAAACATCTAGCTCTAAAACTAATCGTAAAGGTAAGTCAAGTCGTGTCCTGTACCTTTACTAACTTCCAGATGTTGAGACAAACTATCAGACTCGCCAAACCGGCCAGATTCTTCTCCACCTCCATCATTTCCAGAAATGCATCGCACCCTCCAAAGGAGTTCAAGACCGCAAAGAACCTTAGTGAGGTCGTTGACAAATACGACTTAGTTGGTCCTGGTGCTCAACCAGGAACTGTCCCTACCGACTTGGAGCAGGCTACTGGTCTTGAGAGATTGGAGTTGCTTGGTAAGTTGGAAGGTGTTGAGGTTTTCGAGAGCGAGCCTCTTGACTCTTCCAGAAAGGGAACTATGGCTGACCCAATCATTGTCAACTCCTACGACACCTACAGATACGTTGGATGCACTGGTTCGCCAGCAGGTTCCCACGAGATCATGTGGTTGAAGCCAACTGAGGACAAAGTCGGAAGATGCTGGGAATGCGGTTCCGTGTACAAATTGCAATATTTGGGAACCGGTGAGCACCACCACTAAGTATAGATATGTTATAATAAGTATTCGCAAGAAAAAAAAAACGAACGGCATTTTGTCCATGACCAAGCCTCTTGTTGTGTTTCTGGGTGAGTTGGATCCTCAACTGGCTGAGTATAGCCAGTTCTGTGATAATTTCGAGGTCATTTCGTATAGTTTGACGTCTCGAGATCAATTTGTTCAAGATCTGAAAACTACGCTGAGCAAGACCTTTGCGATTTATGCTGCGTGGGCCTCTTTTGGATGGATTGGAGGACTTGATCGAGAACTTGTTGCAAAGTTACCCGAGTCGTTGAAATTGATCACCGTTTGCTCTGCTGGATTTGGAGGACTCGATCTTGAAGCCTTGAGAGAGAGGGGCATTAATTTCTGTAATTCCCCGACATTTGGTGCGGCAGCGGTGTCTGAAACAGTTCTCTACCATGTTCTGAATGGCTTCCGTAAGTTTCACCTCTTCGAGTCTGTTGTTAGAGAACAAAGCCACACGATCACTACTCGACAAAAGCTAGGCTATTCTAATTTCGACCATACTCAGGGAAAAGTTCATTTCGCTACAACCTCCAATGGGAAATACTGTTTCGGACACCATGTTGGAGACATTGAGATTCACTCTCCAGTGGGAAAGTCCGCCACCATTGTTGGATTTGGAGCCATTGGTAAAGAAGTTGGTACCAGACTTGCTAGCTTGGGCATGAAACTAACTTACATCAAAAGAAACCGCCTGTCACAGAGTGAGGAATCCCAACTGGATTACAAAATAAGCTATGCAGCAAGTTTGGACGAAGTGGTGGCAGAATCTGATTGTATAGTGCTCTGTTTGCCTGCTACCCCAGAAACGATGCATATGATCAACAAAAAGTTGATTGAAAAGATGAAGAAAGGCGTGGTTATTGTTAACGTGGGACGTGGCGCCCTCATCAATGAGCCAGATATGATCCAGGGTCTTCAAGAGGGTAAAATAGGATTTGTTGGTCTAGACGTTTACCCTGAAGAACCTGTTGTTAATCACGTCGATCGGTATGACATGTCGTTGACTCCGCATGTGGGATCATCTACAAAGGAGAATTTCGACCAGACAGCCATTTTCTGTCTGCAAAATATCCAGCAGTATTGGCTTCATGGAGATTTACAAAATCTGCAAAATTAATATAAATAATAAATAAATAATCTAAAGGTCACTTCTGGTGATTTTAGAAACGTCCAAAAGCTCTTTTGTAAGTGTCTTGTTTCCACTAAAAGGCTCGCACGTTTCCCTCTTCTGGGTGCCAATTGGCACCTCCTTGCCTGCCTTGAGAGCATCCAATATTTGAACAACCGACTCTGCAGTAAGATCCTCATAGTAATCGTCATTGACCTGGATCATAGGAGCATTTACACAGGCTCCCAAACATTCCACCTCTTCCAAACTGAAAATGCCATCTGATGTGGTCTGACCAGGTTTCAGGTCCAGATGATGCATAACAGCCTCCATGACAGAGTCCGAGTTGCATAGTTGACAGGGAGTCGTGGTACAAACTTGGATGTGATATTTACCAACAGGCTGTCTTTGATACATGGTGTAGAAAGTAGCCACTTCGTAAACTCTCATTGGCGGCATATCCAAGAATTTGGCAACGTAATTCATCACAGCAACAGAGGTGAATCCCAGTTGTCTTTGGCCCAGATCCAATAATGGCATCACGGCCGATTTCTTATATTGAGGGGGGTATCTTTTGACAATCTCCTTAGCAAGCTCCATATTCTCCTTATCGAACTCAAACGTCATATCCTGGTTGTTCTTTTCGCTATCACGATGAACTGCAATGATATGTGACGATCTGCTCAATATCAAGCGTCTAAAGACACCCGTTCTAATTGGTCTGGCTACAAACATGGGAAAGAAAATGGGGTAGTTGTATTTCTGGTGTAGGGAGTTTTTTCCTCTCAAATTAATTTTTGAACTATGACTAAGAAGCTAGCTTTAGAGACGGAAATCGTCCGTATCGACCATAAGGATGGCAACAACGCATCGATCCCACCAATCTATGCTTCAGCAACATTTAAACCCAACTCCTTTGACGATATGGGGGCCTATGACTATACCAGATCTGGAAACCCATCTCGTTCCACTTTGGAGAACCATCTGCGTAAGATCATGAAGGCCAAGCATGCGTTTGTGTTGAACTCTGGAATGGCTGCTATGGACGTGATTGTTCGGAATTTGAAACCAGGTGACGAGGTTGTTGCAGGTGACGATTTGTATGGAGGAGCCGATAGACTTCTTACCTTTATCAAGAACTATCACCAAGTTAAGGTTGGACATTATGACACGACTAATCTGGAGGTGATGAAAAGCAAAATCACCAGCTCTACCAAGTTGGTTGCACTGGAATCGCCAACAAACCCGCTTATTAAAATCTGCGACCTTAAGGCCATTGCTGACCACGCTCATCAACAGAACCCAGACTGTGTGATTGTGTTCGACAACACCATGATGACTCCTTTGTTGATGAAACCACTTGAGCTCGGCGCAGACATTGTTTTTGAGTCTGCTACCAAGTTCCTTAACGGCCACCATGATATCATGGCTGGTGTGGTTGCTACCAACAGTGACAAGTTGGCCAAAGACATTTTCTTCGTCATCAACGCTACAGGAGCAGGACTTACTCCTTTCGATTCTTGGCTCATGATGAGAGGACTCAGAACTTTGGGTCTCAGAGTGGAAAGACAACAGGAAAATGCCATGAAGATGGCTCTTTGGCTGGAATCTCAAAATATCAAAGTCAGATACCCGGGTTTGAAATCTCACCCGCAATACGAGTTGCACAAAAAACAAACATCGGGAGCAGGAGCCGTGCTCTCTTTCGAAACTGGAGATGTTGCTACAAGTAAGAAGATCATAGAGGCCTGTGAACTGTTTTCTACTACCGTTTCGTTTGGATATGTTTGCTCATTGATCTCACTTCCATGTCTTATGAGTCATGCTTCCATTGACCCGGAAACCAGAAAAGAGAGAGATTTCCCTGAAGACTTGATCCGTGTGTCCGTTGGTATTGAGAGCGTTGACGATCTGACAGAAGACCTCGCCAATGCATTCAAAGTGGCGGGTTTTAGATAGACTGTATAGCAATAGAATGAAACATCCTTGCACCGTATGCTTAAAATTTTTCTGCGGCGGAAATGGACTGTCTGAATATCAACAGATAAAAAAAGAGGAGGAACAAAAGCAATAAGGACGTGTTTTAAGATTGGAATTTGGCAGCTGATAGTAGTTTGATATGTCCATTTGAAACAATCTATGTCGAACTCGCAACAACAACGATCGACATCTTCCAATTCTGGTCAACAAGTCAATCGAAACATCATAGCCTCGCACTATCAAATCGCTCAAAAAATAGGAGAAGGCTCTTTCGGCATACTATTCAAAGGTTATGACTTGCTGAGAGACAACCAGCCAGTGGCCATCAAGTTCGAGAGTCGAAAATCCGAGGCTCCGCAGTTGAAGGACGAGTTTAAAGCATACAAGATTCTAAACAGTGCTGTAAACAATTATGTGCGCAATGGGCCAGAAAACGACAACCATCATTATCTGTCCATTGAGGGTATTCCTAAGGTGTACTATTTTGGACAGGAAGGTTACTATAACATTCTAATTATTCAATTATTGGGTCCATCTTTGGAGGATCTTTTTGAATGGTGTGGGAGACGTTTCAGTATCAAAACTGTGGCCCAAGTGGCTAAGCAGATGATTTCCCGAATTCAATTTGTTCATGAGAACGATCTAATTTATCGCGACATTAAGCCAGATAACTTTCTCATTGGTGCCACATCGAATGACAATCTGATATACCTGGTGGATTACGGAATGATCAAGCAATACCGCAATCCAGTCACAAAGCAGCATATCCCGTATAGAGAGAGAAAGTCGTTGAGCGGGACGGCGCGGTACATGTCGATAAATACGCATTTGGGACGCGAACAGTCCAGACGAGACGACCTGGAGTCGCTAGGACATGTTTTCTTATATTTCTTGAAAGGAGAGCTCCCGTGGCAGGGGCTTAAGGCGCCAACGAACAAGATGAAGTACGAACGGATTGGAGAAAAGAAACAGACCACCTCGGTTCAACAACTGTGTCATAAACTTCCCAAGGCATTTGGTGATTATTTGACATATGTTCGCAATCTCCGCTTTGAAGAAGAACCGAACTACGAGTATCTGATATCGTTAATGGATGCAGCATTAGAGGAGATTGGAGAGGTGGATGATGGATATTACGATTGGATGAAACTTAACGACGGGAAGGGCTGGGACTGGAACAAGAATAAGAAAACCAATTTGAATGGATATGGGTCCAACAACCATCATAGTAACCGACAGCATAAGACGAGCAAGCTCGTCCCTCCAGCGCGACGCCAATCACAAAACACAACCAACCATCAGGTTTCTAAGGTCGACGAGTCTACAAGATTACTTTCGACAACTCCAAACGGGCAATATGGCACTTCCGAGACTCCTTATCAACAGGACCGGCAAGATGGCCAAGGGGGAATCCTATCCTTTTTGAAGTCCGTTTTCTGTTGCTGTTTCTAATATATATAGAGCCTCAATGATGGGACGAAAGATTAAAAAACTAATCGCGATAATATTTAATTGTCTTCACCGAGATATGTCGGTGCTCGAGTTGGGAGACAGGGCTCTTGTATACCAAGGACCGTACTTGTATGAGGCTAAGATCCTCAAGATATTCTATCCTTTGTCCAAGATCATTAAGACCCACGATCCTAAAACAAGAGAGGTTGTTGAAGTGTCCCCAGATGCGCAGTTCCTGGAGAAATATCGCTCCTCCAAGACTTATTTTGTGCGGTATAAGGGGTGGAAGTCCAAATGGGATGAATGGGTGCTTCCAGACCGGATTCTGGAATACAATAATGACAATCTAGTTAAGATGAAAGAATTGAAGGAAATGGCTCGATCCGTCACCAATGGAGCATCGAATGGACAAAAATTGAAGCTGACGATGAAGAATCCTCCAAAACATACGAAAACTAACGCAGACCTGGTGTTGGACCTGTCAAAAAAGTCTGAACTGAAAATACACATTCCTGACACGATTAAATATATTATGGTTGATGACTGGGAAAATGTGACGAAAAACCGCAAATTGGTAAGGCTTCCGTCAAAGCATACCGTTGCAGAGATTTTGAACACCTACTCGGTACAACTTCAAGATCAATCAACCGAGAATGACGATCCAGAACTCGACAACAACTTGGAAACAGTGAGAAGTTTGCAAATTTACTTTGACAGCGCGCTGGGGTCATTGCTTCTCTATCGACACGAGAGGACCCAATACAAGTATGTTCTAGAGAAGTGGCCAGATGCTAAAATGTCCAAAATTTACGGGTTCAATCATTTGATCCGATTATGTTCGATATTGCCCAATTTGGTGATCCAGACAGCAATGGATTCGCAAAGTGTTTCTGTTGTGCGCAAGTTTCTGGAAGACTTTTACGTGTTTTTAAGCCAGCATGTGGACGAGCTCTCGGAAGAATACGAAAACGATTTACCAACAAATTGACTATAGATAGAACTGATCTTTGTCGACCATGACATATTTCAGCTGTTCCATAATTTTGTCCAAAGGTTCGGTTTCAACAAGAGTCTCGTCTGACTTGTTTGCTGACTGTGACTGATTTGAACGAAAATGGACCCCCATATACGTGTCGTCTAGACTGAGCAATTTGGTATTCATAGATTTCAGGCCAACAATTCCTGGTCCAGAGCTAGCAATATTGGTTCCACATTGATGAAACATCGGGTCCTCTCTGTTAAGAGAACAACGCATTAGCTCCTCTTTGTACTTGACGTCTGTTAAGTCCCAATGGACCATTATCCCATCTTTGGATCCAGAATAGATGTCATTGAAATTATTCCATTCAATGGCAGAAATAGTACTGGAATGTCCTTCCAGAATAGCCAATGGCTGTGGCTTGCGAATATCCCACAATGTAAGGTTGTTATTCTGGTCCGAAGCGCATAAATAGTTCGAGTTTTCTGCACACCATTTCACCATATTAGGTTTGATGTTTTTTTGGCACAGATAAGTAGACGACGAAAGCCCTTGCTGTGCTGCAGATCTGATGTCAAACAGACACACTCCACGGTTGCTTGCCAAAGCAACAAGCCCGTTATCAACAGGGTTTGGATCGATATAATGGACACCACGGGTTTGTTTCTGAAAGACAGCTTGCGATGACCTAGAAGTATCCCAGAAAAACAAGCTATCTCGATAAATAGTTAGCATTGAGTTTGTTGGACATGAAGTCCAGGTTTTGGGACAGATTTCAACCTGGAAAGTTGAATTTGGCGTTTGCGATGGCTGGACACGTCTGTCATGATTGAATTGTTTGATGATCTCAACATGTTTGAATTGAGGCTCTGCAAGGTTGGGAATCAAGTTGAGATTGACCAAACCATTTTCATGACCTGTGACCATCAAATTGAAGTCATCGACAATAGTATGAAGCCATCTGACACACGAGAGCTCGGCAACGTTCAGACTAAACAAATGACTGAGAAGGTTGCGTTCGGCATCCAATTGGAAAATCTTCAGATTCTCGCTCAATGAACCAGATCCAATGACGATAAGATCCTCCTTAACGTCCAGACAATTCAATATCTCATACTGGTCTAAAGGTGTCCCATAATCTATTTTCCAGTAGCTTGATTGCAAGCCCATATCGTTAGCGGCAGAATACATTAAAGAGTGACAAAAGTTGGATTATATGGGCAACAGGAGCTGGCTGCAAAGTTTGGGATATTCTTGCATTTATGTCTCACACATGTTGACCATTCTGAAACATGGGAAGGCTGGACTAAGAATTTCGCTTATTGAGATCTGCACAGCCGTGAAAAATTACTGTGCGGCAAACAAGCAAGGATGGAGATAGGGTCTGTTTGAGGATGGTGGTGTGAGTGTGTACGGGTTTAATAGAGAGTAGATAGTGGTAATAACGGACAACGCAACAAAAAATACGGGCTCAAATACGGATGTGTAAGAGGATGCATGACTAGCACAGGTACATTGTACATGGTGGCACGCAGCTAGTTACACACTACCAACGTGAGTGAGTTTTCTTTAAAAGATGGGACACCGTTATATTTGGTCGGGTGTCCGGTTAGTTTTCGGATTAGATAATCATGACAATTATAGGGCAGAAAAAATTATAGAAGGCGATATTGACTAATATTGATTTGTTTATTAGATCCGGCCTGTTCTCTTCATTTGAATTAGGGTGTTAAGTGTTTTCATTTTGCACACGTACAATTCATAGTGCATTCTTTTGCTTTTTAGACTCATTTGTTTCATTGCAGACTTTACGACCACTTGTTGTCTTTAAGTATCCAAGAAAAGCCTCTTTCTTATAAGGATAACACCGAACCAAACAACAATGACATCTAGAACTAAAATTCAGGTCAGAGTCATTGCAGCAGAGGGGCTGTTTAAACGAGAGCTATTTCGGTCGCCTGATCCGTTTGCAGTCCTGACTGTAGATGGTGCCCAGACACAGACAACAGAGACTGCCAAGAAAACTCTGTCACCTCACTGGAACCATGTCTTTGAATTCTTCGTGGTAGAGAACTCCATTTTGATCATCCAGGTGTTTGACCAAAAGAAGTTCAAGAAGAAGGATCAAGGTTTCCTGGGTGTTGTCAACATTAGAATTGGCGATGTCATCAATCTGAATGACACATCAAGTGAGCAAACTGTCGCCGAGGAGTTAAAACGTTCTAACTCAAACCTCATGGTGTCTGGAAAGCTGATAATAACCATATCCCACCAGAACAACGGCATGAGAGATCCTAGAGATGCTGCCGATTTTGCACCTCTTCCCGCTGCAGCCGCAACTTCCACCGTCGCTTCTTCGTCGACAACTTCTGCTTCCAGACCAGCAGTGGACCCATCTAGCCTAAACAACCAGTTCCCAGGTTCTGCAGCAGCAGCTGCAATCGCCTCCTCCTCCAGACCGGCCGCCTCTAGACAATTCTCTTCGTTCGAGGACCAGCTTGGAAGACTGCCTCCTGGATGGGAACGGAGAACCGATAATTTTGGAAGAACTTACTACGTTGATCATAACTCTAGAACTACCACGTGGAAACGCCCAACTTTGGACCAATCCGAAAGTCAAAGAGATCAAGAGAGAGAAAGAACAAGAGAGGCTGAGCGGACACAGTATCAGAACAGAACTCTCCCAGAGCCAAGTTCGCAAGTCGACCAGGCATCGGCGATGACCATGGCTGCTACTGGTGCCACAAGCCCGGGCTTGGGAGAGCTTCCACCAGGATGGGAGCAAAGATTTACTCCAGAGGGAAGAGCCTATTATGTTGACCACAATAGTAGGACAACAACTTGGGTTGACCCTAGAAGACAACAATTCGTTAAAAGCTTTGGTAACAACGGTGGATACAATGCTCAGCGACTGTCCGCCATGGGCCCTCTACCAAGTGGTTGGGAAATGAGATTGGCTAATACATCCAGAGTGTATTTTGTTGATCATAACACCAAGACAACTACATGGGATGACCCAAGACTTCCATCTTCTTTGGATCAGAATGTTCCACAGTACAAGCGTGACTTCAGAAGAAAGTTGGTGTATTTCAGATCGCAGCCGGCAATGAGAATCCTTCCTGGTCAATGCCATATTAAGGTGAGAAGAGACCACTTAATGGAAGACGCTTTCCGGGATATTATGAGACAGACGCCAGAAGACCTAAAGAAGAGACTGATGATTAAGTTCGAGGGAGAGGAAGGTTTGGACTACGGTGGAGTCTCTAGAGAGTTCTTCCAACAACTATCACATGAAATGTTCAATCCTTTCTACTGCTTGTTCCAATATGCATCCAGTGACAACTACACTTTGCAAATCAACCCGAACTCGGACGTGAACCCAGAGCATTTGAACTATTTCAAGTTTATTGGAAGAACTGTTGGACTGGGAGTTTTCCACCGTCGTTTCTTGGACGCTTTCTTTGTGGGTGCCATGTATAAGATGATGCTGCACAAGAAGATTGTGCTTCAAGATCTGGAGAGTGTGGATTCCGAGATGTACAAGTCATTGTGCTGGATGTTGGAGAACGACATTACTGATATTATCTACGAATCATTCTCGATTGAAGAGGATAGATTTGGAGAGAAGGTTGTGATTGACCTGAAGCCTGGCGGAAGAGATATCGAGGTCACTAACGAAAACAAGCGCGAGTATGTGGAGCTGAAGACTGAGTGGATCATTTCGAAACCTGTTGAGGCCCAATTCAAGGCATTCATGGATGGATTCAACGAGATGATCCCTCAAGAGCTTGTCTCTGTGTTCGATGAGAGAGAGTTAGAGCTTCTTATTGGCGGACTGGCTGATATCGATATTGAGGACTGGAAGAAACATACTGATTACAGAGGATACCAAGAGAGCGATGAGGTGATCCAGTGGTTCTGGAAGTGTGTGAGTGAATGGGAAGGAGAGCAAAGAGCCCGGCTTTTACAATTCACCACGGGTACTTCGAGAATTCCAGTCAATGGATTCAAGGACTTGCAAGGTTCTGATGGTCCTAGACGTTTCACTATAGAGAAGGCTGGAGAACCAGACCAACTACCGAAATCGCACACCTGTTTCAACAGAGTCGATCTTCCTCCTTACAAGGACTATCAGTCTCTCAAGAAGAAGCTTACAATTGCTGTCGAAGAAACCATTGGGTTTGGCCAAGAGTAAGATTTGCAACGACATTCATATTCGTATAAAAATTTCTTTTCTCAAAGAGTAAAACTGTATGTGTTCTTGGAGACACCATTCTGATTGAGCCAGAAATGATGTACTATGATGCACAGCTATGTTTTATCCTTAAACCATTTTTCTCCCGACTCCTAAGGTCGTGACAAAACGCCACTCAAGAAGGAGCTGTGAACTGATGGGTAGATGTTCACTTCGGAAGAAGGTAAATGTAAAGGAATGAATATTTTTTTCCACTCGTAAATTCATCTTTACACCATTCAGGCCAGATAATGATATATGTTTCTATCCTCTTCGTCTCTTGCCAGATACTCCTTTTCGATGAGTTCTTCTATTCTCTGTTTGATGAACGAGGGTTGAGGCTTGAATCTGCTAAGCAGTTGTCTGATAACCTCATTGATCAATTCTTGGTGGCTCGATTGTCGCCGAGCCTTCATGATTCGCACAATAGCAGCTTCGGTCTCCAAGATTCTGGATTTGTTGATGGCATCCATGGTTTGTGTGCGTTGTGTGTCATCTTCAACTTTGGAGCCCGAAGAGACTGTCAGAACTTTGATTTTCGTTTGTGGGGACCTGAATTGTTCGTTGATAGAGAAGACATCTGAAGCCTCGATATCTTTACTCATAGGCACTTTCTTTAGCAGCCGTGTTCTGGATGCAACAGAGATAGACTGAAGATGTCTAATGAGATCTGGTTTCGGGATCTTGGTAATCTCGTAGATCTCATCAAAAGTGTATTCCTGATTCTCGCTATTCTTGAAACACGATAATATGATGATTGCCGCGAAGGTGGACATGTTCACCTCATAAGTTTTCTTGGAGTACTGCATTCGAAGATCCACGGTTCCGAAGTTCGGAGCCCAGGTCAAATTTCGTCCACTGTGCTTGGTATTGTAGAAGGATTCAAAGCGTTCGCGAAGCAGCTGCAATTCATCTGGATATTGAACTTCATCCAGAGTTTTATTGAGAGGCATTGGCCAGAAACTAGTAGTGAGAATCGAGGCGTCCATATCGAGCTTTCTTCCATTGACTTTCTTGATTTCCTCGTCTCCGGATATCTTTTGATTGAAATCGGAACACAGGTCCTGCGATATCTTCATGTCTTTGAACATACCTTCAAATTTCGAAGTAAAAGAGGAACCAATCTCTTGTTTCAGTTTGGTGATCATGCTCATCTCTACGTCGTTCGAAAGAGACTTCTGTTGCAACAGTCTTCTCGCCAAATGGTTCTTGTAATACTTTTCAAACACATCCTTGTCCTTGATAAATCGGAACACGATGATCGATTTGTCCAGCAAATCCTCAACTTCTTCCTGCGATTTATCTTTAAACGATTTCTTGATACCATCATCGATGTATAGTGACAGGTATTCGGCAGTTTTGTTGTCCAAGTTTAGGAATGCAGCAAACGAGGACTCGATTTCTCTCACCAAACCAGGATTGTTTTCAAAAGCATTGGCTATAATTAGATCGTATTTGGCCTTCAAATCCAAAAAGTTTTGGATCCACCGCACAGCGAATTGGGTCGCGTTCTCCTTATTACTTTTCTTCTTTGCCTTCTTTTCACCATCCTGCTCTTCGGCCAGCTTCTGTTGAAGCTCGAGCTCTTCTTTGGTTCTAGAGCTCAAATCTTCACAGTTAACTGTGACAATGGCTCGCAATTGCCTTTTGAGCATTTCATGTTCTGAATCCACACGACTGATCAGTTTAAACAGAGCTGCCAGCATTTTGAAATTATGCTCGTGTATCCACGTCTTTAGTCCATCGTTCTCCAATTTCATGATAGTTTCCATGTTCTGCGTGATGAGATCGTTATCCATGAGCTCAATCAGTTTCGGGGAAGTCACATCAGGTAGATAGAGCTGGATCCGCGCCTCTTCATCCTGACTCAATTGCATGATGTTTTCAATATAGATAGACCCAGATTGATGAGCAAGAAGCTCATTAGCCTTCTGCTCAAAGTATTCATGACTTTGCTGTAAGAGAACAGGCTCAAAGTACCTCAAATAGTAATTCTCTCCGTAGGGCACTCCATCTCCAGCTTCCATGCTAATTGTCTCTGCCAATGAACTAAACATGTAGATGATGGCCTTAATGATGAATTTATCAATGATAGCTCCATGTCTGCTCTTATTGATATATTCAATAATGATCCCAATCACTTTGATTCCGATTTCATTGTCATTATATTTGATCACGCTATCTCTAAAGACTTTCAAGCCAACGTCATAAATGAGTGGCAAATGGAACTCCTTAGCATAGACACGATCCAGGTACATGAGGACATCACTGACCATACGCATGCTTAACAAATGGTCTTCCCAGATACTATTGAGTTCGAGCAAAAACGTGCGCTCATCATTGGTCTCGAGACTAGTAAGAAGCTGGGTTCTGGTCTCATTCAAAAGGAACTGTTGAATGGTGAACTCCACCTGGTCGTAGAGCATCTTTCCCTGTTTGCGTAAGACCAAATTGTACGCCTTTCTGTAAAGCTCTTCAAATGAGAGCTTAGAGGCGTTCTTGTGTTGTATCTCTTTAATGGCGTCGCGGATCACAGACCACGATTTCTCAAAGTCAACCTCAGTAGAGATGATCTTCTTGGGCGGCCGGATCTTCGTCCGGCCACGAACCCCCACGGTGTTTGACATTTGTGATCTAACAAAGTTATAAAGAGGTTATGCAGCCCAGAAAAAATTGTTTCAGCAAACAAATCCAACACCATGGCCTCGGACATTCTGGACGTGTTTAACATCAAGGAGGAAGCCCGTGTGCAGCCTAAAAAGCATGCGAGGGCAGAGCAGGACTTTGGCGGGTCCAGTAAGAAGAAGAAGCATGCCATGAGCAGAGAGTTATACAATCTTATTGGTACCAACTTGCCTCCCGTGGCTGTTGAGAAGGGATTCAAATTTAAAGACAAGCTGAATTCAGGCAAGGCCACGCCGTGGGTTTGGGATTCATTTAAGAATGGAGCTCGTTCTGACGACCTAGTCCTTAAGCATTGGGTTAAAGGACCGGTCAATGAAACTGACGAACAACGTCCATATAATTTCGAAAAGTACAACACAAGCTTGGATGTCCCTTCTTTCACGAGCGAGGAGTATGAAGAGAAGCTGAAGGACTTGAGTGATGATTGGGATTACGAAGAAACTCAATATTTATTCGAGTTGGCCAAAGATTTCGATCTACGGTGGGCTGTGGTATACGACAGATACGAATATTCGAACGACAAAGAGAGAACTTTGGAGGATTTGAAAGAACGTTTGTATGCTGTTTCCGCAAAGATTCTAAATTCCAGTGCAGATGGTACACGAGATGTCAACTTAATCAAGAATTTGGAAGCTTTTGACAAGAAACAAGAGATTGAGAGAAAACAATACCTCAATAGACTCATCCATAGAGCCCCAACTGAAATTGCCGAAGAGGAGTCCTTGGTTATTGAAGCACGCAAGTTTGAGCTTGCTGCTAAGAAAATGTTGATGGAACGGGCACAATTGTTACAGCTTTTAGATTCGCCGCAGTCTTCTGCATCAATTGAGCAATATACTACATCTTCAGGACTCACACAGCTCTACAACTCGCTAATGACGGTGGACAAGTCGAAGAAACGGAAACCAGAGATTCCCGTGCCTCCGCAGCTTGGTCCGAATGCTATTCCACATACACAACAGATTCAACAAGCACAACAAAACATGATGAGACAACGCCAAGGGAAGAAGATGTCATTCTCGCAAAAGGGATTTGGTGGAAAACAGGAGATTTCGCAACAGCAAGCACAGTCCGAAGTGTGGCAGCTGTTGCAATCAAAGCTTACCGAGGAGGAGATGGAAGTGTATGGTTTACGGTTCCATGACGAAAAATTACAGCCTGGAGTGTTTATTCGGTCTCAAAAACTGTCTACTTTCAAACCTGCTGTGCAAGCGAAAGTGGTGGAGACTTTGAACGAGCTGAATATTGCATTAAAACCAACATTACCGACGGCCAAGGTGTGTACCCAGTTTGACCAGTTGCTACAAAATATAGCCAGTCTGATCGATCTGAAAAAACAAACAGACAAGGTGAGTGGCGAAGTGGCCCTGATCAAGAGTCAGAAGGGAATTGAGTAGAGCGATATGTACAGTAATTATCTTTCCAAATTGATGGCGTTACCGAACTTGGCGTAGAGCTGTTTTTTCAGGCTGTCCAGCTGCTGGTCGATGGATTCGATTTGCGACTCCAGTTCTGCGATTTTGGAGTCGTGCAACTCCTGATCGGACTCCAATCTTTCGACGATCTCCGACTGTTTCAGTAGCACAAATGAATCTCCGACTTTATAGTTGAGTTGTTCGTCTTCGTCGACCAATTCGAGTTCCAAGTACAAGTCGTCTAGGTATTCTTTCTCCTGTTGATTCTGTTCCAGCGATGTGGTCAAGTCATCTTTCTTTGAGATGAGAGTAGAGAACAAGTTGATTTTCTGCTGGTCTTCCCAAGTCACCTCGGTAGTATTATTTTGTCCTTCTGGTAACAGCTCCATGATTAACGAAAAAAATATAAGGTGCAAATATTAATTTTCTCACGCGTCATGGAGTCCGTGACATCGAAACAATTATTGATTCGTTTTCTAACCGATTCGAAAGAGTTCAAGCAATTAGTATCCAAAGACCGATTCCATACGATTGTGCAGCTTTGCTGTCGAAACAAGTTGTCATTGGAGGAAGAGGCACGACTATACCAGATTTTGACAAGACAGAAGCAGAATACCATCGAACAGGTCGAGGCAAATGTGAATGAGTTAGATCTTGATCAAACAGAAACCAGTGGCGATGCTCTGGTTGAGATGGAAGATGAACGATTGGAATTGCTGGTCAAGTCCATGGAACAACTGAACGAATCATTAGAATCTCAAATCGATACGGTAGATGTTGAGACCCAAGAAGAATTAGAAGAAATCAACAAACAGATCGACGACCTTAATGATTTGAGATACGGAACAATCAATTTCGGTGCCTCTGTTGAATCGCTAAGCTCAGATTTGCACCAGTTAGAGCGCCAACTATTGGATATAGCACGATAATTATATATTTACATGCTTGTCTATTTCGCACACCTCAAATTCGTCCCCAATGTATTTGAAACTCTCGTATTTCCAGTTGAGTGAACAAGAGAGATGAATCATGTATTTGTTACCGCTCTCAACTCCAATCGCTCCAGTAAACGGAGAGTCCCGCAAATAGACCAATCGACTGATCCTCGAATGTAACAATGCCATAGCGCACATTGTGCAAGGTTCGTGAGTAGTATAAACATGATAGTTCAAACATAGGTAGTTTGTTGCTCCTGAAGGGTCTGGGTTCGTTTTTCTTCGTGTTAGCTCTTCTCGTGCTATTTGGTCTATGCAGTTCATAATGGAGTGTTTCATTGGGTCTGTGCCTTCACGAAGATCATATTGGGTGGCCATTATTTTCCCGGAAACTGGATCAACAAAGATTGTCACAACTGGGAGGCTAGGACAAGTCTTCGAGAGAGATATTAGTTTATTCAGGTACATTTTTGTGCTTTCGAGATCAAAGTTCTTATAGCTCTCATTTAGTTCTTGAATCATGGGGTTCCCTTTCCAGACGATGGGCCAATATTGTGCTGACCATTTAGAGTTCTCCTCTTTATCAAATGGTTTGTTCAAAGGGACTTTTGTCTTTTCAATAATGTTTCTTTCTAGTGGCCCAAAAAGCACTTTCTCAAGGTCTTCTCGGTCAATATAATCACATGCACATAACAGAACTTTCAAGTAATCTTCTCCATCAACTTGAGTCTTAACGAATCGTTTCAAATGTCGTAAGCTAGCTGCCGACTCTTTGAAGTCGGTTTTAATAAAGTTATTCACCAAGCTCGACTGAGTTGGCTTTATATATACAATCCAGTGATCCACCAGTAGCGGACTGGCACTTGTCTGAGGCTGTACCCGCTGAAAACTTTGGTGGAACTTGAAGTTTTCATAATCTATATCATATTTCATTGAAGGAAAAAAATCTCTTGTTTATGGATCTTACAGAGTATATCAAAGAGCATTGTGTTTTTGATTATGATACTGTGTGTGATCAAATAGAGATCCGTCTTGGCCCAGTAGGAGCTGACATTCGAATTGAGCGTATTTCGGAGCTTGTGGTACCTCATAGATTGATAGATCACGACTGTCATCATGGAGAATTGATAGATGAGCTATTAAGTTATCTTACTTCCAAGAAGCTGAACAATGTGTTGATAAACGGATGGAAACGTGGAGATATAATAGAGTCTTCAAACAGTATTGTCTTTCCAGGAACAAATCCCAGTATCAACTTATTGAAGTCTCCTGCATTTAGATATGTCCATACTATCATCGGTACGGACGCGTTTCTCGATTTACTGATCAACTTTCTCGCGAAAGATCGAAACCAGTACATTTGGGGTCCTCTCAACGATCATGGCTATACATTAAGAAAGAAAGCTGATACTTTGAACATCACCAGAATGCTCTATAGTGAGCTGTGGTCTACACATCATCTAGACCCTGTTCCCGAAACTGAAGGGTTACTGGACCGAATTTTCCACACAAACAACAGAGATCTTGAGCAGCTTGGATTTCTGCTTGAATCAATGCGCATCAAACATCTGAATCAACAAATCAACTATCCATATATCTTCCAGTCCATCTGTCCAGAGCCAGAACACGCTTCATCTAATTTCGAGCTAGCTATCGAAAAAACAAAGGTTATCAAGTTCGTTACTATCATACTCGAGAAAATAATGCCCCATGAGCTTTTTGGAAGCAAATATAACAAAGCTATGCTCTTTACCAAAATAGCTGGAATTCTTAGTTGCAGCAAAAAAGATTCCGTGTCAGTGAGTGAGTTGGCAAAGAATTTCAAATTGAAAGACATTGCTTGGCTCAATATAAGACCCAAGATGAACAAGATTGAGTTTCTAAGAGCACAGACTAGGTGGAAACAATTTGTCTTCTGGTTTTTTAATACTGTACTGTTCAAATTGGTAGCCGCCTTTTTTCACGTGACAGATATCTCGCAATCTTTTAGACTACTTTATTATCGCCATGATACTTGGGGAAGAATGTCTAAAAAGTTCAAAGACTGCTACTACAGCAAGTTCTTACGCCACTCGCCCGAATCGCTCAACAGTTACTATACCTTCTCGCGAAATGAAGATCTTATTGGAAGCCTAAGATTGCTACCAAAGGCTCAAGATTTGAGATTCATCACTATGCCGTTCAAGGGGCAGGGCAAGGAAATGTTCAAATACATGGATCTACACCGGAATGAGGTCATCATAGCAAATTTGGTCCTAGCGAGCCTTCGAAAAGGAAATAGTATAAGGTCTATGAGCGATCTTCCAAGTGTACTCAAGCAACATTCCATAATTGACCCCAAATTTGCATTCAAATTTGACATCAAACAGGCTTACGATACATTACCTAGAGAGATTTTGGAGGAAGAGATCAAGCGGCTGTTTGAGGAGAACCCATCATCCTCTTTTACCGCAAAGCGATATTTCTTATTAACTAAACCGAACTCTGTTGGGAACAGAAAGCGGCGCAAAGTCACAGTCCTTGACGAGACCTCCTTAGATAGGAAAGAGATTGCAGATGCCAATGACCCCGTCGTATTGACGCATGACGAAGTCATGAAAATCATCAAATCTCAATTACACAACGTTGCATTATTTTCTTCTCAACAGACATATCATCGGAAAATAGGCGTGTTTCAGGGACATTCTCTATCAGGAATATTCTGCGAGATAGTGTATGACCGTTTAGTGGAGTACCTTTATTCAGTTGGTGGAAAGAATGTTCATATCATTCGATTAGCTGACGATTTCCTAATTCTTGCCAATGAACGCGATACCATCACCAAATACCAAAAACTGCTCAGCAGACCTATCCCGGAGTTCAAAATCAGTATCAATCGTCAAAAGAGTGTCATTTCGGAAGACAAAATCAAGTTTATTGGGACAACTATAGATCTCAAGACAATGTCCGTGACTAAAGACCTGGAATCTTACGATCTCTCCATAATCAATGTGAACTCCTTCAATGCTATTTATTCTGTGCTTCACCAGCATCTTCGGCAAGCACTGGCCACCGATTTCCTCAATCCTTCTCTCAATGATAAATCCACAATGGAGCAAAACATACTGACACTGATACAGTCAATTCTGCTCCGCTTCAAGACCTCAAGAACACAAGTCTCAAAAAAAGACAAGTTTGACTCAAAACATTTGTCGAAATTCCTTCAAACGATGAAAAACTCCCTGATCCGAAAAGTCACCAAGAGGTATGCTTCGTATATAGACAGTCTCATTCAAACTGACTGAGCAGCATCTTCAATTATCGCTAGAATCCTTAGACTCCTCTTCTGGCTGATCGCTAGTGAGAATAAGGCGCTCTTTTTCCCTGACTTTCTCTGCCTTCATGATAGCCTCCACTCTCGAATCGTGATCTGGGCGCAAACTCAGCACCTCGTCCATCAGGGCATTTCTTATTTGATTTACAGAAACGTTCGGATCAGGAGGAGAGATCACTAGACTTCCGGTTCGACTGAGTTTTGGATTTTTGTCTAATTCCTCCACGCACTTAACAATCAATGCATATGTCTCATCTGCAGAACTAAGATCTTCCTCCAATAGATGCACAATGGTTTCCTGCTCTTTGAAGAACTCTTGTTCTTCCAAAACAGCTGTAAGTTCAGATTGCCATTTGGCGTTCCAGTTCTTGCGCTCGACAGTCATGAATTGTAGTAGAGAAGCCAAGTCTGTCTTCGTAGTAGTCAGTTCTTTCTGAACGTGTGCAACCTGCTTCTGTGTTGGTCTGCTTCCACGTTTACTAATGTCCAGTTTCAGTGCTTCAATGATATCTTGAAGATCGTCAATTCTGGTCACCAGGCTTTCACATTCAGAGCTCACCTTAGTCTTGCATTGGTCCATATATGGATTGCCACTGACGCTATCCGGAGAAGAACCAATATTCTGGAACTCTTTAATCAATTCAAGGGCATCCTCAATGGAAGCTGTCAAACCCTTTTTCATGGATCTTTGGGCTTGACGGGCCTTGAATAAGTCTCCCTTTAGCTCATCTAATTCTTTAGCCAGTGAAATCGATGCTGGAACACTCTTTGACCCAGAGCTAGGTATTCCAGACTCGATTCTTCCTATCAAAGTCTGTTCCAATCGAACAATCTCTGACTTCAGCGTATCTGTTTGTAATTTGATCTCCTTCAAAAGAGATCCATCGAGCTCTGATTCATAGAGCGATAGTATCACACCTTCCCTCACATCGGCTAATTCTTCAAGTTCATAGGCCACTCCGTCTGTGGATTCCTGTATATAAATGGGTGGGAATTCCTCAGCATCATATCCAAACTTGTCTGCAAACAAAGTCTGGATCTCGGCCATGGATGTTGGGAAGTCAAGCTGGGTCTTTTTAATGCGTCCTTGATATTTCACAAAGACCGTCCTCTTGCTATCAAAGGCCTCGTCCAAGGTGATTGCTGGAGCAGTCAATTGTTGATGAATTTCTGATTTCTTGATATTTTTGGACACCTCTTCCTGGAGAGGACTACTTGGAGGTTCAGGACTGACTGGAAAATTATCCATAGTCACAGGCGAGGCTCTTGGACTGACAGCGTTCATTGATAGGATCTTGGACGTTTGGTATGCTGAAAACCGTTTCGAAGCCTTTCTCATAAGCGAATGGTTGTTCTGAAGCCGGCTAATTGCATCGGTTGTTGGGACAGGCGGAGGAGGGGGAGGCAGCGGACTGGTGGAAGATGCCGGCATTTCTGTAGGCCCGGAAACAGAGCGTTGTTCGGGGGACTTTAGTTTCTCAACGATCGCCTGCGATTCGGCCTGTTTTTCTTTCAACGTCTTCATCAATTCAGCAACTATCTGGCCCACTTTGGGCAAAAATTGATCCAGAGTGGCCTGCGAAGGTTCCAAGATCAACGATTCTTCCAACACTTTCCTGAGTAAATTTGGAATATCTTTGACATTGTTCGTGTCAACTCCCCCAGCAATGTAGGATCGACGCAGGATCTTGAAATCATCTCCAACCTGTACGAATTTGGCTGATACCTCACCGACAGAAGCCGTTTTGTTTGCCCACGCGGTGAGCGACTGGAGTAATGCCTTAGTCGATGTGAGCAATTGCGCAGTTGCCGACGAAATACTGATAGGAATCTATTTGTTAGTAACAAGATGAACAGCCACTTACCGATTTCCGTTTAGTAGGCGACCTGGGCGTTCGAGGTGTTGGAGGTGTTTCCGTAGACATGAACCAAATATTATGAAAAAAAAGTTTAGGTAAGATATCTTTATTGAAAAACGCGTTTGGAGGCAGTGGCACCAACTATTAAATGGTTGAACTTGAAGTGCCCGAATCTCCTCATCGCACTGAAGAGCCACTGACGTGGCATCTGGTGGAGCAATTGATGGCAACAGCCCTCCCAGAACATCAAATCAGTGTACAAAATAGAATCAATGAACTATCAAGGAAGACGCGACGACACGGCTTTTGCCAGCGCCATGTGTACACAGCAGATCTTGCAGAATATTTGAACCTTGCTACACGCGCAACACTTGACCAGGCCTCTAAAAATGGCGTTTCCGACGAACGAATAATATACATGTTAAACCGAAAATACATCAAGCTTCGACATTTTTATGAGCGACACGAGGTTGCTAAGCACAGATTCAAGAAGAAAGACTTTAATGTGTATCTTGAAGACTTTAAGAAATACCAGACTACTCGTGGACGCGGAGGAAAAGCATACTATGAAACGATGGACGATCGACTGAACTCGAGTTCTGAGAGCGTTTTCTTGACCCGATTACAAAATATGCAACTGGAGCAGGTGAGCACTGATGAAAGCAGTGAACAAAGCGAATCAAGTGATTCAGAGATTGACTTACACGAACCTGACTCGATAAACTTAGTTTCCGATGAAGAGACCGCAACACCGCAACCAGCAGAGGTATTCACAGATACACAGCACAGTCAAGTAAGTATAGATCTTTCTTCGCCAGTTATAGTTAGATCAGCGACTCCAGAGCGTGAACCAACTGTGTTGGAGCTGTCTCCACAAGTGTCACGTGACTCCACAGGCACACAGGAGATGTTAGAAGAGATGGTTGATTATGAGGCCGATGCTAGTCGCAGGACACGTCGCCACAAGTTCTCGCAAGATCATGTGTATGTGACGGACACAGCTGTGTATCTGGGACTTTCTTCAATCTACCAATTGAACGATCTCTATGAACAGGGGAAATCTTATAAAGAGATTATGGAGTTCTTGGAGTCTGTTTATGCTCGCAAACGGCAAGAAAGAGAACGGAAGGACGTTGGCTATGGACCTTTTTATAAGCCAACGTTCGCCAAATATGTTGAGTCGGAGACACAGAAACTTGCTGAGCAAGATAGTTTACCAAAGGATGAACAGGAACAGGAACAACAAGAAGAGCCTATGGAGAGTTCACAGGAAGATGAGTTTGTGTTTCGGAGTCGAGTGATTAAGAAGAATAAGGCATTAAAAGGAGTGTTGCCATATTCCTTCTTCAAAGTCAGTAAGACTGATGATACTCGAAAAAGGATCGTTGAGAAGTCTGTTCCACGCCCTGGTTTGGCACGGAAAAAGAGGGCTCACAAATACCATAAAGAGGAAACTCTAAAGAGCTTTTTGGTTGACGAGGTCGACTCAGGAGAGTTCCGTCCGTTCAACGCGAACGAGGATTTGATCCATGAAGATTTGGAGCTTCCAGAATCTGGTGAATTGAACGTTCTTTCTTCTGCTTCTTCAGATGATGAGGTACAGGAATTGTATGCTCGAGACTTACGAGACGGGTTTGCAGTGGAGGACAAGTCTGCTGGTATTGACTATATGCTGAGTCGGGAGCCGCGCGTGCGGAGACCCAGTGCCAAACCTCGGAGACCTAAAATCGGAGCTCGTCAAACAAAATACCAAAGTCCTTCTGTCTGGTATGGTCATAGAAGACCAGTGCTTGCTCCAAAAACAAATGCAAACGATGAAGATGACTCTATCGAGGAAGTGGGATCCAAGCCGAAACCCAAGAAACGCAAACACGTCCAATCACAGCAGCATTCACTTGCAGGAAACAAATATTTTTACTTCCAAAGAGAGAGGATCACAGGCACAGCACAACTGGAGCAGGAAATTAGGGTTGATCAGGTACCTTCTCCATTGAACGATCGTACAAATACGTATCAAAACGTCGTTGAAAGACTTTCCAAAAATGCTAATCAAGATATACAGGAACTCAATCACCTGGATTTATCTAGATACAAATCTCTTGCTGTTTCCGACTCTTCAATTGTCAACTCTCCCGTGTTCACAGAGTGTTTGAAAGAAGATGGTGACTACTATAAACAGGACTCTATTGAGTTTGCATTTGGAAACATTCAATTCTCCATTAATGAATTCAATTGTGAGCAATGCTCCAGATTGATCGAATCATTGATGAAGACGGTAGTGACGTTTCTGCGAAATCATCCAACATTGTCCGCAGACAACCACAAGGAACTCCGCAAGATTTACATTCGGCTGCTTCAATTGACATGGAATGGGAAACAGTGGAACTTTAATGAATTCCTCAAATACTCCAAGATCATGCTGGCTTCGACATCTGCCATTTTGGACTCTAATCTGGAACCCAAATCTGTGTTGTTCTGTGCCCCATTTCATTTGGCCATTATTCATCTAGCAGAAAGATTTATCAGATTGTCTAGGAACGAGCATTATGGTTACGCTTCCATAATTGTGAAGCTGGTGAAACTCATTACTACTGCTGCTTGTAAGATTCCAGCTACGCAGTTTTACAAACTGTTGAATGACTTTGCCAAGGAGCCAATGACAATGTTCGTCAGAATGTGTCCTAATCCATGGAGTTATGTGGCTAGTCTAGCCAAAGAGAATCGTTTTCAATCGGAGAATGTGGTTGGATTTCTCTACTATTTGCACTCCAATAAACCTGTTCTTGTGGACTGGGAATATTTTGTTGGAGAGATTGACTCCATGCAACGTGTTCAGGATCCAAAGAAATGCAAAATGTTATTGTGCACCATCATGAAGATTATCAGGGAATTGAATTGGAATTTCGAGGAGCATCTTTTGGTTAAAATCTACCGACTCTTGAGCTACCACAGATTTGACAATTTGGGTAGCACAGCTAAAATCCCATGCAATGTTCCTTTGCGGTTGATTCTATACCAATCGGACGGTTGTTTGGAAATGTACATTAAGTTCCTAACTCTCCATGTTCAGCAGTATATGGAGCCAGAGAAAAAGATGAGTTTGATTGAGAAGGTGACACCCGTTGGAGACATTCGATCATGTACTCCGAAACTACTTTCGAACCGGATCTGTCTGTTTATGGTGATGACTAGATTGATGAAGCATAATTTTGTGAAACAAGTTGTGCCTCTATTCAATGTGCTCCTGAATTTTGAGCCAAGTCAAACATATGAGCAAGTCCTTGATTTGATCAGTTCCTACACCCAATGTCAACTGGAAGTCTTTGATAAACCTCCTTTTGGAGTGATTCGATTGTGTATGGATAAGGTTTCCGAGGCTATCAACTACATGAGATTGACTACTGAGACATCATTCGATAAATTACGGTATCTCATTCGTCAGCTGCATGATGCAGCAATCGAGAACCAAGTTGAGTCTCGACTGGCACACTTTTTGACACTATTCAACAATATCCTTCAATTGCGCAGTTCAAAACTGGTTGCACCTATGTGCAGAACTATCGATGTTATTCGCAAACTGATTTGGATGAGACCCGGGTCTTTTACCACTCTGGACCCAAAAGTTAGATCCGATATGATCACTACGCTGAGATCGCTGATTCTTGCTACCGATATTGACAGCATTGCCTTGAAGAAATCAAGTATATTGTTATGGGTCCATCTGAATTCTGTTTGTGGAACAGTTCTGGATGCAATGGTTCACCTTGAATGGCTTTATTTCGGAACTCCTGAACTGAGATCCCGATATGAATTGTCGTTCTACACTGCTGTTTTGACTTTTTATCATCATCAGCTTTCCTCCGGAATTTTACTGGAAATGTTCAAAGTGCTGGTGAAGAATCTTGCCAAAGGATGCAATTCGGATCTTTTCGATTTCTGCAAGCTTTTTGCACAGCAAAGCGGAGGTTATCTAGAGTTCCGTTCTGGAAAGAGCATTATGGACATGTCTGTTCAGGACTTTTCAGATCAAATAATGAGAATAAGCATCCGAATTCTTGCACGACTGGTTGTGGGAGCAAAGAAGGGGAACCAGAACGATTTGGACTTGCTGAAACTTTTTGTTTCAACTGCAAGTGACATGTTCAAGAAGTCAAAAGAGACGAACGTTACTTATAGACCAAAAGATCAAATCACAAGTCTGATCAGATATCTCAACACTGTGGCAGGTTCGCTGCTACAAACGGACTCAAACTTTATTTATTTGCGATATGAACTGGCCATTGAAGATGTGCAAGCACCACTAAATGAACGTGTGGAGTCCATTGATTCCATGTTGGATTTGATGGTTTTACTGGAGACGGAATATGTGAACTCTTTGATTAATTTCAAGTATTCAACCTTCCAACAGGATATGGTGACAGACTTCGATGATCTGCCTATATTCGAAACCAACCCGTTGCGAAAGTCTGTCTTTTACATTTTCTTGACTATCATCTCTCTTCATGCTAATGAGATATCGTCCAATCCTAGCCATTGGACTCATGTTGAAAATTGGCTGAACATCATTCTTCTTTCTGCGCAGAAACGAAGATCATTTTCTCAGGCCGATATATGGTGCCTTGTGCGACTATTCACTATGTGTTCAATTCTTGGATCGTTCAAATCCATCAACCCCGGCTGCCATAATCGGAGTACAAATGTATTGTACCAATTATATTCAATTTTATCATTGGCATTGACTGGATTCGAGGACATTCTTGACTTCAAGAACTCGCTAGCCATTTTACAGATTGAGGGTGATGACGTGAATCCAGGGTATAATTTTGAAGTGACCAAAGATTACCTGATAGAATTCCAGACTCTGTTTGCAGAGTACTCTCAACTACTACAACCCCGCATTCAAGCCCAATTAACGACAGCTGAATATGATCTTGTCAAAGCTGCTAAGTTGGCAGCGAATTTAGTTGGTTTCGACAACTCCTTTGCTGAATTGCCAGAAGTGCGCTTTCTGGTATGATATTTTATAATGTATATATCTGGGATATGCGAATATCCTTAATTCAAGGCGCTAAGAAAAAATTAACTTTACCTCTCTTTGACAAATGGACAGAAAGCTGAATAGTGCATCTGCGGCTGCAGACGTCCAAATTGAAGACGCTTCTACCTCGGAGACTGCTTCAGAGACCGTCTCTGAGACGAACCTAGTCATGAAACAGATCAGAAGAAGCACTGTGCAATTTCCTGTTTCTAGTACACCATCTCCTCAAGAGCCAAGCCCAATTCGGGTTAAGAGCGTGGCTAGATATATCTCAGACAATGACAAGCTTGTTGAGTGTCCGGTCGCCCATTCTAGCCATCCTGAGAAGGAGGAAGGAAGTGCTGATCCCGGAACAGTGGAAGATGAACACATAATTACCGCACCCCTTTCCGGAGCATTAATAGATCTGCACTCTAGTCCACCACCTCAATTGCTCACCGGATCACCATTAGGAAATGAGAGCACGGGATCACACTCTCCTGGGGCAGAAAGTGAGGCAACGTCCAAACTAACAATCCCTAAATTGAGAAATACTCCTACTTTGCTGCCAAACGACCAAAGCGCTTGGTCTGAAGGTCAATCATTAATCCAACAATATGGCTATATCTCACCGGAAGACAAAGACAAGGATCGCAAAGGTCAGACAAGTAAAAATTCAAGCTCTGATCAAGAAACCGAGACCCTTCACTCCAACTCGAAATCAAAGTCCCTTAGAGGCCAACTCCCTAGTGAGCCAGGTCTTAACTCTGCTGCATCAGTTGCTGGAATTGCAAGTAAGAAGGGTTCAATCTCCCAGATTTGGGCATTTGGTGACGTTGACGGTTTGGAACGCGCCAGCGCCAAAAGTTCCCGGTCCGAGTTCTCTTTTGGCAAAGCAAGTGTGCGAAGATATACAAACGGTTCAGTCAGAAGAACTATGACAGACCCGAGAGAGCGAAAGAAATCAGTTGAGTTTGAAGACGAGAAATTTCCTATTCCCGACTTAGCAAACATATCTTACAAACCAAGACTCACAATCAGGCCATGGGTGGGGTATATGCTCGGTACATTCTTCTTCTTCTTGGTGGCATATGCTGTATTTATATCCATCAAACTTTGGGCTCCTATCAAGATTGAACGAGAGGATGTGTTAAATTATTTCGACAAGCTGGACGAAGTGGAAAGGTATTCCGAGTTGAATCATATGATGCAAGACTATCATTATAATTATACCAGTCCTTCTGAGGTAATAAGCCTTGGCAATAAAAGTCAAGGTGGAGTCAATTCCCTATCCGATGGAACATTGATGATCAATTCTTTTGCTGGGATCCACCCCAAATATCAAGGAGATTATGAGATTCGGGCATTAATGGAAGACAAGCGTCTAAAACAGACATTTTATGGACTCTCTTATGCTCCAAGAGGTGTCATTGAGCCCAAATGTCAAGCTACAGAAAGGGATGTTCTTTTGGATATGGCATTGCTTTCAAGAGTCACAACAAGAGTCAGAACTTATGGAACTCAATGTCGTCAGGGTGAACTCATTTTGAAAGCTTTTAAAGAATTGAATTTGAACATGACTCTTGCACTTGGTGTCTGGATTGGTGCAGACGATCACACCAATTGGAAACAGCTTAATGAAATGAAATGGCTTCTAAAGAACTTTCCTCGCAAGTACTTCAATTCCATCATCGTTGGAAACGAGGTAATGTTCCGCCAGGATAAGTCGGTGAAGGAGCATTTAGCATATGTGCAAGAAGTGAAAAGATACGTGAGATCGTTGGGATATCACGATTTGCCCGTTGGAACTTCCGAGCTTGGATCGCAAATCAACCGAGAAATGATTGAGGCATGCGACTTTGTCGGGGCAAATATTCATCCGTTCTTTGGCGGTGAGCCTGCTGGATCTGGAGTCGAATGGACCACCAGTTTCCTGGAACAACAAATTGCTCCTCTGGTGCATAGTATAAAGCCTGGAACCGAGATTCTTGTTACCGAGGTCGGCTGGCCCACTGGAGGTGGCAAATATCTCGATGCTATTGCTGGAATCAATCAGATGCAAGAGTTCATGCACAGTTGGGTGTGTTCTCCTCAGACACAAAAGTTTGGTTGGTATTATTTTGAAGCGTTCGATGAGCCGTGGAAGAAGATTTGGCATGAGGAGGGGAGCGAATGGGAGACCCAATGGGGATTCTTCACTTACGATCGTAAGTTGAAAGAAGGTGTCAAGATGCCACAATGCTCACCAGCTCCCAGTGTGAAAGATGTGACGGCCTTGCAAATGAATTTGACCACCTCCTATTGGAATAACCAGAGTCGTATCTTTCAATTCAACTAGTTTTCTGTTTTTGTGTAGCTTTCTGGAAGATTTTATAGTTTGTCCACAACCAGAAGAGTATGAAGCAGCCAAAGGAGAGCACAACATTGGCTAAGACCCAAAGATGAGGAAGGTGAGCAGGTGGTTCATACATATAATCCACAAAATGGAGAAGTGAAGCAACGGTGTACGAACCAATGATGACAAGCTTCCAAAAGATATTATGAGGGAGAACAGGAGTTGCAAGTTCTCTGACCATGACTGGGATCCCTGCCTTGCGCAGTAGCAGTCTGAACCAGCTGAGATTTCCCATGAGCCAATTGCTGAGAGTTCCGAGCACAAAGTACTGTAGAGCCAGGTTATCCCTTTTCAAAAGAGGCCACATGGAAAACAGAGCAATATTGGAGATCCAGCACACCATGGAGATCACATCTGAGTCAACCTCGTTCAACAGCAATGTGATAGGCATGAGTGGTAGCAAGATGGATTTTTCGTGGACTTGAAACGAGAAGAGGAAAAATGCAAGTGAGCATGAGACCAGACACCATGTGAAAAGACTTTTCATGGGTTTGACAAATATTGTGACACACGAAGGTGCAATTCCCGCTAAAGTGAGAAGCAAAGACAGCTGTTTCATTTGATCTTGAGTGAAAAGGTTCTTGTATTTGATGACAACGTTTGTAGCACACCAGAAATTGGCAACTTTGTCTTCAAAGATACCTCTGTCGAACGGAAAAACACGAATCACAATCTGAGTCAATTGGCTCAATCCACCTTCGTATACGAAAGGAATGAACATCAATGAAAATGTAACAATCACCGACACTCCAATGGAAATAAGTCTCAAAAGGTCAAACTGAAACAAGCACACGCTTAGGAGGTAGAAGAAGAATATTGGAGCGTAATATAGTGCCATTTGTTTGAATCCTAGAGATAACACAAACAGAATAGAACAGACTGCGTAATTATTCTCCAAGAGATTGACAATTGCCAAAAGAGAAAGTCCTAGCATCACACAATTATACTGGAAATGTCCATGGTCAATCACAATCAATGCTGGTTGATACAAAATTGCAGCGGCGATGATAGTTTGATCAATTGAAGAGGCCTTGTTGTAATGTCTTCCCATCCATCTTGTATACATCAACAATGCAGGAATATAAATCACAAGCTCACTCACAAGCACAGTGAGTCTCATGAATGATTTCAGATCTTCTGATTCAAAACCTCTGGAGGAATCAAGCGAAAACCAATTAGCATCTATGAGTGTACCCAGTTTGCCAAAAAACCATGAATGAAATGCGGTCAAAGGTGGATAATCAAGCCCCCAGTATTGTAGGTCATAATAATACCATTGTGAGATTGGTAGGTGTGCGGTGATTTCCATCCAATGACGTTGTGCTTCGAAGTCGCCATACATTGGGGGACTATTTTGTCCAGAGTACGATCCCAGACCGACAGCACATCGCACAATCATTGCGAAAACTATGATAATATAGCGTGCGACCCATTGATTTGGGGCCCGTTGGAATGGGATCAGAAAGTCGTATAATGGGGAACTCTTGAATAAAGAAACAAACTTGGAGCGTGCCATATTTATTCTATTTAATTTTGGTAACGAAAAATTGACTTATTTACAATAATCTTCTAACTTCTCGCCTTTTTCCCCAATAATTGTCTTAATAGTAGCAATTATGTCTCCATGGACAGTGGAAGAGGCAGCAATGACTCCTTGGCTGTTTAAAGTACGGCCATTTCCAAAATCAAGCTCATTTCCGTAGATATCTGAAACCTTGCCACCGCTTTCATGAACCAACAGAGAGCCAGCAGCGTGGTCCCAAATCTTTTCACGATAAGCGACATCTTTCGGCAGTCGAAGATATATTTCAGCATCTCCCTTGGCCAAAGCACAATATTTGACTTGAGAGTCTAGATTGACTGATTTGCTGTTAATATTCAACTTCTGTTTGATCAATGCTTGTAATTCGTGCGATGAATGACCCTTCTCCACACCTTCAAGCACCCGGGCATCTTGGATGCCAATAGAGTTCTGGACACTAATATTGGTGCTATTTGTAAATGGAGTAATCAAGTCGCTAGAAAGGTCTTGGAAATACGAGCCGACCCCGCGGACGGCTGTGAATAGGCCTCCTCTTGGTGAAGAGCTGTCGTTGAGATCATGTGGAAGATTAGGACACCCAATCACTCCCACTTGGACAACTCCATCAACCAACAAGGCCAAACAGATAGCATACTGGTCGCCTCTTAAAAAGCCCTTAGTACCATCAATTGGATCCAGGGCCCATATACGGCCACTTCTTCCACCTTTGCTTTGACCCTTGTCGATTATATCACACATACTTTGAGGATCCTTAATGGTCCCTATCAAATCATCATTTGCGGAGTCCTGACTCTGAGCAAATTCAATCCCAGCAAAAACAGAATCATAAAGACCCTCTTTCTTGATCAGGTCCGAATCCTCTTCTCCAACAACTTCGTCCCCAGGGAAACATTTCAAAATGGAATTGATTATGATTGCTTGTGCTCCAAAATCCCCAATCGTGACAGGAGACTTATCTTGCTTTGAAACACCTTTCAGATGCTCTGAAGCAACTTTCTGGGTAAGAATACTCGTCCTTCTAACAGCTAATTGGGCAATATAGGCCTCTTTCAAATAAGAACTCATCTTTAACAGTTGCATTTAACTCCTGTGTGTCCATTCAAACACAAGGAAAATAAGCACTTGTCACGTGACTTGGTCTATCTAGCTAGTGTTTATTTTTTGGATCTCTAATTAAGATAGAAAAGATTGAAAGTACACTCTAAAAGTCCAACCGCTATGAGCAACATGTAAACAACTTTTGGAAGAACCCTTTACTGGTCTTATTGGATCCACCGTCCTGCTTGCCGCCAGCTTGCTGTTGGCCTTTGATTGGCTCATCTGTAGCTTGAGGTTGCTGTTGTATGTTTTGATACTGATATTGCATTTGATGCTGGCCAGCGTTTGATCCTTGCTGGTTGGCAGGCGAGTATCTACCGTTCTTGTCTGGCAAGTTAGGTAGTGGCCGGTCGCCAGATTGCGTATCGTGCGGTCTGTAGAGCTGACCAGGAATGGCGCTTGGAGGCAGCACTTGCGGTCCGGCTGCAGCTCCGTTGGCAGTTGCTGGTTGCTGACTGTTTCTAGCTCTTCTTTGCTGACTGTGGCGGTGTCTTTCTCCTGGAGGGTTTGGATGACCGTAGCCGTGTAAGTTAGGCTTCTTGTTGATGGAAGCGTCCCAGCCACGACCTCCGTTCAAATCCATCCAGTCATAGTGTCCATCGGCAACTTCTCCAATGTCGTCGAAAACAGACATGATCAACTTCCGATATCCGTCATAGTCGGGCTCTGCATCAAATTGCAAGTTTCTAACATTGTCCAAGTACTGAGCAAATTGGCGGGGGAACCCTTGGCACAGGTCTAAAACAGGCGTGGTTCTCTTTTTCTCACCAATCTTTTCGTATTTCTGCTTATTGGTAGGAGCTTTCAATCCTTGCCAAGGCAACTGTCCTCTCAAGAAGTAGAAGAAAACGTGTCCAAGAGCCTCTAGATCGTCTCTTCTGGACTGTTCTCTTCCAAGATGGGTGTTGACAGACATGTATCTGGCAGTTCCGCTGAGTGATTTCTTCTCTCTGTAAGGTATATGTTGCTTGGTTCTAGGGTCCCTGTATTGTTTGGCCATTCCAAAGTCGACCAAATGAACAGAGTTTTCGTCTGGAAGTCCGTGTCTTCCAATTAAGAAATTGTCGGGTTTAATATCCCTGTAGATGAGATCACGCTCGTGAACACTTTGAATCAGAGTGATCATTTGAACAGCCACTTGGGCCACTGTCTTGACAGTGAACTTGCGTCCACACCAATCAAACAGATCCTCTAAAGAAGGTCCTAGCAAATCGATAACCAAAATGTTGTGTAGTCCCTCCTGTCCGAAATAGTATGCACTAGGGATGCCTTTAAGTCCATTCAGATGCTTGTAAGTTCTATACTCGTCTCTGAGTTGAGGGGCCTCGGTTTTGCGAGGCTCAAATTTGATGGCCACGGGGATTCCATTAATTAGGTTTGTGCCTTCAAAGATGACACCGAACGAGCCTTCACCGATCTTCTTGCCAATTTTGTAATGCAATCCGACAACCTGCGAGCTGGAGCTTGAAGAGCTCTGTTGCAACTGCTGCTGCTGGGCCATCGACGACGACTGGGCCTGCATTTGAGGTTGGGCGTTGGTGGACGAATACTGTGCGGCTGTTGATGCGTTTTGGTAAACGTTGGCGTTGGTCATATTATTTGAGGCGGCCAAAGCTGCTGCTGCCGCCGGCGATGTGACGTTAGGTCTGGAGGACATTTTTGTGGATGCACCGTTGATCCGCTGAGGAATGCGACGAAATAAAAGGGCTCGTTAAAAAGAAGATTTCTTGTCAACAACCGATGAGAATACTAATAACAATAACCGCTAGACGGGATCGTTTCCTTACAACAGAGAATTCGTTGTAATGTCTTGTTTGAGGAGGAAATGATGAGCCAATTTGTGTTTATAAAAACATAAATCAAAGAAGGCCTTGCGTTGAGGAAAATGTTTTGATTTTGGAATTATACGGTGACCGCAAAAAAGTATTTTTTCGTCCCAGGCCGCTGCGTCTAAATAGATAAATTGGCTGGGAAATACTTCACCCCCGGGGGCACAGGGCAGAAGGAAAATGGGCGGAGGTTTACACGCACTACATGATTACCGGATTAGCCATATCAGTATTCTTTCTCATAGATAATGTGCGGCTTTTATGATAATCGCCCCGCACCCGTTTGTTGAGGCGACTGGTGTGAAAAGTCTAGGTCTACTTGAATTATGGCGGTAATTTGTAGAGTAATTGTCGAGCCCATCTGTTTGGCAAAATTGGACAATAAAAAAACCCAAATTTGGGGCAAATTTAAGTGGCGGTACAGCCGACGGAGCGACCGTTGAATAAAAAAAAAAATTAGCCCCCGTACAACTAAGGGAATCTCATAAAAGGGGCGTTTGAATTTGAAGTTTCTTCCTCGAGTGTATCATGGCTTTGAAGCGCTCCTTTTCTAGCCGACTGGTTTCGGCCTTTTCCAAGACAAAAAAGACAAATCACGATGGTTCTAGCATAGATCCTTTACAAGTTCCCTCAGAACCCCTATCGACAACCCCCAATTTACAAATATCCATTTCACCCAAGACTCGTGAAGAAAGAAACTCAGTTGGATCCTCAGAGGTGGTATTGTTGCCCTTCAATCCAGAAGACGAGAATATCCCTCCTTGTACTGCGGATCAACTGACCCCAATCCTACCCAGATCCAGCTTTGATCTGGTGCTTTCGCCACTCCAGGCATCACCCGGAAAGCCCACTTCCAGGAAGACTTCTTCCAACATGGGCAGCTTCAGCTCGTCCAACTTCCAATCTGTCTCAACTGTGTCGCCATCGCTGGAACTTTTCGACAGCGCCATCAGCAAGACAGATACAAACCTCTCATCACCATCGACAGAGCCTCCAGCTTCACCTCAACTTACCGAGGATAAGTCCATCTTTGCCAAGGCCAATCAGATTGACCATTGTGACAAGTCTTCCAACATGTTGGAGAACGACAAGCTGGCAGAACAGATGGCACTCAATATCCTCGACAAAATATCGGAAGAACAAGCTGTTGATGAACTTGCTAGACTCAAGGAGGAGATAATCCAGCCAGTGTCCACCTCCTCTCTTAGATGATTTGCTAAACATGAGATCATGAATTTACGATTTAGATGTACATATATTAAATTTCTTAAGCTGTGTATTTTTCGACCTGTAAATAATAATGGTGAGTACGAACCAGTTGTTGTCATTCTAATATTATAGCCACCTCGGTCGACGTTCACGGCCATCAACCATGTTGAGGATGTGGAAGACATTGAGGAACATACGCGAGAGCTTCAAGTTGAGCTTGGATTTAAGCTTTTTGAGGAGGCTTTAAGCCTTCAAAAACAAGGTCAATTATCGCTGGCAGACGCAAAATATCAAGAGTTATTCGATATGGAGGTTCTTGTCTCACGAAATCCAACCAATAACCCCGCTATCGAGACTCTAAAGTATCTATGTTTGCGGAATCGTGGATTTCTCAAACTTGCCGACTTGCAGCAAAAACGCGCCGAAGTCTCAGATTTGGAAGCTTTTGAACAGTTCAAGGTGGCAGTCGACGATTTGGTCTCGGCACTATGTCATGGAAATGGTGATTCGAAGCTGATCGAACTTCTCATCCAGATATTCAACCATTTGAATGTTGATAGACTGACCAGATTTGCATATGAATATGAGCTCTTGCACTCTGAATTTGCAGAGCAAGATCAGACAAGAGCACCTGCAAATAGTTTTGAGGAGGATGATTTCAAGATCGATCTTCACGATCTCCATCTGTTGCTTCCAAACCAGAGAGCACTTCTGAACGGATACAAACAGTTCTTGGATAGACTGGGGGTGAAGTCTGCTAACTATTCGACAATTGAGCGTTTGGGACCTGTTCCAAATCATAAGAAGCTGGATATGTCTGCTTTCAGCACAGCGGAACAGTACAAAGAGTTCAACAAGCCCGAAAGTAACTGGAAATCGGTAGATTTGACTGATTTTGGAAGCTCTGTGGCAGTGGAAGAATTGCTACGTAAGTTGAACGAGTTGCTTCCCAAGAAAGGTCGTTCTAAGATCTACGATAACTATATCCTCACGGATCAGGCGATTGATGGTGTGAATTTCAACATGGTGGAGATGGAAATGGTCGAAGTGCCCGAAGAAGACGATACCAAGTTTGAAGATGCCATGGAAGTAATCGAGGAGACTACAGAGCCTGTTGATGCTTCCAAGGAGGTTGTTCCTGAAGAATCGACCGAAGCTTCTCCTCCAACTACTGAGACTGTTAATGCAGTCACCAAACGTCAAACTCGAGCCAATCGAGAGGCAGAAGTTAATGAGCTGAGCAAAGAATCTTTTGAAGGACAGTACACATTTTTGGAGCACACCGTGCCTCAATTTCTTCAATATGCGCATGTTGATGTTCTGGGGTCCGGGAATTTGATAGAAGTGGTTCTGCCAAAGAGTGAGAACCAGAAAGATTTACTTGTTTATCATGATCTTGCTGAAATATTCAACTCATGGAGCAAAGAAGATACCGAGGCATTATTTGTGAAGCTCGACGATACGCATACAAACGAGAAGAACAAGGAAGCTTCAGTCAAAGAAATTCTTAGTTCGTTAGGAAAAGATACCTTGGAAGAGAAAAAGACTGTGGAGGAGTTGGATGAGGGAGCTTTGAAAACTTTGATAACCTCTTTGAGCTCCAAGCCGTTACACTTTAACCAGCTTCGATTAGTGATTCTCGAGCATTTATTTAGAGCTCGTGAAAGTGGTGGAACACTAATCACAGATGGCACAACATCAAAAGATTCCATCAAAAATCTCCGTTTGGTAGTTGATGCAGTTGGTCTATATGTTTACAAGAGGATGAACTTCAAGGTGATGGATTCTGAAACTGCAAACTTGGATGAGCTGTCAATCGGTGTTTCTGCTTTAGAGATTCTCGTGGATCATTTTATCTCCTTAAAGTTAGATCAGAAGTTGAAAAAACATGGAAGCAAGACTATATTGAATGAGCTCGTTCAAGCTGAGCAGATTACTGTGCGAAGGATTGAGCGCTGGCTCGAGATTCTGGACGACTATTTTGATAATATGCAATTGGATACCATGCTCACTAAACTATGGTTGAGGTCGAAGTGGAGTCAAATGTGCTACTTACAACATCATTCGACCTTTGATTCGGAAGTTCTTTCTGAAATATTAACCAGAATGGCCTCCAAAGCTCGCGAGATTGAATTTGATGTGCTAATGGTCAATTATCCAAATATTCCACGTTTGAATAAAACCAACATCGAGGTCCAACTTTCCAAGATGAAAATATTCAAGACTTTCACTGAAAGCGACTCTTCGAACGAGATTTTAGAGCGCATTCTAGTGGATGATGATCAGAGCAAAGCAGAATATACAACAGAGGAAAAGGAGATGGACGATTTCATTAGCAAGTCGCCATTCGAGTTAAAAATGCAATTATGGGTTATGCTGTTTAAATTCTACTGTGACGAAAACCTGACTGAAAGATTTCTACGTGGATTCGAAAGAGTTTTGAAGATCATGCTAGACGAACTTGAGAGCGAGGGGTATGCTGAAAAGAGCTTCTTCCACCGTAAGCAGCTGATTCTTAAAATCATGGGATTCTTTGATATTTTTGCTGGTGAGTTCATCAAGATAGGAATGCAACAGCAGTGGCATTTAAAGCTAGGAAATTCAAAAGAAATGGTACAACTACTTTACAGAGTTTGCAAGTTATCATATACGTTTTTGCTCCATGAGGATGGAGCGACGGTCTCCACCATGCGCGAATCTGTGAAAACCAAGTCCAAACTGTCGTTCACCAAGATATGCAATATCACGGTAGCAAGTTTCACGCTGATGGCTTTATACTACTCGGACGCCGTTGATAAGGGTAATCCAGAGTATTTGAATGACTTTTATGGATGTCTTCATGAACAACTTGGACTCCGTCATATTTGCAGCGGTTGCGATGGAGCATTCCTGGATTTCGTGGAAATTAGACTTGCTGAACTGGGCTGGGAACAATCTGAAAACGACTTTTTCCAAACAATCCGGTGTCGGTATGGAATCAATATCTCAACAGATCTGTTTAGTACTTTTGACCACGAAAACAAGCCTGGTGAAATGCAAAAGAGAAATGCAATCACTGTCAATTCGTACATGATGAGATATTGTTTCAAACGGAAGCACCCGATTTTCAATGTTCCCAAGGCTGATATCAAGAATGTGCTTGACAAGATCTATGCTGTTCTGGGAGACCCTAGTCCCGAGAATTATGCTGTTGCTAATAATCTGGATACAATCACAGAGTACTTAGAAACAAGATCTTTGACCAGTCGAGTCATGAGGTTTGCATTTTATGGGCTTCTCAAGCTTCCTTTGGAGGAACAAGTGAAAGATGAGACAGCAACTGCCGATGGAGTTTACTTCATGCAGGGTTTGCTGGCTTTGACACTATTCAAATTCCGGAAGAGGACTATGCAAGGACGGTCTGCCGAGCTTGATTTCGTGATCAAGATGTTTGAATACGATATTGCCTCAGGTTCCAATAGACTGGAGTCATGGCTGTTGCTCGCGCAAGCGTACTCATTTTTGGTGGAAGACGATATCATTTGGACCTCGGATAAGCTCAACAATAATGATAAGAAACATAATACTGCAATGTTGCAACGCAAATCATTGTTGTGTTTCTTGATGGCTATAAGTCTTTATACACAACTGGATGACGATCAGAAGCAACCTTTAGATCCTGTGGCTTCAATGATGTGGACCTCTCTTGGAAAGGAGCTTTACAATGCTTTGATGAGTCCTATGGAGAGATTGGCTTTTGACGCTGAGTTGGACACTGATCAAGCCTGTGAAACAACCCCTCGAAATCCGATGCTCAATGTGACGCTGTATAGAGTTCTGGAGATCTGTTTCCGGCATGCAACGACGTTGAATCCGAAAGACTGGTATGGATACTTTTATTTGGCAAAATCCCAATCTAAATTACGCAATAAGGGCAAAACTACAGAGATCATCAACAACCTTCATAAATCATGCGAATTGGCCATGAAAGCGTCTACCAGGGAGGATCAAATTGTTGAACCGCACTATTTTCTGTGCTCTCTCGTTTACAAATTAGTGATGAGCAAAAGCCTCACTATTGAGCAAGGGCTTAATTTTCTTCGTCCAGATCCATTATTTCAAGATTGTCTTGTCGAAGCTACGGATTTCGAGACTTTCGGACGTCTGGTGATTGAATTGTTGACCAAATGCGTTGCTTATGACCGCAAGAACTGGCAGCATCGACCAAGATACAGACTTGCAAAGATTTATCTGGATCAATTCAATGAGTTAGAAGCTGCCAAAACCGAGATGCTTTCGATTATCAATATGAAATCTACAGTTCGGAATCTCAGCAACATTTGGAAACCAGAGAACGAGCGTCCTGGAAAACACTTTGTTTACAATTATCATTACATTCTGTTTTTCGTGGAGATACTTGATCGTTCCAAAGACGTTTATTCATTATTCCAATTGGTTAAAAAGCTGCGGAAACTGGGATCAAGTATGATTGATCAGATTAAAGTGTTTGACCTGGCTGTTGCCAAAACATGTGCGATGATCAAAGATATCCTGAAAGTGCCTACTGGATTTTTGGATGATGTTCTTTCCAAAATGGTCTTCACTGAATTCACTGCCAATTGTAAAGACTTTGTTGAGAAGATGAAACAGAAAGAGGAGTTCACCAACCAGGAGAAACTGATCCTATACTTCTTGAACGAGGTCGGCGAGTTCCGCAGAATGGCAAATGGGTTTGCTGCCACAGGTATCATTGACGAATGTTTCCATACATTGTTTTTGATCCTGTTGACACAGTATTTGAACAATTTGACACCTGCAGACCCTGAGAAAAACAGCGCGCAATTTGAGTTTGTTGCTTCCGGAACAGCCAAGAGCCAGCCTGCCACCCCTTCACGCGAAAAGGTTAAGGTGGCAAGACGAGACATCACTCCATTCTGTATCCACACGATCTCAGCTGTGAGCAAGTTGCTGGATAGCATTAAGCGTATGCATGGCGAGGGCGAGCTATTAAGGTTCACTCTCGATGGAGAGGACAAAAAGCGCGAAGGAGATGGTGAGGAGCCTGATCCAAAGAGGATGAAGATGGAGGACCCGACGGAGCAATCTGCTGAACCAGAGACAACCCCAGAGACAACAACACCACAACGAATCGAAACACCTGTGCCGGAACCTGTTGCAGAATAATCACTCGAAGTCCTGGTCGATTTTTGCTGCGCTCTCACTGATTCCCCATTTTTCACCCGTAAAATTGGTCTGGCTCTTTATTTGATTAATAGTATCTGGTAAATTACTGGTGATCTTGCTTTTGAGTTCTTTCTCAAGTAGTGTCTTGTCCTGCTGTTTTTGGGATTTTGATAATAACTGTGATTCTTCGAGGCCACGGAATTGTTCCATAGTCATCTGTCCCTGGAGAAGTTTTAGCCCAAATTCTGTGTTCCTATTTCTCAGGGCGATAAGATCTTTGCGAAATCGTTCTTTATATCGAGTCAAATTATGTTGATATGTGTCATAGAGAAGGTTCTCATACTCATTAGCCAGTTTCTGAGGTTCAATTGCTGGTTCGGGATCCATTTTCGTAAGCGTTTGTTCGATAGACTGTTTGCAAGCTGTGCGTGTCTTTCATGTTAGAATCTTGTCAAGAGAACATACCTTTTTCCATATATCCTCCGCATCATCACCTAAGTCAATTGGTGCGTTCTGGATGGTGCGTTTCGGATTCTTCTTAGGTTTCTTAAACACCCTCTTCATTTCAAATATCGCTTGCCAATTTACATTTTTAGTTTGGCTTTATTTTGGATTCCCCCACGACCTTTCACTGCGATATGAGAAGTATCAATTGTTGGGTTTGAATGGCCACGAATACTAAATCCAAGACCTTTATGACGTTCATGACTTGGTGTGTTGACCTGCAACAGTGAATCATCAACGTAGCTTGTTCTGATACCTTCTGATTTGAAGACATTGGAATTGTAGCTACCAGTGGGGGCAGATGTGTAAGGAATTTGAATTGGTTGTGTTGCTGCTAAGTTGAGCAGCTTTTGTTCCTTCTCATTCAATTCTTGTTTCAGTATGTCTGTCGTCTGTTGATATTCTGCTATTTTGCGCTCAAAAATAACAACCTGTTCTTGTAACAATCGGTTTGTCTGTTTTCGTTTCTCGGATCGCAAATTGGCAAGTTCTACTTCCATTTGCTCGATCTCTGTTTTATATCGAGTCTCCAGGTTAGATGTCTTTTGGTTATGTTGGTCTTTTATCGCATCCAACTCTCTTCTTAGCTGAATGATTTCCTCACTCTCTGTATTGCTTTCAGCCAAAGTATCTGTGGAGTTCCACTTGAGTGAGTCCAGTTGAGACTCGAGTTGTTTCATGGAAGATTCAAGAAATACATTTCGTCTCGTGACGGCATTTATCTCCTGTCGTAAGGGATCTATACTGGAGGAAAGCTTGTCTTTGTCGGACTGTAAGACTGTTATACGATCTGTCAACAACCCAATTTCATCTTTCAAGCGTTCATTTTCAAGTCGCATTTCCTCTCTTGTTTTCAGCAGCGGTTCAATGTCAATTTGTTGTGGTCTCTCGATCGGGGATGAAAATACAGTTTGGATTTCAATACGGGGATTGATTTGTTGCTCAGTCTTTCTCTGCTGCTGATGGATCAGGACTCTGCGCGCATGCTCGGAAAAGCTAAGCTCATTGTTCAAAATCATCAACTCTCGCTGGTAGAACTGTAATCCATCTGATCCGCTTTCCTTCTCCTCATCTTTGGTGAATAAATTTGTGTATTCATCCAATAATCGGTCAATATTGACTACGCGACAGTCGCTAAGTTCACATTGGTACTGTTTCATCAGCTCTGAAGTGGCAGTATCATCAAGAGGACCAGAATACTGTTCAGGATGCAACTTCAAAACCGACAAGTTGTGTTTGTTGCGGACCATTCTAAGAAATTGATTTGGTGAAACAGCATACAAAGCTGCTCCAAATCGCGAACAATCCAACCCTAGCAAATCCAAATCATTTAGTATCGTGCAAAGTTCTTGATGGCGTTCTCGTACCAACTGTATCACCATAGGCATAATGATACACAGCGAGTTGAGTGTGCATCCTTTTACCGTGATATCGGAATTTGATTGGAGTAGCTCCACAAGAGTGTCAAACAAAGACAACTGATCGAAATGCAAATTGAGAGGCTCAACAAGAACAGCTTGGAAAAGCACCAATGTTTGAAGAGGTTTGGTTTGCACTGCAGACTCGATCACTGAAAAGAAATCTGAAGGGTGATCTTTGACCCAATCCGCTAATATATGATTGATATTGAGTCTGCGGAACCGGTCATTCTCACTTTGAGCAAAATCCTGTTCAATGTTGTTATCCAGAGTTTGTACGAATTGGTCGACCAAGTTTTGGGCCGTCTTGAAGTCCATCAATTTCTGTATTAGCTGTGTTGATAATTCCTTAATTTCCAGGTTATGGCCTGCCGAATCCACACAAATCTTGAGGTACTTGCTTCTCCAAGCTTCTGGGTCTTCCAGAAAACGAGTCAGGTCAATCAAAACCTTCAGAAATGCCTCTTCTTGTTCCACTGTGCTCACGCATTTATTATGCAAAATAGTCAACTCGTCATCCAATTTGGCATCTCTGGAGTCGAGAAACTCAATAAGCGCATTCTTGCATTTGTCGACCTCTACCTGGTCCAAAGTTTCGTTCCTTAGCGCATCTTCTAGCGCCCGAAGTAATGCCTTTAACATCCAAACCGTACTGGCTGTGCTAAAAGTATTTTTTCTACGGCTGTGTACTTCTAATCTCCATGTCGTTTCTGGATCTGGTGAAGAAGGTTGACGTGGTTCCGTATCCTCACGAGCCAACATACGATGAGTTCCTCAAATCTGTGTTTGTCTTTGAATCACACGATGGCAACTTCTCATTGGGCTACTTACTCCCGATTGTGGTTGAACAACTGGAGGGATCTGGACTGGTAATAGTAGACCAAAAGTCGAGAACGGTAAGGTTGGTGGCGGAATTGGACTCTGTCGAACGCCGCTCAGATAGTCTGAACTCTTTGGCAGTCAAATGGAGAGAATCGTCGTTGTTTAGTACTCTAGATGGATGGAGGGATGAACTTTATACCATCTATTCTCCAGCTAAAGAGCCATATATGCGTCTGGAACGGGCCTTGTGTCCACTTCTTGGCGTGGTGATGTATGGGGTTCATATCAATGGGTTTGTTGAAAGCCCAACTGGACTCAAAATGTGGGTTCCTAGACGTTCGGCCACCAAACAGACTTATCCTGGGATGCTGGATAACACTGTTGCCGGAGGACTAGGTTACCCATATGGTCCTTTCGAAACGTGTGTCAAGGAATGCTATGAGGAAGCGGGTTTTCCTGAGGAGATTGTGAAGAAATCTTTGACTCCAGCAGGCGTGATCAGCTATCTTTATCAATATGAAGCAGGAAATTATACTACAGAATTAGGACTGTTGCAACCGGAAATCGAGTACGTTTACGACTTGAAACTGGACGAGTCTGTGAAACCATGTCCTGTTGACAACGAGGCTGAAGATTTCCAGCTGATGGGAGTGGATGCGATGTTGACTCGCATGAAAGCTGGAGAATTCAAACCCAACTGTGCTGGAGTGATTTTAGATTTCTTGATGCGTCACGGATACATTGCACCGGAATCAGAGCCGGATTATATTGAGATAGCGGCAAAGCTGCACCGGAAATTACCTTTCCCTGCGCGCTAGCCACGATTTTATACACTTATTTGGCAAAATGGAGCTTGATATCGAACATCTGTCTTTGTAGGACTTCAGGGATGGAGAGCGATGTGTTTCCATACGTCAATGGCGCAAAGAACACAAAAGTCGACACCAACATGGTTGTAAGCAGCACCAGTGTGGAGATGTATGGCAACCAGTAAATGTTTCCTGGTTTGGACGTATCCTTTGGATCTCTGAACTCGTCTGCTCTATTATCGGTGAATAGGAACTCCAAAGTAGCTGCTGAGAACAGAGCTGCAAGCAAATGTGCAGGAAGGTAGTGATGCAGGAACCTTTGTCTGTTCATGAGGAAGAATGGGAAGTAATGAGTAGCCCATCCTCCAAAAAGGAACCCAATATTTTTGTAAAGTCTTGCTCTGGACTTATTATTGAGAACATAAATTTCTCTTCTTCTGGTGAGTTGGTCTGCCAATAAAATTCCCAAGAAACAGACTAGCATTGCAGACTCTAACCACCAACCGAACAGGTTACCGATGAAATAGATTTGCTCTCTAGTGCTATTCTTGGTCCAGAAAGAAACTCCCGACAAAGATAATGGCCAAGACTCTGGCATCGAAGCGAATGGATGAGATGCGCTTAATTTGTTGTTCTGCTCAAACATGGACATTTGTAATTCCCACCATTTAGTGAGGAAAGGCAAACTCTTGACCTGCTTTGGCACGTACTCAGCACGCTTTCCAGTCAATCCAACGATCGAATCAATCACCCAGAAATTGTCAGCATCTGCAACCTTTTTGTTACCGTTGACTTCTTGTTGATTGAAACCCCATTCTGGCAACAATTGATCATCGTGGGTCCACATAGTCACCACTGTTGGCACGTGGAACAGTTTCACCACCGAAGCCTTGGTTTTCAACACATCCTTCTTTCTCTTGTCGAATGGGTCGAATCTGAACAAAGTATCGTTGAATCTTGAGCCGTCGGCCTCTTCTCCATGGAAAACAGTGAACTCCTCATTTGTTGGGAACAATGGAGAGGCCACATCGTGTGTTAGTAAGTAACCACCCGTGGCAACATGTTTGAATCTGATGGTGTCTCCTTGTCTGACAGGGGAGCCAGCTTTCTTGTCTGGGGTATCTTGAGAAGGAAGAATCTGCCAATGGTTGTTTTCATCGTCAAAGTCCTTGACACATGTCACTTGTTGACCTTGCGACGAGATTCTACCATCTTCATAACGCAAAGGATAATTGTACAAGTGCGAGTGCAACAAACACTCTGTGTCTTTGTGTTTCATGGTGATGACATCAAAGTATTGAACTTCTTTGGCCTCTCTGGCTAACGGAGAGTCACCAAGTGTCTCCTGGAAATCTGCAGACATGAAACTGTCACCAGGTCCCGATTTGGTCAAAATGGCGAAATGAATATAGAACCATCCAAGATAAATCAGGAATGGAATCACCAGCAATCCGAACGCTCTGTGGACGACGTGTCTGGCAAAAACACGGATTGAGAGTCCCTTCTTGACGTCCAAGAGCTCCCATAAGTCCCATAGAACTGCCACACCCACGCAAGCAAAAGTGAAGACACCCACGTACTTGGTGGAAATCACACAGGAAAGAGACACTCCTGTAAGGAAGAGCCATTTGTACCAATGGACAGTAAATGGCCGAGATCTCTGTTTAACAAACCGAACATAGCAGTAGATTGAGGCTGCAACGGAAAAAATCAGTGCTGCATCCAATAGAATGAGTCTCGTCTCGGCAACATGAGCGTTATCAAAGAGAACCAAAAGTGCAGCAAAAGTGCACGTTGGGATCGTGTAACCGCATTCTTTCATAGTGAAGAACATGACAGGAACAGTGAGAGCACCCAAAGTGGCCGATAGAGCCCTCAATGGAATGTAAGGAATGGAATGGGCAACATAACTGTCCCCAATGTTGTCGAATTTGAACTTGCCATCGTATCCAACAAGATACCCGACAAAAGCAATCAACAACTTGGCAAAAGGAGGATGCAAATCAAAGAAATAGGTGCGTTCCAAGTAATAAGAAGCAAACTTGCCGAAATGAACCTCGTCAAACACAACTTCGTTTGGATACCAGATATAATAAAAACGCGTTGCCAGGGCCAACAAGAAGAGTAGAGCGCCTGTTCCTCGGTAATATTTCTCCATAACAGGATCAATCACCGAGTTGGTGAGGTCCCGTAGTGGCTTCGGGTCGCCTACCGTAGGTTTCTGCAACGACTTGTGTCTAGGAGCCATTTTACAGTTGACACGTTCGAAAAAGAATCTCGTCAAGATGAAATAGTATCTGTCATTTAAATCGGGCTCGCGAAATATTTCCTTTAGCGTGTTCCGTATAATATGTTTAGGGTAACACGGTATCTAATGGTCCCACGGGGCCTGTTGAAACCTCGATTTGTGTCTGATTATCGTGGGATGCAAGAGGCGTTTATGAGCGACTTTGCTGGAGGCAAAAAGACCGTTCCCAAGAGCATTCCTAAGACTGTTCGTAAGGTCGATAAGGCACCAGAAACGTCGGAGGAACCAGAACTTGTGGAAATCGAAGAAACAACTACTGCTTCTGTTGTGGACTTATCCAAACCTACGGATGGTCTTCTTTCCGAAGGATTTAATGGCTCGCTGAACGACTTTGCGCCAACCAGTACGGAAGGAACGCATAACTGGTCAGATTCCTTCCATGGATTGGCAAACGGTGCTTTTCCTAGAGAGGCACAAGAGATTCTTGCAGGTGCTCTTTCTGCTGACGACATTGAAATCACCCCTGATGGATTGTTGTATTTGCCGGAAATTAAGTACAGACGGATCTTGAACAGAGCTTTTGGAGCTGGTGCTTGGGGCCTTGCTCCACGCTCAGAAACGCAGATCTCCAAGTCTGGCGTTGGAGGGTTGCTCACAAGAGAGTACGGTTTGGTGATCTACGGTAGATTGGTGTCAATTGCAAGAGGAGAACAGCAATTTTTCAGTGACAAAGGTATTCCAACAGCTACAGAAGGCTGCAAATCCAACGCGTTGATGCGTTGCTGCAAAGACTTGGGTATTGCTTCTGAATTATGGGACCCGCGGTTCATTAGAAAGTTCAAAAAGTCCCATTGTGAAGACATTTTCGTGGAGCATGTTCCTTCCAAAAAGAAGAAGAAGATCTGGAAACGGAAAGACCAGGACGTCGAATACCCTTTCAAGAAATAACTTGTATATATAGAAGTTACGATTCAATCCTCTACTTGGTTGTTATTATAAAAAACCTATGACACAACAAAATCAGGCCATAGCTCTTCTTCTGTCTCTCTCCTCAGCAATGGTCAACTTAATACCCTTACCCTTTGGCAGAGAAACGTATGGCTTACCGGCCTCGGTACCAATGATGAACACGTTAGAAAGTCTGGTGACGAAAGTGTTCTCCAAAGTGTCCTTCATGTGAACCAAGTCGAAACCTCCCTCGTGTCTCTCTCTGTGGGTGATAACACCAACTCTACCCAAGTTACGACCACCGGTCACCATAACCAACTTACCAGCATCGAATTTGAGGACGTCAGTGACCTTTCCAGATTCAAGATCGATCTTGACGGTGTCGTTGACTTTGATGGCTGGGTCTGGGTATCTAATAGTTCTACCGTCGTGTGTGACAATATATGGGATACCCTTCTTACCGAGCTGAACCTTCTTAACCTTGCCCAATTTGTACGAAGCCTCCTCAGCAGTGATTCTGTGGACAGCAAATCTTCCCTTAACATCGTAGATGAGTCTGAAGTTCTCGTTGGTAGCCTCCAAAGAGATAACATCCATGAATCCAGCTGGGAAGGTGGTGTCGGTTCTAACCTTACCGTCGACCTTGACGTGTCTTTGCATCAAGATGGCCTTGACTTCTCTACCGTTCAAAGCATACTTTAATCTGTTTCTCAAGAAGACAATCAATGGAAGAGATTCTCTCAACTTGTGTGGACCTGGAGATGGTCTTGGAGCGTAAACACCCGACAACTTGTCGAGCATCCAGTGCTTTGGAGCTGCTAATCTCTTGAGATGCTTCTTTGGTCCTCTTCCCATGTTGTTCGAATAGAGTTCTCAATAAAGATAGAAAAATTTAACTTTAGTCTTCCTAAACGGGGGTCTGCGTGAAAATTTTCAGAATCCACTCCTCGCACAGGCGCCTGCTGGCACGCCGGCCGCGCGCCCGGGGGGAAATTTTTCAGGCAAACCCGGTCCTATATAACCCTATATTTGATCACGTGAAATTAAGCCCTCACCAGTTTCTTTGTGCATACCTCTTGAGCAGCTCTCCAACGTTGTACTCTGTTTCACAATCATTGTAGAAGGTCAGTTGTTGCACTAGCGAGTGATATAGTGACTGATCCCAATTACATGCCATTTCGAGTGCCCAAAGGACATGTTTTTCGATGAAATCGTAGAATACCACGTCCACGGGATGCGTTTTATCGGAATACTCGAATGCCTGGATCACATTAGGAACCTGGAATTCGGGAATTGGCTTGTGGATAGTATCATCGCCATCGTCGCCCAAATCGTCGTGAGTTATCTGTCCATAATGAATAGTAGAGCTGGATATTTGCGATCTCAAAGCTTGTTGGTGAGGAGAAAGTAAGTCGGCTGTTAATATGAAGGGTCCATCGTTTAGGATCTGTTGTAGTTGTAGGGCAATATGTGCTGGAACGTTCTGGAGCACCCGCCACTTATTTTTGAATGGCGAAACAGTGAAAAGCGAGTTTCTATTGAAATCACCTTTATAAAGGTCATAACGGATAGATCCAGTGTTGATGAGAATGATGCGCGAGTTGTTTTGAGACTGATTGACTGGCTCAATGGTTAGATGACAGATTTTGGGTTCTAATTGGGTGAGAATATCTGTTTCGAAGAATCGTAGCAAACTGTTCGGATCATCATTGTAGTAGTCTGCACCGGAAATGAAGTAACTGTGAGGAACAGTTCCATATGACTCGCTTAGATTCAGTATATTGCTGATTTTGGTGAGTTGTTGCGAAACTTGGAGGCCCCTTGGAGTGTTGAAATCATCAATGGTGGCAGATTTAGTATGGTGAAGAAATGACTGAAGATTGAAATCAATGTACTTGCGATCAACAACAGGAGTTCCAGAAACATTTGATAGCGATAAGAAACCAACTGTTTCGCAGTATCGGCCACTTTGCAGTGCAAACGAGCGATTGTCCATGATAGAGAAGTCTCGAATGTGAGAATGGCCTCCAAAGTATTGGATCACTGTTTCTGGAAAGTAATTGCGAAGTGTATCATGCAAAAGAGTCATTTCCTGCCAATCATGACTCACAGGAAGATGGCCAACAACCAGGACTATGTCCACTGGAGTTTGCGAGTATTCTGTCAACATATCTAGGAACCATTTCTCGTGCACAACCCTGGATATTGGAGTCACACGAACTCTTTCGTTGGCTCCTTCAAACTCAAATAGAAATGAAAGAGCAAACACTTTATTGCCGTGATCTGTGGTGAAGTACCGGAACTTGCCGTTACCAAATGTGACGTATTCTCCGTTGTCATTCAGATACTCCACGTTGGTGCTAATGAATCGGTCACCGTATCGAGGAACAACCTTATTGTACTCATATTCACTAACCTGTTGCACATATAGTTCATGATTCCCCACTGTTATGACAGCGTAGTCCATCTCCATAAATATTTGAGACGAGTAAACTCCATTAGGAACACTCAAGTCACTGAGTCCATTTCCATCATGGCGATCTCCGGAGTCCACTAGTAATAGATCCATTTCCTGGGAGTCACATAGTTCTCTTAGACGATGCTCAAAGCTGATAAAGTCCCCCCAATCGCCAGAATACTGTCTCTGATTGATATGACCCAGATACCAACCATGTGTATCAGTAGTGTGTAGAAAGTTGATCTTTCCAAGGGTCAAGTCACGGAGTGGGTCATCAAAGTGAGGGAGACGAGTTTTAGGCTGTGAAAAGAACGACGAGAGCAAACAGACCGACAATAGCGAAACGCCATAAACAAACATGAGTGTCTCGCTTATCTAATCTGGAGAAATAATTTGGCTTCAATTTTATCCCCTCTTTTAAGCATGGCTCCAGTTTATCCAAAGCCAATATGGCCCCAGACACCAAATCCAGACTTTAAACAGGTGGACACTATTACCAATGCAGGTAAGACAACTTTCTTTACCGGAGTGATTCTGGGTGGAATGCATATCCGGCGAATGATCCAGCATCGACGGGGTACTGCCAGACCGAGCCACGCAAGATATCTGGCACTCTTTGAACTCGAACCACGTCATTTCGTGTCAGCACCATTGGCCGCTGGTACATATGTGTTTGTCTCTAATGCATTGTACAATTTGAACGAAGAAACAAAGGTCTCTTCTGAAATGGCAGCAGTCTCCTCAGCAATTTTAGTGGCAAGTATATTCAAGCCAATGGCTATCAATGCACGTGTTGGAGTTACCTTGGGTAGTGCAGTGGTCACGGGATTCTTTTTCTGGGCCGGAAAATGGGGATTGGGCAAAGCAGACCTATATTCGAGTCGTGTGCGTGGAGAAGTTCACGATCAAGAATCCAATAAAGACCTCGACTCAGATATAAACCAAGTTCGTAGACAAGGGTTCTGGGAAACCATGTACAGAAGACCCTTGTCACAAACAGTTGAAGAATTGGGCGAAGGAAGAGGAATTGTCAAACCCTAGATTCGTCTCCATATTTATTTATCCTTATTTATTATAATTTCAATCATAAATATTCATCTTACTCGCTATTTTCATATCTGATCACAACACGGACCTTTCCATTACAACTGTACCGTCTGTTGAGCTTCTTAATCTTCTTTTGAAGACCAACTATACGGTTACGCACACTGTAACTGTACTTGACATCGTCTCTTGGTAGCAACACCAAAACTTCATTCTTCACCTTCACTTCAAGGTTTTCGTCGTCCGAAAGGTTCAACTCCGAAACTCCATTCGCCACGTTGACCTCACTGTTCTTCGTATCAGTCTTCACATGGAAGTTCAATGAGCCAGGACGGATATTTCCACCAGGATTGATACCACAAATCACGTGCATCATCTTTCCACAGAACTTTGTCCAATACATAAGTTTCTCGCCGTTTTCAGGATCTGCATCCAACACCAATTTCTCCAATCTATTGTAAAACAAATCCTCACTTGGCGGGATATCTGCTCCCCATCTTTCACAGCATGCAATTCCTATCAGAGCACGGATCTTGTGCGAGAGGCCGTGCGAACCTGCAATGATTCCCGTCGTGGCCACATGAAGCGAGGCTGTAGGTTGCAGCTCCTTTGGATAAGAACAATGAACAAATGCAATATTGCAGAGAGCAGGAACCACTCTGTCAGTGACCTCCGAAGGCACGACGTTCCCTGATGGAAGACTGGTTTTGAGTAATTCCCAGTACTTGCCTGCAAGTAACGGGGCATAAGGTCTCGTGGCAGTGAGCAATGGGTCCTCGAGTTTGATCTGATCTGGAATCATAGAGTATAGCACTCCTTCTCTAACTCCTCCCTCACTGAAATGGACAGTGCTGATTTTTGGAAGCGATTCAAATGCAGCAGAAACAAGTAAACCAACAGCAGGAAGCTGCTGCTCTCTTCTAGCAGACACTTTGAACAATTTGTTAATGGAGTCGAACTTAGGCACCTCACCCTTCAACAATAAGTAATTGGCCATCTGCCGCACAGAATCAACCGTAGTAGAATATCCGTTGATAATGGTTTGGATAGGATATTCTGGATCGTTGGCGATTAGTAAATGACCCAATCCACGCAGGCCACCCCCGCAGCAGAATAGACGGAATCCGCCATTGGCCTCGGCCTCTCTAATGAGTTCCTGAGGCAAATCGATCTTTTCTAAGGCCAGTTCATACGCCTTCTTGATCTCATCATAAATATACATGTGGTCCTCATATTTGAGTCTATTGGTCAATGCGGCTGCGCCGTATGGAAGTGAGACAGGATGCTCACTAATTTTCACTTCTCCATCTTGTGCACTCACCCAACTGAGTTGTGTAGAGCCGCCGCCCAAGTCCATAAAGAGTCCTGATATGTTATGGAAAGACGAGGCAACACCATAGGCCCCGGTGGTACCTTCTTCCTCTTTGCTGAGGAGGAACACTTTCCATCCAGTTGCTTGATAGATGATATCTCTGAACTCTTGAGAGTTGGAGGCCTCTCTGGTAGCCTCGGTGGCCACCACTTTGACACCGTTTTCCGGCACTCCGAAATCTTCACAGATCCATTTGAACCGTCTCATTGCCCGGATAATCTCTCTGATGGCATCATCTGGAATGGGCTTTTTGACGTTAGAATTAGCCGAGTCAGGAAGTTGTGCATCGAAAAGTGAGATTCCGATCCGATCTTTGAAAACACAAGGCATAATTCTAGCGTGGTGCGGAGCTTTGGACGAGATGGAAAATCGAATCCCGTTAGATCCAATATCAACGATTGCCGTCAGTGCCCGGCCCACAACCGAAGCTTCATTCTCTTCGTCCAAAATGTTCGCCTGATGTTCGTCCAAATGGTGATTGTCGCTGGCTTCTTGGAACAACAGGTTTTCTTCAAATGACATGACAAAGAATAAAATTTTTGTGGCCAATTTATTAGCACATACACTTGTAGTGAATAACAGAATGAGTTTAGAAGGCCAAGAATTGGGGGATCTGCTGGAACTGGCTACCGATCTCGGTACCGCACAACAACAGACCCAGCAAGACCCAGCAGTTAAGACCGAACAAGAGTTACAAGATCTAAATAAGTACCATGAAGAAGCTCATCAGCAGGCTGAAGTGCTGGGAATGGGAACGGAACTTGCAAACGAAGAAGAAATCCCAGACCCACCGGAAGTTCATGCTGGCTCGATCTGGTCCTTTTTGGGCTCCTGTGGAATCAATTTGGTGTTGCCTTTCGTTAACGGAGTCATGCTCGGATTTGGAGAAATCTTTGCCCACGAAATTGGATTCAGATACCACTGGTCAGGCGCAAGAGTAAGTTTCAATCAAAGCTTTTACTAACATAATAGGTGGTACCAACACACCGCATAGCAAATCAACAAACAAAGAGCGTGTTGCTCTAGTATACACATCCGTACACCACCTACCCCAGATTTAAAGCAAGCAGAATTTCGTACAAATCACATGCATTCGAGGGGTATTATAAAAGACTTGAGGTCTGCTCTTTACTAGCATGAATAGACATCCGACTACCTCTCGTACAGGTCAGTATTTGATCCGGCAGTATGGGAAGCGCCGCGAATTGATCATGCGCCTGGCGTATGCTACTATAGTATTCATGATCTTCAATGGAGGGTCTTCCAGCAAAAAGAAGAAGCCGACAAAAACCCGGGCCGAGAAGTTCCAAGGGAATGCTATAGAGAAGCTGATTTCTCGATTTAAGAAGTCACCTTTGGTCTTATTGCTTGGTCAGCTGGATTATAAGAACACTAAAACTAAATCCATACTCATCTATGCATCAGCACAAATTGCGCTTTCTATAATTAAAGCGTTCTTATCGCTGAAGGTGGCTGCCTTAGACGGATATCTGGTTTCTTCCCTGATTACAAAGCGGTTCAAGGCTTTTTTCAAGTACCTTGCGTTTTGGATTTTGATTGGCACTCCTGCTGCCTTGACAGACTCATTGATCGTCAAGACTCGCCAAATGCTATCACAGGCACTTAGAGTCAATGTTACAAATGATATTCTTGACGACTATCTTCCGGAAAATGGAAACAGCACAGTCTATCATCTTATCAATCGGGGCAAACACGGCACCAATGAAGATCTGATCAATGATCCAAATCAAAGAATAACTTCCATTATCGAACAGTTTTCAAACTCTCTCAGCTCTATTCCATCCCAAATCCTTACACCAATGCTTGACATTCTACTCGCCGGAAACCAACTTTCGACGACAGGAGAACATGTTGCAGAAGGAGGATTGCTGCTTGGATTGATTACGCACTTTTCGACGTTAATCCTCAAGATATTTACTCCGAACTTTGCAAAATTCTCGAAACTCAGAAACGAGCTGGAGAACAAGTTTCATTCTTACCATTCCAAAGTTGTTCGCAATAGCGAAGAGATTGCTTTGGCGAAAGGTCATCGTCGTGAGCAGGATCTGCTGGACATGAACTATTTCGAGCTCGAAAGATTCAAGAGGATGGAATTGCGGAGAATGGCAGTATACAATTTTGCTGTCTCTTTCATTTTCAAGTATTGTCTTGGTGCTTTTGGTCTGTTGCTCTGTTCCCTTCCGATTTTCACGACTGGTTACCAGCACAATTTTAGGATCTCTAAACACGCTACCAGCAAAATATCCGCAGACTTTATTACCAATAGACGGCTTTTGCTGACAGCATCGGATTCCTTGGGAAAACTTGTCCAAGCTAAGAAGAATGTTCAGAACATGTTTGGTTACTCGCAAAACCTCTGGGAGTTCAAAAAGGTGCTGATGGATATAAACAGCTCTATGAATGACGAGACAACTATAGAGTCTGCAATCAATAATGAACCTTTGGTGAAAGGTCCAAATGTGTCATATGGTGATGAAATCACGTTTGACAGAGTTCCGTTGATTACTCCTACTGGAACGCTTTTGGTTGAAGACTTGTCCTTTACAGTCAAACCAGGAGAAAATCTACTAATTGTTGGTCCTAATGGATGTGGAAAGTCCTCACTATTTAGAGTCTTGGGTGGACTGTGGAATGTTCAAGATCCAGGGCATTTGGTGATTCCCGAAAGGAGACAGGATCTATTTTATCTTCCACAAAAGAGCTATCTGACCTACGGAACTCTGAGGGAGCAGATTGTTTATCCGGACTCGATTGAAGAATACAACAAGAAGCTACAAGCTGCGAAAACTTTAGGCGGATTAGTTAAGGATGACGACTATTTGATGGAGTTGTTGAAACTTGTGAAGCTGGAGAACCTGGTTGAACTTGATTTCGAGGATGAAGAAGATGAAGACGAGGAGGATATCGATTCTCCTATGGATAAGGTAAAGAAATGGCCCGATATCCTTTCTGTTGGAGAGCAACAACGACTGGCGTTGGCGAGAATGTACTATCATGAACCAAAATTTGCTGTTTTGGACGAATGTACTTCTTCAATTTCACCGGATCTGGAACAAGAATGTTATCGGTTGGCAATTGAGCAGTTTGGTATTACTGTTTTGTCAGTTTGTCATCGAACGTCGTTATGGAAATTCCATTCACATATATTGAAGTTTGGCACCAACAAGACTGCTGATGAGTTAGAAGATGAAGACTCGCAAGGTAGCCCGGAAGGAGCGATGTCGGTGACTTTTACCAAGTTTGATCCTATCAAACGACTAGAACGACACCAAGAGCTACTACAGATCGATAACATGCTCAAGAACAGCGCCAATCTATACAACCGTTTAGGGGTGTTGCAGAACATGAAGAGACGCAAGAGTAAGATGCTTTATATTCAAGACGACTAGAAAAATATATGCTCTTTTTCCTGTTTGGCCATGACATCCCACCAACTGAGGTCGTGTTCCCAACACTCTTTCATGAGGCCAATAGCGAATTGGGCGGAGGGTGATCCGATGCGGACAAGAATAGACATTCTTTCTAGATGCTGTGCTCTCAGTTCTTGGTCCTGTACATCAGAGCCGGAAACAAAGAGCGGCAGGAACATGCTCATCTGATTTGGAGAGGTGCTAGAAAAGTTGAGGTTGACAAGTGTGATGGTTTCAGCACACATCTGCTGAATGATGGGGGACGATTTTGGGACTTTCAGAACACGTCTATAAATTTGGTTGAGTCCCATTAGCAGAAACACCTTGTCGATAGCCACGATAGACGATTTATCTGGTGACGTCGAGCTGTTGAGTTTTCGAAACTCCGCGGCCACCCGCAATGCTCGGTCAATGATATGAGGTGGAACCCCGTTGTTGGGGTCCATTTTTGTGTGGATATTGGTCAATTTGATCAATTCGATAATCCTCTTGTATAGTGGAAGGTATCTGATATTGAAACCCAGGAAGTAGTCCACATTTGCGTATGATTCGTCAGTCAATAAAGACACAGATTCTGGCTGATTGTCGAAATCGTAATCGATCTCATGCATTGAGCCGTCCGGATTGGTGATTTTCATCTGGTCCGACATTTGTTGTATATCGGCATCAGTTGGCTCCAGAGGAGATGATAAGTTGGCAATGACGTCTATGTATGCGAACCAACGTAGGAGAAAGAAAATGAGCTTTGATTGTTTGATTTCGCTGTTGAAATTTCTCGTATCGTTGATGAGCTTCTCAAATGGTTTCTTGTAACCTCTCATCAGAAGAATTTGTTTAGCTCCGTTCCAATGCACTTCCCAGTTATGCTTGAAAGTGAAAACCATGAAAGAACTAACGAGCAGCACCAAAGTCAGGGTGAGATCGCTCGTTGACGTCTCATGATTCTGTAAAAGTCCAAGAAGATCAGCCATGGATCTACTGAGCAATTGTTCAAGAATTTCTGTAGGCTCCTCTTGTTTCAACATGTATGAACGATGTGCCAAACCATAAGCGACGGTGACAGAAAGAAGTCCACTGTTGGAAAATGCCAGCTGAGGTAACACCGTTTTGAAAGGATTGTAATCGTTGACAGAATTGCCAAAAGGCATGAATAATTTGGTGGTTGACGAGAAGAAAAACCTGAACGATTCATAGTAGCTCGGAACGTTCAACAACAGATCAGGGAGCGGAACAAGTCCCCGCGGAATTGGCTCGACTATATCTGAAGGAGAACTTGATGGATAACGGTGGTATTCATAGAGATCATGTGCGGATTGGAGCTCGGAATCGAGTAAAAACGCATCCTCATCTTCCGGATCAATAGCAGATTTCGGTGCGCGTGGAGAAGCCTTCTTCTCATTGACCAGAGGAATGATTTGCAGATTGGAGAGTGAGGAAGGTTCAAAGGCTTCCAGTTTCATGATATCTTCCGAATACTCATCCACCATATCAACAGGAGTTGATTCAAAGAGTTGTGGATTGAAGTCACCAATCAATTGCGAAGGATTTGTATGGAGATCATACATGGAGTCCAATTTGGTGGCAACATACTTGATATTCTCTTGAATGATTTCGGGAGACGGGTTTTTTGGAATCGGCATTTCTGGGACCCCCTCGCTAAGCTCCTGTTTGATTTTGAGTTGCATCTCTTCCTGGTTGTGTCTCGACAAAAGCCGGCGCGACAGAGTGTCCATTGGATTCAATTTCTCGACCTTAGGTTTCTTGTAGGGCCGTCCTCCCCACACCAGTTTGAGCGAGTAATCGCACTCACGACCAGCTCTGGCACAATGAGAACATGTCGGCCGAGCCTCGTCACATTTGACTCGTGCTTTCTTGCATGGTTGGCACCCTTTCCGACTTCGAGTTTGCTTGGTGCTTGACATTCAATATCTGTAATTTTTCTTTCTGTCAAAATTGAAGATGGGTCAAGTTTTATTTTGAAAAAAACATTCTTGTTTAATGTCGGGGCCTGTGAAAGAAGAGTCCGATACAAAAAACCTGTCGCGTTCAATGGCAGGGATTGACCAGGCAGATCCGCGACTTAGACAGCAGGCAAGAGCTCCACCAGGAGCCAATGCGGGCCAAGGACCACAACAGTTTTCGCAAGCTGACCTGAATAGAATTGTCCTTGAGTACCTCAACAAAAAGGGCTACCATCAAACTGAAGCTACGCTGAGAAATGAGAGTACCAAGATTCCGGGCGCGCCAACCATCCCAGTGAGTCCAGCCACCACAAATTTTCAGAAACCAGAGACTTCCATCTCCAATCGATCCAACATTCATTTCCAACAACAACAATATTTGCAACAACAAGCGACTTCCAAGCAAAGACAATTTGATGAAGACCCTCAGATGTTTGGAAGAGCGTACTTGTTGTATCGTTCCTGGTGTGAGAACTCGCTCGAGATGTACAAGTACGAGCTGGAAAAGTTCTTGTACCCAATTTTTGTCCATTCGTATTTGACTTTAATTCAACGAGATGCCGAGGCTGCTCGAAGCTTCTTCGATAAGTTCAACAATGACCATTTATTGTCTCACAGCTACGAAATTCGGTCATTGGGTGGTATTTCGTTGCCTGACCATTTAGAAGAGAATGAGATTGCCAAATTGTTCAGAACCAACAAGTATCTGATTAATATCTCCAAGATCTCAATGAACCTGATTTTGAGTTTCCTGAATGAGAACGAGGCCATTGGAGGAGGTATCATTGTTCGTATCATCAATAATACCATGACGATCACCACTCAGATGGAGGTGACGTCGCAGGAAGAAGATGGCAACGGAGAACATACAGAAGGAATTGCAGCCATTTATCAATTGTTGAACAATGATTCGCGTGCATCGACCAAAGATGCAGACTCTACTGAAGTTTTCAACAGTAAGACCGTGAAGCTGGGAAAATTCCCTGACGATCCGGAATTTACCAAAGAGCTCGAGGCTGAATTGCAACAGAAGGACGAGGCCCAACAAGATCAAAATCAAGGGAAGACACTTATGGAAGAATATGAAGAGAATTTCAAAGTGGATCCTGCTGGGGAAGATATTCCAAGCCGAGACTTGTTACCTTTGCCTCAGAAAACTGCATTCGACCTGAAGCGAGAAATTACCAAGATTCAGGACTCTCGAGCCAAGATCAAGCTCAATGCCATCCAGGCCTCTTTGCCAAGCACGTGCATGTACACTTTTCACAACACTAACAACGATATGACATGTGTGGCTTTCAATGACGACTCGACTATCGTGGCTGGAGGATTTCAGGACTCATTTATCAAGTTATGGAGCATTGACGGGTCTCCATTGAAATCTGTCTTGAAGAACGACAACTATGATCAAACAATTGATGGATGTCGCAGACTGGTTGGACATTCAGGTGCAGTTTACGGTTTGGATTTCAGTCCTGATAATCATTATCTTCTTTCCGCCTCTGAGGACAAAACTGTCCGGTTATGGTCGATGGATACCTACACATCGCTTGTTTCTTACAAGGGCCACAACGCTCCTGTTTGGGACGTGAAGTTCTCTCCATTGGGACACTACTTTGCTACCGCGTCTCATGATCAAACAGCCAGACTTTGGTCTTGTGATCACATCTATCCGTTGCGGATTTTTGCTGGCCATCTGAACGATGTTGATGTGGTGGAGTTCCATCCGAACTCCACTTACCTGTTTACTGGATCGAGCGACAAGACTGTGCGGATGTGGGATATTGCTCGTGGAGAGTCGGTGCGGATCTTTATTGGACATAACATGCCTGTGAACGCACTGGCAGTTTCTCCTGACGGCAGGTGGCTGGCCACAGCAGGAGAGGATTCTGTGATCAACATGTTTGACATTGCTTCAGGACGGAAATTGAAGTCGATGCGTGGCCATGGCAGATGTTCCATCTATTCGTTGGCTTTCAGCAAAGATGGATCTGTGTTGGTGAGTTCTGGATCGGACAACTCAGTCCGTGTTTGGGACGTCAAGAAGGGAACAATGGACAGCAATAATCCTCAGCCTGAGAAGTTCACTCTGGAGTCTGTGATGGCTAGCAAGAACGGAGAATCTGGGTCGAACGCTGACACACAAGACCAGCGGTACCAGAGACGGCAGGATGAGATGCGCAAACGCAAGGAGTTTGCAGCCACGCAGGACCACATGGCGGTGTACTTCACCAAGAAGACGCCAGTTTACAAAGTGCACTTTACACGCAGAAACCTGTGTCTTGCTGCCGGAGTCTTTAACGGTTAATGTACAATTAGGTGTAAAATTACATGCTTTTCACTATTGGCTTTGCTGGGTCCCAAGGGCCTTGAAGCTCATCCTTGTACTTCTGCAACATGATGAAATACCATGGTCCAACAACGACAATCCAGAAATGAGTGTTGATCCAGGCGAGAAACCAACCCAGTCCAAACATTTTGAGAATTGCGTAATCCACAGCAAGTAGGATTAAACCAACTTGGAACCAATGAAATGCCCAGAATTGGCATCGACGTGTGAAGTTATTGAAGATTGGGAACAGGCCCGAGACTTCAATGGAGAACACAATGAAGCAAAATGCACTAAGATTGGAGTTTAATCTGGAAGCCAGGACAATGGCATTAGATAGCGAGATGTTTTTGGAAAGATTTGAGTTCGAGTTCTGTAATTCCAGATTGGAATCTATATTTTTGCGATGTGGAGTAGTGAAATCGATGGAGTAATCATTGAATAACACATTTAGTATGCAAAGCCAAGTAGATAGCACCCAAATGGAGTCTGACGCTGTGGAGTTTGTAAGGGATTTGAGAACCGGTGAAAAGGTCAAGAGGGTGAGTAGAATGAGCATTGCAGACTTGATGGTGTTAAGCGGGTCTGGAACATTAGGTTCCGTGAGATACTTTTCCAAGTCTAGTGTAGTTTCTTTGGCAGATCCCTGTTCATTATGTTGTGGGAAGGGGGACGATGATCTGGAGGTGGGGCGCGATCTGGATAATCCAAACCTGGTGATTTCTGAAGGACGCGTTAGTTGTTCAATTTTCAGCTTTTGAAGATTGATTAGTTCTCTGTTTCGTCTGATTTTCTGTGTAATCACGTAGATTATGAAACCCAATACTGTTAATAATGAACTGATCAATGTAGGCACAATAGGGTTCCAATTAAGCTGATAGATACCATAGAACACCAAAATCACTGACATGATCACCGAAAGATGAACCACGATCAAAGTGAAATCAGAGACCAGCTTCCAATAAGAGTAATTGATCACGGTAGAGTTCCGTTTTAATTGGGAAAGAAACGACGAGTCTGTATAACTGTCCTCATAATCTTGTTTGTACCAGAGTAATTTCTTCCATGGTTGTTTTTTGCCTCTTTTTAGCTTTTCTGGAGGCAAAGAAGGGGACCGATGTATTGAAGACAAAGGATCCATTAAAAATTTAAATATTAATCAAATGTCCTTTAGGAGAAATAATTCTGGACTTGAAGTGTTGGAACGACAATCAAGCGGATCGTCATCGATCGTGCACAAAGATAAAGAGGACTATGACAGTGATGATCCTCTAGCAGATTTACATGCTGTTCCTAGTAATTCATCGCAGGAAGCACGTCAAGTTTCGTCAAAACGGCTGGTAGAAGGCTCATTGTTCAACAAATTGGACTACGATACAGATAGTTTTACCAGCATGCCACGATATACTGTGTCTGCCAGCACAGATTACCTCCCGAGTAGGTCAAATCAAGAGGATCAGACAGTAGACGAGATGGCTATTGTGGAACGACAAAGAGTTACCGACGGAATTCAATCGACGAGTCAGATGGTCGACAACCAGGATTTGGTTTTGGAAGCATTGCAAAGCAAGCGTCCAGTGCGAGAGACCAAGTTTTTCGATGCCAAGTTCTCCAATAATCTTGCGCAACTGAAACTGTCACAAATGTCATTACTAAACCGGCTGGCCCGGGATAATCAAGACTCGTTTGAGGAATTTTACAAAATCTGGAACGACCATTCACATAAGGAGTTTAACATCAACCAGAGCACATTCTTCAATGAGATGGAAGGCAAGAATGATGCTGCAGAGGAACAAATAGATACCCTGAAACAGCAAATACTAATGATTGATGCACATACAAAGCAACTTTGGGAGCAGGCCAAAACGAGCAAGCTGTCACCCTCTGCACAGCCTTGATGGCGGAATACAGTAAGCCAGGGTGTGTTTTTTTTGTCAGTGGCAAGTGCGCAAAAAAAATTAGTGGCGGTGTCCGACGAGATGTATAAATTAACGGAGAAATCTGGAGAGGCGACTTTAAGTACGATTAATAATAATTTGAATCCAACAGTTAAAATGAGCTCGCCTTTGGAATTGTCTGCTTGGAAAAAGCTCCAAGCTATTTACGACGACTATGGAAAGGGATTCTCTTCCAGAGAGGCCTTTGCCAAGGATGAAAACAGATTTTCCAAGTTCTCGCACACTTTTGAGAACTTTGATGGGTCTCAGGTCTTGTTCGACTTTTCTAAGAACTTGATCGATGAGAAGATCTTGGCAACTTTGACCGAATTGGCCAAAGAGGCCAATGTTGAAAAGTTGAGAGACGAAATGTTCGCCGGTACCCATATCAACACCACAGAGGACAGAGCAGTGTACCATGTTGCCTTGAGAAACCGCGCTCTCAAAGCCATGTATGTTGACAAAACCAACGTGACCCCAGAAGTCGATTCAGTGTTGCAGCACATGAAGGAGTTTTCCGAGCAAGTCCGATCCGGAGAATGGAAGGGATATACCGGCAAAGAAATCACCGATATTGTTAACATTGGTATTGGTGGTTCCGATTTGGGCCCAGTCATGGTGACTGAGGCCTTGAAGCCATATGCTCACCCAAGATTGTCTGTGCATTTTGTTTCCAACGTCGATGGTACTCACATTGCTGAGACCTTGAAGAAATGTAATGCCGAGACTACCCTGTTCCTTGTTGCTTCCAAGACTTTCACTACGGCAGAGACCTGTGCTAACGCCAACACCGCTAAAAACTGGTTCCTTCAAAGAGCTAAGGACCAGGCACATATTGCCAAGCACTTTGTGGCTTTGAGTACCAACGCTGCAGAGGTTGCTAAGTTCGGAATTGACACCAAGAACATGTTCGGCTTCGAGAGCTGGGTTGGAGGTAGATACTCTGTGTGGTCTGCTATCGGAACCTCGGTTTGCTTGTATATTGGTTACGACAACTTTGAGCAATTCTTGAAGGGTGCCGAGGCTGTGGACAACCACTTTGTCAACACTCCAATCGAGAAGAACATTCCTATGATTGGAGGACTGTTGACCATCTGGTACAACAACTTCCACAAGGCTCAGACCAAGTTGGTTGCTCCTTTCGACCAATACCTGCACAGATTCCCTGCTTACTTGCAGCAACTGTCTATGGAATCGAACGGAAAGTCTGTTTCTAAAGACTCCAAGTTCGTCAACTACGAGACTGGTATTGTCCTCTTTGGTGAGCCAACCACTAACGCACAACACTCGTTCTTCCAATTGGTGCATCAAGGTACGAAATTGATCCCTACAGACTTCATTTTGGCTGCAAAGAGTCACAACCCTATCGAAGGAAACTTGCACCAAAGAATGCTTGCTTCTAACTTCTTCGCTCAGGCTGAATCCCTGATGTTGGGAAAGACAAAGGAGGAAGTGGAAGCCGAAGGAGTCACTGGAGATTTGGTGCCTCACAAGATGTTTTCTGGTAACAGACCAACCACCTCTATCTTGGCCCAACAGATCACTCCTGCCACTCTTGGTTCTTTGATCGCATACTACGAGCACGTGACATTTGTGGAAGGAGCCATCTGGGGAATCAACTCGTTCGACCAATGGGGTGTGGAACTTGGAAAAGTGCTTGCCAAGGTGATTTTGAATGAGCTTGACAACGACAAGCCTGTCGAGTCGCACGATTCCTCCACCAGAAACTTAATCAACCAATTTAAGCAATGGGCTTAGGTAATAGAATTTACGTTATCATTTATCCTAAAATCCTACAATTTCCTGTAAAACCTATGTATGCTACCCTAATCTCATGCGCAAATCCGTGTATCCTATTTCATATTTCTCTTGAGCTTCAAACTATCTCTTTTCCTCTGTGCTGTGATGTTATATAATGGATCGACTTCTAGTTCTGGCAGAGCTGAGAAAGACGACCCTGCGGTGCCTGTTGGTGTTGCTGGCCCCGAAAACAACGAGCTTAGGGAATTGGATCTATTGGCCTGCTTCTTGCTGGCCCCGAAATGGAACTGGGTTTCGTTGAATGGACTTTGGAGCTTGACTGGGTTCTCGAAAGAGAATTGATCAGTGGAACTGAGATTGAGCTTTGGCTTTGAGGCTGGAGAGTATCCAGCACGAGATTGAGGCGGAGTCATCATAATAACATCGTTCTGCGCGTCTCTGGCAGAGAGCTGAAGTGGTGGAAGTGGAGTAGGCGCGATTTGAACAGAATCAACGAGAGAGTCTGTAGAAGAGAGTCTGGTGGCAGAGAAACATGGGTTCTGGTGGAGCCAGGAAGGTCTTTGTTGTAGCGGGAAAGGACCGGTGTGCGACGAAAACGAGCTGCACCTAGAGAGCGATTCGGAGTCGTTCACTTTGGAGCTGCATAGATCGAGTAGCCGTTTTCTGATAATGGCGAGACACACGGCCTGATTCGACTCGAGCATCAGCTCGTCTGTAGTTCTTTGATTTCTGTCCAATTGAAGAGTGCGGTCGTTTGCCAGGAGCTGATACATCTCCTTGGAGATTTTGGAAACGATTCCGGAAGGCGGGAAGTTGATGTTGAATGGCGTGATGTTTGGTCTATTGGCATACGAGTGGTATAATCCGACGAGCTGATCATCGAATAGGGGACTGAAGTCGTAATTCTGCATATTGACAGGACTCCGATCAAGAGTTTCGGATGACACAGAAGACATGCTATTCACTTTGCATAGCTCTGGATAGCCAGCCCGATCAGCTCTGCGACCTCCAACTGCTGGAGTCTGGAAGAGAAAGTGCTGTCCCTGTTCGACTGGAGTCATGAATCCTCCTTGCCCAGAAGTGGGAGTCAGACCAGTTTGTGACGCGGAGGACGCGGAGTCCTTTCTGGCGATATTAATGTTCAAGTGTAAATTTGATTTCATAGCTTTCATGTCCAATTGAGTCCATATAATCCTGGATCGCTTGTTCTGGATGCAGAAAGCGTCTGTTGAGAGTCTTTGGTGGACAATAGAAGAAAAGATGATAAATCACAAGTAAAAGAATTTGGCAGGTCTAAAGGTACGTGTCGCTCCTTTTAAAATACTAAAATGGAATATTTCCCGATTGGTGAAAATAGGTCGCGTTCGTGGGGGAGGGGGTAGGGTGACTACATGTTGGGAAGGAAATTCGAAAATGAGTAGTGAGCCAGTAGTGCGAGAATGGTTGTCATACAGACATTGCTCTGATATGCAACCCATCCATAACTCATCCGCTCTGATCCATCACGTTTTAAAGGAGATACAGCAGCCCTGTCAAAACTTTGAGCCGGGTAATCCTTCTCCTTCTATTTTGGACACCTGAAATTTAGTTACCCTCACTTAGATGTAAAGATGTTTCCGCAGAACATTTGCCTCATTATTCTGTTGATTTTTTCTACTTATTAAATACTGTGCCCTCGTAGCATATGTGCCCAATCCAAATCTGAAAAAATGCAGATCAGCCCAAAACATATAGAATTCGAGCGTAAGTCCTATGGTGCCATCAATTTACTAACTTTAAGCTCCTTTCACAGCTTCGGCCACTACCTCAATCACAATCTCAAATGATTCGCAATCGAGCATCGCTTTCAAAGTGAAAACAACAGCTCCTAAGCTTTATTGCGTGCGTCCCAACGCTTCTGTGATTGCTCCAGGCGGAAGCATGGATGTGTCGATTATATTCCAAGGACTTCCCAAAGAACCCGCTGTCGGCACCAAATGTAAAGACAAATTCTTGATTGTTTCGGTCCCTTGTTCCGAGGACCTTGACACGAAATCTGTCTCGTCGAAATGGACCGAACTGGAATCGACGGCTGGAACGACCTCCGAGGTGAAAGTTAAGGTTGTTTTCAATTACACCAGCCTGGAAAATACTATCCAGGAAGAATCTTCACAGCAATCCAAATCAGAGTCTAAGGACGTTCCAGACGTGGTGGATTTGCCAGTGGCCAATGGAGCTGATGCCCCAGCCGTCTCAGAAACAAAGTCAGACGTCTTGGAAAAAGAGCCAATCGAGTCCACACCACTTGCGCCAACCAAAACCACCACCACCGCACCTGCCACTGTTGTGCAACAAGATTCTTCCTCCTCCAACATGTACCTTTTGGCCCTGATCCTCCTTGTCGTTGCCTTCCTGTACGCGAAATACTTCATGTGAAGCATGATAGGCCTCGCGGCCCGTTCTGGGTCTTTTGAGTTGCTTGTTTAGTTAATAACTCGAAACAAAGCATTGTGTTGATCTACTAATATTTCATGGCTGTGTAATTACCTTCTATAATCATTGCCAGGGCAAAATATTTCTTACAATAAACTTTTGTATGAGTTTCCGACATCCTAGAATTGCCACCGGTGCCCAGTCTTTACAAGGGAATGGTGCGGGATCCAGTATTGTGAGCATACAAAGCACTGAGGACTCCAACTCTGTCTATTTACCATCTTCTCAAACGGAACAGGACGATCCTTCAGATAAGGAAAGTGAGCCTGAGATTGTGATCACTGAAAGTCCTTTCAAAGGGCAATCGCGCAAACGACCAGCCTCCGAATCTCTCACGGACTCGGAAGATACATCAGATGATGAGCTAATCATTCTTGGATCTGATGGCGAAACACAAGAGGAAAAGAAGACCACCTCTGATCTGCTACAAGATGCTTCAACAAGACAAAACAGCTTGAAAACATTAAAAGACGTTACATGTCCTATTTGTTTTGATGAGATTGAGCAATGTGTGGTGAGTCCTTGTGGTCATTTTTATTGCTCGAATTGCGTTTACAAAGCTCTAGCAAGCTCAAAGGTGCGCAACGGTTCCCGTGGATGTTGCGCGTTGTGTCGGAAAGTGGTACAATACAAAGACCTAGTCTGGCTCAAAGTGCGAATATTAAAAGATTCGCGCACAGATTAGAAGATATTCTTTAATGGCAGTGAATCACAAAGAGAATTGGGATCTGTGTGAAAGCGGGGAGTTTTTCCCGCTAAAAACCTTCCACCGCCCCGCGCCTTACTCGATGATCAAGAAGGGAAAGTTCAAAGGTCTGATCGACAGCAGATCGCTACGTTGTCGATATCATTCTGTTAATCCCAATTTATGTGTGTGTGGGTTTTTACCGCTAGTTTCGAGTCCACTGAGAAACTCGATTCCACTCAAGGAGCAGGACCGAGTTGAAGCGGTGTTCGAGACGATGTCTCACCCGCCGTCATCTTCAAGTTCTGCGAGCTCGTCGTCAGGCTCATTTCCTTCTATCACATTATCATATTTTACCAAACTTGGGCGCCCAAGACAATGGAACGATGAGTTCCCGGAACTGAGACCAGAAAAGTACGAGGAAACAGGCCCTTATGATGAGGACCTCCAAACCAAACCCGCGAAGCTTCGCAATGTGACCGAGCTGCTGGGATCTCTAGAGACCGACACCTCGATCGCCGTTGACGGAGCAAATGCCGGAGCAGATAGCATTATCCGATTTGTCGCAGGGTCCGACTACATGTTCAATAAAAAGCTCATCAGCTTGCTGCATCGCGACCGAGAGCTTAAATGTGCGCAGATCGAGCCTGTCGATCACGAGCTCCCATCTGCCAGCCAGGAGATGGGATTGGACAAGCTCAGATGTCTCGCCTCCGGGAAGAAGAACAAGATACATTTGAATTAGCATATTGCATCAGGCTATATACTCTATATAGCTGCGGAAATAACAATTAAGTTGATTATCCTAATTAGGTTAGTGCAAAATTTTAGCCCCTTTTGTAACTTTTAGGGCTTGTCCTTTTAGATAGTGAACGAGATCACTACTTGACAATGAGTGTGTTCTGCGATTCTGGATCGATTGTTTCTCAGGATTCAGTGATCTCGGGATTCAATGACCAATCAGATCTGTTTATCTCCGTTAGTGTCGCTTTGGACGAGCCTTTTGACAAAGGGGATCACGGGTTTCCCTCTGATCTTTCCAAAGTGCTGAAGAAGAAGCCATTGGGTTTAATGATTCTAGATCGATGCAATTACCAACTGGAAAGTATTTTGGAGCTGAAACGGAACCTAAAAAAGGTCCAAAGTGCTGAAGAATCAGATCACAACTACAAAGTCGGAACTAGCTTGGATCGCATCAAGGCAATGAGAAAAATCAACGGATTAATTTATGGGGGAGAAAACAGGAGATCATTTGCCGACGCGGGATTCGATTACTCGTTGGATTCCAGTCAATTGGCCTCTACGAACGCCAAAGCTACCCTCCTCAAAAAGTTTACCACTGAGTGCAAACAAGTATTAAAAATGGCCTCACATCCAAACACGATATCACGGTTCATCATCGCACATCAGAAACACTTAGACAATGCCATTCTAGACGCGATTGACCCCAATACTGCCAAAAAAGGGTTTTCGCTATTTGCGAGAAAATCTGATCCCGCAGACGTTTCTCGCTACTCCGAAGCATTGGATGCTCTGTACCAATTATTACGGATTATCCAGAGTCGAAAATCAGCCTCCGACTCTAGCTTGGAGCTCTTTGTGTCTGAAAAGTACATGCCGTTCATTGAGTCCGATTTCGAGCATTTTCTAAAAAAGGTCGTCAAAGACGTCGATACTATCATCGAAAACTGGATTTAATATGTTGCGCCTATAGCTCGCGTATTGTCGCTAAATTATTTCGCTTCCAGGGGCGCGCGTTTTTATGTCGTGCGCACTACAATCGGCTTTGCAAATTTCATTCTGTCCTAGATAATCACTTCATCAATGTTTCCCGGGAACTCACATCCAACATACAACAATAGATATCAGCCACCACCGAACCCGCCTCCACAACAGTATGCACGCCCGGCAGTTCCTCCCCCAAATTGGGGTAACCAACAGTCACACACTGTGCACAACCAAGGTGGAATGGATTACCAACAGCCGTTGACCCAGCCTCAAATGCCTTCGTTCAATATGCAATCTCAACAGATCAATGGCACAGATCATGTCCAGCAATTTCAGTATTCTGCATGTGACGGTCGTAAGAAAGCTCTTATAGTGGGGATCAACTATATTGGCACAAACAATGCCCTGAGGGGCTGTATCAATGACGCACATAATATGTACAACTACCTGACTCAGCGTCAAGGTTACAGGGCTGAAGATATTGTGATTCTTACAGATGATCAGAGAGAGATGGTCAGAGTGCCAACGAGAGCCAACATGATCCGTGCTATGCAGTGGTTGGTGAAAGACGCGAAGGCCGGTGATTCATTGTTCTTCCATTACTCTGGTCATGGAGGTCAGGAGGAGGATCAAGATGGAGATGAGGACGATGGCTTTGATGATTGTATCTATCCTGTGGACTTTCAACAGGCTGGCTCACTAATTGATGATGTGATGCATGAGATCATGGTTAGACCTCTACCTCCTGGATGCAGACTAACGTGCATTTTTGATTCGTGCCATTCGGGAACGGCATTGGACCTTCCATTTCTATACAGAGCACAGGATGGAGGAATCAAGGAATATAATATCTGGAAAGAGAGTTCTGGTGATGCCATGAACCTTGTTACTGGATATCTTACAAACAACTCTAGAATGATGATGAGTTCAGTTTCCAATGTGTTCAAGCGGATCAAGGCCACTTCTGGGTCTCGCTCCGAAGAGATTAAGAGACAAAAGATGTCTCCTGCTGATGTGATCATGTTTTCTGGTTGTAAGGACTCCCAGACATCAGCCGACGCCAACGAGGCAGGTTTGTTCACGGGAGCATTAAGTTATGCTTTCATCAAGGTTATGAGCGAAAATCCGTCGCAGAGCTATCTGACCTTACTACAGAACATCAGAGCGGTGCTTGCTCAAAAATACACTCAAAAGCCACAGTTATCCTCGTCCCACCAAATCGATCCTAATGTGCGCTTCATTATGTAGAGGAAAAATAAAGCCTAATCATTTTTGAATATTTTGTGGGGATGAAGTCTTTTGATCTTTCAGTTTATTTGGTCACGAACGCCGAGATGGTTCCTGCGGGGATCTCGTTCCTCACTCAGGTAGAACGTGCGATTGAGGGTGGAGTTACCTGCGTTCAATTGCGCGAGAAAGATCTTAGTACTCGGGACTTTATCGCCCGAGCCAGAGAGGTGAAGAAACTAACAGACAAAGCTGGCATCCCCTTGATTATCAACGATCGGGTTGACGTTGCACTAGCAGTTGATGCACATCTTCATGTGGGCCAGGATGATATGGAAGTTGCGGATGCCCGCAAATTGTTGGGTCCTGATAAGATCATCGGAGTGTCCACCAGCAAGCCAGAAGAAGTTCAACAAGCAATCAAAGATGGTGCAGATTACATCGGGATTGGTATCTGTTTTGATACAGCAACCAAAGTTACTGAAAAGTTGCCAATGGGACCAATTGGAGCACAGAAACTGCTGAAAATCATTCAGGACGCCAACTCAGATATGAAAACTTGTTTGATAGGTGGAATCAACCAATCCAATGTCCAGAGAGTGCGTGCACAGTCAGGAATTGTTGGTCTAGCCATTGATGGTGTGGCTGTTGTTTCCTGTATTATGGCTGCTCAAGATGCAAAAGCAGCCACCGTGAAGTTGGCCGAGTTATGGCATAAGACTCCAGTTTTCTGGGACGGAATTTCCAAGACCGAAGTCTCTGAACCACAGGCAATTGCTCAGGTGATTAGTAAAAACCCACTTGTGCATCACATCACTAACAATGTGGTGAAGAACTTCTCTGCAAATGTGACTTTGGCTGTGCATGCTTCTCCTTTGATGAGTGAATGTATTGAAGAATTTGACGAGTTGGCACAAATCCCCAACACCAGTCTTGTTCTTAACACAGGAACTCCTACAACAGAACAGACAGAAATGTATGTGGCTGCTCTTCGGGCGTACAACAAATATGGAAAGCCGATTATTTATGATCCTGTTGGGGCTGGTGCTTCCACGTTGCGCAGACAAAATGCGAAGAAGATGTTACTTGAGGGATACATGACGGTGATCAAAGGCAACCAGGGAGAGATCTATGCTCTTGCTGGTGTGGAGAAGAAGATGAGAGGTGTTGATAGTGATAATAGCGAGGACATGGATGCAGTTGTTTCCGTTGCCAAGGAATTGGCTTTAATTACCAGATCTGTGATAGTGGTCACTGGAAAGACCGATATTGTGGTTGATGGCCTGAATGGTGCCATTAGAGCTACTGAGGACTCGATAAGAGTGGCTTCTATTGAAGGTGGAAGTCATCTGATGTCGAAAGTGACGGGAACTGGATGTTCTCTAGGATCTACAATTGCTGCATTTGTAGCAGCCAATAGGACCGATCCATTCGCAGCAACAGTTGCTGCCTGTTCTACCTACAAGAAAGCGGGAGAGCGTGCCCAGACCGCCAGCGGATCTGGATCATTCATGATCAAATTTTTGGATGAATTAAACCGCTGCGTTGAATATGAGACGGGTTCAAAAATCAACTTGGAAATTAGATAAATCGAATTGACAAACTTTTTTTTGAATTGGACTTTTGTTTTTTTAGTGCCAACGCGTATTTATGACAGACATAAAAGAAAACCGTAAAGGCAGCACCCAAGTGGCCTATCCGGCCAGTGTTGGTGATGTCCACGGATTATTGTCTAAGTTTACAAGCAGCAACAAGGTTTCTGAGAAAAAGAAGATTCTTTCAGTTCTGCAAGACCTCAGTAAACAGCAAGAACAATTTCAAGAGAAATCGATGGAAACAGAGAAATTGTGGGCCCAAAATGATGAGAAGGTCGATGTTGACAAAATGAAGCTTCAAGTGTTGGCTTTTGGCTTGTTGAGCAAAGACCTGGACTTGCCTTTGGATCTGCAAGCCGGATTGTTGGGAAATGTCGAAGTTGAGCAAGAACAACTTCCAAGCCGTCTAGAAGCCGATTTTATGGAGAAGGCACGTGCCCTGGGTCTGGACCCTCATAAAACTGTGCCTGATCCGGAAATTCATGCTGTCGGCACACCTTCTGGTGAGGTTGTTGTGAAACGCAAGATTGATTCCAGAATCCGCGAGTTGGAGACTTTACCTGCAAACTTGGGACTTTACGATGCTGCAGACATTGCCAACGATTTGGAGAAAAGTGCGGGCGATGTCCTAGACACTGCTGACGAGTTAAAGATTCGTGCTTTGAACGAGCTCAAAGCGTTGCGTCTTCTACCTGAGCAAAAACAACTCAGACGCAATCTGTTGCAAAGTACCCTGGCCTCAACTGTGAATCAGAAAGGAAAGTACACCAGTGATAGTTTCAGGTCTTTCAAGAGATCTTTTTCTCTCAGAGAAAAGCAGAAGATCGAGCAAACTTCCAGGCTCGCCGAGAAGTTGCAAGAACAACAACGGAGAGAAAAAGAGGAATTGGAACACGATTTCCAAACTCAGAGAGTGGCCCGGTTGGCAGGAATTTTCGAGGAGGTCAACGAGGAACTCGAAGAAAAGAGAAATTCGAGACACTATCTTGCCAAGGCATTGCAACACTTCCATTCGCAAGTCGAAAAGGATGAGAGCAAGAAGTTGGAGAGAATCGCCAAACAGAGACTTGCTGCTTTGCGGTCTAACGACGAAGAGGCTTATATGCAACTGTTGACTCGTACTAAGGACACCAGATTGCATCATCTGATTTCTCAGACCAACAACTTCTTGGACTCTCTTGCCAATGCGGTTAAGGTTCAGCAAGACGAATCTAAGGCCATGAACATGCAGGACCGTGCTGAAGAAGGTTTGGAGCCAATAGAGCAACAGGGTGATGAATCAGCAGAAGAACGCAGAGAAAAAATCGATTATTACGGTGTTGCTCATCGGATCCAGGAAAGAATCGACAAGCAGCCAAAACTTCTTGTTGGTGGTACTTTGAAAGAATATCAAATCAAAGGTCTGGAATGGATGGTGTCCCTGTACAATAATAACTTGAACGGTATTCTTGCTGACGAGATGGGTCTTGGTAAGACCATTCAGTCGATCTCGCTTATTACCTATCTGATCGAGAGCAAGAACGAGCGCGGAAAGTTCTTGGTGATCGTTCCTCTCTCCACCATTACGAATTGGACGCTCGAATTTGAAAGATGGGCTCCATCAATTCGTACGATTGTTTACAAAGGTACGCAACACCAGCGGAAGTCTCTTCAATACGAGGTCCGCAGTGGAAATTTCCAAGTTCTCTTGACCACTTATGAGTACATTATTAGAGACAGGCCATTATTGTGCAAGTTCAAATGGGCTCACATGATCATCGACGAAGGTCATCGTATGAAGAATGCAGGCTCCAAATTGTCTTTGACATTACAACAATACTACCATACTAGAAACAGATTGATCTTGACAGGTACTCCATTGCAGAATAATTTGCCAGAGCTTTGGGCACTATTGAACTTCGTTCTTCCGAAAGTGTTTAACTCTGTCAAGTCTTTTGATGAATGGTTCAATACGCCGTTTGCTAATACAGGACATCAAGATAAACTAGAACTTTCTGAGGAAGAAAGTTTACTGATTATCAGAAGATTGCACAAAGTTTTGAGACCATTCTTGCTCAGAAGATTGAAGAAAGATGTTGAGAAAGACTTACCTGACAAAGTCGAGAAAGTTGTCAAATGTAAGCTTTCTGGTCTGCAATCTTGTCTTTACAAACAGATGCTTAATCACAATGCTTTGTTTTTGGGAGTCGGTGTTCAAGGAGCCACTAAAACAGGTCTCAGAGGACTCAACAACAAAATTATGCAATTGCGTAAAGTCTGCAACCATCCATACGTTTTCGAAGAGGTTGAAGATATTGTGAACCCTACCAGAATGACAACAGAGCTTATTTGGAGAAGTTCCGGTAAGTTTGAGTTGCTTGATAGAGTGTTACCGAAATTCAAGGCCAGTGGCCATAAAGTGCTGATTTTCTTCCAGATGACACAAGTTATGGATATCATGGAGGATTATTTGAGACTTAAAGACATGAAGTATATGCGTTTGGACGGATCCACCAAAGCTGATGATCGTCAAACAATGTTGAAGGATTTCAACTCTCCCGACTCGGAATACTTCTGTTTCCTTCTCTCTACCAGAGCTGGTGGTCTGGGATTGAATTTACAAACCGCAGATACTGTTATCATTTTTGATACAGATTGGAATCCTCATCAGGATTTGCAAGCACAGGACAGAGCGCATCGTATTGGTCAAAAGAATGAGGTCAGAATTTTGAGACTGATTACCGAAGACTCTGTCGAAGAGGTGATTTTGGCCAGAGCTCACCAGAAGCTGGATATTGATGGAAAGGTGATTCAAGCCGGTAAGTTCGACAACAAATCTAGTGCAGAGGAACAAGAGGCGTTCTTGAAGAGACTCCTGGAGGCTGAGAAGATGAAGACTGAGGATGAGGAGGATGATGATCTCGATGATGAGGAGCTGAACGATATTCTTGCCAGAAACGAAGGCGAGAAGGAGTTATTCTTCCAGATGGATCAGGAGCGTATGGAAGAAGACAAGAAAATTGGAGGTCCAAGATTGATGACGTATGACGAACTACCGCCTGTTTTCAAGGAAGACATCACTTTGCATTTGGAGAAGCCCAAGGCAGAAACTGGAGTTAAGCGTGAGCGTAAACAAGTGGTGTACGACGATGGATTGACAGAAGAGCAATGGCTGGATGCTATGGATGCTGCTGATGATACCGTGGAAGCTGCTGCGGCACGGAAGCGCGAGTCTATGAAGCGCCGTCGTGCGAAAAGGGCTGCTACCGACGATGACGACGATGTGGAAGAAACGCCGTCAAAGAAACTACGCTCCAAGTCTCCTGAGACCGACGATAGCTTTGTGGAGGAGGATGAAGATGATACAGATCCTTTCGTTGAGCAATGTCAGAGCTTGTTGGACGAATTGATCAAGACAGTCGACTCGGAAGGCCGCTCTAGATCTGAACTATTTATGACAGTGCCGTCTCGCAAGTTGTATCCAGACTATTACCAGATTGTTTCACAAGCTGTTGCCATCAAGGACTTGCAGAAGGGACTGAAGAACGGTTCAATTGTTGATCTGGATCAGTTCAAAGAGAAGTTGCAGCTCATGTTTGCCAATGCCAAACTTTACAATGAGGAAGGCTCGATGGTTTACGAGGATGCTGTGGAGTTGGAGAATATTGCCAACGAGGCGCTTGCCAAGATCGAGGAGGCATAGTATGTATTGTAGCGTTATTATACAACCTGAAAAATGGTATTTCTGTTGAAGTAGATGAGATATGGTGGCAACATGCCTGCCAGCGTTCCAACGATTTTTTCGCTCACCGTATGATAAAAGATGGCAGTGATAGCATATGCAAAAAGCCAAATGCTTACCAGAGAGGCTGCTAGGCCCAAAGCAAGGATCAATTGCGTTTTTTGCGAGTCTCTAGTGTACAATTTGTAGACATTTTCTAACTCGAGAAGGAGTAGCAGCGGGAAACATGTGAGAATCAACGAATGTCCACTAAATTTGACTCCACCAATCCATTTGCTATTAATGTTGCGACATTGACGGTAGTTCAGACCAATTTCATCAGAACAATGTCCCCCTGTCAGCTTTAAGATTCGATCAAATATCGAGTCTCCGAAAAACCAAACAATCAATATGCACAGCCAGAAATAAACAAGTGTCAGCTTCTGTAGTTGAATGATAGTTATGGATTTTGTGGAGGGGCCGTCTGAGCGATTGAGAGGTAGGATGGTCTTTGAGTTGGTCTGGCGAATAATGTAAATGGTGATGAGAACGAAACATAGTAAAAACCATTCAAAAGAATGGCCTATAAACACAATGTTAATAAAGCCATCGGATCTAACAAACCAGTAGTTTTTAGATAGCTCATTACCCGATAAGTGAACAACAAACCGGATTATGAGTCCCAAAGTCAGAATCGCCGGGTTCAATAAAAAGAACCAGGATTTCTGGCTGTATAAGAGACCAACGGTCTGGTTCATAAGAAAAAAATAATCAAGCCAATTTTTCCATAACTTGCATGAATTTCTCATCAAAATCCAATATTTTGCAACCGGTCAATAATATTTCCAGTTGGCGCGGATCAATGGTACAGGAATCATCTGTTCTCGTAACTATGGCTTTGGTAACTCTGTACAAGTCGCAAATTAGGATGATTTCGAGCTGATCGGAATAATTGATGCTTATCTTTGTCAAATCGAGATCGTGATCTAGATTTGATGGAGATTCTAGCATTGCTTTTAATTTGGCAAAAGTGGTCTTTTTCAGTTGTAATTGTATCAGATGCTGTCTCACGCGTCGAACAAACATATCGAGGTCAAGATTAAGGTATTCATAAGCGAGAGAATTGATTGGAACAAAATTGGGCACTGTTGTCTTGAAAACCTCCCATTCGTCGTTTTTGGGTTGTTTGCGCAGTATCACGTAATGCGGGATCACAAATTTATGTTCGTGTGTATCAAAGACGTCAAAACGGATACCAAGAAACCGACCAGAGTCGATCTTCTGCGGGTCATTGACTGGAAACGCGGTAATGCCGCCTAATCTATACGCGTTTTCTAGCTGAATAGCAGGCTGCAGTTTATCTTGTAGCTCTTGGAAGTCCCTCTTGCTTTTCTGGGCAGCAGTCTCACGTTTCTGGCGTTTTGCAGTATTTCGAGCCCGTTTTTCTGTCTCCACCTGCTTGATACCCTCACTCATTAGATTCTGGATTAGCTCATCAAAATATTGATGATGAGACAGCTCTTGGTCGATTTCGTTAACATCTTCTTCTATTTCTTCATCAAGGCCAGCCACCTCATCTTCAAGCAAATGATGGGTGTCTTGAAGAGATGCAATTTCCGCCGCAAGAGTCTGTTTTCGCGCTATCAGTTCCTCCACTGTAGACATAAACAAAAATATAGGAAAAAATATTTGTAGAAAAATGGATTTTTCAGCTCATTATGGATTCATGAATGAAGCATTAACGGTAGCTGAAACAGCCCTCAAGGTTAAGGAGGTTCCTGTTGGATGTGTTATGGTGTACAAGAATGAGATCATTGCTAGATCATTCAATCAGACAAATCTTACTTTGAACGGTACAAAACACGCAGAGTTCGAAGCTTATGACCAGATCCGGGCCAAATTCCCCAACACATACAACGAAGTGCTACGAGAAACAACTCTCTACGTCACGGTAGAGCCTTGCATCATGTGTGCATCGTTACTTCGACAATTGGAGATCCAGATGGTGGTGTTTGGGTGTCCTAACGAGCGATTTGGTGGCAACGGATCAATTTTCGCAGTGAATATAGATTCTCCAGACCAATCTCGAGCTTACAAAGTGATTCCTGGAGTTTTGAGTAAAGAAGCAGTCATGATGTTACGGAAATTCTATCTGCTGGAAAATAATAAAAGTCCTGCTGCCAAAGATAAAAAACATAGAAGACTGGAACAGAAGGATTTTCCACCAATCCAATACTCGAAATACTTGACAAAGTCGGACTTTGAAGCAATTTTTGGCGCCAAATTTGGATTCGTGTTTGATAATAACCTATTTATGGAATTTGATCAACAAGGGAATCTAATTAATGAGTTGCCTAACAAGCGCATCAAGACGAAGTAGATTCGTTGATCTTCTGCAAATTGGCTTCCAAAACTTCGTTATTTTTCACGACTTCGTTATTGGAAAACAGCTCGTCATCTTCGCTCAGCTTGTTCTGAAATTGCGCACTCTCCTTAGCATCTGGCTTCATCAATTTGAGACTCTGCCAGTCGTTCAAGAGATCTGTATAATATTGTAAATAAGAATCACTCACAATTTTGAGCGACTCGTTGATCTCCTCCGTTTTGATCTTGTCGAATAGCTGGAATTCATCAAGAATGTCTTTCTCGAACTTTTCAAACACCTCGAGGGCATTCTTTCTTTCTTTTTCCAAAAGCTCTATCCGAGATTTGAGCTTATCAATGCGTTCATTAGTCAAATTTCCGTGCTGATGAGACCCGATACCAGTGACAGACTCCAGTTTTCTCGTCAAAAATGTGATTTTACCCTCTGTCGAGGCCGTAAGAGATCCTCCGTTCATCAAGTTGTCACGCTCCTGTTTGGCTTTTTCTAAATAATTTGTTAGCATCTCGTAATCCAATGCTTTTGCTTCCTTCAACTTGAGAAGATTTTTTAGCTGTGAAATGTAATGCTCCAAGTCCCGCAACGAGGTCAAGTAATTGTACTCAATTTCATGGTTGAGGAAGTATGAACGATCTGATATTTTCAGCAAATTAGACGAGAACCTGACAAACTGATCAGCAATCTGCTTCGTAGAGCTGTCAACAGAATCGCCTCTGCTCTTCCCATCAAAATCGTTACCAAAAAGAATCCCAAGACTTGAAAATTCATGTGCGAACCTCGAGAAATCGTCAGAAATGTCATGCTGTTTGGCCAGAACTTTAGAATAAATATTATCAACCTTCACTAAATTGTCTTGCAACCGCGATGACTTATCATGGATTTCCTGAAATTCACGCTTGTGCACGGACTCTACCGTTGGCTTTTTAAAGCTGTTCATGATGTAGTCGGTCACTGTCTCCAAATTCTGCGTAGTACTGTTGGCCGGATCAATACTAGGAGACGAGATCTTGAGATTCGAGGTATATGTGTGCCAGTAATCGGAATCCTCAAGGAATATATGAAAGATTTGTGATCTTTTAAGCGTAGGATGCTTGCAAACACGGGTGAGGAAGTTATGAAGAGAAACTGCACGCTTCTTCGTGAACTCTTCCGTGAATCTTCCGCCTTTGATGTATTCGAGTCGCTGTTTGTTGGGGAGTGGAGGAATAATCAATGTTGGAAAATCATTCGCCAAGCAATCATAAAGAAAACTAAAGTCCGAATATCTTCGTCTAATCTCGTAATCAAGCTTCTTAAAAGTTGGGCAGTCAGTCCTCACTTCAATCAAAAATGACGTGTAAGGGTTCTGGCCATCATATTCTGTAATAGGGTTAGAAACAGTTGTTTGTATGTAGTAATCAACATCTGACTTCTCAATTGAGACGGGACGTTCTTCTGTAGGATGGTTCTCGAGCTCTGGCATATCTGGTTGATCAAGCTTGGAGCCGACCAACAACCCAGAGCCACTCTCATCGGCATGATTATCAATTGAATGACTAGATTGATCTTCGGCTTCTTCCTCTAAAGTTGGAAACAAAGGAGCATCTACGTCTTCCGTAGCTTGATCATCCCTATCCCATTGCACGGAAGTGAATTGATCGGACATATTGTTGTGATGAGGAATAAATTAATGGCAAATTATTTACACAGAATTTCTCTTATCATCCTTACACCATCAAGATGATTCCTCTATTCTGGAGATTGCTGGTCAAGCCCCTGTTCCAACCGCTGGTCTGCAGGCAGGACCCATGTAGTAGGATTGATCTTGGCCCTCAACTTATGAATTGGCTGACCATCCTTGTCAACGATGCCGTATTCTAGGTTCTCACACAATGGCAAACTTTCTAGCACCAAATTGTAGTCTCCATATGACAGACCAGCAACTCTGTAGAATCCCGCCAGCACTGGCAAAGGCAGATAACCATCGTCGTTCATGTGTTTCCTCAAAAAGATATCCTTGACGAGATTCTGTGTCGAGAAATAGTAGTCGATCTGCTTAGCCAATGTTTGAAGCATTGCCTCCCTCATATTGCTATCCTGTGGAGGCACGGCGATTGGAGCAGGCTGTGGCGCAACGACTGGGGCATAAGGAGCAGGCCCAGCCGCGTATGGGATGTATGGGATCGGAGCATAGAACTGTTGCTGGGGTATGAAATATTGCGACTGTTGGAAGCTTTGCCGAGATTGTCTATTGGATTGATTGTAAGGACGGGCGTTGTAAGGAGCAAATGGCAATTGACCGTTGTGGCCATTTGGTTTGGCAGATTGGCCGTTTTGGGGGTTGCCGTTTTGGTTGCCATTCTGACTTCCGGTCTGACTGTATCTTTTGTTTTGGTTATTGTATGGCATGCGGTATTGGCGGTTCTGGAAAGAATTTGCGCCATTGCCGTTGACCCCGCTGGTCCGGGCAAATTTAGGCGACTCGCTCGACTTGTTATCAACGGACTCGTTGTCCAGCACAGCTGGCTCCTCGGATGTTGGTTCGGGAGTGGAGTCCATCTTGCGAACTTCACCTGTTTTCTTGATGGCCTTTCTTGCGTCTCTATTCTCTTTGGCCTCACCATCCTTGAACTTCTTCTTTCCCTTCTTCTTTCCAGAAGGCTTGGTATTTGGCTTGTTTGATGCAATTATCACTGAGGCCTTAAAAGGAACCCATTTTTCTTTACCTTGTGCTGCCTTGACAACGTTTGGTGTCGACTCAGACACTGGATCAGGAAGAACAATGGTCTCTGAAGTGGATTTCAGTACTGGAGCGCCACCCCAAACGTTGGTAGCAGGTAATGGAGCTGGGGCCAGCTTGACCTTCTTAGGCTCGATATCCTCTTTGACCGCTTCCGGTTTGGCCTCTGGCTCTTTCGATCCAGAACGACTGGCCTTCTTTTCCTTCTTCTCACCCTTTTCAGCTTTCTTCACAACTTTCACCTCCTTTTCCGACTCCTTGTCATTTAGACTCAAGTTGGAGAGATCGTTCTCCAATTCGGTTTTCGACGAGACCGGAGCACCAGCAGCATGAGCATAGGAAAACATTGCAGACATGATACAACTTTTCTTATAAATATGGATTAAAATGCAATAATTTTAGTAAATCAACACCTTCCTCTGCCAACGAAAGCTGAATAAATCTCCATATATTGAAAAATTTTTGAGTCTATATTCTGGACGGTTACCCGCTCGATCGTAAGCTTTCACTGTTTTCCCAAAAAAGAATTACGATTTCAGTCCTGTTTTCGGATTTCTTTTCAGCAGTCCAATGTTTTTCTTTTTCGAGCCGGTCACTGGGAAAGGTGCGAGGTGTTGTTATGTCTCAACAGAACAGTCGATTTTATTCTCATAACGGGTATAAATAAAACGGTGGACCAGCCTATGTGGGCATGTAGCGATGACAGAAATAGCATATGATCCGTATACAGAGGTTTTGGAACCGGTTCCTGTGAAAAAACCAGTCTTACCGAAATTCGTTGCATACTTGGTTGCAAGTGCCGCCTCTGTGGCTGGTGCAATGATTGTGGTCTTCCTTGTGTACAAGTTTTTGACAAGGAGACCAAAAAATATGCCGATGGCAACTTTGAAAGATGACAGTGTACGTTATAGTGGAGATGAGATGCAGGATATTGACTTTGAACTTCGACAGATGGACCCTACGCTACCCGAAAAACCAAGATCGACATATCAAAAAGTGTAGTGCAATCGGGCAAGAAGTGGCTGAGACTTTGTGGCGATGCAGAAATTTTTCTATCATGCTGTATGCACATTCCCCAAACAAATATGGGCGCAGCGAGTGGAGGTATAAATATAAATATTTTAGCCCAAAGACATATTAGACACTTAGGAAATTCCTTGAACTAGCACAAGAAGGTACTTTGCTACTTAAAAACTAAGCGTTACATACGCCTCACAAACAGTCGTTCATTTACAATGAGGAAAGAATTACAATATATGATCCTCGCCAATATGGCAGTGGTGGTGTTCCTCGTATATGAACTCTTTGACCTGATCACTTTACTTCATGATGACAGCTTTCAGTATGCCATCCTTGATTCTGAGATTCGTTCTACTTTGGAGAGACCTCAGCTTATCCCTAAAATCATTCATCAAACATACAAAACAACAGATATTCCAGAAATCTGGAAAGAAGGACAACAAAGATGCATAGACCTACACCCAGATTATGAGTATATTCTCTGGACTGACGAAATGTCCAGGGAGTTCATTTCCGAGCAGTATCCATGGTTTTTGAAAACGTTCGATGCATACAGGTATCCGATCGAGCGTGCAGATGCTATCAGATACTTTATTTTGAACCATTTCGGAGGAATTTACCTCGATTTGGATGATGGGTGTGCCAGAAAGCTGGACCCTTTACTCACTGTGCCTGCATTCGTCAGAAAGACGATACCTACTGGAATCTCCAACGATGCGATGGGATCGATGCCAAAACATCCATTTTTCGCAAAAGTTATTGACTCTTTAAGTCGGTACAACCACAATTGGCTGGTTCCATATATTACAATCATGTATTCCACAGGTCCTCTGTTTCTCTCTGTGATATGGAAACAATATATCAGATGGGGCACACCGGACGCTGGAGCACTTAGAATCCTGATGCCAGAACACTACAAAAGTGGAGAAAATCCATTTTTCACAATTGCAAAAGGATCCTCCTGGCATATGGACGACGCGAAATTCATGTTCTTGATGTCGAACCATATCGCGTGGGCGGTTATTGGAGGTATTGTGGTTGCATGCGGGTTATTCTACCTAGAATTCCTTATCTTTGTGTTTTTCGGATCCAACATGTTCAAGAGGTTCAGAAAGGGCATTTGGAACCTTGTCAGATTTAAGTCATGGTCACATGGAAACAATTACACTAGACTCAATTCACAGAAGCAGGCCAAATATTTGAAAACAAGAAATCGCAAAGATTCCAACCTCCCGGTTGCAATTAATATCGATTTGGAGAAAAACGTTGAGGAAATTTAATCCTCTTGCTGGTTTGTGTATATTAGCATTATGCTATCATGTATTATTAGCCTCAAATAGACGACATTTGATGCAGAATTGAAAATTTCTCCTTGTATACTGTGTATCGGGCAGGTATCTTGGCGTTTCTGTTAAATGAAGCAGACTCGGAAATGTCGGCGTGGACCGATATAAATATGCAGTTTCCGGCTGCCACAACTATCTTAGACGATCTGTGATAGACATGCTGTTTTGGACATTAGCACTTGCCGCCTCGGCCACAGCCCAGAAAGTACTTACTGATAATATTTGGACCTCGACGTCTTCTAATTCGGTTGTCACAATTACTCCAACCGTTATTGATGCTGTCACTGTTTCTGCCTCTCCAGTAACAAATTCTGCCACCGTTTGGAACTCGCTCGACTCCTCTGGAATCCCTTACCTCATCACTCCTTCAGTGTCGGCAGGTAGCACCATATCTGCCTCTCCAACTGCCACCGTTTCAGACTACCCAGAACCTACAGGTGGAGCTCTGCCGGTGTTAGGATGTTTCAACGATAGGGCCGATACGAGTTCTGAAGCTTATCCGTTCTGTATTGCCAACGGTACCGAGTTTGTCGTTGGAGAAACGTACTGGATCACATGGGATCCTACCTATTGGGGTAGTGATGAAATTGTTCGTGTGAGATTGACCACTGCTGCTTACAAAGTTGATACTGATGATGCTGTTTTCACATCTGATTACGTTCTGAACAATAATGGATTCTATGCTTGGGAGATCGAGTCGTCGTATGTCGGATCTGGACAAGATGGATGGTCTTGGTTGCAAATCACCCCTCTTTTGGATTCAAACACTGATGCCAAACACACCGGAACGACATACGGGCCATTAATTCGTGTGATCAAGAGCAAATCGGATGCTTTTTCCACTATTAGCAGACTGCCTTCCGACAATGGAACTTCTGGCGGTAGTGGGTCTAAGGCCAAGGTGATTGTTCCTGCAGTGATTGTGCCGGTGGTTGTGGTTATTTTCGCTTTTGTGGTCTTCTTCTTATGGCGTCAACGCAAATTGGGAGGAAATGCTACCACTTTGGGAGATTTGATCCGGATGAGAAACAGAGACGCAGCTCATGATGGTGCATCTATAACCACCGAAGACCTTCGTTCGGAGGTGTCTACAGTGAATGATGTGCGCCCACAGATCTCCAACTATAGTGCCAACACCAATCCGTTCCGCTAGCAAACTTATTTCCAGCTTTGCACAGCCGTAGATCTGTTTATAATAATTACGCCACATAGCAAAGTTTAAACAAATAAGATTCCAGCAATACCTCTTGAAGTTATTGAAATTGCGCAATGTTAGAGTCTTTGGTTGCCAACATTCTCAACAGGACTCTTGGAGCTTATGTTGAGAATTTCGACCCGAAACAGCTGAACATTGGCATTTGGAGTGGAGATGTCAAGCTGAAAAACCTCAAGCTGAAGAAGGAGTCTTTAGAGAAGTTCGATTTGCCTGTGGATGTGAGATTTGGACGAATTGGTGAGCTTACGTTGCAGATCCCATGGTCAAATTTGAAGGGGAAACCAGTGAAGGTCCTGATCGAAGACGTGTTTTTATTGGCCTCTCCTTTGATTATCACTGATTACGATGCCGATCAAGAACATGGGCGCGAGTTACGAATCAAGAGAGAAAAGCTAGAAGCTTTGGAGGTCGTCAATAAGAGCACGCCTTACTCCTCAAATTTATCTGAAGAAGAACAAGCCAAAAACGAGAGCTTTACAGAAAGTTTGGTCACAAAGATCGTTGACAACTTACAAGTGACTATCAAAAACATCCATTTCCGTTATGAAGATGACCACACATTCACAGAAACGCCATATACTTTGGGATTCACCTTGAAGGAACTCTCTGCCATCTCTGCGGATGAGCATTGGATTCCTGGCTTCAATGCAGAGATCACCAAGGTGGCACGTAAACTTCTTACTCTAGGCAGTTTGAGTGTTTACTGGAACACCGAGGCTCCCGCCACGGATCTTACGGAGGAAGATGAGTTGGAAGAGTTTTTCAAGTCAGTCATTGAACGCAATTTGGAGTTCAATAATGAGACGCAGTATATCCTAAAGCCAGTCTCGGGTACTGGTCAACTGACAGTGAATAAACAAGGTGCTACAGAGTCTGCACCTCATTATACGGGAAAGTTCTTTTTCGATGAATTTGGGTTGGATCTCGATAGTCATCAATACCGCGATGTTTTATGGACAACTTCGCATTTGAATTGGTTTTTGAAGACCCAAAAGTTCCGCAAGTTACGTCCTAAATGTTCTGTTGAAGAGGACCCGAAACAATGGCTTGCTTATGCTTTCAAATGTGTTCACAGCGAAATTCACGAGAGAAACAATAAATGGACTTGGGAGTACTTCAAAACACGAAGAGACCAACGAAAGGAATATATTGAGCTATGGAAGTTAAGTCTGGGGGGAAAATTGACTCCTACTACTTCCACAGAGCTCCAAGAGTTGGAGGATGTGTTGGATTACGAAGACATCAAATTCTATCGATCTTTGGCACGTAAAGAGTTCCGCAAGGAGAATGAGACATTGTCTTTGATTCATCCAACGGCTCCTAAAGCACAACAAGGCTGGTTTTCTTGGTGGGGAGGTAGTTCCTCCCAAGAGGATACCCAACAAGATGAGGAGCTTACGATGTCTGATGAGCAACGAAAAGAGCTTTACGAGGCAATTGAATTTGATGAAGACAAAGCCGCAGATGCCATTGATATTCCACGAGAGCGTGTTTTGACGGCCATCAGCTGCAACTTGAAGAAAGGTTCGTTTGCTATTCGTGACAGTAAAGGGCAGTCAAATTTGGCGGAAATCGTTTTCGAAGGATGTGATGCAGACTTCTTCCAAAGAAAAGACTCCTTCTTTGCCGGGTTCAAGCTTAATGAATTCAGAGTTGAGGATGGCTCTCAAAATACGCTTTACAAGCATATTGTCAGTGTCAAACCGCTGACTTCTGCTGTGGAAGGCTCCGAAGTGTTGACTCAGGAGTCCATGGCAGAGCCGTTCTTCCAGGTTTCTTTTGAGAATAATCCACTGGATGAATCTGCAGACTCTGCTTTGCTGGCAAAAATGAATAGTATGACGATTTTCCATAATCCTAGGTTTATTGAGTCGATTGTGCGATTCTTCACCCCTCCGAAAGTTCATTTGGACACTATTGGGATTCTGATGAACGCTGCAGAGTCCACAATCCAAGATTTCACCAAACAGACCCGGATTGGACTACAATATGCATTTGAAGAACACAAGACCATAAACTGCAAGATGGATCTTCAAGCACCTTTAATCATTGTTCCTGTCAATCCTGGTAGTTGGTCTTCTCCAGTTGCTGTTCTTGACGCTGGTCATATTAGCATTGTCAGTGATTTGGTTAGCAAAGAACAGATCAATCAAATCAAGGCAGAGAATAAGGACGACTATACTGACCAGGATTGGGAACGTATGAACTCCTTCTTATACGACAAATTCAATTTGATGGTCCAAGACGCGCAAATATTGATTGGATCCAACATCAAATCTACAATTGAACAATTGCATCATACTGGGGATAAGCCTGCAATGATTCTAGAGCAGTTCAGTATGAAATATTTGGTCGAGCTCTCTATTATTCCAGCATACTACAATCTTCCAAGAATCCGAGTTAGTGGAGACGTTCCCCAATTCAGGGCAATGTTGAGTGATTTCCAGTACAAGGTCTTTATGGAGTTGATCAACAATGCAATTCCAGACTTCAACTTTGAAGAGGACGTTGATGAGGAAAATGCCAACAGATTCAAGTCGTTGGTTGGACCACAGGCCATTACAATCGAAGACCTCGACGGAGACACCAAAACACCAAATTCGGAGACTTCATCAATTGCAACGAAGACTGTGCAATCATCCAACGAATTGGCCAACGCGCAGCATCAGATCGAATTCAATTTCAATATGGATTTGATTTCTCTTTCTCTGAACAGATGTTCCGATAGTGAAACTCTTGCATCCGATCGACTCGTTGATCTTATTGGTGAAAAGCTCAGTCTCACATTTTTCAAGACCGCCTCAGACATGTATGTTGATATCTGGTTGGAGGATCTGACTGTGGAAGATCATATTGAACGATCTGAATCTGATGAATTCAGATCTCTGATCTCGTCTAAGATCAATAAGGATACTGCGGATAAGGACAAGTTGTTTGAAGTTCATTACTCCAGAACGCAACGTCTTGTCCAATTCAAAGGAGAAAATATAGAAGTTTACGATCAGAAAGTGTTCTTGAACATTGCTGATTTCAAAGTGGTGGTGACTCGGAAGTCGATTTTGACTTTGTTAAACTTTGTGCTCAACACGTTCACAGACCCAGATGCTCCGGAGATTCCTGCTGATAAGCTTCGTCATAATAACGAGAATGAGGTGGCTACTGCTCCACAGCACATTGACGTTGAAATGAAACTTCAGAGTATCATTTTAGTTCTTAACGATGATGGAATCAAATTAGCCACTATGACTTTACAACATGCAGATATCAGATGTTTCATGTTGCCGGAGAAGATGAAAGTGAGCGCCAAAATCGGTGGTTTTTCGCTTTTCGATGAAGTCAACGAGGGAGCCTCTGGAGATTCACCTTTACGTCAACTGATTACAATCCGTGGAGACGAATTGGCCGAACTTTATTATGAGACTTTCGATTTAGCAAACCATAAAGAGTCTTACAATTCGATGGTTTCTCTGAAAACGGGATCGGTGGTGGTGATGTTTGTTGAGGAGCCTTTCACCAAGATCTTCACTTACTTGAACCAGTTCCAGAAAATGAAGTATATTTACGACCGTGCGCGGGAAACAGCTTTGAATCAGGCCAATAATATTGAGAATCCGAGCCTGATGAAAGTGGACGTACTGGTGCGTGCTCCAATTATGGTGTTCCCTAAACTTGTTGACGCCGAGCGAGGAGTCTATGACAATGTGACTGCCAATTTGGGAGAGATTTATGCTGTGAACAAGTTTGTGAAGCAAGGGGAATCGATGTTAAACATGATCTCGATGGGATTGCGCAATACTAAGGTTACTTCTGCATTTGCAATCAATGATGAGCTCCAAAATCTCGAGATCATTGACGATTTGGATGTGGGCTTTGATATCAATTACTGTGATGATCTGAAATTAGACCGTCCGGCAATGATCATTACAGGAGGAGTGACAGGAAAAGAAATGAAGCTGACCGAGGTGCAAGCACATTACCTTTTGAGTATCTTGAATCAAGTCCCACGAGTCTTCTCAGGAGGAGCTGATACTTCATCGATTGAAGACATTGAAACTGCTGCAACACAAACTAACAGTATTGTGATGCCTAACAGGGCACAGTCGCCAACAAAAGAAGTTGAAGGAACTGTCGAGGAAGAAGTACCTTCAGATAAAGTCAGGTTTGACCTGGACTTCAACATTCCAATTCTGGCATTGACTTTATACAACCAGACGAGCAATTCGTGCTCATTGGAAGGTAAAGCTCTCTCTCGGTTCTCTTTGAATGATCTTGGAATAAAAATGGAAATGAAACAGAATGGAAACTTCAAATCTGATTTACACATCAAATCATTTGTGATCGAAGATGTTCGTGAAAACAAGGATAACAAATTCACCAACATTGTGCCTCCAATTTCTCCTACCGATTACCAGTTTATGGCCTCAGTGGCTTCCGAAACTAAGGAGAACATGAAGAAAGTGATGAACATCAATTTAGCTATTGATAATCCAAAGGTCATTCTGGCTTTGGATTATCTCTTTTCGGTGAAAGAATTTATTGACTTTGCTCTTACCAACACAGAACAGGTTGGAGCTGTTGGTCCAGAAATTGAAAAGCTAGAGTCAGATAGCGACTCAGATGTTGATATTCAATATCCTGTCCAACCTTATCCTCCACCATCCGGCTCAGAAATGGTGATCCATTACTCCATCAATGTTGTGGACCCATCTATCATTCTTTTAGCAAATCCACAGAATGAGGATTCCGAAGCTATTGTTTTCAAGGTTAGTCAAGTCCTTGTTACAAGTCAGAACATCCTTAACGTTAATGCCATTGGAATTGGAATGTTCCTTTGTAAGATGGATGCCTACGAGACTAGCAGATTACGTTTAGTTGATGACTTTTCGGCAAGCTTCAATTACGATTCTCGCGGATCCAACGCAACACAATTCTTGAGCATGATTAGGGTGAACATTGATCCATTGCTGATGAGAATCTCTCTAAGAGATATCCGCCTTGCTTTGGAAATTATCAACAAGGCCTCATCATTGTACTCCAAAATCCACCAGGACACTAAGGAAGAAGAAGAAACCACTCCAGAAACGGCATTTGTGACATTCCCTGAAGAGCTAGGCAAGAAAATAGCCAAATATGCTCCTTCTATTCTATCGTCAGTTTCCCGCAGTACCAATCATACAGAAGCTAGTGAAGAACCCTTGGTCATTATCAAGGGTGAAAGCATGAATGTGGATATTGCTGGATTGCGGTTGGTGATCATTGGAGATGTTCATGAACTTCCTATCCTGGATATGGAAGCTAAGCCTTTCGAAGTGGTGGCTAAAAATTGGTCGACAGATCTTGAAGCAGACACAAGTATCAAAACACTTGTTAATATCTTCAACTATTCTACTTCTGCATGGGAACCGTTGTTGGAGCCATGGTCTTTCAGCATCCATATCTCGAAGGCTACAGAGCCATCTCAATCGCTTACTGTTGGAATAGTGTCGCGCGAATTTGCAGAATTGACGGTGACGTCCCGAAGCATTGCTTTGCTATCGCATGTCAGTTCTTTGCTTACTGAAGATGCTGAATTTGTTCCGCGGGGAGAAGATGCTCCATACCGGATCATTAACGAAACAGGTTGCGATCTCCAGATCTGGATCGATGATGGAAATCCAGATCTTCAGGATAGAAAGCAGCTGACTATGTTGAAAGACTCTGACTGTATATCTTGGTCGTTTGAGGATTGGCGCAAGGTGAGAGAAACGCTTCTTGTTGATGCAGAGTCCAATTTCATTGGCGTCGAGTTCGTTGACTCGGCATATAATCCTGTTCGAAGAGTTTCTTTGCGCAAGGAAGGAGAAGAAGTTTTCATGCTGACTCCGAAGTTGGAAGCTGGATACCATAACCGGTTAGCTTGTGAAATTATCTTGGAAGAAGATAAAGTGAAAAAGGTGTATCTCAAGTCCACTGTCACTATTCAAAACTTCACACAGGCACCAATCCATATTGGAGTTGGCAAATACCTTACCCATGGGACAGGAATTGAGAATCAATTCATCATTGAAGCTGGAGAAAAGCATGCCTTACCAATCCAATACGTTTATGATGGAAAGTTTGCTGTGCGCCCTGATGCTCACGGCCAGAGTTTTGGTTGGTCGGTTGCTAAAGTAATGGGAAGCGACACTATGGCTGACTTTGACTGGCATAGTTTGATGGACAAGGATCTTGTTCTGGAATGTCCTCAAGAAGACGAAGGTGTTGCTAAGAAGTATTTCTTCTGTGCACATGCTACCTACGATGATAAGGAAGTCCTGACAAAGATCTATCCTCACATGACGATTTCTATTAGTCCTCCACTGGAGATTGAGAACCTGTTGCCATTTGACATCAACTGGAAGGTTTTCCAAAAGGGATTCAAGACCTGGACTGGTGGACTCAAGAAAGGAGCAACGAGATCCATTCATGTGGTTGATATGAACGCTATATTGATGCTTCATATCAAACCCCTAAACTCCAAGTATCGCGAATCGGAGGCAGGATTTGTCAACATTCCAGCAAACTCGGATGTTCCTTTGAGCAAAAGATTGACTTTGAAGACAGAAGATGGCCAAAGATTGCATTTGGGGTTGCATTATGTCCAAAACGAGCATTCCAGGCTGAAAATTATGATCTTTTCTCCTTATCTTGTTCTGAATAGAACTGGTCTAGACATCAGTTTGAGCGATCGGTTTAACAAGATGATATGTCCTGCACATGATCATACTGAAGGTGATTCGGAAGAAAAAACTGTTCCTGGCCTATTCTCATTTGACTACGATGGAAGAGATAAGGCACATTTCATGGGTGGTAACTTGGAGGAAAATCGTGCAGTTTTGTATGTTGGAGACTCTCAGCCAAGTTCCAACATCAGTCTTGACAAGATTGGTCAATCGTTTGAAGTGCGCGTGCCATTGAAAGATCGCGAGTTAGAAAATAACGTCGGTGTTCATATCACTGAAGGAGAAGGTATTTACAGTTTGACTAGAGTGATTAGCGTTACTCCTCGTTATGTGATCCGCAATAGCTTGGAGGATGCTATTCAGGTGTCTAAGGTCGGTGCTTCGGGTGTTCTTCATCTTGAGCCTGGAGAATCGAGTGCAGTGTATTCGATGCCAAGAACCACTTCCAAGCAATTACAGATTGGATTTTCAGGTAGTAAGTCAACGTGGTCAGCCCCATTTGGAGTCAATGATATCGGAGAAGTGTTTATTAGAGTTCAAAGACTCAACAATACCGCTCATAAACTGGTTCGTGTGGTTATCAGCACCGAGGCTGCTGCTATTTTCATTGATGTTTTGGATGCCAAAGACTTATGGCCATACTCCATTCGCAACTTTAGTGATTACGAGTTCTTTATTTACCAGTCTGATCCGAATATCGATGAAGAAGGTCGCAGAGTCTCGGATGTTCCGTTCAAACCAATCTTCTATCGGATTCCGCCAAAGAGTGCAATGCCATATGCCTGGGACTTCCCTGCTGCTCAATACAAGGAGCTTGTTCTGAGAAGTGGAACTAGAGAGCGGTTTGTGCATTTGGCAGAGATTGGAACTTTGATGCCAATGAAAATTGGCAAGGGAGCTGACAATTCTACGCGGATTGTGGATTTGAATGTGGTTGCTGATGGAACAATCCAATCCTTAGTGATCTCTAACTACGATCCGAAAACCAATCTCTACCAGTTGAAACACAACAATTCATCACAGACGCTTCTTGGAAACAGTGGCAATAATGACAAGTTTGAAACGATTGAGAAGGAAGAGAATTTCTACACCAAGGTCTTTGTGAGGTTCGAAGGTCTTGGTATTTCGCTGATCAACACCAAACATGAAGAATTGTGCTATACTACGATCAGAGGAATGGAATTACGGTACAATGAATCGAGTATCTACCAAAATCTCAGCTTGAAGCTGAAGTGGATCCAGGTGGATAACCAGTTGTATCCAAGTATCTATCCGATAATAGTTTATCCAACGGTGGTTCCAAAATCGAGCTCCGAAATGGACAATCATCCAACGTTCTCTATGGCCATTTCCAGGCTTAAAGACGAGACACATGGTGTGACTTATATCAAATATGCCACTATGTTGTTACAGGAGATGTCGATCGAGGTGGACGAAGACTTTTTGTACGCCTTGCTGGACTTTTCGAAATTCCCTGGAGCCTCTTGGAACAAATCTGTCCGGAACGTTCTTTGGGACGAGAACTTAAGGGTTCCTGAGCCTCCGACAGTGCGTTCTGGTAACGATCTCTACTTCGAGGCTCTTCATTTGCAACCGTTGCAGTTCAATCTTTCTTTTGTGAGAACTGAGCGAATCAACGCTAATGATACAGCAGAGGCACAAAACACACTTGCTGTTCTTTTAAACATCTTGACAATGGCTATTGGAAACATCAACGATGCCCCGGTTCGATTATCATCTCTGTTCTTAGAGAATATTCGTACACCATTGCCATACTTGATTCAGAACATCAACGAGCATTATCAACAGGCATTTCTTTATCAACTATACAAAGTTCTGGGATCTGCGGACGTTTTAGGTAACCCCGTCGGACTGTTCAATAATATCAGTTCAGGAGTGATGGATATCTTTTACGAGCCGTACCAGGGCTTTATCATGACTGATCGGCCGCAAGAGCTGGGTATTGGTCTGGCCAAGGGAGGATTGAGTTTCGTCAAGAAGTCAATTTTTGGATTCAGTGACAGTTTTGCTAGATTCACAGGTTCCATGGCCAAAGGTCTGACTGCTGCTACGATGGATAAGAATTTCCAAGAGCGGCGTCGACTCATGAGACAGCGCAACAAGCCAAAACATCCAATTTACGGCTTTACTTCGGGAGCAACTTCTTTGGTGGAAGGTATATCCAGTGGAATTACTGGTATTGCCACAGCTCCAATTGAAGGAGCGAACCAGGAAGGAGCTTCTGGTTTCTTCAAAGGATTGGGCAAAGGTCTGATTGGTCTTCCTACCAAAACAGCTACGGGACTTTTCGACTTTGCCAACAATATCAGTGAAGGAATCCGTAACACTGCTACAGCATTTGACGGTGAGGGGCTTGATAAAGTGCGTCTCCCAAGGTTCATTAATCACGACGGCACAGTGACTCAATTTATGGAACGAGAATCCCAAGGTCAATTCTGGCTCAAGAGTTGCGAGGGAGGAAAATACTTTGATGATAAGTACCTTGCTCACGTGATTCTTCCTGGTCAAGAACATTGTGTTATTGTGAGCATTAAACGGATCCTCATCGTCTCTATCGTCAAGATGACAGTCGAATGGGAGATTCTGTATGACCGAATCGAAAGCATTGTGTTGGAGAACTCAGGCATTCGAATTCGTCAGAAACGTGCTGCTGGCGTTGAGAGGTTTATTCCGATTCCTGATCCGGCTGACAAGAAGTTCCTATACAGCAAGATCGCAGTGGCAGTGCAAGAATTTAACAAGAGTTGCATTGTTGCATTATGATCTATAAAAAGCGGTCGGACACAAGCCCAGTACGTTTTTTCATGCTTGAAACGAACTTTGTTGCTGGCTCTTCTGCAAATCCTTCGATTTTGACTCCTGAAACTTCCACAGCACCATCTATAGTGGCTATTAATAAATTATCGCTTTGCAGAGAAAAGCTTCCGGGCTGTGCTGGGGTATTTGGGGTGGTAGCAGGATGCAAATTTGGGAGGTAGACTCTTTTTTCTAGGGGTGTGCCGTTCCTTTTTAATGCTGCGATTGATGTATAAAGAGGTCCTAGTGTGTTCTGGCGTCTGATAATGTGTTCAGTCGAGAATTGGTCCCAATTGATGGCTTTGTCCGTGGGTTTAATTTTAGATGCGTAGGAGTAGTTGTGGGATGGTTCCATATATGGGTGAATCTCTGGCATATAAAGGTTGTTGTCGAGTACCTTGGCAAGTAATTCACCACCTTTAGTTGCAAGTTCATGACTGAGAGATTCGATAGTTTCCTGTGATTTGATTTGGTACTCTTCTTGTAAAAGTATACTCCCTCGGTCGAACTTTTCCGCATCTAGAGTTTGAATGGATACTCCTGTGATTTGCTGCTGACTGAGTAATGCCCTATGGAGTGGAGCAGGGCCAGACCATTGTGGAAGTAGCGAAGGATGGACGTTAAGGCCTGGATATTTAAGAGAATGAAGAAAATCGCGTGGGATGAGTAGACCAAATGAGACTGCAATGCATAAATCAAATTTCCCCTGCAGCTGGCCGAATTGCTGTTTGGAATCTGCACGGAGTAGTGGTAATCCGGATTCGTGAGCATACTGAACTATTGCGGGCTCTTTAAGTCTTGTCATCCCACGTCCGCTGAGTTTTGCATCTCTTGAGACTACCGTGATGTTTTGCTTGTACTTAGGCAACAAATGGGACAGACATTTGATCGAAAACAAGTCTGAGCCAAAGTACGCGATTTTAAGCATTTGTAAATATTTTTTATTTTGAACAATCAAAAATGCCCCCACCCTATCTTGTTGTGGCATGTGCAGCTTTTGCGAGTCTGAATTGCGGCACGCTGTATATCTTTGGGGCATTCTCGCCACAGGTGGCAGCACAATTGCACTATACGGCTGCCGAGACTGCCAAGATCGCCATAAGTGGACAATCGGCCGCGATCTTAGCAGGACCTCTGGTTGGAAAGGCAATCGACGCGGTAGGTTACACGTATCCTGCAGCATTTGGTAGCTGTTGTATTTCCCTTGCATATTATCTGTTTCACGCGCAATTCGTGGCAGCAGAGTCAAGTCTAATCTACAGCTGCTTCCTGTTCGCACTGGTGGGAATGGGAAGCACAGGGCTGAATGCTGTGTGTGTCAAGTGTAGCATGGTGACATGGCCGCACCGCAAGGGACTAGCTGCTGGTCTTCCCATCGCTTGTTATGGTGCCAGTGGGATGCTCTACTCACAACTAGGTACGTGGCTTGCATCAGGCGATACACAGCAATTCCTCATGATTGTGGCTACAGTGTCATTCGGCATTAGTCTGGTAACGGTTCCTTTTATCTGTGCATGTGATTGGACACGGCCACGTACAGCTCCACCAATGACTCCTATGAGCATGGAATTACAATCGTTTTCGTCACCAGTACCAAGTTCAATACTACGCCACGATGACAAGCCACACGCCGTCAAGACACGCGAGTTCTGGCTGCTCACACTCGCATTGGGACTTCTGGCAGGTATTGGAATGATGTACATCTACGGTTTGGGTGTGATAGTGTGTTCGTTGTATGGAGGACACGATGTTGCAAGCCAGAATTTGGCATTGTATGATGTGGCGGTGCAAGAACGTCAACACGCACAGGTGAGTCTTTTATCAATCTTCTCCTCGGGAGGAAGATTGTTGGGTGGGATTGTGGCCGACGAGTTCCATTCAAGACTACGTAACTCCAGAACATATCTGTTGTTGGTCCCTGCGTTATTAATTGGGGCTGTGCAAGTTGGTGGATTTTTCACAGAGACTTTAGATGCTTTATCATTTCTGTCTGTGGGGTTGGGATTGGGATACGGTTCGTTGTACACGATAGCGCCGCTAGTGGTCTCAGACTTGTGGGGGATGAAGAGTTTCAGCACTACGTGGGGGTTATGTAATATGACACCCGTGCCCATCAACATCATATTAAGCACGCTGTTTGCGCGCAACTACGACTCGCATGCCACCAAGCTACAGATAGGTGACGAAGTCCGCAACGTGTGCGACCTACGTGGTGGATGCTATAACAACGTATTTGGTCTGACATTAAGCTTGACACTCATAGCAATTCTGCTATTGTGGCTTCTTATTCGCCGCCAATCCTCATATAGAGTTCTCCACAAAGAGGAGACGGAGTAAATATTTTAAGCGGCTTTTTTCCTAGCATTTTTTCGGCATGACGTCGTCCTTCTCTTCGAAATTCGCACAACAGGTGTTCAATAAGCAGAACTTCAAGTATGTGTTCACGACCCACTTCTGGGGGCCTGTGTCCAACTTCGGTATCCCGATTGCGGCAATCATGGACTTGCGCAATAAGAGTCCGGACCTGATCAGTGGGCCTATGACAGCATCGCTTGTGGTTTACTCGCTGGTGTTCATGCGGTACTCTCTTGCCGTCAAACCGGCCAATTATCTGCTATTTGGCTGCCACTTCGTCAACACATTCGCTCAACTCGGCCAAGGTTACCGGTTCTTAAGATACAATTATGGCAATAAGGAAAAGGTGTAAATAGATAATACATTTTATTCAAATAGACCTTTAGGTAGCGTTTGCTGTGTCTGTTCAAGATACTTCGGATCGATCTGCGAAGGTAGCACGGCCTTCGAGGACTCGATTAGTGGAGCATTAGGAACCGGGTCGTGCGGGGTCCGAATTTCCTGACAAGTATGGTATCGATTGTTGTTCCAGAAGATGTCCTGGCCATCAGAGGGAGCCGCAGGTCGGGGCTCAGGTTCGTTCTCGCCTTCCACAAATAGGGAACGGCTTGAAATTGTAGACTGAGCAGTTGACGCCCGCATAGCAGGCTCTTCTTCGATCTGCTCCTCCCCCTGCTCCCCATCACTAATCATAGTCAATGTAAACACACACACAACAGTCTTCTCTTTCTCTCCTCGCGTCACGGCCCGCTCAAACACCACAGGAGCCCCCACGTAACTGAACATCATTGCACATTCGCCGGCCTCAGCACCTGCTAGCTGCACGAAGGTCCGGAAATCGCGAAGTCGGAACGCAACTTCACGCTTAGAATCTCCCTCCAAGATGTTCTCATCAATCAGATCGTTCAAACTGAGTTGCATCGACAAACTCATTGGTTGCGTCGCCAGCGACGCATTTTTTCCACTTAAAAGGTCTTGACGATTGTACCCGTGCATTAACAACTTGCGCGCATCCGGATACACCTCCACACGGAAGTCCTCTAACCCATGACCAAACATGCTTAGAAATCGCTTCAAAACTCGTAGCTCCACCACCAATAAATGTACACGGTCCTCGTGCGCGGTGTCGCGTGACCCAGCAATGCGCTTGTATGTATTTGAGATTCGCAAGTCATTTGAGAGATATCCGAGTCTAAATGCGAGAGAGTACTTCTTAGTAACTCCTGAACTTTGTGCTGCTTCAACAAAGAGTTTATTTGCAAACACCTGAGCGGAATCTTCGAGGTTCTCGTGGATCACCAACAGTTTGAGATATTCACTATTTTCGCAGTCTTTGAAGCAAACATTCATAGTCTTGCTATTGATTAGAAAGCAGAAGCCTGCAGTTATGTCAGAGTCGGGTAATTGGCCTTCGATGGTGAATGATTGGAAGAAATCGGGCTCAAATGTGCACGTTAGCGAGCTTGTCTTGTTGATATTGACGGCTGTGAGAGCAATGGAATTGCGCAGCGTGATCTTGATAGTATCACTGACAGTAGATAAGGCGTACACTGCACGGGTCCAGACCTGAGGCTGTGTACATTTGGCCTCAAACTTAAATGGCATATAGAATACAAAATCAATTATTTCCCACTAAATATTTTTTTAGTCAAAGGTCTTCTTTTTTCCCTTGAATGCGACAGGGACGGAATTAGCACCGCTACCAGTTGAGCGTTCTCTGCCAAATCCACCGGAACCACCAAATCCTCCACGGCCTCCACGAGAACCGCCAAATCCACCACGAGGGGTAGGGGTTCCACTACGGGAGCCAGAATTCTGGTCTCTTGGAGCACTAAAGTCGAGTCTGACAGGTCTGCCGGCAATGTACTCACCGTTCAAAGCATCAAGAGCAGCCTTGGCCTCATCAACAGAACTGAATTGCACGTAACCGAAACCCTTTGGTTGCTCGGACTCAGGGTGAGTTGGGATTCTAATTCCAAGAACAGTTCCATGCTGGTCAAAGTACTCCTTCAAAGTGTCTCTGTCAGCTTGGAAAGACAAGTTTCCGATGAAAAGAGTGTCAGAAGGTTGGGATGGGGTGTCACCGTACTTCTTGGCTCTGTCCTGGAACTTTTGGTTACCAGATGGGGTTTGTGGCTTCGAGGTGGACATGTCAAGATTGACTGGTCTACCTTCGATTTCCCTGCCTTGGAACTCGACAAGGGCCTTTTCAGCGTCCTCCTTGGATTCGAAATCAACGTATCCGTATCCTCTAGAACGTCCGGTTTCGCGCTCGGTCATGACTCTAGCGGCCAGCACTCCGCTGGCAGATTGGAACTCCTGCAGCAGTTTCTGGTCGTCGACGGCCCATGCCAATCTTCCCACGAACAAAGTAGCCATTTCTTTGGCTTTCTTTGGGGTGTCTGGCTCAGCCTGCTCCTCGGCCTTTCTCTTGGTTGGAGGGGTAGCTGAAGATTCAGAGCTGTCGGAGTCGGAATCGCTGGAGGAGTCGCTAGAAGACTCACTCTCCTTCTTTTCTTTGGTGTCCTTCTTGTCGTCTGTGTCGGAATCGCTCGAATCGGAGTCGGAATCGCTAGAATCGCTGTCTGAATCAGAACCAGAGTCGGAGCTAGAGTCAGAATCAGAATCAGAACTCTCCTTCTTCTCCTCCTTCTTCTCTTCCTTCACTTCTTCCTTCTTTTCCTCCTCGGAATCAGAAGAATCAGAGTCGGACGAGTCCGAGTCTGACGAGTCTGAAGAAGACTTGGAGTCTGACGATTCCGAATCAGAAGACTCAGAGTCTGAAGAAGACGAGTCTGAAGAAGAATCAGACGAATCGGTCTCGCTCTCGCTCTCGCTTTCCTCCTTTTTCACCTCCTTTTTCACCTCCTTCTTTTCTTCCTTCTTACTCTTCTTAACCTTCACTTCCTTCACTGGCTTACTCTCCTTAACCTCCTTGGTCTCCTTGACCACTTTCTTAGACTTGACGTCCTTCTTCCCCTTGACGTCCTTCTTTGCTGCTTTAACTTCTTTACCCATACTGATAAATTTTTTTTTCACTAAAAAAATTTATTTCTAAAAATTTTTCACCCTCCTTATCGGGAATCCCATGAACACAGTACTCCCTGGCCAACCAATTGTACCCGCCCGTGCTCCAGACCACGTCTACACTGCGGGCCCAAACACTGTACTTATTGAAAAGCGTGTCGATGGTACTACATTGCCGTGTATCGTTGCAACTACCCTGGGAACTCTTCATTTCGACACTACAGACAACACTTCTATCGTTTCGGTGCAAACACATAGCACTGCCATCGCCAACTTCACGCCTAAGGAAAACGACATTGTCCTCGCACGTGTCACCAAAATTGCACCAACCAAAGCTACTCTTGATATTTTGAACGTGCAGAACTCCATTCATCTATCCAACTTATTGCTCAATGATTTCGGTGAAAATTTCAAAGCTATCATCAGGTCTACAGATGTCAGGTCCACCGATAGGGACAAGGTGCAAATTGGCGATTGTTTTCGGCCAGGCGACATAGTGCGCGCATCCGTTATCTCGTTAGGAGACGGAATCAATTATTATCTTACGACAGCTAGAGATGACCTGGGAGTGATACATGCGCGCTCGAAAACAGGAAAACTGCTCTATCCGCTCGATTGGGAAACCATGATGGTGCCTTCGACGCAGGAGGTAGAGCCAAGAAAATGCGCTAAACTCATCTAATACGCTAACTCGAATATATCTGTACGAATCTAGTATTAATCCTTGGAACAGTCACGACCAAACATAGCCACCTTGAACCAGTCGCTGACAACAAGAATCTTGCTCTTAACACCAAGAATCATAGCAACATAGGCCGATCTCCAGAAAAAGAAGGTCATACTTCCTCCTAAGGCGACAGTGGACCAGGATCCCCAGGTCAGGTCAGCAATAGCTCTCTCGGATCCAACATACGCAAGAGCACCTTGATGCTTGTAAACGAATGGCTTGAGTTGAGCCTTGCTTCTTTGAATCTTCTTCTGGAACTTGTCAATCGAGGCAGAATCAGTCTCCTTGGCAGCTTGGAACTCCAAGTCATCAATCTTGGCCATCTTGTTGAAGTGGTGAGCCAAGAACTCTCCTTGTTGATGCGCAACTTGTGCAGTTGGAGCATTCGTGGTGAAGGTACAGTCTCCAAGAGCATAAATGTTGGAACTACCGTCCAACTTCATGTACTCATTAACAAGCAATCCTCTTCTAGCAGTCTTTTGCTCAGTGATCTTGTCGGCCAGTTTCCGGGTCAATTCTCTTTGAGCATTACCACCAGCCCAGACTAAAGTTCCGTATGGAATAACGATATCCTCGGAAGTTCCATCTGGCTTCTTAGCACTAGCATACACGTTTTTGGCGTCAACCTTCTTCACCATGGTGTTAGTCTTCAATTCAACTTCTTGCTTCTTGAAAACTTCCTTCGTGTACTCAATCAACTTAGGGTTGAACATGTTCAAAACATTTGGCAGGGCCTCGATCAAAATCACCTTCATCTCCTTGTCAATGTTAGGAATGAACTTGTGCAAATCTTGATCAATGTAATCCTTCACCTCCGCGGCCAATTCGACTCCCGTAGGGCCTCCTCCACAAACAACAAAGGTCAACAACCGTTTACGCTCTTCAGAACCTTCAGGCAGCAATCTCGAAGCCTCGATCTGATTGAACAACTTTTGTCTCACAGCAGTAGCATCCTGGGCCTCTTTCAAGTAAGAGGCAAACTCGGGAATTCCTTGGATTCCAAAGGTGTTGACTTTAGCTCCGACAGCATAAACCAAATAATCATAATCCAAAGTTGCCTCAATTGGCTCGATCTTGTTGACAAACGCGTCTCCGTAATTGAAATCGGAGTTCTTGTGAACAAGACTCACAGTCTTCTTGACGGGGTCAATATCTGTGGCAGCTGCCTCGAGATATCTAACCTCGCCCGGAGTTTGACGGGCAATAGAACGAACAGAATCACAAATGGATTTGGAAGACACAGTTCCCGTAGGAACCGATGGAAGAAGAGGGGTGAACAAGAAGTAGTTGCGAGGAGAAACAATAGTGACGTTATATTGAGTGGTGTCCAGTTTCTGCAAAAAAGAAATGGCTCCCCATCCGGACCCAATAATCACAAGGTTCTTCTTCTTGTTTCCGTTTTCCTTGACGGCGCTTTGAGGCACCTGGTATCCCGGATTGGTCTCCTTGTAGACCGAGTAGGTCAAGTAAGCGGTTTCGGCCAATGCAGCAGCCAAAATTGCATACATGGTGTAGGAAAGGAAACCTGCCTTTTTGACGGGTTTGGAAGGACCGGCAACAGGCTTGGTACTTTGAAACACATGTTTAGAGGTGCTCATCATACGAGCCCGACCAATCCGTCCACCGAGAGACGCAAATTGACGATACATGTTTTAATTTATGAGGAAAACCTTTGTTTGCCGATACAGCAGCTCTTATAGTGAAAATAATTAGGTCGTGTATATTGAAAAATATTATAGTGGCTCGACTCATTGGATTTAAGCGGGACATTTTTATTGGGTGGCCTGTATTGCTTCACCCCAGATGGGATGCATCTGCCAATAACATTAGACGGTTCATAATATCGGCTCGAACATGGGTCCGTAACCGCGTCCGCGGGTCACAGTCGAGGACCCCCTCGCAGTTGTTCATGCAGATCTTAGGAAGGTCATATTTTTTCCAGCGGGGTTCAGAATTCGCGGGGGGTGCGGCTGACGGGGTTTCACCGACCGCTTAGGCGAGCATCCTTGCACCTCCCACGAGCGGTTTATTTAGGGATACCTTTGCTTCTTTGTTTTTTGTTTTATCCCTTATGTTGGTGCCCTATCAGTTGGAATTGTATCGAGAGGGAATAGCCATAAAAAGACGGGGAGAGAAGGGGAAGTTTATTTGGTTCACTTGTGACAAAAATAGACCGAATGTTGATGACCATTGTCCTGCTGTTGAACCAACAGCAATTACCACATGCTATTATATAATTGGGTTCTCGGATCTTGCCGAAGGGTTTTTGATTCTTGTAAACAAGTATGAAACGGTGTTTGACGATTTTGGAATGACGGTTCATCATATTACAGAGGTTTTGGTGATTCCAATGGAATATAAGTCTGCTTATAGATACTTCTACAAATTGAGGGATAGAATAATTACCCAGCGCATGAATCAATTTGAAGATGAGCGACAGTTTTCAGATTGTCCAATACATTCCTATTGTCCAAAAGGTTGTTCAGATATGTTTGTCACTGGACTTGGAGTGTTGACAGAAGGGATCAAATCACAGCCAAAGGTTAGTCTACAGAACGATACCGTCACAGTGCATTCGCAAAATAATGGTCGAAATATGGTATCCAACATGACTTCACAACATTCTTTGGAATATTCTCCTGTTGATAACGATATTGGTAACTCGCTTCTGTCAAATTCGTTGGTGCGTAAGTACTGCAAGAATGTTCATAAGTTTTTCAAATCTGGCGGTTTCTATTTCAGCACCACAACCGATCTCACAGAGGAGTTGAAGATAGTCAATAATAAACTGGGAGCGTCACAAATGCGGGAAGATAGCCAATCGGAATTCTTTTGGAATCGGATGTTACTTAAGCCTTTCAGAAGACATTCATTACCATTGATGCCTATTATCGAAGGGTTTGTTGGCTCTGTGTCATTAGCTGTGTCATCAAAACATCAATCGTTAAGAGGTGGGAGAAAGAGCTTTTATGGAAGAGGATCTTCCTCTTCGCCAGCAAAACTTCTCTTGATTTCGAAGAGAAGTATCAATCGATGTGGACTGCGATATATGAGAAGAGGCATTGATTCCGAAGGAAACGTCGCAAACTTTGTCATGACAGACCAGATTCTTATTCGTTGTGATCCATTTCCAACAATCAGTAAATTCAAGATCATTAGAGGATCCATCCCTTTATTTTTTAGCCAGGACCCTTCAAAATTGCAACCAGAGCCTGTTTTGCGACGAGACCTGAACCAGAACAAAGACAAATTGGCTCTCCATTTCCAGAACTTGCAACCTCTTGGTGATGTCACATGTATCTCGCTCGTTGAAAAAGAACACAAAGAACAACCATTGGGTATGCTATTCCAAGCTCTTTGCAAAGCTAAAAATGTCAAGTTCGTCTGGTTTGATTTCCACCAGGTATGTTCCAAGATGAAGTATGAGAATGTCAGGCTGATTCTTAATCAAAAGATCGAGCAGTCAAATTGTACGGTAGCCCAACAGCTGGCAAGGTATGGTTATACGGATTCATTTGATGTCCAAACAGGAGTCTTTAGGATCAATTGTATCGATTGTCTTGATCGCACTAACGTCGTTAGTACGTTTTTGTGTCAATACAGCCTGGAACAACAATTGAAAGCTAAAGAGCTTTATATTTTGGATGAGTCCAAATTTCGCAGCGAGTACTCAAACTTATGGGCCAGTAACGGAGATTTTTTAAGCACACAATATGCTTCCACGAATGCATTGAAAGGAGATTTTACAAGAACACAGAAACGGAGACTTTCCGGAGTTTTAAATGATGGTCTATTGACCTTGTCACGGTACTATTATGGATTCTTTACCGATTATTTCAAACAGGTGATGATTGATCATTTGCTTGGCAATTGCGACGACAAGATGTTTGAGCAATTTGATTCAACGTTGGCAAATCTCGACCCAAACTTGGCTCATGAGCAAGAGATTGCAGACCGGATATTGATGGACAGTGCTGTAAAACATCTATTAGCGAAAACTGAGCTACTTGTTGGATTTTGGTGGCTGGAATCGAATTTCCGACCGAATCAATTGAAAGGTCAATTGCGCAAAGTATTTTTGATGTTGACAGATACACGCGTGTACTTTGGGAATTTTAGACACGATACAGGCGAATTTCAAGTCTATCAGACCCTTAAAGAAGATGTAACTAAAATTAGTTACGGGAACTTCTACAATAAAACGGCCCGTCGATTGACACGAAATCCCGAGAAGAATATCGGTATGAAGCTTATCATGCGCAATGCAGAGTTCAGTACATCAATTGTCGTGTTGACTGTTATGGGGCCAATACCGAAAGCAAAGGGTCCTTTTAAAACGACTTGCAGGCAGGGAATAGAAAGCTTTTGCTTCAGATTTCCATCCGAATGGCAATACGACAAAACACGAGCTACTATCAAGCTTATTTCTGTCTTATGCTATGGAGCTCAATTAGAAAAGGAGGATCTTGTAACTTTGGAAGACGCGCGTCGAGATACGCCGATTTGGAAGATTTTGGAATACGAGGTTAAGAGACTCATCTGGGCATGATAATAATTATTTCAAACGTGCATTGCAGTCCTGTGAGTTGGACGCCAGGGGACATGTATGCTATTGTTTCCTAAAAATATATCATGCGAACTTAGGTAAGCTGAAATTTTTCATGTGTTTCCCAGCCCAGAAGCAAGTATGTCAAAAAGCATGCATGGAATGGCAGAATATGTTCGAAATAAAAAAGAGATTCTAGAAATTCGAGGGCTGGTTTCAAGATATACCCATAATTATATGCCAGGTAGGAATTGAAGTATGTTGAATTATCATAGGATCCGCGTTCCATATTAAGGGTCTTAATTGAAGCAAGACAATTGCCCGAAATCGACTATTTTGTCAGAAATAGGAAGCCCTATTTTCCTCTTTTAGGAAACTTCCAAACATACACTGACCTATGTTTATTGAGAAAAAAAAATCTTTTCTTTTCTTTTTTTCTTCAGGGTATTGTTGTCCACAATAGGAACAAACTAAAAACAATTCACTCAATTCGAACGCAGGAAATTTAGTGTTGTGCCTATGAAAGTATAAATACTGGGATTACCGGCAATTAAGGGTAGTAACATAATCTTTACACTATGGACGCTGAACAACAATTGGGCTACTCGCCAGCTCTTAAGACCTCAAAGTTTGGTCTCTCCAACTCTCTAAGAAACCATCTTATTGCGGCTTCTGGTGAATTCATTGGTACCTTCATTTTCTTGTGGGTGGCTTTCATGATTGCACAAGTTGCTAACCAAGACGAATTCTACTCTTCTGAGGGTTCTAACCCAGCCAAGATCATTATGATTGCTTTTGGTTTCGGTTTCGGTGTGATGGTGGCCATTTTCCTCACTGCTAGAGTTTCTGGAGGTAACCTTAACCCAGCTGTGACTTTGACCCTGGTCGTCGCAAGAGCTGTCTCCCCTGTGCGTGGAATCATTATGATGCTTTCCCAAATGGTGGCAGGTATGGCTGCTGCTGGTGCTGCTTCTGCTATGACTCCAGGTCCAATTGCTTTCACCAACGGTTTGGGTGGAGACTGTTCCAAGAGCAGAGGTCTGTTTATCGAGATGTTCGGTACCTGTCTTTTGTGTATCACTGTGTTGATGACTGCCGTCGAGCAATCCAACCTTTCTGATTACGCTCCAGTCTGCATTGGTCTTTCTCTGTTCTTGGGTCACTTGATTTGTGTCTACTTCACCGGAGCCGGACTTAACCCTGCCAGAACCTTTGGTCCATGTATTGCTGCCAAATCGTTCCCAGTCTACCACTGGATCTACTGGGTTGGACCAATTCTTGGATCTCTACTTGCCTTCTCCATCTGGAAATTCTGGAAAATGCTTGATTACGAAACCTGTGTTGCTGAAGAAGAGTAACTACCCTAATTTATATAATGGCCTATAATTAATTTTTCACGAAATAAAATAACACGTATATTATGGTGCGGCGTAGTGCTAGATTAGCAGGAATTGAAGAGGATCAACCTAAAACGAAGGTCGCTAAGACAGAGACGGTGGTTAAGGTGACCAAGGTGGAGGCTGTCAAGGTTGATGAGGTTAAAAAAGAGACTCCAGAGACTAAAGAACTCGTTGAAGGAGACAGTCTGCCGGCAGACTTGGAATTGGAGAACCAAGACGGAGTTCAAGTCAATCTATTAGAATTGGCTCGTAAGTCCAAGTACTTGGTCGTCTTTTTGTATCCTAAGGCCTCCACACCGGGATGTACACGGCAAGCCATTGGATTTAGAGAACAGTTTGAAAAAATGGAAAAATTGGGCGCTGTTGTGGTTGGTCTTAGTTCTGACTCGCCGAAAGCACAAACCGGCTTCAAAATTAGGCAAAAGCTGCAGTACGATTTGCTTTGCGATCCGGGTAAGAAATTGATTACGCTTTTGGGGGCCAAGAAGAAGCCGAACGGAATTATCCGTTCGGATTTTCTGTTTCAAGATGGAATTCTGAAAATTAAACGTGTTGGTATCTCACCGGAGAAAAGCTTCACCGGTACTCTTGATAAGTTGACGCAGCTAGTTGCAGAATGATCGTACACCCATGGCCGGCGAGATTCCCACATAAGTTACTTAAATAGGAAATCGCTTAAATTAAGCCGAGATTTCAATTAACCGAAGGAACAGGTAGACAAAAAGAAAAAATTTCTACGCAATTGGAGCAGTTAGGACTGTGTGCATAGCAACAAACGCTGCAAGTCGGGTTAATTAACCATTTGGAAGGGATGACGTAAAAAGAAAAGGGCAACGTTAACCGAGATGGGCTAGCAACATTTTATTGTTCGCTACAACATTCTCAGCGATTGATATGCATGCAATGCGCGGGACATAGGCTTGCTTAATATTGTTCCTATCTTTAAGGGCTAGATTGCATTACAACATTACGAGGTGAAACGGGCCTTACCGCCTATTGTCTGAATAACTAAAAAAAATTCTATGCATACAATATACATCGCTAAAAGCTCCGTGCTGCTTACGCTCTTTAAAGCGTAACCCTGAACACACAATTAGAATAATGCAGGATATAAAAACCGTTCGACGCCTCGATTTCATTTTTCGATTCCTTCGCTAATGCATATTTGACCCATAATGTCAACTTGAATAAACTATGGACAACGATAAGAAGAAGATTACCTTACCCCCGATACGAGATTTAAGGTCGCCTTCGCCATCTCCACCTATCCGACTTCCACATATCTCGCAGGAACAACAACCACCCCAGCTTCCACCGCCAACTCGCTACTCGCCTTTTATTCCTCAACAGCGATATTCACCGGCCCCTGCACAACAGTACTTGCCGTCGCCTCATTACGCCAACTATGCCCACGAATACCCAGATTACCATCCGCCCTTTACACCAAATTTCTATCTTCCGCCGGCCGCGAATACACCCTCGTATTCGGTTCCACAGTCACAATTAATGGTCCAATCATCGCAACACTTGCCGCCACGATTTGGAGTCAAGTCCAGTAGTGCATGGACGCCCGAGGATGACAAATTGTTGCGAATGCTCAAGGAGGAGAAAAATTACGGATGGCGGGAAATAGCATCCTACTTCCCCAACAGAACACTGAACGCATGCCAGTTTCGCTGGCGTCGGATCGTAGTAGGGGTTTCGGGGAAAAAGAATTCCGCAGAGCCTTCAGCGAGAAACGCAAGAAGTGACGTGCGTGCCAAGGCTACAGAGAGACAACAGGAAGAATCACAAGAAGAGTCACATTCACATGAACAATCACAAGAATCATTACAAGAAGAAGAACAACAGCAGCAACAACAGGAATCACAACAAGAGGGGAAAGTTACCGACCTCAAACGGCTGCTCAATTAATAGAATTGCATATAATAATATACAACTAAATCAATAATTACACCTCACACCTGTAGACTCTACTCCTTACACCCAGATCGATTTTTGAATACTGATTATCTCCATCATTACCTCTATATGCTTAACGGTTACTCTTAGCAACTCTCTCCAACTCGTCCTTCTTCTTAATAGCGTAGGAGGTAGAGGATCCCTTAGCAGCGTTAATGAGCTCTTCAGCAAGACATTCAGCAATGGTCTTGACGTTTCTGAAAGCAGCCTCTCTAGCACCGATGGTCAACAAAGCAATAGCTTGGTTCACTCTTCTCAAAGGAGAAACATCAACAGCTTGTCTTCTAACAGTACCAGCAGATCCGATTCTGGTGGAGTCTTCTCTTGGACCGGTGTTGACAATAGCGTCAACAACGACTTGCAGTGGGTTTTGCTCGGTCAAGACGTGGATGATCTCCATAGCGTGCTTGACGATTCTAACAGCCTTAAGCTTCTTACCGTTGTTTCTACCGTTCATCATCAAGGAGTTGGTCAATCTCTCGACAATAGGACATTGAGCCTTTCTGAATCTCTTGGAAGCGTATCTTCCGGCAGTGTGGGAAACGTACACAGGTTGTCTGATTTGGACGTAATCAGTCAAGGAGATGTCCTTAACAGTGACATCTTCGAAAGACCACTTGTTGAACAGCTTAACCTCTTGGGCACCGACTTGGATATCTTTTGGGATTGGAGTAGCAAGCTCAACGAACTTGATCTCAACTGGTTCAGAGACGATTTCGTCCTCGAATTGTTCAACTGGTTGTGCTTCGACGTCAGACATAGTTGGTTGAAAGTTTTTCAGATACAAAATTTTCAAGTGAAAAAAAATACAGTCACAGCGTTGTTTTCGACGGTACACGACCATTTTCTTCTTATCCCTGGAATTGTTTTATTGGACCAAATAGGAAGGCTAAGTTCCGGTGGGGTTACCCGGGAATGGTGAACTGGGATGCACTTTGTTGCCCCTCCATTGCAACATGCCCCCTTTTTTGTCATGATCATGGCGTGTTGTCTTCCCCACCTTCTTGGGTCTTCCATTTCTCCAGTCACTGAGCCGACAACTGTATATTTTTTCTGCGGGGAGGAGGGGTATAAATATCTCCGTTTCCCCACGTTCTGTCACTTTCTTATGTCAAAACCTACGTATCAAGCAGAAGAAAGCTTACCACGGTTGCCCGTGCCCTCGCTTTTGAGTACTGCTGAGCAGGCCTTATATGCTGTCCAGCCGCTAATTTCTCCCGCTGAGTATGAGCATCTGGCCCAAAAGTCGGTAGAAATGCTTAATTCCTCGATAGTCAAGCACCTCCAGCAACATTTGCTGGAATCTTCGAAACTGAACCCCAATTATCTGGATTCGGATGGCATCTCACCCACAACCGCCAATGTTTATGGTGATCTTCGAGGCCAAACGCTACCAAGAAATCCATTCTTCATTCTAGAAAATGATCCCTTGAAATCAATGGCTCCCAGTCAGGCCTTTCGCGCATCCATTTTGGTCACTTCGGCATTGAGATTCATTGTAGCACTGCGGAATGAATTGCTTGCACCAGAAATCTCACCAAGAAGTAAGACTCCGTTGTCAATGAGTCCATATCGTAATCTTTTCGGGACCACAATTATTCCATTTAACAATGGAGTTTCTATCAAACGATGCGAGGAGTTTCAGAAAAGTCGACATATTGTCATTATGGCACGTTCACAATTCTATGTTCTGGAAATGCTCTCCGAGGATGGTCAAATTTGGTTCACAAAACACGAGTTGAAGGAGCTGTTGTTGCAGATTATGGAGGATGCAAAGAAGACCGATCAAGTGGACGTCTCTCAGGCAGCAGTTGGAGCATTCACCACAGAACTCAAGTCTACATGGAAATATGCTCGGTTGTGTATGGAGAAGACCAACAAGGAAGCTTTGGATGTGTTGGATAGCGCTTTATTTGTGCTATCTTTGGACCACGAGTCTCCCAAAAACGACCTCGAAAAAGTCCAGTTTGTTTCTCATGGGACCTCGCGCATCGACTTCAATGGTATACAAGTTGGGACTTGTACCAATCGCTATTATGACAAGCTCAATCTAATCGTCACCGAAAATTCGGTTGCAGCATGTGTTTATCCTGCAGCTTGTATGGACGGCACTGCAGTTCTGCGATTTGTGAGCGATATCTACACAGATTCCGTTCTAAGACTAGCTAGGAAAATCAATGGAACCAATTACACGCTTTGGAAAGACGTCAATACTGTTCCTATCAATAGTCAAATCGATAAGCCTACTTACCAGCGACTGGAAATCCACTTAACGCCAGAACTCAAGTCAGGACTTCATCTTGCAGAAACAAGACTTGCAGATATCATTCATCAGCACGAGTACATCTCTAAAACAATGTATGGTTTAGGTCACAACTACTTTCGCAACAAGATGAATCTTCCTTCAGACACATTGGTGCAAATAGCAGTGCAAATTACATACTATGCTCTCTATGGCAAAATGGCATCGTCTTTGGAGCCGGTGACAACACGAAAGTTCAGAGATTCACGTACTGAACCGATCTGCGTGCAAAGTGACAAGATGTTGCGTCTTTGCCAGACATTTATTTCGCAAACTCCTCAGAAACAAAAATGGGCTTTATTCTTGGATGCGGTCGAGGAACACTCGCAAAAAATCAAGAACGCGTGTAATGGTAAAGGTTTCGAGCGTCATTTGAGTGCTCTTCGTTCTGCTTTCATTCAAAGAGAGCAGCTTGCCAAATTACATCCCAATGTCAAGGATGATGGTCGGGACGAAATCCCACCATTTTTGTTTGAGCCAAGTTTAGATTTGCTCTATAAGCCTGAACTATTGGTTGCCAATTGCGGCAACCCTGCACTACATCTGTTTGGAGTCACTCCTGCTATCCCTTCTGGTTTTGGTATTGGATATATCATCAAAGATGACTGTGTCTCGATCGTTGCTTCATCGCAATGGAGACAGACTGAACGGTTCTTGGACACGTTGCAGGGTGTTTTTGAAGAGATCAGACGGCTCTGGAATTCTGAAGGAAATGTCTCTGATAAATCCATAGACAGAAGTCGTGCCAGAGAATTGGAGACGTATGTGGATTCGATACCAAAATCAATGATCAGTGCCAACTATTCCTTCAAAAGTGCGAGTATTTTGGGAGGCTACGACTATTTCGACGTCGAGGACCTTGCTGCGCGTTCTGAACTTAGCACAGTCATCCACAGCGGTGTGGAGACACGTTCTGGCAGTGCTATGAATCTTACCGATCACGACGGAAACGTAGGAAAAAGGCTGGTGGTGAACGAAGAGATCTAGACAACGACCTTGGAGTCAAGATCTGGGAAGTTGTATCCCAAAATAAGGTTTGCAGTGATGAGAAACACAGAATTGAGAATAAAACAGATCCAGAGCATGCCATTTTGGGCCAGAATTCCTGTAAAGTTGGGCGAGATGGCTCTGACTGCGGTTTTTGCCAGGTTCACAGTGCCCATGACCTTTGGCAACTCTTCGGCACTAGTGACCGACGTGAGCAATATTTGGCGGGGAATCACATCAAATGCTGTGAATGTTTGATTAAATAACAGGAATATGGTGGCAGTCAGTAGGTTTCTTCCTAGCACAGGAATACACAACAGAGCAATTCCACAAGGGATTTGAGTGAAGATCGACGATTTGACTGGGCCAATATGTTTGGCAAACCAGGCTGATGGGAAAGCTGCTAGTGCTTGAAGCACATCCAGAGACGAGAAGATGGCTCCCAAAGTTGCTGCAGACGCGTCGAACCGATATTTGAAGTAATAAATGATCCATGACACAGGCATAAATCCTGCCCCAAACGAGTCCAGCATAAAAGTGATGAGTAGCTTGAACAAGGTGGCTTGTGTTCGAGGTGAAAGTCCCGTCACAGTTTGATGTTCAATCGTGGAAACCATCAAAGGAGCCGACTCTTCTGGAGCAGATTCGTGGTGTAGAGGTTTATTCTGACCATCGTCAAATGTTGGAATGTAGGAGACCTCACATTTGGAAGATAAGAGGAACATTATAGCTAGTTTCACGGTTGCAATGGCACAGTAAATCACAAAGGCATATCTGTATGCCTCTAAGTAAGTCCAGGAGAGACTGGTTACAGTGTATTGAATGAACATACCTGCTCCCAGTGCTCCGAGTGAAGATCCAGCGGCAGCCAGTACCGCATGGATTGCAAAAATCTCAGGTCTATGTGTTGGGGGTGTGAGTTTTGCCAGAATTGCCTCTTCAATAGATTTAAAAGGACCTGTCTCACTTCCCGAAGGAGAAATCACTCCTAAGATCGAAGCTATTAACAGGAGAGTAAAGTTGCTCGTTCCTGAAGCAAACACGGCTCCTGCCGTAAGCATCAGAAAACTTCCTAAACACATGATTAGTCGATTGCCGATCTTATTTGAATTCCAAACGAGAAAGTATGAGAGTATTGTATCTCCTACCATGGTCAAAGACATGAACAGACCAATCAATGATTCTTTGATTCCGAGTTCTTTCAAATAGAGTGTTAACACCTGGTTGGTCAGACCAAATGACGCCATTCGCACAAACACAGAAACCCATAATAACTTGGTGTCTGGCCCGGCATGGGCTAAACTATGAAGAAAGTGCACCATCTTTATAAAAATAGTACACAGCCCAAAAAATTCTTTTAAATAACAATAAATGAGTCCCTCGTCACAGGCTCTGGATAAGAGAGAAAAGGATCTTGCCAAGGCTCGTAAGATTGCCTGTGTGGAGTGTCGACAGCAAAAGGCTAAATGTGATGCTCATGAGACATCCCCAGATCCTTGTACACGATGTAAACGAAGGAATGTTCCGTGTGAACTGAAATCAGACTACAAACGGACCTTCAAAAGAGCAAAACTAGCTCAAATGGAAAAGGAATTCGAGATGCTACGCCAAAGATTACACATGGGCTCAAAACCAGGTGAATATATGCCCCAGTTCTCAGGACCTCCTCTTCCTTCGCATGCTTCCCCCGTCAATATCCCGCAAATGTCTAGATACATTTCTCCCACTCCTTCTCCTGCCCCAATGATGACTTCAGCAGAACAGATACAACCTTTAGGACCTGCAGTGGTTCGAAATTTACCTGAACCGCAATTCTTGGGCTCTAAAGCTGCCGAACCAGTGCCTGTTCCACGAATACATATCGAAGCTAGTCTCTACCGTACTACACCCAAATCGCTGGGAGATGTGCATTTGTCCGAGGATGAAATCCATGCGCTGTTCTTCGAGTACGTGGAGAGATACCATCCTATTCTCCCTGTTGTCGATGTTCACAAGGGAATTGACAAACTTTACAAGGTCTGTCCGGTGCTATTTTGGACCATAATGTACACTGCCTTGCGAAAACATCAATCAGTCACCCTTTCCAGAGAGGAGAGTAGTAAGCTGTATTTTGCGTTGTCGCCAATACTGAAGTCGGCACTTGCTGAGCTGACCATCTCTCCTATCACTAGATTTGCTCCTGCTGAGGTGGAAGAGGCCTTCTTGAATGTGTCCAGCGTTTTTTCTGTCCAGGCCTTATTAATCTACACCTTCTGGCCGCCATTGAAATCATCGCTTAGTGCCGATGCAAGTTGGAACTCTGTTGGTATGGCTCTTTTCCAGGCCATCAGAATCGGTCTCCATATTCCAGGCCATTTCTCCGACGGAATGAAAACTACAAACATTGAATTCCTCAGAGAACAAATCAAAACATGGCTGTGTTGTAACGCTGTTTCGCAGACAATTGCAACAGCTTTTGGATTTCCTGGGTTTGTTCAGCTTGACAGCTCGTTGTTGGCATCATATGAACCTGGAGCCCCATCCGAAATCGTGGCTTCAATCCGTCAAATGGTAGAGATTCAAATTTTTGAAGATATGGTAGCAAAGACTCTCAATAGCAATCCTATGGATCCCCTGAGACTTGTTGATGCCTCCGAACGGTTGCCTTTACTTCAATTACTCAATAATCAGCTTGACCAGCTTGAGATTAAACTATTGTCCGATCCCCTGAACCTTGTCGATGATGTGCGCCGTCTCACGTTGTATGCTGCCAGATTACACGTCTCCACCTATTATTTTCTGGACACCGATCGGATCGCCCCGTTCGAACTTTCTAAAGGTATGGTGAGAGTATATAATGCAGCTGTGGCGGTGGTGGTCCATTGTCGAGACTCTCAATCCAGAGATAAAGGGTTTATGAAATATATGCCTGGAGTTCATGTTCTTACACTCTGGCAAGCTGCATTTGTTATTGCCAAACTGGTTCACTCTTCTTACGCTCCATGTATTGATGTGGGAACCGGAAAGGAAGCCTATCAAAGTGCGATCGATTTGGTTCTCAAGGCTTCTGTGGTGAAACATGATATGGCTCATCGGTCATCAGGAATCATGCGTTCTTTATGGCCGTTGTTCAAAACCTTGTACGAACGAGGAGAAGGATTTCAATCTGTCACTGTGCGATCGCGAATGGCTGCAAGTGTATTTTTCGACTGTCTTTGGATACTCAGAGAGAAATCTGGAATGGTGAAGCTGGGTCCTCGAAGAGAAGGCGGAAATATGGATGGCGGAGCAGGAGAAGCAGATTCTGACTCGGATGAGTATGAAGATGCCGTCAACTCGGATTCAGATTCGGAAGATAAATCTAAAGTGCAATTCCTCGCTTCAGATTTGCAGGGAACACCCAACTCTTCGTTATCCTCGCAATCACGCAGACGCAAGAAGCATAGAAGTCTGTCCAACACTTTACATCCGGAATCATCTGTTCGAAAGATCATCAAGACAATTCCATTGGATCCTCAGCCAATTTCTCTCAGCGAAAACCCAGAACGCAGCAGTGCTACCGCCAGCAGCAAGGCATCTCCGTTCGCCCAACAGTACAAATCACCACCAGAGCAGAAGAAACAAGGACAAACAGGCTCTACTGAAAATAATGGCAAACAGGACCAGAACGAATTCCCATTGGACTCCTGGGAAATGTTCACGGATATTGATTCAGATCTGTTGTTCAAAAATGTGGACACAGTGATGGATGTGTTTGGCTTCCATACGTAAGAATTTATAGACGATCGACGCGCCGATTTTATGTTCGTGAAAAAATTGCCGGTGAAAAAAAGTGTAAAAAAGTAATCAGACTTTGAACATTTACATCATGCCTACCGAACTTCAAGACGTCGTTCCCGACATTGTGATTGGCGGAGATGAGGAGGAAGTTTATGACGACCAATATGTTGGCCAAGAAGGCGAAGACAGCGAAAACGAACAAGAAATACAGAAGGGCAAGAAAGTGAGCTTTGTGACATCTGACGATGAAGATTCGCACGAAGACGAGCTTGAAAGACGGAGAAAAGAGTTTGAAGAAGGAGGAGGATTGCCAGAGCAACCAGATAACCCAGACTTCTCTTCTTTGACTCCCCTTTCTGCAGAGATCATCAACAGACAGGCCACCATCAACATCGGTACGATTGGTCACGTTGCGCACGGAAAGAGTACTGTTGTCCGTGCAATTTCAGGTGTGCAAACGGTCAGATTCAAGAATGAGTTGGAGAGAAACATTACCATCAAGTTGGGATACGCCAACGCCAAGATCTACAAATGTGATAGCCCAGAGTGTCCAGAGCCAGGTTGTTACCGGTCTTTTGAAAGTAACAAGGAGATCCATCCAAAATGTCAAAGAGAGGGATGTACAGGTAGATACCAACTTGTTAGACACGTTTCGTTCGTTGATTGTCCTGGTCACGACATTTTGATGAGTACTATGTTGTCTGGAGCTGCCGTTATGGACGCTGCTCTGTTGTTGATTGCCGGTAACGAGTCGTGTCCACAGCCACAGACATCCGAGCATCTTGCTGCCATTGAGATCATGAAGTTGAAGCATGTGATTATCTTGCAAAACAAGGTCGATTTGATGAAGGAGGAGGCTGCTTTGGACCACGAGAAATCTATCTTGAAGTTCATCAAAGGTACCATTGCTGACGGTGCTCCAATCATTCCAATTTCCGCACAGCTTAAATACAACATTGACGCTGTCAACATGTGCATGGTGAACTCTATTCCTGTTCCATTGAGAGACTTTTCTGCTCAGCCACAGTTGATTGTCATTAGATCTTTCGACGTGAACAAACCAGGTGCAGAAATCCACGAGCTCAAGGGAGGTGTTGCTGGAGGTTCGATTCTGACAGGTGTGTTCAAGATCGGCGACGAGATCGAGGTCAGACCAGGTATCGTGACTAAAGACGACAACGGAAAGATTCAATGTAAGCCAATTTTCTCGAGCATTGTGTCGCTTTATGCCGAGAACAACGATTTGAAATTTGCCGTTCCGGGAGGACTGATCGGTGTCGGAACCAACATCGACCCTACGTTGTGCAGAGCGGATCGTTTGGTTGGTCAAGTGGTTGGATCCAAGGGACATCTTCCATCGGTGTTTACTGATATTGAGATCAATTACTTTTTGCTGAGAAGATTGTTGGGAGTTAAGACTGATGGTCAGAAACAAGCCCGTGTCCGGAAATTGGAGGTGGATGACGTTTTGATGGTGAATATTGGTTCTACAGCTACAGGAGCAAGAGTGGTGGCTGTGAAGGCAGACATGGCAAGATTGACGCTCACTTCTCCTGCCTGTACCGAGATTAATGAGAAGATCGCCTTATCCAGACGTATAGACAAGCACTTCAGATTGATTGGATGGGCCACCATCAAGAAGGGAACTACGATAGATCCAATTAATTAAATATGATTTGATTTCAATACGTTATTACACTACTGTACACTCTTCCGTTTGGACACTCGCAACTCTTTGAAGATGTCTGATTCCAAAAACTTAGGTAATGAGTCTCTTTCCATCAATGCGTACATGTGGGATTTGACTTCATCGAAGAGTGGAATAATCTCGGCCAGAACTTCCAGAATCGGGGCAATTGAATTATCCGTTGGTGAAGATTCTGGTGGCTCGACCAGCTTCAAATTTTGGAGATCCAATGTGAGATTGGAAGGGTCTTTTTTTCCTCTAGGTTCTGCCGGCGGCGCTGCAGGAGCTTTCACCTCGGGCCTTCTGCTCCTTGCAATTATTGGGCCATGTAATTCTTTATGGATCATAGCCTTGCAAATTTCTTGTTTGAGACGTGAATTGATATTGACTTCGTAAGGTGCATCCTCCGCAAGATACGAAGTAAAGATATTGAATGCTTCTGAGAGACAATCGTTTGAAAGTTTGGTAACTGCAGCAGAAATTGTGGCTTTACGTCTTCCACGCATTGGAGTCAGCAAAAGGAACTTCTTTTCTCGTTCTTTCAACTTGAGCAGCTTTTTAAGAGTTCGGAACTTCTTCTCCAACAATCTGATATCATTGTAAACCTCCAAACTTTCCACCGAAAACTCATCCACCAAATGTGTGCGAAACTGATACTTCATTCCTGGATCATTCAAAATATCTGTCAATGTGAATTGTTGGTCTTTTGAAGAATTGTCAGTGATCTGAGATTCGTCGTCTGACATGAATACCATCTTGTTGTTGTTCCATTGCACAAGTTCGGTGGCTTCATTAGTGAGATAATAAAAAGCGTCTTTTTGGCACATAAATTTGGTGGCATTGGGGAAATCTTTATAGTTGATCAAGGTAATCAACTTTAATGTCAAAAACAATCCTGCAACTTTAATGGCCTCTTCAGACGAAACAGTATCAGTACAATCTAAAAGCCACTGAACTATTGCTTTTCCTGAAAAACAATTGCCCAGACTGAGTTTGCTACCATTTGGATATTCCAACACTTTATTCTCAAACATTCGCAGTCCTTTATTTGAAACGTAGTATTGCACGAGAGAGTCGGAATCAGGATTAGTGAAGAACCGGTGATGAAATGGAGAGATTAACTCTTTGGTTACACGTTCTGCGGAATGTGTTCGTGATACCTTTTTCTCGCTCATGGCTCTTCTTTCACTCAAAAAGGTCAAAAATGCATCCTGATTCGTCAAGTCAAGCCCCCCAAATCCACTCGGATCAAAACTTTCCTCAAAGTACACCTTGGAAACATCGGGAAGTTCATCAGGTGGCATGTTGGGAGACCAAAAGTTCTTGCTTGGACCCATCAGATGTACAAATAGCACCTTATTCCAGTACTCACTGTGAACAATTGAGTCTGTTCTGCTATTGCGTTCAAAGCATATCAACTCCATCGAATTAATACTGCTTTTCAAGATTTCAGGTACCTGCGTCGGTCCCCGGAGTCCGTACTTGGCACAGAATGAGTTCAAAATAGCCACTCCTTTTGGTGTAGGCTGTAGCATAACGCCCGGCTTCAATTTGGATCTAGTCTTGTCCTCTGGTGAATGAATGAAATGAGCATTCATGAACATCTGCAACAACTCTATAGCTGCCTTGCTCTTTATATGGTACGATATGTTGATACAAGTCGAGGAATTCTCTAATTGAATTTTAAGATGCTGCATGGCTTCCAATGCTCGTTCCAAAGTAAATGAATAGGGATAGCTCGTTTTGAAGCTCAATTTGATCAACCTATTATCCTTTTCGGGCACATTGCGTAGCTTGAGACAATACAATAAGCATGAAAATATGTCCTTCAGATCTCGAACACTAATGTCACCATGACGAATAGAGCTGATGCTTTTATTCACCACCCCTTGAAGTTTGGAAGGCTGTTCAGACATTTGGCGAATATCAGCGAACAGTCAAACTGATATGTATCACACAAGAACCCCTGTTCATTCTGAGACTTTATATTCTGGAGACTAAATCTGAAACGAGAATCGTGGATCTGCACTTGCCTCGCAATGGTAAAATCTGAGATAGTTTCGATATCTGAAACATGTGGGCAGTGCAGCTTGCAGTTTAAGAATTTGACATATTATTGGTGAATACAGATGCTGATCCTTAATCTGGACCTGAACACCAAGACCAGTCAGGGGCTAGATCTAAGTAAACCTTAATATTACCTATTGAATTATTCTCGGTAAATTTCAATTTTCCCTTGATTACCATGACAACCACAATATCTTACCATGGCAGCCATATAGTGCAGCCGCCAGATCCTGAAGGGGTTGTCTGAATTTGGCATAATGAACAAAAATTGGAAGTTCCAGTACCCACAATTAAAGGATGTGATACGGTGTGGCCTAGCTCAAAATCAGGCAATACAGAACTACAATCTATTGTATCCTATTGGTCACAGTGACTTTGATTTGTATTATTAACAGTTCTTCTTGCTTCTCTCCCTGTTGGCCATATGGACAGCCATCATATGGGCCTTCAACTCAGCCATACTTCCTGGCCGACTTCTTGTGATGTCGTATGCGCTCTCCGATCTAATCACCGATCCAATCGACATAAATAGACCGAAAGTAGCAGCAGATCCGGCAATGTATTGGCCCAAAGTGTTCATCACTCCGTTTGGAGCACCATGTCTCATAATGGCCATTCCTCCGAACATCAATCCGGTGACAACTCCGACGGTAGTCTAATTGTTAGAAAAATAAGATATATTTGTATACATACACCCATCATGGCTCCCATCTTGAACTTCTCAAAGTTCGAAGGCTGATGCTGTTGATATTGTATGTTCTGAACTGGTGGCATTGATTGGTAAGTAAAAAATTTTGCGGTCGATATAAAAAGTATACGTCGATCGTCGCGCCTAATACTCGTTAGCCTTGATTCGATCAACTTCCGCCTGTAGGCTTTTTAAACTATCCAATAGGTCTGTACCTTGTCCAAAAGAGCCTGTGAAGTTTGGCGTGAGATTTACGGCATTGACATGGTGCTGGCGTTGGGCTTCGTTCAAAAATGGTTTTGGAGGTAGTGATGGATGACTTGGGTTGTTATCCATGATTGGAGGTGACGAGTTTTTCCGTGAGCGAGGAGGAGGAGGGGCTGGTGGTTTTAACATTGGACTGCTCCTAGTTCTAGAGGGAGGAGGTGGGGGTGGCAAATGACGAAGACTGTCATGTCCGGGACTTTCTGGGCCTGGATTCATTGCTGCTTCCAAAAACATTGTTGCACTGTCGGCCGAAACCGTAGTGGCTCCTGCCAATGGAGAGGAAACTCTTGGTTGAGATCCAAACGGCAATGGTGAAGAAGAGCCCCTTTGACGCGTGATATTCAGATATGGTGGGTCTTGTTGTGCTCGCATGGATTTTGATACACTTCCAGTTAAATTAGGAGCCAGAGGCACCATTGGAGGAGTTTCGGAATCCGGTGAATCCCCATTCACCTGTAATGTCGGGACACTTGAAGGAGTTCCATGTAGAGAGACGCTGTCAATGGTGACATTTTGGAAATGATTGATTGATTCTTGCATATCGCGGAGTTCTTCCTCTTCCTCCTCGGATTGAATACCCTGTGTAGCCATCGGTGTGCTCTGGGATTTCAATCTGGAAAGTAATTGATCCATCGGAAGTGACAAGTCTAGAGATGGCTCTTGAGGACTATCGCTAGAAGATCCGGGCATAAATTCAACTGGAGGTGGTTCAATGATAACCTGGTCTGAGAATTTGACCTTTTTACCAGACTTGCTTCTTTTTGTTTGCGATTCCGAAGGCCTTTCGCCAGTGAGCATGAATTGCGTGAAGGAATCAATGTCGAGTTTTTGAAGTGGTTGTGACGCGGCCGTTGCGGCTCCAAGATCGTCGATCGAGTTGGTTTCTGAGTTTTCCGTGCTTTCATTGTCGTCTTTTGATCTTTTGCGAGACATGATTGAGATTGGCTTTGGAATTGAGGCAGGTAACTTGATCAATGAACGATTTAAAGTCTTACCCTCTGATGCATGGGCCAACAGTCTAAGAAGAGCGTAAAATTGCCCAATGTTGAGCGAAAAGGCCGCTTTACCAAAGATCTGTTTCATCTTCAATTTGAGGTCTTCGGGGACTTTAAAGTTGGAAAGAAACCTAAACACATCGTCCAACGTGATAGTTCGTTCTCCTCCCTTGCGCAACAGTATGTCACTGTACCAACGAAGGTATGTTTTTGCTTCTTGTCTGGAAAGATCATTTGCCGTGAGTGAAAGTGGAATATGAGAATCCTCTTCTGTAATCAACGTATCAACACTGTTAGAGTTTGTATGGCTGTTCATAATGCTGCTGGATTCCATTGCGGCCTTGTTGTAGCCCAAACTAATATTATCATCACTAAGAGCTTTTCTGTCTGGACCGGAGATGTGCAATTTGGTGAAGATATTAGTGAACTTTTCATGATCTAAAAGAGCATCTGTGGACATGTTTTGATGAGATAAGTGAAGGTGTGAGTTGTGATGTTGGGACTGGGTGGTCGGCACCGAGGAGTCGGAAGATGCTGTAGTGAGCCCAAAAGACACCGATGGATGTACATGATTCGTATTTTGAGTGCCTTCCGGATTGAGTCCCGGAAGCGAGAACCAATCGAAGTTTTGTGACATGAACTCCTGGTGGTCTGAATTTTATGTTCTATTAAATGTGTTCAAAGAGCTTGATGAAAGATCCTTGATAGTATAGTCAGAAACCTTGGAACGTCTATGCTGATGACTATGAATGATCTCGTGTAGATCTACTGGTGAAGCATAATTTTCTCCAGTGACTTATATCCCAAAAAACAAGTCTTTTTTTCTGTCTGTGTTTCTTTTAATCGAAATACGTTGCGAGCTACGATAAGAATTTAGTAATTTTAAATGAGACTTCAAAAAGTCAAAATAAAAAAGACCTCGGCTTTTGGCGACGAGGAGGAGGATGACGAGACTGAAAAGCCGCAGGTACGTTTAGGGGATATTGATGAAGAACCTTTGGCGGATGAATTTCAATATGATGAGGTTTATGATCAAATAAAGGACACTAAAGTGTCTGCTCCTAAAGAACCTCGCAAGCCGAAATATATCACTAAACTGCTCGAGAGTCGCAAATTGCGGGAAATAGAGCGTTTGGAACAGCAGCAACAGCGGATTGACCGTCAACGGGAACAGGAGGGCGTAGAATATGAAGAGAAAGAGGTGTTTGTCTCGGAGTCGTATAAAAAGTACAAGCAAGAGGTTGCTGAAAAACTGGGTACAAAGAAGCCGATCGAGTCGTCTGAACACAAACGCAAAACACAAGAGCCAGTTATTGATTCTCAAGCAACTCCTTCTGTGAACTCTTTAGAAAAAGCACTTCAGGAACTCCTTATTTCAAAGATTACTCCCGAAGAGTTATATCAATACCGCAAACGGTACCTGGAACGCAAAGAAAAGCATAATCCATCAATTGCATTATAAATCTATATATCGCTCAGTAGCTAATTACAGGTCGTTTGACTTTAACGTCATCAAGAGCTCGGCCAAAGAGCTCGGCAGGAATCTCTGGAGATCCTATAAAATTCGTAGGCCATTCATCAATATCAAGGGTTGAATGTGAAACCTTCTTTCTGCGTCCTTTGGGCTTTTCTTCTATCTTTCCCACCAACTGCCTCTTGTAGATATTGAACTGTTTTTTTGATGTGGTGATTTGCAATTGCAACATCAATAATTTGTCAAGTCCATCAAGACCCTTATCCAAAGCTTCAGACGGTCTTGGCAACTTTGGAACATCATAATGAGATAGATCATGATCTTCCAGCTCTGTCAAAAATTCTGTAATCTCGGGCTTCTTCAGAAGATCAAAAATTGTCAAAGCTTCACCAGGAGCGATTGGGGTAGGGTTAGAAGGTGTACAACAATCGAGATCGACTTCTTTTCTCAAAACATGGTCGATATCAACTGCGGAAAAGAATGCACAACTCTGTGGAACTTCATCGATTCCTAATTGATGACAAAACATGGCTCTGGTCCATAAGTTGGCAATTTGAAGTAACATGGCACATTTGTACTTATCCTCTGTCTTCACCATATACCGGATCTCATCATGAACGGTAATACATAGTCTTCCATCAACCTTATACCTTTTCAGAAGATATTCCATGGAAATTACCAAAAGATGGAGGTAATCCACACCGGAAGATTGAATAGCCCAATTGATACGAGAAGGAAGAAAGGTATTGGAATTGAGATTCTTCCGTTGCAACGCAGAAGTAATTCCAGCCCCTAGAACAGGTGTCATTGGTGCATCTTGCTCGGCAATGGTCTCTAATCTGTTGAAAACAATCGACTCCGAGCCTCCAAACCAAACTTTCCTCTTCCCTATAGTTTCGCTCATTCCCTTGGTAGCAGCATACAATTGAGATGCAGTTTTCTGCGCGGCCTCTTGAGTGACCCCTGGATTGAACTTCTTGAGCAAAGATGTAGCAAATTTCACTCCAGCACCATAGATCCGACCGTAATTAAAGACTTTGGCATCGTTTCTCGATATCCCAAGGATCTTGGCCGTTTTCGAATGCAAATCTGTTCCCTCGTTTTTGGTTCCTTCCAACGTCATCCAACCAATAGCCGTACCTCCATGGATCTTGAAGACAGAATCTCCAACCAAAGAAGCAACCCACAGCTCTTCACTATCCACATCTGCTCCAACAAAAGAGTAACCTTCTGGAGCCTGGATCATTGCTTTCAACTCAGATCCAAGCCGGGATTTCTTAGCATTGGAAGCTGTCAACCATGTGTTTTCAACGGCTCTTCTTGTAATGGTACCCATTGGAACTATCTGAGGAATAATCATGCCCATATTCGAATCTTTCTCATAAACAACAAACTGTTTCATGATCCGCTCTCTGGAACTAACCCAATAACTATTTCTCACTGCGAGATCCAAGGCATTTCTTGCCAGATCGTAATCAGAAGATAGAATCCCCTGTTCAAAGTATCTCAAGAAAGGTTTTGACATCAAAGTTGTTGTACGATTTTCAGGTCCTTCCTCATGAGGAATTTTGAAAAATGACTTGATCTGCAACAATTCCACAAAATCAGGGTTCGTTTGTAAGCCTTCCTCGATAATTTTGGCTGTTTCCAAAAGATGATAGTTCTTCTTGACGAATTCTTCTTCCTCGTATTTATCCACAACAAAACACCAGCCTTGGCTGTCTAACCAGTATATTGGCTTATCCTCCCAAGAAAGCTTCAACAAAAGTGGAACAACTCTACTTTTAGGTGTTAATGTCATGACATCTTTGGAAAACAGTTTTTTGTACCATTCAGGATAGCCTGGCATTTTCTGACGCTTATATGGCTCTCCCTTTTTGGTGAGTTTGATAGGGGTAATAGTCCAATCAAGTTGGGAAAGCCATGGATCATCCCACCAGGGCTCGGAAGGATCATCTTTGAGAGCAACCACTTGCTCACACATTTCCTTCAAATTATTCTCGATCTTCTGGATACTATCTTGGTACATTTTCTCTGTCCGAGTGATGTATTTCTGCCAGGATTCATTTGTAGGAAGAAATGACTGTGAGATCTGTTTTAAAGATGCCAGGCTAACAGGATGGGGAACCAGCTCTCTAAATTCAGGATAGACTTTATGGAACACTTTGTATGTGGTTGCAACATCATTGGCACAGTAATTCATAAGTTCTTGGAAATTATCAATGATCTCTTGAGGTTCTGAAGTTGCAAAATGGTCTCTAGTTTCTTTTGAGATCTTGATTCCACAATGATGATAAGCAACATGTTGTAATCCATTTAAACTGCTAGTCTTCAACCATGGATCATCCAAGACATAAGTACTCAAGCTTTCATCTGTATCCAAAATTGGATTGCTGATTAGTGTCTTCAACGATTCACTTTGAACTTCATCCCGTAATTTGGTAAGATGACCTTCTTCTTGCGAGTCTTTAGTCTTCAACTTATTGTATTTCATCCAGGTGCCCCGTTGTCGCGAGCACATCCCACTGACAGCAACATGCAACGACATGGTATCTAAATAAAAGGCTTTGGATTGTGTTAGACTGTACTCCTCAAGTACGCGCGCTCTATCGAAAGAAACATTATGTCCAATGATGACTTTTTCTTCATTTTGGACGTTCAGGGGTATTAAATGGCCATCCAGAGTGTCACTTTCTCCTGTAAGATACGGAGAAACCCATCCATACCAAGCTCTATTGGAATATGCCGCAGCCATGACAGCATAATTGCTAATTTTGTACAAGACCTCAACATCGAAAACTAGTCCCTTCTCTAGGGGATAAGGTACAGATTCCGGAGACTTTCCTGGAGCATATCTGGTCCAACCACTTTTCATTAACCACTGACGCGGCAATGGTTGAACCGCATTGCCTATTGCCATAATTTCCTGAATTATTGGCTGGTATTGTTCCAAACTATCCATTCCTAGACGATAGAAATGTTCACTTAAACTGTTTCCTTGTAACTTTGGCAATTGGAAACTAATTGGATCGTTGATAGAGCATTTCTTCCCAAGCAATTGGTTCGCATCAAGGTGCTGATGGGCTAATTCGATGAGCCGTTTGTCAGTCTTTGACAGCCGTTCATCTCTTGTTTTTGCCGAATTGGGAAAAAGCTGGCTCTGTAGACTATCTGATAGATGTTGTATTCCGACAGGGTTTATTCGAGGCTGTACAGAAACCCATCGACGCCCAAAGTGCCTGAATAACATGTCAAAAGCGTAATATTTTAGTACTTTGTTAAAAAAAGCTCGGCATAGCCCGCGCGCACCGTGGCTCAAAATTTGTGCTGCTGTTTTTCAAAGGCTGCTTTAATTGATAGTTGTTCAGAGCACAATTATACAGCTACAAAAGGAGAGCAATTGAATAAGCATATCGATTAAGCTAATCATGTCATCATCACGTGCACTCACAGAAGACCAAGTAAGTGTGATTTTGGGAAAATGTCGAGTTTACTAACAAATTTCAGGTTCAAGGCGAGCTTTTGAAGATGGAAGCTTTCATCACTAAGGAAGCCGAGGAAAAAGCAAAAGAGATCAAATTAAAGGCTGACGAGGAATACGAGATTGAAAAGGCCTCGATTGTGCGCTCGGAGATCGATGCGATCGATTCGCAATACGAAACTAAGTTCAAGAAGGCCGCTTTGGCACAACAAATCACCATGTCTACAATTGCCAACAAAACCAGACTTAAGATTCTGGCTACAAAGGAGGAAGCTCTTGACTCGATCCTCAAGGACGCCGAATCTGCATTGGTTGAGTTGTCTCACGATTCTGCCAAATACAAGCCAATTCTCAAGCTATTGATTGAAGAAGGATTATTTGCACTGATGGAGCCAAAAGTGACTGTGGTGGTGAGACAAAGAGATGTCGAGCTGGCCAAAGAGGCTGCTGCCGAGGCCAGCAAAGAATTTGAGGAGAAGGCCAACACTAGTGTCGAAATTTCCGTGGAAGAGTCGTCATTTTTGAACGAAGAATCTGCTGGAGGATGCATTGTCATAAATGGAACAGGAAAGATCGAGGTCACTAACACTCTCGAGGAGAGACTTGCATTATTATCCAAGACCGGTCTCCCTGCTCTGAGACTGGAGTTGTTTGGAATTTCTGCCACCAGAAAGTTCTTTGACTAAATGTGTAGACGATAAATATTGATAGTGTAGGTCTAGGGTGTGATAAATTTTATTTAATTTCGACATGATGCGGAGTTGGATAAGCTCTGGCAGCGCAATGTTGTGCAGCCGGATAGTCTCACGAATAGCTTTCAAGCATACCGGCGATTTTCAATATCGTATCTGTTGTGCAAAACCCCGCATTTGCCTTCCTTTTTGTGCTACAAGGTCCTATCAGAAGCCAAGGCAAGGTGCAACCAAATTGCTTAGACCGGCGCGTCCAGATTCCACGGAGGTCAGTTGTACGATATTCGATTCCACAGGAAGGGTGGTTGCTGTTTCCAAATGGTTTCCGAAAACGAAATTCTTACATGAACATGGGTTATTCCCTCGAGATCTCCGCAAGATTGACTCCTCGAATGTTGATGTTGCTCCTATAATTGCAGTGCGAGATAGCTGTATACTGGTGAATCTACTTCACATCAAGGCACTGGTGAAGTCCGACTCGGTTCTGCTTTTCGATACGTCCAATTCGGACGCCGCTTCAAAGCTGTCATTATTTGTGTACGACTTAGAGGCCAAGTTGAAAGTGAACACTGTGCATGGAACGACCAATGTACACCAATCGTATGAATTCCGAGCATTGGAGAGCATTTTGATCAACGTTATGGCTGTGCTCGAAACAGAACTTCGTCAACATGTTAGTGTATGCACTGATATTTTGAACCATCTGGACCATCAAATCGAGCGAGACAAATTGCGAGATTTGCTGGTTAACTCTAAGAAGTTGACCACCTTGTACCAGAAGGCACTCCTGATCAAAAACGCATTGGATGAGCTTCTGGATAATGATGATGATTTAGAAAGCATGTATTTGAGCGAGCGCAGCGTTTATGGAGGGCCGTTCCGTCAGGAACAAATCGAAATCTCCAATGACCATGGAGGTGATATCGAGACTATGGTGAAAAATGAGTCCGTGAGTCTAGACACAGGCGAAATCGAGCTTCTTCTAGAATCATACTATAAACAGTGCGACGAGATTGTTCAACAGGCAGAGACCTTGATAAACGATATCAAGTCGACCGAGGAGATTGTGAACATCATTTTAGACGCGTCACGTAACTCGTTGATGGTGTTCGAGCTCAAAATCTCCATCTACACTTTGGGAGCAACGGTTGCAACGCTATTGCCAGCATTATACGGGATGAACGTGAAGAACTATTTGGAAGATTCCGAATATGCTTTTGGAGGAGTTTTGGTTATGAGTTTGTTGGCTGCAGGAACACTCGTTGTGAGCTCGTTCCGCAAACTCAAATTGGTGCAGAAAATGAATATTACCAGCAAAGAGTCATTCAGCCCTAGAGAAGCCAAATTCAAACGTGCCCTCCGTTCAAATTCAAGATTCCATAGGACTCGCAAAACTCCAGAGCAAAAAGACGTCATCTGGAAGTGGCTGACCAATGGTAGCCCCAAACCTAAATAAATATCTGTAAATAATATATCGAGCTCGACTTGGGCTGTGCGGAAAGGCGAACATTTATTTTCCTGAGAGGAAATCGTTGATTGTGTTGGCTTGTGATTTAGATGGTGATAGATTTCAAACTTTAGCATTTTCCGCAATTGAATCCGCCCCATTTGTTCTCAATAGTTATACATCGTTCTATCTTGACCAGTGTATTCAGTTCAGTTCAATTTCTGCGCGTTTGGTACGAAACCAGTTGCATCTTTAACGCGTAAATGACCTCCAATTCAATCGAATCCCCGGTCAAGGCCGCTTCTATAAGCGATTGTCTTGTATTGGATTCGTTGGATGGACGAATTCTACAATATCGATACGCATCACAGAAAATACACAAGCTTGTTGAAAGCGTGAAATTATTGATCAGACAATGCATCCAAACAAATCAGATTCCCCTCACCAAGTACATCATCTTATTGAATGGATGCATATTCAACGTGAATGATAATATCTACAGACGCTCAGAGATTCTAATCAATGGTAATAAGTTCAATCCTGCCCAATCAATAGATCCTCCTTTGAATACAAATGCTGTCAGTTTTGATTGCATGGACAATTCTACCAATTATGATACTACCAAGATAAATGCTCCCTCGTTCAGACAAAGTATGGACACCTTGAAATTGCTTGAGCTTCTATTAATCAATACGTTTGAGATTTACAACCAAAAATGGAAAGCTTCCATGAACGAAAGATCCCAGATAGAGTCGAAATTCGATAAGCCCATGTTCACTTTGACCGAGATAAGTGATTTGCTTACTTTTCCAGAATTAGCATCATTGCCAGATTTGGTTGCAGAACAGCCTGAAAAAAACACGCCCGCAGCCAAGATTGAAAACTATCTGCGCATGCTTGACCTGAAAAGTCTGAAACTCAACCTCGCAAATTTGGAAGCCACCCTTGAATCCCTCAGAGAGTCCATTGACGTTCTGGGACAATGTAAATCGAAGGAGTATCTTATGGCTTTACCACACTATAGATTTGTTCTCCACAGGGCGTTTCTACTTCTTTTGCACCTTGCGGATCTCTATGGAGTGATTCGCAAGTATGGTAAGATGCTTTACCATAACAACAGCTTCTATTTTGAGAATTACTCTAGATCCAATGAAGGACTTCGTGCAGTGATGAAGAATCTCGAGGTTTATTTCAATCAAGCCAAGAAGAATAGTCTTCTTCTCTCAACAATTTCAAAAATCACCAGAAATGGGAGCATGATGGCCGTCCGACCAGACAATGTCGCTGAGTTGTACAAAGTTTGCGACGATTCCTTCAACTTATTGAGTACAATGTTGTTTGTGCTAAAGAAATTCGAATTAGAATGGCAGAACATTATTGACACAAACCGTGCTAATGAATTCGACAAAGAACAGCTTCGATTAAAACTCAAGAAACAGGCAATAAAGGAAAGAAACGACCAGAAAAGACAGTCCATGATATCAACTTCCCATTTGGTGAAAAACCTGGAAGCCATGTACGTTACTCCCGAAAAGAACAAGTTAGAGAAGGAGAAACAATCCAAGATGGAAAAGAAACTACTGGATGATGCCAAAGAAGTAAGATTGACAAAAGAGGCAGAGACGAAAGAGCGCGATACCCAGAAGGCCGAAGCCATGCAAATCAAGGTTGGGGAACGAGAAAAGAAACTACGAGAAGAACTACGTTCTGCTGGTTCGTCTCCAAAATCTCCAAACGCGTTGTCGCGTCAATCCTCAATATCGAGGTCTAGATCTTCAAGTGTGCAGAGCAATCAGGAAGAAGTCGGACTTCGTCGCACAAAATCCACGTCCAGTCGTCGTAATTCCATCATCGTCACTCCTGAAATACAACGGATGATTCCCGATACTGAATCCAGATCCGGCACGGTTTCTCCTGTACACATGTTCCAAAGTCCAAGTGCTACATCTGCTCTTGCTGGAGCCAGTGCTTCTGTCAAATCGCAAGCGCATCAATCGCAATTAATTCAGAATGGCCAATTCAATACACATGCTAAAGCTGCAGCTCTTGCTTCGCGCAAAAGTGTCCAACAGCCATTGACCGCACAGCAAAGATTGCAACAGCATATTCTAAAATCGTCGCAAAGTGGACAGACCATTGCCAAGAAACTGGAACCACGGCCAAAACCAAAACCCATCTATATCTTCACAGAAAGCGCATCTTCTTCAGGCTCCGTCTTGGAGTTCCCAACAGTGACGTCGCCGTCACAAAGTCGCACCAGCTCAATTCAAAGTGATGCTGAGTTTCCTACTAGTCCATTGAACTCGTTGAAACAGAGCACACTGCCCGACTTCCAAGTTCAGACCAACCGATCACGGTCAGGGTCTCTACAAAGCACCGATTACCTTGCTCCACCAAGCAATAATAGTCCGTCCACATTACGAGTTTCACCCTCCCCAAGCACCACTAGAAGCAGATCGGGCAGTTGGTCGCAACATTCGGTGGACGCTATTCCTGAAGATGACGAGATAAACCGAACTCTTGATGCCGACGCAGCAGAGTCTACGAGCGGGACTGCCTCCATTAGAACTCGATCGAGAGCTTCTTCTAATAGACAGTCCATGCCACCTCGAATGTGGGGCAATATTGTCGTGGTTGCTGCTGATGAGGAACCACAAGTGAACGATGACGGCTCGATCTCGAAAAAAGTGCGTTTTACAGGTGTGGCCGAGTATTCGGAAGATGAAGACGCACCAACTCCTCAGCAGATGCAGAAACAGATGAGACAAAAGTGGTCATCATACAAACCTCAATTCCGCAAACGCACCAAACAATTGAACTCGCAAGAAGGTATGGCATTCCGTAAGTTTCAAGGCTCCCTTAATACTGGGGAATTCGAAGGATTTAGCAAGAGCCATACACCTGCGATTCCTGTGGATCCGAGCGGAAAGTTCTCAATGATGAGCGTGATCAGCGGCCCGGATCAGGGAAGTGGATCCAAGAAATTGACCAAACTGTTCAAAAGACGCTGACAGGCTTCCATCTTATCAAGTGTGCGGCTCGCAAAAAAAAATTTTCCAAATTGAATATTCAAGATGTCTGTTGGAGTGAAAAGAAGACTGTCTGAGAGCGATCGGACGGTTAAGCGGATCTACGAGGTGACTTCCAAGAAGACCACAAACCCGGTGGACGAAAATGGGCTTTCCAAATGTTTCCATAGGGTGAAATCGAGACTGTATCTATCATTAGCACCATGCCACATCAACTCGCCGATTGATGGTATCAAGCAGCAGCATTTGGATCCTATGTTGATGACCTATGTTCCTTTCGCCAAGGGGGTTATTTTGGGATATTACAACTTGCAGCTTTCAACGGAAGATGTGGTTCAAGAGGAAGATGGCAGCGAGATCGCCGTGGCCAAGATATCTAATGACAATCCGTTTGCATTTTTGTGGTGTACGGCAGATCTGCTGGTGTGGAGACCTCAAATTGGAGACGTGGTGGAAGGCTGGTCGTACATGCAATCGCAATCTCATATTGGTCTTTTGATCAACGATACGTTTAATGCTACTATCAAAAAGGGTGGTATTCCACCCGGATGGAAGTACATACCAAATCAAGTGGACGAGTTCAATAGTGAGGGTGGATCGGCCAATTTTGGCAAGTCTTTGGGACAATGGTTGGACGAGAATGGAAATCCAGTTGAAGGCAAGATCCGGTTCACTATTAGAACGCTACATGCTGCAGGAAAGGTTGTCTCTGTCGAGGGTACGTTGGTGAAGCCTGGACTCGACAAGGAAAGCCAGCCGGTGGTTAGAGAAGGAAAACATAGGAAATTTGATGAGGTTGAAGAAGTGGCCGTGGAAGATGATGCGGTCGACGAAAAGGACGAAATGCCAGCATACACCCAAGATGATGACGAGGATGATGGAGTGGACGAGGACAATAAGGTTGTTGCAGGCGATTTGAGTTCGGACGAGGATTGATGTAAAATAGCACAGGCATTGCGAAGCAAATGTATTAGCCACATTTAATTTGCCACACGTAAGTAATAAATTGGAAATAAATATAAACATAGGATGAGCACTGGGTCTTCGGAGATGCTTGCTGTGCAGGTTTTGACGGAGCATTTGGGGTTTCAGCCGATCTCTGTGATTGATGATATCATAAACGTGATTAATGAGATCATGTATCGATGTACAGAGCAATTGGAACTGGCTTTGATTCAGAAGAAGTTTGACAAGGAAGAGGAGGAAAGAAAACGTCAGGAACAAGAGATGGTTGCTGGAGATGATGACGACGATGTGATTGTGAATGAAGAGGAGTCTAATAATCGTGAATTGGACAAATTTCAGTACTCAGTAGAGGATGTTCAAAAAGGTACTGCTACACTTGAATCTTTGATGGAGCATGTGATCAATAAGAATTTCGACAAGTTCGAGGTTTATGCGATGCGAAATATCTTGAATGTTTCTGAGGACCTTGTCGCAAGTGGTCATGTGCGACTGAAACATCATGAACAGATGGAGATTCATACCAATGTGATGGAAGAGACAGAAAAGCTGGACGCGGAATATGAGCATCTAGTGAAGGCCATAGAGGCAGAAATATGGATGAACAAGGTGTTGAATGAGATGCTACGCAAGATCTCACAACTTTTGGACTATTCGCGCAAATTACAGACACAACTTTCATTTATTGATCTTACCAGACAGGAGAACAGTTTGGTGTTGGAAAAGCTGACTCCATTGAAAGAATCGTACAAATTTCTCATCAATGAAGTCAAGTATGTATATGAAAAGGTGGAACGAATGAAGGAGGTGTTAGGTAACAAGGATCTTGTGAATTTCGACAACAGTGAGGAGGACAAATATTTGAATAGCCGGATCACGCGAATAATGGAGGATCTAGGTCTGGCAAGCGAGACAGAACAACAAGATGGGTCCCAGGTGCATCTGGATGTGGTTCAGAAACTAAACGAAGTGCTCGATAAGGAGATTTAAGATAGAAACAAGTGTTAATATGTGTATTAGTTTGCGAAATGTATAATAATCCGACTTTAATAATTAGAGAATATTAATTCGAATAACGAGTACAATTGGAGTTCATTAAAGCAGTATACATCTGTTTGATTGTCGTAATACCTTGTTAATCACCATAAATTAACGAACTTTTCGTCACCATGCTGCCTATATACATGTAACTTATAATGCCTTTCTGACAAAGTGGATGGCGGTAGGAACAAGCCACAAACCAACAGCAACAATGGCAGCCAACTTCAAAGTGGCTTCGTTTTGCATTTGCTTGAACTTCTTAGCGTCTTCTTCAGAGAATCCGTCCATTGCGAAATAAAAGTTTTTAAAAAAAAAACATCTGTACACAGTTTTTTATAATGGACGAAGCAGACAACATACAGCAAAGTCCTTCTTTGGAGGCTTCTCCTGTTTCGAAAGCCACCAGTCCTGAGACTCCAGATTTGGAGGAAGATGTGGCCAAGTTAACTGCGCAGAAACGGGATCGTTCTGAGGAGGTTGAGAAGAAAACTAGGACCAAAAAGCTTAAACGAACAAAGGGCGAGGTGCAAGAAAGCATTGATGCCAACCCGGCAGAAGAAGAAGAAGAGTCTGTTGAGGACGAACAAACGCGAAAGAGGCGAGAGTTTGAAGAAAAGTTCGCTCAAGTGTTAAGAAAGCCTACCAAACGGAAGAAGAATGATGAGGTTGACTTGGAGGCCATGCAAGATGAGGCAATTGCCCACTTGAAGAATATGATGAAAGATGCGGCAGAGCTGGACATCGACTGTGTCAACAATAAAAGACCCGCAACTCATAAGCTGAAACTCTTACCGCAAGTGAAGGACACACTTCTCAAGTCTAATCTTTACGACTCAATTCTCGACAACAATCTTTTGGAGGCCGTGCGGACATGGCTGGAGCCTCTACCAGACGCTTCGCTGCCTGCATTCGAGATCCAAAAGACATTGTTCAACGAGCTGGCTAAGTTGCCTATTAAAACTATCCATCTGAGAGAATCTGGCTTGGGCAAGATTGTACTGTTTTACCAAAAATCCAAGAAAGTCGATCCATCATTAAAGAAGACCGCCGAGAAGCTGATCGGAGATTGGACCCGGCCAATCATGGGTCGCTCAGACAATTACAGAGCAAAGAAGGTCCGCACAGTCACCCTTACTGGAGACAGAGTGCAACCATCCACAAAGACACAACCGGTGCGCAAATCTCTGTACCAAGAAAGTGCAGACAGAAGAAAACGTGCTGCTGCTCCCGAGTCACGTACCAGTGTGTATACTGTTGCTCCACAAGTGAACATCAACGCGATGTCGCAACAAAAGAGCAACATTGCTGCTATGGGCATTGGATCGTCCTTGAGCAGAGACGAGAGATTCAAGAGATTGAACCAAAGATTGACATCTTTGGGCCAGAAAAAGAAGAGCACCAAAAAAGGAGGTGTCTCGATCGAAGGCCGCGGCCTGGCTATGTAACTACAACGAAAAAAAGGACTCTGTACCTTTTTATTATGTCTTATTGCTCTTTCTACCTAAGATCTTGGCTTTTCCTTCTTCTCCTTCCAGAGAGCCAACAAGGAGACACCAGAAACCTTGACAACCTTGAATCTGACACCTGGGATATCTCCCTTAGCCTTACCTCTTCTACCGAAACCAGCAAGCAAGACCTCGTCGTTCTCGTCCACAAAGTTCAAACAACCGTCATTTGGCACGAAAGCAGTGACCTTCTTTCCGTTCTTGATCAACTGCACTCTGACACACTTTCTAATGGCGGAGTTAGGTTGTTTAGACTCAATACCCAATTTCTCAAGAACAATACCCTTGGCGTGGGAAGATCCTCCGAATGGAGAGGATTTGTAGGCAGTTCCCAACAGTCTCGACTTGTATTGTTGGTCGGCCCACTTGTTGTTTCTTCTGTGCACTCTCAGCTTTCTGGCGGAGTTAAGTCCTCTAGGCTTTCCTTTTCCCATGGTTGAAGTAAGTGATAGAGTTGCAAATTTTGAAAAAAATTATTTTACCAGGTTCCAGAGGGCACTCGAGACCCAGTTTAAAGTCACGTGTAAATTTATTTTTGCTCCTTTTGATCCGTCGCGTCGATCGTCTTTAGAGCTAATGTCTACACCAGAACAGCTTATCGCACATTATCTGAAAACCAACCATCTAACCAACACGCTACGTGCGTTTGAGCTCGAAGTTAATCGCAAGTTTGACTACTCTGTTGAAGAATCGCTTGAGACCATTGTGGCTGATCGATATGCTTATCTGTCGTTGCCAGCAGAAATCAAGACGACTTCAAGTCCTGAATGGACCGTTGCTGTTCCGGAAGACAAGATAGTACTTCCTCTTGCCAATCTACGCTCGTTGATTATTTATGCAGCATGTGTTAGGCTTCAATTGAGTCAAGACAAGCTCTATCTTGGTCTTTTTGTGACGAATAATAAGCAGGTTTATATTCATGATCTGGAGCAGAAAACGAACGTTCTGGTTCGTGATGACCTTCACGGCTCGACAGCTACGAAGTTGATTGTTGGAGTGGAAAATACAGACCTGCTATTCTCTTGTGGAATGGATGGTAATTTGAGACTGTGGCGAGCTACCAAGACCGATTCATTTGATCTCAAGCTTCTCGACGAGCTACAGATTCACAACAGATTGGTTTTAGATACAAAGTTCTTTCGAATTGATGAGAAAACAGGGTATTTGATCTCCACTGGTTGGGATTGTAAGCTTAGTGCCAATCTTGTTGATTTAGAGACCGGAAGAATCAGTCCAATCAACCAAATCAAGCTCATGACCAAAGCCACTTGTATATTAATTGTTCGTGATCCTATTGGGAGACCTTTGATCTTGGTCGGTCGCTCAGAAACCTCAATGTTGGGAGTCTTCACTATTACTGATAAACTTTTTGAAATTGGCCGTGTGGCGCTGAACGACTCGGAGTTCTCTAGCCATTCATTCCAGCCGATGCAGATTGTTCAAATTGATGCGAAAACGGCGGTCGTGGCTACAAATCATGTTCCTTACATGCGGCTAATTACAATTACAATTCCGCAGATCGGCGATCTGATTGGATGTGATGAGACCCAATTGGCCTCCAGACTTGACCAATTGAGTTTGGCAGCATCGCATGAACAGACGCTTGTTACAGATGTGGCAATCAAGCGCAATATGATAATTTCCAATTACAACTCCATGTCACCGCAGGATAAATTTTCCGACCCAATTGTGCTCCCGCGGCCCGGAAAGCAGGGGATCTGGGTATGTGGAGACGATGGGATAGTGCGTGGGTTTGATCTGGGTTCGGGAGAGGTTGTGGAAGAGCTAGCTACGCATGAAGGACGCATAAAAACAGCATTTATAGCTACCGTCGACGATACCGAAACCATAGTGACTAGTGGGGCTGTCGACAGGCTCGTGGCGATGTGGAGATGAGCCGGACCCCGAATGGGAGTTGTGGGGGACGTCGGATCTTGCGTGATGTTCTGTTAGTAAATCTAAGTAGAACAGAATATGATCTCATGTTCAAGATATATATACCCAATATGCAAATGCAGAATAGCACAACATGTTTGCACGAGACTTTGTAAGTCTCGATCTGGAGCTTGAACCTGTCAAGGGTATACTTGAGAAAGACCTAGCCATTGGTGATACCCCTTTAATTCGGTCTGGCTTATTTGATGGTCTGGAAGAAGAATATGGCGTGGTGGAGCAAGAAATCTGGACAAATCCTGAACTGGATCCTGATATGACGCTTGTACAGAGTCCTATGGAGCCTCTATTAGACGTTCTTTTGGATATCAGTGACCATCAGTCGGATGAACTCGATGGTAGCACGCCGTATCGGACAAATTCGGAGCTGTCAAATTTCCATAGTGAGCTTGCAGCTCCTGAATATGTTTATTCTGCCAAGAGCGAGATCGTTGACTTTCTCTTGGACCTTGAGTCCAGCACTGAGTCTCTGGAACGGAATGTCTCGTATGATGAGTTTGACCTCGGTTCCTGGAAAGAGGAGCCGAAACCCAAACGTCAGAAAAGCGAGAGCATTGAATTTTCTCTGTCCGATCTCGAAATGAGTCCCAAGGTTCGCAAAAGCATGCTGATCGAGGATTTCATCAGTGTTTTTTTGCAGGGAGACAAGGATTATGATGCTATAATCAATACCCATTTGATTCCGTATTGTTCATTGAATGAACTTAGTCCAGAACTGTTTGTGGACGTGCTGCAACATCGCCCAGATACCATGTGGGGATATGAGATCAATCGCAAGTCCAACATCGCGGACCAGCAAATTATGCGCTTCACCAATAACGAGGAGACGAACTTTTATGAACCAAGAATCTTCCGGTTTTTGCGCACTCATAATTCCAGCAAACGACACAAGCGTGAAGGCTTATGTTCGTTTTGTAAGCCGTCCAAGCAGGACTATGAGGACGACTTCAATAATCTATTTTTCGACCTCAACTCGTCTGGCTATTTGCACCATCTCACCAAGCAACATGGAGTGTTTAGCAACGGGTCAGAAATGCCGCTACCAAAGTTGATCGGGTTACATCCTGAGCTCAAGAGTAACAAGAACTCTGCCAAGATCGACAGCGTTTATGTGGCAGTGTGTCCAATTTGCGATGAGAAGGTTAAAGTGCAGGATCTCAGTACTGACAAGCCGACTCCAGGCAACAAATTTCTGGCGTATTTCCGCCATATGCTGACCCATAATGTCAAGAAAAACAGCGGTAAGGGCCGCTGATTCAAAACACCACCTCGTTGGGCAGCACATTGTATTTTCTGCCGTTTTCTCGCACCGATTGGCGGTGAATATCTCGTTTTAATGCTTTACGCATGTCGAACGCATCGATTTGGTCGTCGGTGCGATTTCTATCCACTTTGTCTTCATAATCTCCATAATAACCAACCACTCTTCGATAAACCGAGTAGCCGAGCTTCTCATATAGCACAATGGCCAATTTATTGTTGCATCTGACAAACAGATCGATAAAATATGCTTCATATGGCTCTGACTCCGTGAAGCGTTCTAAAGACGTACACAACGTCGATGCAAGGCCAATTCTTCGATAATTAGGATCACAAGTCACAGCACTGATGTGTGCATGCCAATCTTTGCCCTTACCCTCTGTTTTGGCCAACATGTATGCCATCACTGATTCAGAAGGAGACACTGCCTTGTAGAATAGAGAAGGCCATTCACTAAGGTATTGCAGATAAAAGTAAACATAGAAGTTCTCCGTAAGAGGGTCCAGATTCACAGGATTCAACTCAAACAAGTCGGTCGCGCAGAACGGCTTGATGGAGGTCATTATATATTTTTTTCAAACATTATTTTTTAGCTCTAGTTTATACAATCAGGCCCATTCCGGGGTTTTTGAATTACCCCGGCCGCCTCTACCTCTACCTCTTCCGCGTCCGCGACCCCTGTAGCCACCTCTTCCGCGGTTGTTTCTCAGCGAGGACTGTCCAAAGGTGTCCATATTGAGCTGTTTCTCTTCCTGCCATCTCATTCTGTCACCTGCGGACTGTTCAGTAGACGAGGAGATGGTGTCGAAAAAGGAGGATTTCTTGTTGTAGAACGTCTCTGCGGGGGTGTCGGATTCTTTGGCGAACTTGGCATTATTGGACTCGAAGTCGAAGTCGTCTCCAAAGCGCGTAGCAGCCTTAGGCTGAGGATTGGCCGCAGTCTTTTCAGATTCCTGTTTTGGTTCAGGCTCTTCTTTTGGCACCGCAACCGGTTCTGGGGCTGGTCTTGCCCTTGGTTCTTCTCTAGGCACTGGTTTTGGCTCCGGAATAGGCTCTGGCTTTGGTTCCACCTTAGGTTCCATTGGTTGAGCAGGCATCTGCCCTCCAAAGAGCGGATTGAACACTGGCACCGGTTCTGGAACAACCTGATCCATTGGCACGTCCAAAATGTTCAACGTCTTCACGTCTGGTCCACTCAACATGATATGTTCATACACTTGGGTGGATGGATACACAATCCTGTTTGGGTCCAAAATCCGACCTTCGGTACCAAAAACTCGAACGTTCTTCAATGCAATGGTACCCTTGCTTCCATCGATGTTCTCCAGCACACCAACATACCGGATATCGGCTTGGGAAATCAGCGAGATTGTCTTGCCAATATATTGCGACATAATTGAAAAGGTTTTTTTTCTATCCTAACTAATACATTTTACCATCTACCAGAACCATAATCATAGCTTGTCTGTCCACCTCCCACAAAGTCGCCATATGTGGTACCATTGGCACCGCCATAAACGGTCTGTCCTGCGTATGCGGTTGCGCCGTTGGCCTGCTGTGCTTGGAGCTGCTGTTGGTCGAACTTGTCGAGCTCGAACACGATGTTGGCGATCTTTTTTTGTAGTTCGATACAGCCCTTGGAAAAGACCTCGTTGGGCTTGAGTGGACCTGTGGTCTCGAGGTTCATGTAGAACCGGTTTGGTTTCGCGTTGTAGTCGAACTTCTCGCCAGAAATAGGAGGCTCTTCCCAGTCGCAGTTTGCGCTCTTGGGCCATTCTGCCTCGACGCTCTCCTCGAACCAATAATCAGTATGTTTCAGTTTGTTCCAAGGGTCATATTCGTAACCGATTGCAGAGCATGGTGACCATTTTGCGTGCTCTTTTGCGATTCCTTTCTTGGCCACACAACGTAAATTGAGCTGTTGATGTTTCTTCAATTTGCACAACAAAACACCCTTTCTTTCTGCGTCCCGCACCACAGGGGTCCCCAGATTCAGTCCTGTGTTTGGACTCACTATCGTCAGATGGCTGGAATAAACGTTCATCGTCTCGTCCGAGTCGCAATGCGCCCGCAGCTCCAACGTCACAGAACACTTCTCACAGTGGTCCTCACAGGTACAGTCCCGCGTGTACTTGAGCTGGTCGATATCTTCGCTATCTAGCGGCACCAGTCCCAATCTGTGCGATATGAACTCGTCTGCAAGAACACTTGTGTTTACAGAAATGTCCACCAAATCAATCGCCAAGGTCGGCACCTCCGCCAACATCGTCCGACGCAACGAGTTGGCAATGGACATGTCGACATCGCTCAAGATGAAATCGACCTCGTCTCGGCCAGCCTTACGAATAGTCACTTGTGGTTCCTCCGACATGGTGAATAAGATTTTTTTTTTTGTGGCGAAAAATTAAAGCACACCGAAAACCCATTTAGTATGTCGCAAAGTATAAATATCCCGGATTTGCGGTTCGAACAGTCGTTCAAACGAAGTCTTCTGGCCAATGGAAGATCCATGAGGACTAATGACATGGATGCTTTGCCAGTTATCACACCTTCCTTGGTTATTTATACAATAGTCAAAGATCAAATACTAATGCCTTTTGTCCAAGGTTTCGGCATGGCTCTTGTTCTAATGAGACTAAGACCACTTCTAAGACGTACTCTTATTTCAGCAAGAATGTTGGGAATACATATGGCCTCGGGATTCACCAAAATAGGTTCTACTTTGAAACCATATAGATAATCCTTATCGATTATTCCATGCTATACAATCATCAAACTTCACCAATTTTCCCCCAAAAAGATCCAAGGAACTACCGTAAGTCAGATCGACTTTACCTCCACTCAGTTCCTCCACAAGCTTGAGATCCTCGATCGATTTGGCTCCTCCAGCATAAACAACCGGTAACGATGACCATTCGCCCAGCTTGCGCACCAATTCCTGATCAATCCCATTACAAAGACCTTCCACATCGGCAGCATGCACTAGAAACTCGGAACAGTACTCGCTCAGCGAGTCAAATAGAGTTTTATCCAGAACCGTCTTGGTCAACGTCTGCCATTTGTTCATAGCAACTACCCACCGAATCTGGCCGTTTTCCAACACACGACGACAACTCAAGTCGATCACCAGTCGTTCTGGTCCAACTAAAGTACTCAGTTCCTTCAAACGAGACCAATCGAGTTCTTGTTGCGGAAATAGCCACGATGTCACTATGATTTTGGCAGCTCCATTGTCTATCCAATATTTGGCATTAGAGATGTTGATTCCACCACCAACTTGCAATGCATTTGGCCATGCTTTCACGGCCTCCAAAGCAGCCCTATCGTTGGACTCCAAAGACCCGAGCTTGATGACATGAGTACGGACAATATTGTTTTTCTTGTAAATCTCGGCATAATGACTCGACGACAACTCACTCACGAAATTAGTCGCCACCTCGTTGAGATCGTCCTTATCGTCCTTCTCGAGCGTCCCGCCGACGATCTGCTTGACTTTGCCGCCGTGGATGTCAATGCATCCCACGTAAATAGTCATTGAAAAAAAATTATAGAAAAATTATATTTTTTGTGATGGCTCCAATAGTTGTTAAATTCGAGGATAAATACACGCCCAAGGAAAGCGTAGCATCCAAAGAGGACAAGAAGGTGTTGAGAAGTGGTAAGCCTATCTCTTTGGAACAGTTGAAACGCAAACGGAAGGAGCAGGAACAACGGTTATTGAAGGAATCAAAGACAAAGGATGATAAAGAGGATATAAAGAATGATATGGCTTTGGAAAGATTATTGAGCGAATCGCATATCTTGAAAGATACAAAAAGCACTTATTCAGGTGCTCAGTTGACTTTGGATACTTTGGATCATGAAAATCCAATAGGAAATTCAAGAGTCAAGACATTAAACAGTCGTCTACAAAAAGTTTCAGAGGTTAATGGATCAGAAAAGAAACTAGAGAAGATGCCGATGAGTATGCGTAAGGGAATGATCCAAGCACAGATGCGTAAAATGGAGAAATATGAGCGTGAAGCTAAGGATGCTGGTATTGTTCTTGCAAAGAAAAAGAAGGGTGAATTCCGACAGATTGCAGACCGTGGGGTCACTTCTGTTACCAGTCGAATTGGAAAGAGTGTGAAGAAAGATAAACGGGTTAGAGATCGTGGACTTAAGATCAATAGTATTGGAAGATCTACGAAAAATGGTTTGGTGATCTCGCAATCGGAAATCAACAGAATCAACAAACGATGATTATATTAATGTGCTAATTTTCCCAGTTCATCCTCACCTCTCTCAATTTGGTGATCTTTTTAACGAGCTCGACGATTTGCAACCGTTCTGCAATCTTGGATGCCGCATGCAAAGCTCTATCATCGCGCAATTTGGTGGCCAAATATAGAGCGTCGTGGATATTTTCATCGTTGCACGAGTGACCGAACTGTTTAAGTAGTGCGGCATCGTACTTGATACTAATTTCACCTAGTCTTTCTTGTGCCATCTCGTCTATCACGTCGTCGTTGCTGATTGCATCGTTTAACAACTCACCCAGAGTGACGAAACGAACCAGTTCTTCTTCAGGGTCTTCTTCTTCGTCCTCCTCTCCAGTGATTGGAAGTCTGATCGGAATCTCCAATGGCATTGCCAATGGAAATAGTGGGTATTCTGAGCCCCTAGTGACAATAGAATTAAATTGGTTTCTCATCAATCCTAATGGCCAACATTTCACGTTCTCACCAGCAGACAGCTTTTTGACACCCGAATTAGTGTCCAGAATCGGAATCCAGGACGCCTGCAACGGATCTCTCCATCTTGTAAGAACCAACAATAGATTATCCTGGCCAACAACACAAGGATCACCGTCCAATGAAAAAAATAGACCTCTTAAAGGATGCGTCTCGCCAGACTCGCCAGCTAATTGAATCGGTAAATGCTCATTGCGTTGGAAGTACTTGCCCTCCAGATCTTGGATATTGAAGTTCAAAGAGCCTGAATTGTACGTCACTGTGAAGACATACTTGTCACTGTTGACACAGGCCACCACGGGAGCAGTTTTTTCGATTCGCTCAATACGTCCAAAAAGACTGTACTTACGCACAAATCCGAGCGAAGTGGTGACGAAAATGGCCGTTGTGCTCAACGTGACACAGGAAACGAATTCGCCCGGCTGCAATACCAGCGCACGCAGCCATGTTTCCTGTTGGTCATGTGACTTGTACATAATTGTTGCTTTTCTTGCTTTGGTAGCAGAAGCCAACAGGATTCCCTTTTCGTTCATCGACGCAACATTGAACCCATAAAGATCTTTGAAATGGTACTCGTTATGTAATCCCTTGTCGAAGAAACTCACCGTGACGGTATTATAACTTTCCTGTTTCACTGTCCAACAATATCCTGTAGAATTCATGGTCAGATACTTTCTATTGCCATTCCAAGGCGTTCCACCTGGTGAATAAGGTTGTAACTCGAATCCATTGTAGGTTGCAGGGGTATTGATCATCACTTTACGCAGTTTGGTAGGCTGATGGCCATTCATTGGCCGTTTCTTTTCAACGTAGCCAGATCCGTCATCATCAACAATAAAGTCATCTTCTGGACCTTCATCAAAGAGTCCAGTGACTTCACTTTCTGGCTCGCTGTCCATTTCAGGCTCGCTAGCAAGTCCTGTGGCAGGTGCTTCTGCAGAAACAACAGAGTCATATTTGATAATATGACCCGAGGTTGTGCCAACAACAATCTCATATTGGTCGTCATTGCGACCCCATGACAACGAGCAGGGGTTGTCTGGTAAAGTAAACGTCTTGACTGACTTGTGCGACTGCGTATCCCAGATTATCAGCTTCTTGTCCTGGCCCACAGAAGCCAAATGATGGCCGTTAGGAGACCACTTCAAGTCAACCAGATCTTTGTCATGTTCCTGTCCACGAAACTTGAAGTTCAAACTGGAGAAGTCTGAACGATCATAAACCTCAATCTCGTGCTCCTTGGTAGGAATAGCAACCAGATCTCCATTTGGATGCCATTCACAGCCACATGCACCAGCAGCACCAGCCACAGCCGGTGGTTGGGTGCCTGAAATGTCATCCATGTCGAGGTCGTCCTCGTCATCGTCGTCGTCCACAAGCTTGTATTTGGCTGTGATATTGGAATAGACGTGTTTACGAGACGGTTCGGGCGAACTGTACGCGTAAATAACAACGTCTCCATTGGACAACGACACTGCTGCCAAATCTCCAACATTATTATAACCGATTGCACTGACCTGATCACCTGTATTGACAGATTTGAGATTTGACTCGGCATCTAATCCAACCAATTTCAATTCGCCATCAGATCCGCCACATAGTACCATTGAACCGCCATGAGTGAACACCGCGTCCCGAAGACTGAGAGGCGAGCGGATCAGCTTTCCCATCGACTTATGGGCATCCAAATCGTAATATTCACAAATGCCCGTCTTAGACGTGATGACTCCATATCGATGGCCGTTCAGCTCTCCAACTTCAAACGAGCTGATCCTAGGAAGAATATCCATCACCTCTGGCTCGCGCTCAGGATTTCTAACGTCGAAGATCTTTAACACCTCATTGGTGCACACATAGAGCCTGGAATTGTCGTGCGAATAGCGAACGTACGTGTTTCCAGCGGTGACAAACACCTGTTTCAACGAATCCATGAAAAGATTGATAAATTGAACGCGTCTGTTACACAGCCGTGGTTTTGAGTTTGGTGCACGGATGAATTTTAAAAAAATTGAAAAAAAATTTTAGATATACTCCATGGCAGATTCGTTTTTCTCAGATCCGTCCAAGAAGAGGAAGAGGCCTTCGAGAGGCCCACCAGCCGCGCGGAGCCAGAAATCCAAACAGCCACAGAAGGAAAGTTCCAGTGACATTGACGAAGAAGAGGTCCAAAGTGATATCTTTGAGCAATCTTCTGCAGCAGAATCGGAACAAGATGAAGGATCGAGCTCGGAAGAAGATGTTACAGAGAATGCTGCCGACAAGAGACGTCGACTTGCCAAGCAGTATTTGAGTGATCTTCAAGCTGACACGGAAACTTATGATTTCGATGCCAAAGAGATGGACGACGATATCATTGCATCACGGCTGCAAAAGGACGTCTCTGAACAGCAGGGATATGTCTATCAATACATTGGAGACCGTCTCAAATTTGAAGACCCGATTGTGCATTTTTCAAGAGTTGCAAGTAAGGGATTAACAGGAGTTGCTGTTCGGTTCCCATACGTTTATACCGTTTCAAAAGATATGGAACTGGCAAAATGGAACGTGGAAGATGAGACCAAAAAGCCATACAAAATGAAGTTTGTGAAAGGCGGACGCAAATACACAGAGATTTCTAAAGAACAAATGAATAACGGCCATTGCGATGAGATTCTGACGGTGGCAGTGAGTCCAGATGGCAAATATCTGGCCACAGGAGCACGCGACAAACGCATCATCATATGGAGCAGCGAGAACTTGGCTCCAATCCGCGTTCTAGAGACACGTGACCGCCGAGGAGAGGTGTTGGGGCTCGCATTCCGTCGAAATACCGACCAGTTGTATGCTGCCTGTGCAGACTTGAAAATTAGAACATACAGTGTCAACCAGCTCGCACAACTGGAAACGCTTTACGGTCATCAGGATCTGGTGGTCGACATCGCCGCATTGGGATTGGAAAGATGTGTCACTGTTGGGTCACGTGATCGCACTGCCATGCTGTGGAAGATCTCGGAGGAGACGAGACTTACGTTTAGAGGAGGAGATACGCCTAAAGCGGGGATCGATTTCTATGCAGAAGGCAGTATTGATTGTGTTTCGATGGTTGATGATTCGCATTTTGTGACTGGATCTGATAATGGTAACATTTGTCTATGGTCTTTGGCCAAGAAGAAGCCATTATATACTGAAAGACAGGCGCATGGAATCGAGCCTGAGAGGCCCGCTTGGCGTGCGAGTGCCGAGAAGAACGTCGAAGAAGCACAACTTCAAGTGCCAAAGCCGCAGCCGTACTGGATCACGGCCATTTATGCTGTTCCGTACAGTGATATTTTTATCTCTGGTTCCTGGAACGGCGAAATTAAAGTTTGGAAGCTGGAGAAAGAGTTGAGAAGATTTAATTTAATAGGCGTCTTGGAGCGGGCCAAGGGCGTTGTGACCAGAATTGGGGCCCATCTAGATGAAGAGAGTGTTCGTGTTTATGCTACAGTGTCGAAAGAACATCGGTTGGGACGCTGGATTGGAGGAGTTGGAGGCAGTCGTAACGGACTGTATTCATCTGTGATCTCGATGGATAAATAACAAGTATTAGCTGGTATTGAACGTAAAGTTATATAGGTTCGAAAGCAGAAAAATCGATCTAGAGCAGAGCGGCCAGCACCATGCCGGCCACACCAAGAGTGAGTCCGTTGAAAGTAGCCAACTCGTTGGCTCCAGCTGCGGAGGTAGACGAGGCAACAGTGGATGTTGTCTCGTCAGCGTAAGAAGACACGCTGGAACTGGTCTCGTGGGCGGACTTGGACTTGGTTGTTTTGCTCGAGGAGCTCGACGAAACTGCTGAGCTGGAAGAGTGTGCTTTACTCTTTGTGACGTGTGTGAAGACGGAGGACTTCACAGTTTTCACCTTCGAAGAAGCAACGACAGCAGAAGTAACGAAAGAAGTTTTGAGTGTGGAAGAAGGCATAGCAGATCTCACACTCGAGAAGGAAGATGTGGTAGTGGCGGCCGACGAGGAGGAGCTGAGCGAAGCAGCAGAAGCGATGGCCAGAAGACCCTTGGCTTTCTCCAACGAAGCGGACGACTCGCTGGCAACGGAAGCAGCAGACTCAGCAGATAACACAGAGGCCTCGGAGACTGAAGCAACAGAAGCAGAAGAGACTGAAGCAACAGACTCGGCAGAAGCCTCGGAGACTGAAGCCACCGAAGCAGACGACACAGAGGCAACAGAGGCCAAAGACTCAGCCAAAGCTGAGCTCTCTTGTGGAGTCAGAAGAGTCTCAGTAACTGTGACTGTAATAAGAGAAGTGGTGGTCTCTTCAGCTTTCACTTGGGCAATTAAAAGGAGTGGCAATAAGGACTTGTACAACATAGTGGTATAAGCTTTGGGTAATAACAAGTTGGAAAATAGAACGAATGGAAGTATAATAGCTTAGAAGCAAGTTTGGAGCAACGCTCAGTTAATAAGGAATGACTATGGTGAGTTGTTGGAGCTTGTTATCCAAGTTGATTAAGAAGAAAACTAAAACAAATTCATGGCCGTTCGTTTGCTAGAAGGCAGCAGAGGGTACTGGAGGAATCCGCAAAATTTTCGTCATCAAAAGGACAAAATGTAAACAAAAATACGTCGTGTGCGTTCGGATTACATTGTCTCCAGTGAAGATCTATTGTCGGGGAATTAGATCTTTCTCTAGATTTGTTTATGTACTTTCCCGATTGGGAAACTATAGATATTGGGATCTCCGTTCTGGGACAATTGTGACGGTTCGATGGCCAGACCGATGTTTGGACAATGTCAGAATTGGGAAGCGTATTGTCCCGATGCGGCAACAACACAAAGTGTTCCAAAACAGTAGGCCGGGTAACCCCTTTGCCCTCGGTTATTCCATACAAACATTTCCGTTTGAGGGTAAAACTGAGTGATGAAAGGTTGGTTATGTTGGAACCAAAAAGTGATGGTAATGGTTCCCAAACATCCCCACCTCGAACTACACAAACATTACGCATTATAATTCGACCTGCATCTTGAATCGCTAACACATACACATTGGTGCAAGAAGATCAATTAAACGGCGGCGGCTTACAGCTAGACCAATTACAAGATTTTCCTTTTCAAGATCTATTGTCAAATCACATTGTCGCGGATATTGTCTAATCAGGTGAAATTATTTCTTGTCCACTAAAAACCTTTGTTGCTAGAGAAAAGAAAACGTTGCTTGAAAAATTTTGGTGCTAGAACGAAAACAAGACAATTGAACAATTAAACAAAGAAAGGTTTTTTATTAAGCTTCGGGTGCTATATTATTAACTTCAATCTACAATATCGATAAACAATTTCGATGGACCAATACCAAGTGGATCAGGACGGTAAGAGAAGTCTTCCGCCTCTCTCCCATATCATTCCAGACCAAACTCAACCACCAAGTCAACAGCATTCTCCTAGTACTACTCATCAATCCAACTCTGCTTCTATCTCGCCTCAAACTGAGCCAGCCAAGACTGAGCCCCATGATGCAGTTACTATCCCTCCTCAACATGAGCAGAAGTTCGCCTCTCAACAGCAGGCCCCGGTTCCTGTGCAACAACAGCCTCAAATGCCTATTCAACAATATCAACAGATCGCGTTGCAACAACAGTTCCATCAACAAGCTGCTTTACAGTACCCACAACAGTTACAACAACAGTATCTGATGCAAAGCTTGCAAGCTCCCCCTCCTCCTCAACCGCCACAATTAGACTCATCTAAATTGTTTGAAAAATGTACATGTAAGCAGGAAGGGAATCGGATTCCAAGACCAAGAAACGCGTTCATCTTGTTTAGACAAAAACATCACCAGGCTTTGTTGGAGGAAGGCAATGTGATTAGATCCAATCCTGACGTCTCTAGAGAACTTGGTCGTCGGTGGAGAAACCTGCCCCCAGAAGAAAAAGATTACTGGAACAAGCAAGCTGAGGAAGAAAAGAAACGACACGCCGAGAGATACCCCGGTTACAAATACACCCCTAGAAGAAACAACAAGAAGAACTGTCCTCATTGCAGTACCAAACAGGCCATTAGAAATCACAATCTGGCAGTCCAATCGTACGTTGCTCAATACCCAAATCACGCGTATGCTTTCAGTTTGGGTGGAAGTCAATATTTCTCCCCACAAGTTGCAGGATCTAATGGTGCAGTGACACAGCAACAAGTCCAAGCAGTCCAAGCAGTGCAACAGCAGGCTGCTGCCGCTGCCGCTGCTGTTCAAGCCTCTCAGCAGACAGTTTATTACCACCCAAGCATGGTTTCGATGCAACCACAGCAATTCAAGACGGATGATCTATATCCTTCTTTGACTACGGCCACTGGGGGAAGTACTCCGCAGCAGAATGGAAAAGCTGGATCGTCGCCAAGCGTGGCTTTGCAAACAGCTGCTCTTAGTGACCAATCTCAATACTTGGCGTTTGTGAACCAAGTTAATGGACAAGGAGCAAGATATGCTAGTCAAAACGGTCAGCAACAGCAAGTACAGCCTGCAGGGCAGCAGCAATCGAAATCGGAAACTGCACAAGCTCCTAACTACTCACAACTCTACATGTCTCAGATGATGGATCCTTCTCAGATTTATGCTGCCATGAGTAGACAACAGCAGCAGCAGCAACAACAAGGTCAACAACAACAACATCAACAACAACATCAGCAACAACATCAACAGCAACAGCAACAGCAGCAGCAACAGCAGCAACAACAGCAACAACAACAGCAACAAAACATGTACATGAACCCTCTTTTTGGATACGATTTCCAACAGAACGGTCAGGGCCAAGCTATGCAATTGCCCCTACCTTCAATCAACAATCTGTCTCTGCCTCCTCTCAACATGAACCAGAAGAACTGAGGCGGAGCTACTGCCAAGTGAAATTACATTAGATTATAGAAGGTCGTATCAGTGTGTATTTTAGGTTAATTGATTTTCCACTATTGTCCAGTTGCTATGGCAATTTATTGATCTGCACCCGGGATAACAATTTTATAATGCGGGCATAATTTTCGAGCTCCGCCTCTTTTTTTTTACGGATTGCCCTGCGTCAAATAATAACCAAACGGATCATAAGAACGAGGCACAAGCATCATCTGCAGCCATTAATGTCAATTTGAATATAAGGGTTGAGAAATTTCGATTTTGAAGTGATGCCCATCTCGAGAAAAGCCACCGATCTTGAGGCTCGGGCCAAGTACAAGCTCACTACTGAGCAACTTGGAGATCTTCATGATCCCAAGTCGATTCAGAAACTAGTGGAAATTGGAGGTATTGATACGCTTACGCGTGAATTGCGTACCGATCCAACAAGGGGTCTGGCTTCAGACCTGTCAACAGAAGAGATCAGTCAAAGAACAAGGGTCTACGGAGCTAACGAAATGCCTCAAAAGCCTACCAAATCGTTTCTTATCCTCTGTTGGGAGGCCATGCATGACAAGATATTGATATTGCTATCTGTCGCGGCAGTGGTGTCTCTGGCATTGGGATTGTACGAGACTTTTGGTCAACCAACCGAGTACGATCAAGAAGGAAAGCCTATGCCCAAAGTGGAATGGGTCGAAGGTGTTGCCATTATTGTTGCCATTTCGATCGTCGTTCTTGTGGGATCGGTGAATGATTACAATAAGGAAAGACAATTCAGCAAGTTGAATGCCAAAAAGGAAGACAGGAACATCATTGTGTTCAGGTCTGGTGAAAAACAATTCTTGCCCATTGGTGATCTTTTGGTTGGAGATTTAGTTTATGTCGAGACCGGTGAAATTGTTCCTGCCGATTCCGTTCTGGTTTCTGGTGAGTGTGAATGTGACGAAAGTTCGCTCACTGGAGAGACCAAGGCTATTCGCAAAATCCCAGCTGCCGACGCTCTGGATCATCTATCCACCATCAAGGGTCCTTCTAAGGATATTGGAGATAAAGGAGTTGATGATTGTATGTTGATCTCTGGTGCCAAACTTATTAGTGGTCAAGGTAGAGCCATTGTCACTGCTGTTGGAGTCAACTCAATGCACGGAAAAATCATGATGTCGTTGCATCACGAGCCCGAAGACACTCCATTACAAGCCAGATTGTCTGGTTTGGCTGATGGAATTGCCAAGTTTGGTTTCCTAGCTGCTTTGATTCTGTTTGTGGTTCTTTTTATCAAATTCTGTGTCAAGCTTGGAGGAGATTATTCTGATTTTACAGGAGCTCAAAAAGGTACCAAATTCCTGAATATATTGATCACTGCCATCACCGTTATCGTGGTTGCAGTTCCAGAAGGTTTGCCTTTAGCAGTGACTCTGTCTTTGGCTTTCGCGACGACCAGAATGACTAAAGATGGAAATCTTGTGCGTGTTTTGAAGAGTTGTGAAACTATGGGTGGAGCAACTGCTATTTGCTCTGATAAAACAGGAACTTTGACTGAAAACAGAATGCGCGTGGTTCGAGGTGCTTTAGGAGACATTGATTTTGATGATACTGGGTCCAGTCAGGATGTGACGAGCCACGAGGCTGTTTCTCGTCTGGATTCGGGTCTGAAAGATACGATTTGCGACAACATGCTTCTAAACTCGACTGCTTTCGAAAGTAAAAGAGAGTCTGATGGAGTTTCTCCTGAACCTGTTAAAAAGAGGACTCTGCTAAGGAAAGAAAAGAAAGAACAATCTTCAAATGAGGAGGAATTTGTTGGTTCTAAGACTGAATGTGCTTTGCTTCTTCTAGCCAAACACCATTTTGGTGCAATTAACGACTCCAAGACTCTCGAGATGATCAGAGAACAGGCTCAACATCGAATTGTTCAAGTGATTCCATTTGAATCGTCTCAGAAATGGGGTGGATTGGTGGTGAAAACCGAAACCGGATACAGATTCTACATCAAGGGAGCTTCCGAGATGGTTGTTTCTCGGTGTAGTTACAGAACTGACTCTGATGGATCTGTTGTTCCAATCACAAGTTCTATCAAAGAGTCTGTGGACTCGAAGATCACACAACTTGCCGAAGATGCTCTCAGAACTTTGTGTCTTGCACATCGCGATTTCAATGATCTCCAGTCTTGGCCGCCTGCAGAGCTGGCCAGGAACGAAAACAGAAAAGAGGCCGACCCGGCTCTGCTGTTTGGTGATCCAGTTGAGATCCTTGCGAACGATGCTAACGCTGCTGCTGAGCAAAACACAAACCTTCCAAAAATCGTCATTGGCAACTCTCAGGAGAAGCAAAGTGGTTTGGTTCTCGACTCTCTTGTTGGAATCCAAGATCCATTGAGAGAGGGGGTGAAAGAAGCCGTTGAGAAGTGTGCCATGGCAGGTGTTCGTGTGCGGATGGTCACAGGAGATAACATTTTGACAGCTCGTGCTATTGCCAAGAATTGTGGCATTCTTAGCGAGGAAGCTTATAACGATCCAACAGCATGTATGGAGGGCCCTGTGTTCCGCAAATTGAGTGACACAGAGCGGATCAATCTGCTTCCTAAACTCTGTGTTCTTGCCAGATCGAGTCCAGAAGATAAACGGATTCTCGTGGATACTTTGAGACACCAGGGTGAGGTTGTTGCAGTGACTGGAGATGGAACCAATGACGCTCCTGCTTTGAAACTTGCAGATGTTGGATTCTCGATGGGAATTGCAGGAACTGAGATTGCTAGAGAGGCTTCTGATATCATTTTGATGACTGATGATTTCTCATCTATTGTGAATGCCATCAAATGGGGAAGAACCGTGGCCTCTTCTATCCGGAAATTCGTTCAATTCCAGCTCACAGTCAATGTGACAGCAGTTGTTTTGACTTTCATTTCTGCTGTTGCCTCTTCCGATGACTCTTCTGTCTTGACCGCAGTGCAATTGCTTTGGGTGAACCTGATTATGGACACTTTGGCAGCTCTTGCTTTGGCTACTGATAAACCTTCCGATGATGTTCTGAATCACAAGCCAGCTGGTCGTCATGCTCCTCTAATCACGACTTCCATGTGGAAGATGATTTTGAGTCAATCCGTGGTGCAATTAGTGATTACTTTTGTGCTACACTTTGCCGGAAATGATATTTTTTACAACGGCAATGCCAATGAGCATGAAGAAACAAAGCTTTCTTCGCTCACATTTAACACATTCGTGTGGTTGCAGTTCTTCAACTTATTCTTAACAAGAAAGTTGGACGAAGGTGACGGAATCACAAAAATTAGAGATCGGATCACCCGATCAAATCTTGATTTTACACAGCATTTCTTCAGCAATTGGTATTTCATCGTCATTGCAGCTATCATTGGCGGTTTCCAGGTCCTCATCATGTTTGTGGGTGGTGCTGCTTTCAGTATTTCGCGTCAAGATGGCGCTATGTGGGGAACAGCTATCATCTGTGGTCTTATATCTATTCCTGCTGGAATAATTATTAGAATTGTTCCAGACGTTTGGGCTGAAAAGATATTCCCAACAAGAGCATTCAACAAATTGATGAGTCTTTTCACCTTCCGCAGAAAGAAGACTTCGAAGGACCCAGAAGAAGCCCATTTAGAACCATTTGAGGAACAAAATGACAACGTGTTGAGCGTTGCTCACTTCAAACATATGTTTGGAAGATCGAGATCCTCCACATCGACGGAAAGCTCGGGCGGTTCGCAATTAACGGACAGTACTTTGTTCTCGTCCAACGCCAGCAGTTACACTGCACGTTCTGATGTATAGTATGTATAAAATTAAAAAAGTTAGATTATTATTTATTGAACTTATTTAGATAACGTCTTTTCTCAGTTTCCAAGAATTGTGCGAAATCTGCGTAGATTGGATAGAATTTGGACAGATTCTTAAAGAAAGGAAGTAGATCCACCATCAATGTGATTTTATCCACCAAAGGTTGATTCACTTCAGTAGATCCTTTCTCCAGCTGGATTTGTTCCAGAATTGTCTCTTCTAGTATGCTCAATGAAGAAGTAAAGGTATCTAGAGAAATCGAAGCAGCCTCTGTGATTTCACCTCCAGTAGGAGCAAATAACGAATTTCTATTAGATCCATTTGATTTATCTTCTTCTATTGAACTGGTTTGAACGATTGCCTGCACCGTCTCAAATATAGTGAGCACACTTTGGATCCGTTCTTTCACCAATTTGAGCTGTTGTATCTTCTTAATTAGTTCCTGAGATTCTGAAGTCTGGTCTATGCTATTAATCTTGACATTAACATCTTCCAGGTCACGATTCAGCGAATTTATTGATGAAGACAAATATTCCACGTAATATTCTAATCTGGTGATTCCCGAGTTCTTATCGCCAGTATATGAGATTATAGACGAAGAATTATGAAGATCTTGTAGTTTTGATTCAAATTGATGTGTCAGTTCGTTGGTATAGTAATCCAAATGTGTGAGTAATGACATACACTTGCCTTGTAAAGATTTGAGCGAAGAGGCAGAGGCGAACGACAAGGACTTATTTTTCATCTGGGGAGCGTTTAGATTAAGCGATGTGGTGAAAAGAGCGTCTAAATAGTCATGTGGAACAAACGCTTCGTCGAAAAACATCGACAGCACTTCATTTTCCTTTTCTGAAGTCATAGTGACAAATATTAAGTATTTAATTATTTTTCATAGTTAATGTTAGATTCAGTGGTGGTGCAGCCTGAATTTTTGCAGGTTATCGAGGATGTGCGTTCTGGAATTGTCGACCAAGAGAGATTCTGGGTGCGTATTAATGGAGTGCGGGCCGATTTTGAGTGTCTACCAGACAAGATCATATCCCTTGGAGAATGGAAGATAGAGATGGACCAAACGGAGATGGTGTTGAAAAACGGTTCAAATAAGATATCTGTTGCTATTGGACAAGTGGAATATATTTCTCAGTTTGTGGTGAGCTGTCTAGCGTCTACTTTGGATGGAAAATTGGTGGCTGGTGGCACCAATGGCGAATTACAATTTATCAAGAAAGACTCACGAGATATTCTCATTGACCAAGCGCATTTCGCTGACATTCTTCGAGTGCGCTTTTTCCCAAGTGATAAAGTGGTTATAAGTCAGGGATTGGACTATGCGACAAAGATCTGGTCTTTCGATGATGGCTCGAATCCAAGGAAGTTGGTCAAACACACATCAATGCTCACAGATGTGGCAGTTATTGGACGGGGGCGAAACGTTATAACCGCAGCTAGAGATGGGGCAGTGTACATATGGGAATGTGGCACTGGTGAGGTTGTGTGGGAGATTCGTCGTGTCATTGGGTTGACCGACCCTGTTGTTGGGATTGAAATAATAGAGAGGGAGCAGACCATGCAGCAAAGTGCAGATGGGAAATTTTACGAAATGGATGGCAAAGACCTACTGGTGGCGCATGAAAGTGGGGTCATCGCTTCATACGACTTAGGATCTCGTTGCGCCACCGGCGAATTCTCTGTGGGGCACAAAATTACCGCCTTCGCAGCCACAAATGATGTGGTGGTCACTGGGGATACAGAAGGCACTATTAGACTCTTTAGCGCTCAAAAAGTGGTGTGGGAGCAAAAGAGTTCCGAGGAAATTAGAAAGATTGCAATTGATCAAGAGAAAATCATATGTCTATCACGTCAGGTTGTGGTTTTGAATATGGACGGATCCCAATCAAGGGTCCTTTCTACAGATGAAAATATCACAGATTTTGCTGTCGCGAACAACAACGTCTATGTCGCACTACACAAGGCTGTGCAAAGATTTTTAGTGTGAACACCTCACACCGTATTATCACTGCGCGATGCGACGCGTAAATAAAATGCGAAATAATTTGATGGCAACTTATCTTTGTAATGTTAAAATCGGGAACCATTCTTAATATTTGCAAAGAGGGCGACTCTTTTGGCGAGGTGTACTTGCAAGCCCATCAGGCTAAATCTATCCCTGAGGCTAATGGTGAAAGATTACGGTTGATGCTCAACGATGGTCAATTTGCAATCAATGGTGTCTTCAAGCCGAGCGAGGCACAGAATTCGATTGAAAACTTCAAAAGATACTGCGTTTTGAAGATCACACAATACGAGATTACTCCAACGAACAACGGCAAAATCTTTCTCGTAGTTGATCGCGCAGAAGTTGTGGAGCAAGGTGAGAAGAGTGAGATCAAGTTCGAAAGTTTGGACGATTATCTCAAGGAACATCCTGAGGCCAATATCTTGACTAAGGGACAAATTGCAGGAAGAGAGACCACTATCACACCATCTCCAGCTGCTCCCATGCCTAAGAAGGCTGTTTCAAAGTCTTCTTCGAAACCTAATCTGTACGCCATCGATCAATTGTCCCCTTACCAAAATCAGTGGACTATCAAGGCCAGAATTTCGTTCAAGAGTGACATGAAACACTGGTCCAACCAAAGAGGTGACGGTAAACTGTTCAATGTGAACCTTTTGGATGAGACTGGAGAGATCAGAGCTACAGCTTTCAACCAGGTTGCCGAGAAATTCTGGGATCTGCTAGAAGAAAATAAGGTGTTCTACATCAGTAAGGCCTCGATGCAAATGGCCAAGCCCCAATTCTCTAACCTCAAGCACCAGTATGAGCTCCAATTTGACAAAGATACCATTGTGGAGCCATGTGAAGATGATGCAGATGTTCCTAAACTTCATTTTGAGTTTGCTAAGCTGGACCAAGTCCAGAATTTGGAGAACGGTGCTGTTATCGATGTTATTGGAGTTTTGAAAGATGTGAAAGAGAAACAAGAGATTGTTGCCAAATCCACAGGAAAGCCTTTTGATAGACGAGACATTGTGTTGGTTGATGATACTCAATTTGCAGTCAACGTGGGTTTATGGAATAAGCATGCTCGCGAGTTTGATGTTCCTGTTGGATCCGTGGTCGCCTTCAAAGGTTGTCGAGTTCAAGATTTTGGTGGAAAGAGTCTCTCATTGATTCCTGCTGCCACTATTATAGTCAACCCTGACATTGAAGAAGCTTACAAGGTCAAAGGCTGGTATGATGCACAAGGATCAAATCAGACTTTCAAGAGCATGGCTGTTGAAGGAGGGGCTTCAGCAAACGCAAATTTGACTTCCAAACAATCCATATTAGAGAGAAAGACCATCAAACAAGCTCAAGATGAAAGATTGGGAATGAATGACAAGCCAGACTTTTTCAATTTGAAAGCTACCATCTCATTTGTCAAGCCAGAAAACTTCTGTTACCCAGCTTGTCGTTCCGAAGGTTGCAATAAGAAGCTTTTGGAGCAAGACAACGGCACCTGGAGATGTGAGAAATGTAACGTCAATCATGCTGAGCCTAACTACAGGTACATCTTGACCGTTTCCGTGGTGGATCAAAGTGGTCAGATGTGGTTGACGCTTTTCGATGACCAAGCCAACGAATTGCTTGGAATCAGTGCTGCAGAGTTCTTGAAATTGAAGAACGACGCAGAGGATCCAAGCATCGAAAGCGTGCACGAAAATGCGCTCAAGAACTACATTAATGAACACGTCTCATTCAAAGAGGTTCTGTTCCGTATCCGGGGTAAGGTAGACAGCTACCAGGGACAAGACAGAGCCCGGTTCACTGTTGCTAGCCTCGCCAAGGTGGACTACGTTGCTGAGTGTGACGCGCTTGTGGAGACCTTGGGTAGCTACTCTTTCTAACGCAAGGATTTTCAATGTTTTAGTGTACCTTCGCCTATCGTTAAAATATATTAGTTATAGTTGATAAGTCCATTGACTTCTAGCCAGAAGTCTTTGATGAGGTCATTGGCGTTCCGTGTTCCTCTAGTAATCATGATTTTCTTGATGAATATTTCCCAACCTTCAATCTTTTTGTCCCTTTCATCGTTCAATTTAGGAAACGCAGTTTTCAACCATTTGCTCATCATGAGCGGGTACTTTGCAACCAAGTTTTTGATGATTTCAATGAATGTCTCCAAGCTCGAGCGTTGGGTAGAAAACATATACTTCAGCACATTATATGTGAGAATATACCCAAGCTCGGTTTCATTGAATAATCTTTTCAGTGCAACGCTATCTTGGCGATCTCCTTTACGGAGAGTAATTAGTCTTGTCCAGAACTTCTCCAAAGCCTTCAAAACGAATCTTTCATTGGAATTCAAATGACGAACACCAAAATCAAGTGCCGTTGCGAGAAGTCGCTCGTTAGAAATAAGCAGAGATGGTTTTGTCGTCAAAATAGTACTGAACAGATTCAGACTTGATTGAATTAGATCTGGATCGTTTTCTATAACAGCCATTCTTGACAAAAAAATAGATTCCATGATACCATTGACTAGTTCTGGTTCCCATTTGCGATGGAATGCAACAATCATGGAGTTAAATAGTGAATAAAGTAATGGATATGCATTTGGTGATTTCAAAGTGTTGAATTTGGTGACAATGAATTCCAGGATGATACCTTGGTCAAACACAAAGGGTCCTGGAATGTTCTCTGTTAGTCCGCATTTGAATAAATTAATAACCTCTTCTGTGATTGCATAGTTCTCAGAAAGCAGTTCGTTTGAAAGCGAGAAGTTTCGGATGATCGAAAGTACTTTGTCTCGAATTCCCATTGGATCCAAAGTCCAATATTCTCTGACTTTGAGTTCTTGTTTTTCTGTGTAATAGCCATCAATATCGTCAGGAAGTTGCATCCCCTTACCAACAGCACTGGCACAGCTAATGAGGCTTGTTAGGTAATCAAGGACCTTTTCCCTCTGTATCGGATCTTTAGAACCCAGCTCTGGGAAAACAGAAACAGATTTGTTATCTAAAAGATCGAACAATTTGTATAGATGCTCGCTCTGAATCGCTGGATCAGCAACTCCCTGGATGATTGATGAGTAGGAATTGATGATCCTTTGTCTGACCAACGAATCAATATCAACGTTGTTAACCATTTCGGTAATCAGGTTCTCAAAGCTTGGCAAGAATTCAGCCAGAGCCGCTCTGCACTCGTTACAAATGTCAGCAATCGCTTTGGAGCTGGACAATTGATACAGTACTGAACCAAACATGCATTCAAACAGAAAATTCAGGATCTGGGGCAGATATTTGAGACCTCTGGGGGTCTGATAAAACCAATCGGCACTGGATAAGAACTGAATAGTGGTATTGATCAAATACCTGAATTTCTCAGACTTCGCAGTTAAAACAACCTGAAGGAGGCCTGAGTCAAAAAGCACACAAACCTGATCAATTAATTGAGGATCTATCTCCTCGTCACCAAAGTCTTTCGTGACTGATGTTGCCAAAAACAGAGATGGCTCTATATTATGATACTCTTGCGTTTGAATTCCGGATTGCGCGGTTGACAGGAGGTTTAAAACCAATGGGAGTTTGACTAATGGATAGATGGACTCAAACAAGTCACCGATATCGCTTCTATAAAGCCCAAACTCCTGTTTATACTGATCAAAATCAGGTTCGTTTTCAGGAACGTGGGCTTTTTTCCAGTAGACTTGTGTGATTCTTCCAAATAATGTCCTGATTTTTTCATTAAGTTGCTCCAACGCCTGAGGATCTTTCTCAAGCAACGCCTGAATAGTGGAATCTTCCACGATGCAATAGTCGGCAAACCGCAGCCAGAAATCAATCAGCTCTTTCGATACATTCTCCTCAAGAATTGGAGTTCCAGGATAATCCGTGAGCCCAACTAAGAAGTCAAAAACGTGTGAATCTTTGTTATCTTTGAGTTTGAGCACTAAAGAGTTCAAATCCACATCCAGGAATGCTATAATCAAACGAGAAAACTCGCAAACGCTCTTCTCGTCCTCTTGGGAGCTAAAATATTTCACATATTGAACACCAACATCACCGAACAGAATCGAATGCAGTTCGGCCTTAAGTGCTGAAGTAAAAAAGGTAGTGTTTGTCTCTAATGCCTCGCTCAAGGATTCAATAGATTTCTGAGAAATCGAGAAGTCGGGATTGGTGACCAAGGAAATGCAGATCGAAAGCAATCCAGACATATTATAGCGTTCAGTCGAATCAAATTCCGCTTTGGAAGTATATATGATCCAGGCATCAAGACATTCGAGCCAGGCATGGACCAATTTGGGTTCACCAGAAATCTTTAATGAAATCATCATCAATTTTTCTGTTGTAGGAAACAAACCTCTATGCACTAAATTGTGGGTTTGAACATTTGAGAGATTGGAAGACTCCTTCTTGACAAGCTCTTCAGCCAAGATCTGCGAGAACAACAAACAAATCCATATTTTTGGCCAAGGAAAACTGATCAAAATGGATTCGAGTTGATCTGCACTAATCAAACTCTTCGTCATATTATTAGTGTCCAAACGTGCAATTAGAGCAGTCAATGGATTCTCCCATCCGCCCTTACCATTGATGAATATAAGAGCAAGATTGGACATGAGTTTTCTCACAACATGCATACCACTTCGAAGTACAGAATCATCAGCAATAAGTTTCAACAAATGATCAAGTAAAGTGGTTCTAATCTCAATGATCTGGTCCTGATGCCCAGACTTGATGATGTTTGCCATATGAAGATTGAGATTCACAGTGTAAGTGAGAGCACCAAAGAACTTGCAATTCATCGAGGGCTGCATAAGCAGATGATGGGCCATCAGCCATCCATGTTCGGATTTCTGATAATCCTGTAGCTTTTTTTGAATTTCTATGACATTTGAAGAAGAACTATACAGAGCTTCGACCAACTACATGTTAGTGAATTGACAACAACAACATACCGCAATGATCTCTTGCTCAGGATAAACTTTCATATACAATACAAGACAAGAAAAAAATAATATAGCTACACCTCAAACCTTAAAAAGATAAAAAGTTTTTAGTATATAAAATATATACATGGCCGACCAAACATAAGGGTTTCTACAAATCACATTAACAACTGTAAACAGGAATTAATGTAACTTGTCAGACAGCCATTTGCGTCCATCCATAACGTCCCCTCCGAAGAAGTACACGAAATAGATCGAGATCATCGCTCCTTGACAAGCAAGGCAATTGTAGATGACCAGACCGCTAAGGATCGTGGACAAGCTAGCTATTCTCACTCTAGGACACAAAGGTATCTACCTCATCAACCAAGTTGGATTCAGTGGCTCTTTTGAAGAGTCAAAGAGAGACGTGACCTATAGAAATGATCCTATGAAGTACGTCGACAAAGAAAAAAAATATTTGGCGACTTTTGCCTCCTATTTATACCCCAAATTCTGCGAGAAAATTTTTTACTGCTTATGTAAAACCTAGACGCACAAGCAAGACTTGATTGTTAGTGGCCAGTTCGGTAGGCGGCTTGAACAATAACTCAACCCTTTTCAAAATTATTGTACGTAGCTAGTTCTGACTTCCTATTTCGGCAAGTCAACGTAAATCGGTGTCTTTCGGTGTAAAGATGTTCTCTTCCCTGTCAAAGATAAACTGGTCTGATCGTAAAAATAATCCTTTCTTTATAATCAGAACATATTAGGGTAAAAAACGGCTTTTGCCTCTATTTTACAACTTCTTGCATTGCTATTTTATTGCAATCATGTCTCAAACGATGAATAACAAACCTTCCATGTTCTCGCTTTTACGTGAGAACGGAACTCCTGGAGCAACGACACTTCCTCAAGTTACAAGTCCGCGCCGGACCAGCGCTTCCAACAGGCCTTGCGCCAACTGTACATGTTCGCCTGGGCTGTTGTCTAGACAAGGAAGAAGGTCTTCAATTTACATGAAACAGATTGCTCTCACTCGTGCCAACAGCAGTCGAAGAGCTTCTCGAAGCCCTATGAATTCGCCTTCCCTATCTGCGCAGAAGAAGGTAGGCGGATCTTTGTACACTATTGACTCTCAGTGTTCGACCAAAGAGATCAACACCTCATTAAGACTTCAGAAACTCAGAATGGAGATGAAACTTCATGACATTGCCATTTACATTATTCCATCAGCAGACGCTCATCAGTCAGAATATACGTCTGCTCCAGACCAGAGAAGAGCATTTATTAGTGGGTTCAGTGGTTCTGCTGGAGTTGCCATTGTCACCAGAGATATTACCTGTATGAATGAAACATTAGAAGGACTTTCTGCGTTGGCCACAGATGGAAGATATTTTACTCAAGCAACCAACGAATTGGACTTTAACTGGAAGTTATTGAAACAGAACGTTCCTGGAGAGCCTTCGTGGGAAGAATGGACAATCACGCAAGCTATACAACTGGCTTCCGATTCTGGAGAAGCTATCAAGATTGGCTTGGACCCTAATTTATTCACGTATTCTCAAGTTTGTTACTTGGAGAGTCTAATTACACCTGAGGACGCTGAAAGAGTGAAAATTGTGCCTGTCAAAGAGAACCTCATTGACAAGATTTGGCAAATTTTCGAAGAAATGCCGATCCGGCAATTTAACGAAATAACACCTCTTGGTTTGGAATATACGGGCGAATCGACCCAATCGAAAGTTTCCAGACTTGAGCCATACTTCAACAAGTACGGATCCTCGACTCTCATTCTCTCTTCTTTGGATCAAATTGCATGGCTTTTGAACATGAGAGGTAAAGACATCGAGTACAATCCGTTGTTTTACAGCTACGTTGTCGTTCAAAAAGATCAACTAACCTTATATGTTGACAAATCTGCCATTGGTTCCGAGACAGTTAAGACCTATTTGGAATCCATCAATTGCCAAGTCAGAGATTACACTGATATTTGGGCAGATGTGAGAAAATTAGCCTCCTCTCTACATACCGAAGGAAAGAAACTGCTTCTTACCAACGAAGCTCCGTGGAAAATGGTGAATTGCATTCTGGCCAAAAATTTCATTGAGGTTGATTCTCCTGTTGCAGAAATGAAAGAGGTCAAAAATCCAGTTGAGCTGAAGAACCAGCAACGGGCTCAAGTCAAGGACGGCATGGCATTGATCCAATATTTTGCATGGCTGGAATATCAACTTGTTGAGAAGGGATTAATGATTTCCGAATTCGATGCAGGAATGAAACTTTTGGAGTTCAGATCCAGACAGGAGAAGTTTAAGGGACTTTCATTTGAGACTATCTCTTCCACAGGTCCTAATTCTGCTATCATCCATTACGCACCAAATAAACAGACCAGTTCGATCATCAATCCATACAAAATTTACCTCTGTGACTCGGGTGCGCAGTTCCTTGATGGTACTACTGATACTACGAGAACTTTTCATTTTGGCACTCCAAAGCAGGAGGAGATTGATAATTATACTGCTGTTTTGAAAGGTCATATTGCGTTAGCACGACTGGTTTTCCCAGAAGGGTATACCGGCTACCAGATTGATAGTATTGCCAGACAATATCTATGGCAATATGGTCTTGATTACGCTCATGGAACAGGACACGGAGTCGACCAGTATGGTCCTGTTCACTCAATGGGAGTTGGAATTGGGTTCAGACCTTATTGCAATGCCGCCCCGCTTGCTCCAGGTCATCTGATCTCTAACGAGCCGGGCTACTACAAGCCAGGCGAGTACGGAATCCGCATCGAGAATATGTTTTTTGTCAAGAAGAGCGCCAAGACGAAGCCTGATGGTAAGCAATTCCTTGAGTTTGAGACTGTGACTACAGTTCCTTACTGCCGAAAATTGATAAACGTCAAGATGCTTACTCCAGAGGAGAAGAACTACATCAACGAGTATCATCAGCAAATTCTGAGGTTGTACGAGTGCAAGTTTGCGAAAAAGAGCTTGGAACTCGAATGGCTCAAAAAGGAATGTAAAGCGTTGTAACGTATGGTATATTTAATGATTCGAAATAATGCTTCGTCTGAATATAAATAAATATGAGCGGTCTACACCATGAAGGACTCTCCGCATCCACAGCTGCCCTTACTGTTTGGGTTTTTGAACACAAACTTCGAGCTCAACTTGTCGTCTATCCAATCCATCTCGGAGCCGATGATGCTAAATAGTGCTTTAGAGTCAACTAGCACTTTCACTCCATCCTGCTCAACCTGCTCATCGAACTGTTCTGGTTGACTCACATATTCTAAATGGTATGATAATCCAGAACATCCACGATTGCGCACACTGATTCGTATAAGTTTTGGTTCTGGTTGTTGCATCAGCTGCCTCAAATGTAGAATGGCTTTTGGCGTCAATGTTATCACCGATTTCAAAGGCTTTAGCTGTCTTCTTCTCCGCTTTTTAGGTTTGGCGGGTTCGGGGGTAGGAGCAAGCGCAGATTTGTCTGGAAGAGAGTGTTTAGACCATTTATTGGAGGCCAAGAAGTCATTATTTGATTCATCGTCTGTCCGTTGCGAAGTCTGTTGCTGTGTGGATAGAGAATGGTACCTAAGTCGTGGAATTGTCACTAAAGGACTTAGCCGCAGTATAGGCGCTCTTCTGACGGCCATTGTGATCTTGTTAGTAAACATCTTGTGAGGAGATAATTTAAGAATAAATTTTGTGGGCGAACTCGGAAATGACTGACCGTCCGAAGATATAAACCCTTACACCAGACGCAGAGTTTGGAGGTGATGACTTTCTCAAATGATATGATTGGACGATTTCAGGGGTAGGAGGATAGGAGTCAAATAAGATACAACATGATGCAATCAGTGTTCAAAAACCATGAGTTCAGTTGTGGTTTTGAAATTACCTCTTTCCAGCTCCTTTTTGACCGCTTTTGAATTATTGCTTCTCCTCATTACCCCAGATTACATCAGCAGAAACTGCATGCATGTGATATTGACACAAGTATATAAAGCAAACGACAAGGGCTAATTGTATTATGAATTCTGCTTTGATTATAAGGGAAGCTGTGTGGCGTCTGCTACGCAACAATAGTCGTGCTATGAAGTTTTTGAACATCAACTTGAAGTCGAAACCAGTTCTTCTGTTTCTGGTCTCGATCTCCTCGAGTTCCCTTATATTGTTGATTTACAACATGGTGAAGATAATGGGGTATTTCCGGCTTCGAAAGATCAAGCAGGATATCTCAAAGCAAAAGTTCTATCAGAAGACTGCTGATCATCGGATTATCAATGTTCCATATAAGGAACACAATCTCAAGATTAAGATTGATCGGATTAATCATGACAAGTATGAACATGACAAGTTGATGTTTAAGAAGTTCATCAGGGAGAATGAGTTGAGTGGAGTGAAAGATTCTGTTGTGGAGTCTAAGTTTTTGAAAAAGTTGTTTGTGATATGGCGGTTGGTGCTAATCCCCAAAGTGCTTCATCCAAATAGCACAATTCTGGTGGCTCAATTATTGTGTCTTGTCGCAAGAACTTGGATGAGTTTGTTGGTCACCAAACTTGATGGACAAATTGTGAAGGACCTTATTGGTTTGCGGGGAAAGTCATTCTTGCGTGGAATCATTTATTGGTTCCTTTTTGCTTTCCCTGCTTCCTACATCAATTCAGGAATCAAGTTTTTGACGCATCGGTTGGCTTTGAATTTCAGAACCAACTTGACCAGGTATTGTCATGATTTGTACATCGACCCACGAATGGTGTACTACAAGATGCAATTCAACAAAAATCAGCTTCCAGAGTACGAGATGGACGCTAATTACATCGATCAATATCTGACGGAAGATATCAAGAAATTCAGCGAGTCTTTGACATCTCTGTTTTCAACAGTGGGAAAACCAACAATGGACCTGATCTTCTTTGCAATCTATCTTCGTGATAATGTTGGAAGCATTGGAATCGTCGGGATTTTGATGAGCTATTTTGTCACTGGATTGTTTCTTAAAAGACAATCTCCCAACTTTAACAAGATTCAGAAACTCAAAACTCACCTAGAAGGCATCTATTATAACTATAACCTCAATTTGATCAACAATTGTGAGGAAATTTCATTCTATAAGGGGATACGGATCGAGAAAAGTAATGTGTTGAGAATATTCAATCATTTGATTTCACATTTTACCCATGAAATCAATGCAAAGTTCCAGTATGGTTTGATGGAGAACTATATCCTCAAATATGTGTGGCCGGCATTTGGTTACTTCTTTTCGAGTCTCCCAATCCTGCTTGATTCTGCCCCAAACGAGGATGGTAGCATCAAAAATTTCATTGTGAACAAACGATTGATGCTAAGTATGGCCGACGCCGGATCGCGACTCATGTACTCCATAAAGGATGTGAGCAGTCTTGGTGGGGTGACTGACCGTATTTTCATGTTATTAGTGAACTTGCATCAAGTCCATGACCAGAATTTCCAATACGGGCTTAGTGCGAATGGATTCGGATCACAGGCCAAGATAACCTCGTTTGCCTCGCGTACTAGATTACATCAACTGACACATGCAGGTATCAACGGAACCATCCAGACATCATATTCAGGATTGCGTTTCGAGAAGATTCCTGTGATTATTCCATCTCCACAAGGATCGAAGGGTCCGAGACTTCTCAATGAGTTGAATTTCACGATCAGTAAAGGCGACAGTCTATTGATTTTGGGAAGAAACGGAATTGGAAAGACGTCAATGATTCGTCTAATTTCCGAGCTCTGGCCATTGTATGATGGACTACTTTCAAAGCCATCCTCAAGCGACATTCTATATGTGTCCCAGAAATCTTACTTCATCAATGGTTCACTCAGAGATCAGATCATATATCCTTTGAACCATATTCAGATGCTTGAGAAGGGTACAACTGACGATGATTTGATTGGATATTTAGAAGAGGTGGGACTGGGTTATCTTTTGGAAAGATTTGGTGACCTGGACTTCCAGCCAACCGAAACTGCCACGATTTTGACAGACGAGGTGATCGCCAACGGAAAAACAGTCAAAATCTTTAACAGCAATGTTGGACTTGGAGACGGCAAGAAGAGCTGGTATACTTTATTAAGTGGTGGAGAGAAACAGAAGCTCGTCATGGCCAGAGTGTTGTTCCACAAGAAGAACTTTGTGGTTTTGGACGAACCAACAAATGCCATCTCGTACGACTATGAGGATGCAATTTTTGAAATGATGAAGGCCAAGAATTTCACTTTCATCACCATCAGTCACCGGGAAACGCTGATAAAATACCACGACTATGTTCTAGAGCTGCACGATGTCGACAAGTTCAAATTCAAGAAAGTAGACGGTGGATTGCAGAAGTTTGCTAGTATTGATAAAGAGATTGCCTTCTTGAAAGACGAGCTTGCCAGAATCGATGAAGCCAAGTCGCGTAAGCATGAGCTATTGACATTATTGAATGGTCGCGAAGATTGATTACCATGGGAACGATCCCAGATTATCATAGATGTGTTTTGCTTCAGCAAATGACACTTGGTCCAGTCTCAAGAGCGAGTTCAAGACTTGTTCATCTTTCTGCGAATAGAAATCTAAACCCAATCCGCGTTTCAATGGGTCACGGGCTATTTTCTTGTCGTACAATTTGGACCCTATACATCCAAACCAATCATTTTCGAATAGATCAGTTGCAAATCGTTTCTCGCTAAAATGGAGATCATCAAAGTAGCTTGCTTCCTTTTTCTTCCATTCTGCTTCATCTATTTTCAGTTCCTCTGCAGATGGGTAAGTTGGTCCAATTCCATAGTATTGCACATTATTCAGTTTCAGCACCTTTGCATGCAACTCCAGAAATCTGTACCGTTTGAACTCAAAGCCTACAATTTGCACTTTTGACGGGAATCTTCCGGTTTGCTTTCTAAATAGAGCCAATGCAAGTAGCAGATTTTCGTACGAATCTCTAGCATATTCCTCCAACAGGATACGGTCCTGATTCAGAGAGTCCACTAGACCTCTTAAATTTGCTAACTGTAGATAGCTCTCGCTCTCTGAGAGGGACATATCTTGTTTGGTGAAACCACCAGAGATCACCAGAATGGCCTCCGGATCGGAATTCAGTAACTCCATAGCCTTGTGGATATGTTGGACGAAAGACAGATGGTCGTTAGCTTCGTATTGAAACGGAGCAAGAATCCAGTGGGACTGATCAAATCCGGGTCCAGACTGCGTTGAAGTCAATTTAGACGTGCTGGCTTTCACATTATCGGCAGCAGTGAAAACTGAATGGCATGGTAGCAGAATTAAAGTCGACATGGAAATATCAATATCGTGTCACTATGCATAATAAGATCGACGCGACGATAAAAAAAATAATTTTTTTCCTGCAAGAATTTTTTAGATCTATAGCTATGCAAGTGGATAGACCTCAAACGAAGCAGAGCTCGAGAAAGAGCAAGCGAGCATGGCGGAAAAACATCGACTTGAATGATGTTGAGTCTGGATTGGAGAAGAAGCGGGAAGAGATGATCCAGCATGGAAAATCTCTGGATGCTGTGGAGTCTGAAGAACTTTTCTTTATTGATGATGAGGCAGACGAGAAATTAGTGAAGAAGATGAAGCGGGAGAACGTCAAGATGCTGAAGTCACAAGAGATTTTAAACCAACGGTCCAAAGTGCCTTCTTTACAGGTCGAGCGGAATAAAAAGACTATTCAAGGAGTCGATAAGAAGAAAGTGCACCACTTGATGCAGTTGGCAGGTAAAGTTGATGGAGTGACAAAAGCACAGGCTCTTGCTGCTTCTGAAGGATTGGTGAAGGCCGACACATTTGATGTTTGGGGCGAAGAGGAGTCCAAAGATTATACTCCCAGTCTTTCTGGCTATACAACAGCCACTAAAGCTCCCAAGACGCTTTTTGAAGCTCCTGTGACAGTGAGAAATCTTGAGATTCTTCCGCACGAAGGAAAATCGTATAATCCTTCGTTTGAGAGCTGGCAAAGTCTGATTAACCAGGAATCGTTCAAGGAGAGTACCAAAGAGGAACAAAGACTGGCATTAGAAGAACACCGAGAGAAGATTCAATACATGATTGACAATCTTCCAGATGATGACCTTGCTGCAAAAGAAAATGAGGAGGATGAAGAGGAAGAAACAGGCGATGTTACTAAGCTGTCGATTAATCCTGCTGTGAAAAACAAGGAGAAGACCAAGACACAGAGAAACAAAGAGCAACGACACAAGAACAGATTGAAGCTTGAGCAGGAAGTGAAGGAGCTGAAGCTGAAAATCAAGGAACTGGAGAAATTGCCAGAGCTTCTTTCTGAGGAGACCGACAACACCCCCAAATCCAAGCAAGATAAAGTTGCATTGGAAAAGAAGAAACTGGGATCGAAGCACCAGCCGGTCGAGGGCCTGCTGGAGGTGAAATTGAGCGACGAATTGAGCGATAGTCTGCGAAAGTTAAAGCCTGAAGGCAATCTGTTATACAATCAAATGCGCAAGTTGCAAGGCTCGGGCAAGATCGAGTCCAGAAAGCCGGTCAAGCAGAAACGCAAATACTCGCCAAAGGTCACCGAAAAATGGACCTACAAGGATTTCCGCGGATAATAAAGGTTGTATTAATGATTTGTAGACGACCAGGAGTTGTCGATGAGTGTACACACCTCTTGGATGTAGATCATGAAGTCTTCCATGACTATTTGGCCACTAAGACTGACATAGCTGGGCACATGGTAGCGTTTAGAAACGAGTTGTCCCATTCGTTTGGCAAGATCCACCAGATTTTCTGATGAGTTATTGAGCAGCGTTTGGTATATGTTGGTTTTATTGGCATTGGTTCGTGTATCTATAATCGAATAGACATAACTTCCAAGATCTGTTGCCGAGCCTTCTGTACTGAGATGGATGCTGATTGGCACTGTATTACGAGATTCTTTATCTGGTCTCTCTTTAGGAATAGTGAGGATCACCTCGAAAGGAGCCCCGAATCCAGGTTCTATGCTCTTGATTATATTGATGGACATTTGCAATTTTAAAACTTTTGAGCCGCAAACTTTATGTTGAAAAAAATTCAACTTCTCAGGTGATGGCCATTTTGCTAGTGGATTCGTACGACTCATTCACGTACAATCTCCGAACGCTCGTTCAAGATGCGACAAAAGGTTTGGTTCACACCATCCATAATGATTCTTATCGATTGCCAGAAGAAAAGGCCCAAGTAGACCAACTAGTCCAGTCAATGGACGCTATAGTGATAGGTCCAGGGCCGGGAAACCCGGACTGTGAGAATGATATTGGTATCATTCCGTACCTGTTTAAGAACTATCCCAACAAGCCGATTTTAGGGATTTGTTTGGGTTTCCAGTGTCTATGTTTAGCCAATGGTTGCACCATAGCCTATTTGGACAATCCGGTTCATGGTCAAGTGAGCAAGATCCGACCAACCACCGCCACTGGCTTATTTGAAGGCTACGAGTTGGAGTTTGATAGTGTCCGTTATCATTCGATCTATGTCGATCAACTTACGCCTAACATCATTCCATTAGCTTACTCCGAGGACGGATGTTTGATGGCTGTCAGACATGTGACCAATCCCCATTTTGGAGTCCAATACCATCCAGAATCTATCTGCTCGAATGATGGAGGGCAACTGATTGCAAATTTCTGGAAATCGGTTATTGGACAATCGTCTAGTTCGATCCAAGACCCGCATCTGTTATCAACACAGCCATTGATAAAAAAATTCTCTCAGGGTCCATATGAGTTGAGATACAAAAAGACTGCAAAGCAAGACACGTTGGCGGTTTGTGAACTGTTTGAGGATTCTCTGTTGCTTAATAGTGCCTCTTCCCCGGGGAAGTGGTCAATTGTTGGGATTCCCGAGCGAAACCATAGTCCTCTTGTTTGTCATTCTAAAGAGGCAGGTCTTGAGATAGGAACCTGGAAAGGAGAATGTATCGCTCAAAATGAGGACCTTTGGTCTTTCATTTCTGAATATATGGCACAAAGACGGTTTGTGCCTACCGTCGAAGACCCGGAGCTTGCAGACTGTTCGTTTTTGGGTGGATTTATTGGATTTCTCTCGTACGAAGAGTCAGTTTCCTTGCCAGTGGAAAAAATCACTTCTGGTCCAATTCCCGACACTAGATTATGTTTTGTTGATCGCTTCATTTGCACAAATGCCACCAGCTCGTTTGTGGTAAGTATTCGTCCAAAAGATGAGGCCTGGGTCGAATCTACTGCGGAAACCATTTCTGCTACCAAAACCGAAATTTCCATCCCAGACTGGATTTCCGCCAACATAGAAAAGCCTGATAAACAGGAATATTGCACAAGTTTTGAACAATGCCAGGAATACATTCGTGCTGGAGACTCTTATGAGTTGTGTCTGACCTGCCAGACAAAAGTTCACGTTCCTAACTCTGTTTCTCCTTGGGACATCTATAAATGTATGGTGACAAAAAACCCTTCACCATATTCCTGCTATTTGGATTTTGGTGACGTTAGACTTCTCTCGACGTCTCCTGAGCGGTTCATATCTTGGAATGACGTGCTTTGTCAAATGAGACCAATCAAAGGCACTGTCAAAAAGGATAGTACCATCACCTATGCCAAGGCGTGCGAGTTGCTTAAAATTCCCAAGGAGCTAGGAGAAAACCTCATGATTGTCGACCTGATCCGTCACGACATGTACCAGATGTTGGCAAATGTCGATGTTACCAAACTGATGACGGTGGAGGAATATCATACTGTTTATCAGTTGGTGTCTGTGATTGAAGGTCGTCTGAAAGAGAGTGGCTATACAGGTATCGATATGCTCAAACACTCCCTTCCTCCAGGGTCCATGACAGGTGCACCAAAGAAACGCAGCGTGGAGCTACTCCACAAGTTGGAACATGAAAAATCTCGAGGACTCTACTCTGGTGTATGTGGATTCTGGTCTGTCAACAATTGTGCCGATTGGAGTGTGGTTATTCGGTCACTTTTCAATTACGAAGACGACCTAAGCTCCACGGCAACAAGTAGATGTTTCCGTTGCGGTGCAGGGGGTGCCATCACCATTATGAGTACTTGCGAAAGCGAATGGGACGAGATGAATTTGAAACTCGACAGTGTTCTTAAAATCTTTAACTGTACATAATCAATTTTCAAGTTGAATTCTGTTTCTAGCCGCGAGTGATCCTGAGAAGGTGAACTTGTGAGGAACGTGTGGTTTCTCCACAACGTGGCCGTTTTCGGAAGCACGTCCATATCCTCCTCCTCCTGGAGTCAGAATCCGGACTCTATCACCAGCAGAAACTTCCACCGAGGACCGGCCACCGATGTTGACAATCCGTTCAGACTGCTTACCGTCTTTGATCTCCGTCTTGATCCACAGATTCAACCCTTTAGCTCCGTCCTCTCCACCAGCGATTCCATGAGGAGCAATCACTCTTCTTTCGGAAAGAATCGAGGCAGTCACCGGCACCCGGAACTCCACGTCTCTAACCACACCGTCTCCACCATTGAATTTGCCCTTTCCTCCAGATCCTTCTCTTATCGAGAACTCTCTCAAAATAATTGGATATCTTCTTTCAAAGATCTCAGGATCGGTGATTCTGGTGTTTGTCATATTGGTGTGCACTCCAGATACTCCATGCCAAGTAGCAGAAGCTCCGTGTCCACCTGCAATGGTCTCGTAATAACCGAATCCTTGCACATACTTTCCGTCAGGAGTGTTGCCTCCTGTTCCAAAGGTGAAATTGTTGCAACATCCTTGTGAGTCTGCCATCACGCGGAAAGCTTTAAGAATGGTATCAGTAATTCTTTGTGACGTGCAAACGTTTCCTCCAACAACAGCGCATCCATCATCAGGATTGAGAAGCGAGCTGTCTGGAATAATGACCTTAATAGGGTCCAAACATCCTTGGTTCATTGGGATATCCTCGTCCACCAAACAACGCAAACAGTAGATGATGGCAGAATAAACAATAGCCTTAGGAGCATTAAAGTTGTTGTAAGCTTGCGGAGAGGTTCCAGTGAAGTCAAACACAACTTTTCCGTCGGTATTGTCTTTTCTGACCTTCAAAGCGATCTGAGATCCATCATCCATGTAATCGGTGCAGGTAAGACTGTCTTCACCACGTTCGGCAATAACAGTGTCCAACATCCGCGAAACGGTCTCGCTCGCGTTCTCCTGAATAGCAGTCATGTATCTGATGATGGTTGGGAGCCCGAACTCGGCCACCAAACGGCCAATCAAAGAAATTCCTTTTTGATTAGCAGCCACTTGAGCTTTGAGATCAGAGATGTTGTCTGAGAGTCTTCTGGTTCCAGAGCAGCCAGGGTATTTTGCAGGGTCCTCTAACAGAACCTTGACTATATTGTCTGTCTGGAATTCTCCGTTGCTAACAAGCAGATCTGAGAAGAAGGTAGCTCCTTCTTGCCATAGCTCCTTAGAGTTAGGAGGCATGGATCCAGGAAGAATACCACCAATATCAGCATGGTGAGCTCTCGATGCAACATAGAAGATGATTTGGTCGCCATCGAAGGCAGGGGTGATGACAGTGATATCTGGCAAATGGGTTCCACCTGCCGAAGGATGATTCGAAATCAGCACATCACCAGGTTTCAACTTGCCCGCCCACAACTTGGCTTGTGTGGCAACACATGTAGACATGGATCCCAGATGGACAGGAACATGCGGAGCGTTAGCCACGAGATTTCCGTGCGGATCGAATAGAGCACACGAGAAATCCAATCTTTCCTTCACATTCACTGACACGGAAGTCTTTTGTAACGAGATTCCCATCTGTTCAGCAATGTCCATGAACCGATGACCAAAGATCGACAACAAAACAGGCTCCACAACAACCTCCTCGTCCGAGGATGTGATAGATTTTTTTTCGTCGGCAAGCTCAATCACCAAGTGTGCGTGCAAAACGGTAGCAACAGCATTTGGAGGAATCACATTAGTTTGGGTTCCATCGGCAACAATTGCTGGACCAGTGAGCTGAGTACCCACTTCTAGTCGCTCGAGTCTGTAAATTGGGGTTTCCATATGCGCCTCTCCCCAGAAAGTTTGTTTAACAAACTCGATCTTGTCCTTAGAGACGGGTTTCAAACCATTGCTCTTCTTGAGCTCATCCAATTGGTCATCCACATATGCCTCATGTCTATCCAAACCTTTTCCAATAGCTCTAACACGAATATCATCAACAATGACTTCCTTATCAAAAACGAAGCCAAATTCACGTTTGTGCAAAGCAAAGAAGTTTTCTTTGAAGTCCCATTCACTGCCTTTGGCAACCATTAATCCAGATTCGGTTCCCTGGTATCTCAAGTTTAAGTACTCTTCAAAAGTGACATCTTCCTCATTAAAGCCTTGAGCTTTCAAAGATTCCATTGCTTGGATCCTGAGAACTTGCAACCGGTCTTGCAATAAGTCCCGAGTTTCATCTGTCAACAGATACGAAGATGGTTCTTGAGTTTCCTCAACAACGTCAGCGAGTGCCATACCGTAAGCGGAAAGCACAGAAGAAAATCTGTGCACCAAAACCATGGAAATACCAAGCAATTTGGCAACATCACAAGCACATTGACCTCCAGCTCCTCCAAACGAGACCAAACGATGTTTCGACAGAACATGACCCTTGGACTCTGTTAATTGACGCACTGGTCTGGCCATTGTTTCGTTGGCAACCATGAGGAATCCATAAGCAGCCTCCTCCACACTCATAGCTGGAAGGTGAGGGTTGGCAGAATTAATCTTATTAGTGAGTTCTTTGAACTTGCGCACTGTCACTTCGAGATCCAAAGGTTGATCTTCGGTAGGACCGAAAATACTAGGGAAGTATTCTGGAACAAGTCTTCCCAAGATCAGGTTAGCATCGGTGATTGTCAATGGACCACCTTTACGGTAGCAGGCTGGCCCTGGATGTGATGATGCAGATTCAGGTCCGACGGTCATCAATCCGTTCTTGAAATCCAAAATACTTCCTCCTCCAGCAGCAACAGTATTAATATCCAGTTGCGGCGACTGGATAGTCACTCCCGCAGTTGTTGTTTCAAAGACGTGGTCGAACTTACCATCACCGTATCTGGAGACATCAGTCGAGGTTCCACCCATGTCAAATCCAATCAATGGGATCTGATTCTTAGGGTTGTAACATGTCTTGGAATATCCAACAACACCTCCTGCTGGTCCAGATAAGATAGCTCTCAAACCAGAAAAACCAGAGGCATCAACCAATCCACCATCAGATTGCATGAACTGACATTTGACACCAGAGGTCTTTCCATGTGCAACACTGGCAAGACCATCTTTCAGACCAGACTCGAAACCAGAAAGATACTTTTTGATCTCGGGAGTCAGATAAGCATCTGCCACCGACGAGTTGGCTCTAGGAACTAGCTTGATCATTGGTGTGAGCTGGTGGGAAAGCGAGATGTGTGTGAATCCGATCTCTTGCGCAATTTTTCCAACCAGTAACTCGTGGTCTGGGAAAGTATACGAATGGAGCAAACAAACAGCCAAAGACCGCACACCTGTTTGATACAACAGAGACAAAAGACTCTTGATTTCAGCCTCATCAGGTCTCTTCATCACTCTCACAGTCTCTCCAGACAATCCTTTCACCAAATCAGGGCCATTTGGTTGAGTGAACTTATTTTCAGGGTCCTCAACAAAGTCCTCCAAAGTCACTCTTTCGTCGATTTCGACGACAGATTCATAAATGGCATCCGGCTTAGCAATCGAAAGATCAAAAATATGTGGCCGCGACTGATTACCAATACGCAAGATATCCTTGAATCCATTAGTGGTGATCAGAGCACATCTCTCACCTTTTCTCTCCAAAAGAGCATTTGTGGCCACAGTAGTTCCCAGCCTCAAATGTTCAATCTTGGAGGTGTCCAGAGGTTGACCACGCGGGATCGTCTCGCCCGTAAATATCTCCATCAGTCGTCTAATACCTTCCAGGTTAGCATCTGGGTAGTTCTGTGGATCCACCGAAAGAAGCTTGATAATCACATCATCTTTGGTCGAATCAGCACCCCAACTTCCAACACAGTCGGTGAACGTTCCACCTCTGTCAATAGCAATTCTAAAAGAAGTCATAGTTTTAAAAGTGCACAAGCATGGATATTTATTTATTTTCGATAAGCGGAAAACAGGTCCCGCGATTTTCATATAAAAATATTCGGTAATTTACTTCCGTCATCACTGCTTGTGAACCTGCCCCATAATGTGCTTTTCCCTCTCGCTCTTGTATTGTTTGTTCTTGGAGTGTCTGCGTTCGTTGTTCTCGCGGCGTTTCAGACTTTCTAGCTCGATTCTCTTGATTTCGCCGGCCTTTTTCACCACCGCAGGAACGTGTCTGTGTCTCTGTATTCTCTTGATCTCTGGCATGTTTGCAAAACGTTCCTTCAACTTCTCGTCGTATTCCAGCTTGTTTCTGAGTCTTGTGGACTTTGGTCCTCCACGCTCGCTTGCCTTTGTACGCCAAATCCGCACATTTCCCTCGTCAGATCCAGTAAAAATGTACTTGCTATCCATCGAGAACTTACTGATGAACACATGTTGCATCCGTTTCGTATGGTAGATGTCTCTAGAATGACCAGACCGGTAGCCGTAAATTCGAATTGTCTTATCGTACGATCCAGTCACCACTTCCTGACCAGTTGGCGAGAAATCAACGTCCATCACTGCAGAAACATGGTCCTTGAAGATATTAATAGACCGAGACATGTTACGCATATCCCAAAGATAGGCGTTATGATCCTCACTGGCAGATGCGAAAACATATGCCTCCATTGGATTCCAACATATCGAGTTCGTACGCATGCTAGTTTTGATCTTCTGAGTTGGCGAGTTGGTACGAATGTCGTACAGAATCAACGAGTTGTCAGAACCTGCACTGGCAAGAACAGAGGTTTCCGTGAGATTGAATCTAACAGTTGAAATATTATCTGCTCCCCAGGACAGATCAGACACAGGACGACTTCTGTTCACATCCCAAAGATTGATAGTCGCACCACCGGTGACAAACATCCCATTATCGTAGTGATGGTCCATAGACTGGAAAGCATGTTCTCCCAGAAATGTCTTTTCCAATCCCTGTGTGCTGGATTCCTGCTCGTTCTCATCCCTAGAAAAATCGTCATTATGAACATTCCACAGCTTGATAGTCTTGTCGTTACCACAAGACAGAAGCTTGTGATCCGGAGTCACAACAAGACCTGAACACATGCCATAATGCCCCTTGAAACTATACAATTCTTGTCTGGTTGTAAGGTCCCAATACTTGATAACACCATCTCCAGATCCTGTAGCAATCTTATTGAGAGTACGGAAGTTCTTGGCAATCGAATACACACCGTCTCGATGTCCATTACCCAACTGTCCGATGAAAGGCTGGGCAAACATCCGTTCCAGCTTGGTAGCCGTCAACGCCTTCGTATATTCTCTAGCCCGCTCAAAGGGATGCAATGATGGATCCAAGTTCCGTGGCAGAGCACTTTCCTGGGTATTTCGCACAGGAACATAGGCGTCCGAAGACCTTGAGATGGTCTTGATCTTCATTTAAAAGTTGGTAAAAAATTTATTTTTTCACAGCCAAGTTATATATTATCTAATCCATTTGCACCTTATGGTCTCCACTTGGTGGAGAAACCGAGTTGTTCATCACGTCATCGTAGCTTGGGGGTTTGGAAGTTGAGCCAGTATATATCTCCTCTTGATCGTTTTCTTCAGGAGCGGAGTCCTGGTAGTCGAATTGCGGGCCATGTCTTTGGGGCATGGGGGAGATAACTGGTTGCGGCGCAGCCTCTGGGTCTTCATTCAAAGCTTGGTATTCATTGGTTTGGTTGGAATGTTGGAATCTCGACTGGATCCCTCCCTCAGAGCCAGTCACCAAACTGGTATCATAGACAATGTAGATGGCATACACTAGTCCTGGGAGATGTGCCAACATGGTCAAGAGGAGAACCAAGAAGAACTCTCCAGATAACAGGCCTTTGCGGAAAAACACTGAAAGTGGAGGGAAAATAAACGCCATGCAATAAAGTAGCGCATCGGTGGGGTCAACCACCAACCCAAATAGATGGAAAGAGTTTGGAGGCGGTTCTCTGTTCATTAAGGCAAAGATAATTAAATGTCAATTTTGAGCGGTGTGGCTAAATTTAGCATCAGCCACTTGATCCGCAAGGGGAAGAAAATAAAAATTAGTGACATCTTTTTAGCAACAGAGCATTCCGAGTGTTTTAGTACTGTGATTGGCAAATGGAAGAAGAACCATCTTTAGAACGCAAAAGAAGTGCTCCAGAATCGTCAACAACACCACGTGTTGCGTCTCAACCTGAGAATGTCCATCGCAGGTCATTTGATCATCGTCGCAAGAGCCAGACTACTGAGCCATTCAGGGGAGGGCGTTTCTCATGGGTGAAACGGCTAATGAACAACAACAAGCCAATAGCTTCGGGGGAGATACGAGGTTCCGTTAAGACTAAAAAACCAGTTGCTATTGTGCGACAGGAGATCGTTCCACTGGCTGTGTCGCAATCTCCCGACGATCAGGACAGTTATTTCAGCACTGACAATACTACTGTGGACAATGTTAGCACGCGGCCAATTCTATCTATTTCATCAGACGAGAGCGACAATGAACAAGACGAAATTGACTCCAATTACAAATACAACTCCTCGATCAGATCCACTGCGATGACATCCATCGCGCCAACCGCATTCACAACTGCAAGCAGTTACACAGGGAGTAATATGATCATTGTTCCTGGTGGATCGACAGGTACCCCAAGCACCGTGGGTCCTGCAAGTAGCAGTTACAATTATATGGGTTCTGCCACTCCTCCTGCAGTTTCCTTCACACACCCAACAACTCATGGCGCCGATTCTGCATCTGTGATTACCATTGCAAGCTCAACGAGAAATAGGAGACGCAGAAGCCTCGAGACCAACGCCTCTACGTCTGCCATTCCACCAGCAAGCATTTTTGAGCGTATCATCCCAAACAACGTCAGTACGCCTAAACTCCACGGTGCAGAGGTTCCTGCACGGGCTATCGCAGGTGACCAGGCTTCGCTCACTTCAACAGATTACTGCTCTGTAGCATCTCAATGACTGATTCTCTGGTCGTGTACAACACCTAAAATGATTTTGTAAAATTGTAAACAAAAGGAGTCTAACAGGTTTTAATTAGTTATTAAATCAACACAAGACAGGTCCAGGACAGTCGAGGAAAGATTAACATCACCACTTCCGTTCAGAAGTGGTATAGGGGACGTGTTAGACCCCAACGTTAGATATCTTAGATCCTCATCATGGGCTCCAACACTTGCGACGGCGATGTGTATATCCATAATCTCGCGACTTTTATCAAATCCCATGAGCGTCAGCTAGCAAATGCCCTTGTTGCTTACAGGAAGACAGCTCCCAAGAATTCCAAAGGAGAGAAATCAGGCTCAACGTCCAGACAACCCCAGACCGCCAAGCCTGTGAGATTATCTCTTTCTTTGCACCATCTCTATTTTTTGTTAGGGAAATTTCAGGAATTCGGTATCAGTGTCGGTCCGATGAACATTCGGCTCGATAACATTGATACTGAAAGTCCTAGTAACTACGTCTCGTTTCTGAGCGAATTCCAACGCAACAAGGCTATCCAATCAGATGCCCAATCCATTCATTCCATGTCAAGTGTCAAGTCAGTCATGTCCAGCGTGTCTGCATTATGGTCCAATCTCAGTTCAGGTGCCCAGAAGGGCGAAAACATCCTGACTGACCTGAAATACTTATACTCCGCCTTTACGAAGCTCCCCTGTCTTAGATTGGCCAACGACCCAAATGCGAAGCTGATTGAGGGCCACGAAGAATATCCCTTTGATACCGCAACTCCTGTCAAGATCTTCAAGAACTTGTCGGTGCTTGAGATATCCGATCTTGATCCAAAGGAAATATACGGATGGCACATCCTCAGTGAGAATATTCGATTCTTAGTCATCAAACGCACCAACATGAACGATCCACACGATGTGCTAGTCACTCTAGTCACCGAAGATATAAACAAACGTGGTTCAATGTATTCTGAGGACTCCGAGCCTTCACCATCATCTACAGTGTCGCATGCGATTCCGATGTCGAAACGGGGCTCCTTTTCCTCGCCTCCACTCTCAAGTGCATCCAACTTCTCCAGTTCTTATGGATCCTCATACCATCACTATCTGAGCGGCTCATTGCCTGAAACAGCGTCTCCGCCATCAATATACGCGTCCCGGATCCCTTCTGAGGACAAATACGCGCTAGTTTCAAGAAGGCAATACCAGTACTCTCACAAACCTAGGTATACTCATAAGGAATCATTACCCGCAATTGAAAGCATTCCTTCGTTGGTGACGAGCGATTTACCTTCGATGCACTGGAAAGTTTTGAAACACTTGTCTCTGACGGAGAATAAGATCACCACCATTAGCGAATCTGCATTTAAGAACCTCACGAACCTTTCGTCTCTGGATCTATCCTATAATAGTCTTACAGAGCTACCCACAGATGCCTTGGCGCAACTCTCGAACTTGAAGTCTCTCAACATATCGTGCAATCAATTATCCAATGTGAAGAGCTTTCCAAAGTCCCTAGAAAAACTGACTATTTTAAACCTTCGTGGTAATAATTTGGTGAACCTGGATTCATTAGACAACCTGAAGGCTTTGGAGAAGATTGATTTACGCCAGAACAAGTTGACAAAAGTGTCAGATATGAAACCTTTGCTTTTGACTAACAAGGAGGCCGTGAAATTGACTACTCTTTATCTTGTGGGAAATCCGGTTGCCAGTAACAGAGGCTACAGAATTGAATTGTTCAACTTGTTTAATGGTGTAGACTACACGAACGAGTTGCGCATTGATGGATCCAAGCCGGGAATCTTTGAGTCGAGACTTTTGCTCGACGCGAAGTCTGCTCAATTGAAGCTGAACAAGTTTCTGGATGCCAGTATTATCAGCAAGATGACTGAAAGTGTCTCCACGATGAACCTGAACAAAGTAATTACGACCACAACCACTACCAGAGACAATTCGATGTCCTCAGACATTCTCAACAATAGAATGAGCTCTCAGTCGCATGTGAGCGTGTCTTCGAAAGAGAGGAAGGAGGATGCCCGGGACTCGGTCGATTCGCGCCATTCACAGAGGTTCAAGCTTGGACCTCTTAATATTGATACCCATCATACACAACCGCAAGTCGCTCAAATTCTGACCCCGAACAATAATGTACTCAATACGGTGGAGCATATGATGCCACCACAGAAGCCATTCTCGTCGCAAAGGAAATCGTCAATTACCCAATCGCCAACGACTACCAATCTTTGGGAACAAATCATTTCGGTTGCACCTGTTGCAGAGACAACGAAAACAACGACGATAGCCACGCCGGCCACCGCTACGTATTCTTTTGAACCCGTGTCTCAGGTAGCATCCCCCGTTGCATCCACACAACAGTCGAGTAATGTTGATGAGAACTCCAATCCTGTGGGAATGATCCTTGCGCGACAAGTGAATGCGTCTTCATCTTCATTAACTACCACATCGTCGCGGAAGGGATCACAGGAAACAAATCCGATCAATAAGATTAGCATTGCTGCTCCTGCTCTTCCTGTGATCACACAGGCTACCACTATGACCACGGTATCTTCAGACCCTCCTACGCCGCGGAGCCAGCGCGGAAGTGTGGATGCAAGCACTCCGCTTCAGAGCCCGCTCCGAACGCAATCTATATATCACACGGAGCCTGATACGTCGGAACCCCCCAAGGATATCGAGGTCCCCGTGTTCAACGGCGAGTCCGAGTCTACAGATGATTACACCAATGGACTCAAGATTTCTGTGGGTTGAAAGCTGTATAGTATAATAGCGCATTGACATTATATCACGGCACCACGATTTCGGTGGTGTTCCTTCCTTTAGCAATAAGTCCTGCCACGTTAGCACCGGCCAATGATGAAGTTTCCATTGTACTGATAAACTGTTCCATTCCGTTCAGATAGTATAGATTATCGTCCAGCTTGAACTCGTCGAATGTAGCAATCGGACTGAGTTGTGGATAGCTATACCAAGACTTGACGTATTTGTTGGAGTACTGGCCAAAGATATCGTGAAGCAGCGACTCATCCAATTCGGAGAAACTGAACACTTTGTAGATGTACTCGTTGTAAACCGAACTGTATCCTGAGAGTCCAATGGAGGTGAAATGGGACCCTCCAGTGGTGAGGATGGTCTGAGGAGTGTTCCGATTGTTGAAGTACTTGCTGTCGGCAAGAACATTTGGAGTCCGTACGAGAGTCACATATAAATGGACATATTCAACTGGTTGCAAAGTAATGGAAACGTTTGTTTTCAAATTGAGCTGATCATAAGGTCCAGCAAGAACGACAACATCGAAATACTCCTGTTGGGTGCCATATGTCAGTGTGTAACCAGAACCCGACTTGGCCAATCCAGTGACAGTAGTATCAAGTCTAAGGTCTGCATTTGAAGCATCCATCCAGTTCTGGAAGATTTGACGGTTTCCACCTTCCACAGCATAGCTGCCACCACCAGCTAAAAGAACTAAACTTCCCAAGGCATGAATTTGGTCGAGATTGGCAGCGTAGTTGTTTCTAGTAAGTCCCTGGATAAATTTCTCGTAATTGCTGCTCACCCAAATGGAATTGAACAATTGCAATGCTGTCACAGTGGTATACTTTAACAGATCTCTTAACGAGTTTAGGGAGTCAAAAGGGAATTTGGTATCATAATATTCACCTAGGAATGTAGTCAATGCTTTTTCAACATAGTATTTGACGATTAGAATTGAATATAGTCCGAAATGCAATAACAGTTTCAACGTGGTGAGTGTAGAACTGGAGCTGGGGATCAAAATATAATCGAACGACTCGCCATTCCAGAGACCGAAAGAACTGCTGCCACTAGTTCCTCCGGAAGCAAGAGTCAAATTGAATGTCTCAACTGCATTTTGAAGCATATAATTCTCCTGAATAAATATACTGGCCCCCAGTTCCACCAGAGAACCGTCAAAATCCACCACGGTGGACCGACCTCCAATATAATCATTCTTCTCGAAAACTGTCACATTGAAACCATAATCTGTGTACTTCTGGAGATAATACGCGCAAGATGAACCACCCGCACCTGCTCCAACAATAGCGACACGTGAAGAGGTGCCAAAAATTGAGGTCTGTGCAGCCACACAGAGTAAAAGAGTAAATAGAATCAACATGACCAATCTGTCACCCAGGCAGTGAATATATACTAAAGTAATTGATGCCGATCAATTCAAACTGCTCTTTCAACACCTATTATGGACACCACTCCTAACTATTATTGCGCTAATAATGGTTTCAAATGGTTCCTGCCGAGATTTTTGACACAGGGCTGTGCAATAATAAATGTGGGGGCCACAGCGCTATCATTTTTATCGCATTTTCAGAGGTCACGTGCCGCGTCATATTTGGGCAGTGGAATTAGGGTTGGTGGCACGGTAAAGCCATAAGCAAGCGGCCCAAGTGGAGTAAAGCCACCACCACAGTAAAATGGTATAAAATAGGTCCCTTGGCTTGCTCTTTCGCACAAGATGGTTCTTAAGGTCGACAACAGAAACAACGATATTCATTTTAGAAAGGGAGAGGATACCGTTAGAAACGGAGTCTTTTCTATTTCAGATGACAACTATAAACGGTTAGAGTATCCGCAATGGACCCCTACGTGGGATCCTGCCCATCAGATGGCATTTAGCAATCCTCCTCCTTTCAGACACACAGATAGGGGATATTTTGGGGATCCATCTTTTGAGTCCTTGCTATCGGGTCCGGATATCAAGACTAGAAAGTTAAGTCCAAAGTTGGGCACAGAGGTTACTGGTATTCAACTGAGCTCTCTTACTGACAAGCAAAAGGACGACCTTGCTTTGTTGGTGGAGCAGCGTGGAGTTGTGGTGTTTAGGGGGCAAGATTTTAAAGACCAAAGCTTTGACCAGATCAAGCAATGGGGAAAGCATTTTGGTCCTCTTCATGTCCATCCTACTTCTGGTGCTCCGCTAAACCATCCTGAGTTTCATATCACTTTTAGAAGGGGAAACAAGGACGAGGCCAAGAAAACATTTGCCAACAAGTTGAACAACATCACTTGGCACTCTGATGTTACCTATGAGACTCAACCACCTGGATTGACACTCTTTGGAATGCTTCAGACCGACGTTGGTGGCGATACACAATTCCTTGATACGATCGAAGCGTACGAACGTTTGTCGCCACTGATGCAAAAGCTCCTGGAAGGGCTACAGGTGGTCCATACTTCTCAAGACCAGGCCAACAACGCTCGTGCAAACGGTGGTGTTGAGCGTAAGAAGGCCATTGACTCTATTCATCCTCTGATCAGATACCATCCAGTTCTGAAAAAGAAGTGTCTGTACGTGAACCGCAACTTCAGCAGAAGAATTCTGGGACTGAAAGAGGAGGAATCGGACGCATTATTGGCATTCTTAGTCAATCACCTGGAAACCTGTCTAGACGCCCATATTCGCGCTCAATGGGATGCAAACACGATCACCATCTGGGACAATCGGCGTCTGCTACACACCGCCACGCTTGATTGGGACTCCAACAATTTGCGTCACGCTTTTCGGCTAACCACTCTGGCAGAACGGCCAGTTGGTAGCGAGGAAGAGCTTGCTGACTGGACCGAGGAGAAAGAGCTTGCCAAAATTGCAGCAACTCCTGAAGATCTCCAGTTGCTACCATACGAATATTGGGATAAATACTTCAAGTAGGTTTTTACATCCTTACACCAAACAGTAACCACCATCCACCAGGATATCTGTTCCTGTGCAGTAACTTGAGGCGTCACTGGCCAAGAAAACGTAAGCTCCGCCGAGTTCCTTTGGAAGCGCCAACCGACCCATTGGCAAATGGACGATCCATTTGTCTTTTGCTTCACTGGCCATATCTGCAATCAGTTCGGTAGCCACATAACCTGGAGACACAGAGTTGACTCTGGCAAATCCAGACCATTCCACGGCAAGGCATCGCGTGTAGTGCAAAACAGCAGCCTTCGCAGCGTTATAAGGTGCCTGCAGTTGTGGAACGTTCACAATATGTGCCGATATCGAACTTGTCACAATAAAAGAACCTGTGCCTCTTTCTTTGAAATGCTTACCGACTGCCCGGGCACAGAAATGAACAGCATCAACGTCAACGTCGAAAATCTTTCTCCACTCCTTCAGAGCCTCATAATCATCTTTGATGTGCAGGATATCCTTGGAGGTCCAAGCCACACCAGCGTTTGCCACGAAAATGTCAAACGCTCCGAAATCAGCCACTATCTGGTCTATCGTCTTATTGACTGTTTCGATTTCGGTGATTGGGCACTTGTAGCCACGACATGTCACCTTGTACTTGGCCGAGAACTCCTCGATGATTTTATCGACAGGACTGCTATTGTACAAAAGGGCCACGTCTGCTCCAGCACTAGCCATTGCCTCGGCCACAGCAAGTCCAATTCCTTTCGAGGCACCAGTCACCACAGCGACCTTCCCTCTCAAGGAGAACAAGTTGAATGGATTGCTATCCAATTGAGGCATTGGTCTAGGCAATTCGCCCATATCTATAATATCCGATTTCACCATTATTGGAAACTCCGCAATCTTTTGGGGATTTATATAGAGGTCAGCAACGATGACGTAATATACAACAGACGAATATGGTGGAAAAGTGAACGACGCATGCAGGGCCCGGATATACAGGATGCAGAAGAAGTGAATCCGATTTGAAGGTCAAATAGTTGACGTGGCAGCTACTGACTGCTGTATAGATAGTTGAGTCATATGTGCCAATTCACTTCCTTGCTGAAAATTGGCTGTGAATATTATTTGTGTTTTATTATATTGTAAACAAATGCTCGAAACGATTAAAAGTCCTCGATGGGGAGCCCGTTCACCTAAACGCGTGTCTACTGACTCCCGCGTGTCAGTGTTCAACAGACTATCGCTGCGCAAGTCTGCTCCAATGGATTCTCTACCAAAACAACTGCACAAGAACTGGAAGATCTCGGACTTTGAATTGGGAAGGAAACTGGGAAAAGGCAAGTTCGGCAAGGTTTATTGTGCAAGAGAGATTGAATCTGGGTTCGTGTGTGCGCTTAAAGTCATGGACAAGAAAGAGTTGGTCAATTACAAAGTGGAGAAGCAGTTTGTACGGGAAATCGAGATTCAGGCAAATGTTCGCCACGTCAACTGTTCGCGCTTGTATGGTTGGTTTCATGACCACAAGAACGTGTATTTGATCATTGAGTATGCTGCTGAAGGGGAACTGTACAAAGTTTTGAAATCTAAACGCAGATTCGACGACGTCACAGCATCTTATTACGCATTCCAGGTAGCTAGTGCGCTTAACTATCTCCACAAGAAACATATTGTGCATCGTGATCTCAAGCCAGAAAATATCTTGCTTCATTTCAACAACCAGATCAAGCTCTCAGACTTTGGATGGAGTGTTTACGCCCCTGGAAGCAGCAAGAGATCGACAATGTGTGGTACTTTGGATTATCTGCCACCAGAAATGGTGGAGGCCAAGACTCATGACGAGAAGGTCGATGTTTGGGCTTTAGGAGTCCTCCTGTACGAGTTCCTTGTTGGGAGACCTCCGTTCGAGGAGCAGAACTCCAGTATGACCTACAAGCGAATTGCAAAGGTGGATCTGCGGATCCCTTCGTTTGTGTCTCCAGAAGCAGCCGATCTGATCCGCAAACTGTTGAGGTATGAGCCTGATAAGCGCTTTCCTCTTTCAGACATTGGCAGACACCCGTGGATCTTGAAGAACCGTCTACATTGGCCTTCAACATTTATGAATCTAGACAAAAATTGAATGCTTAACTTATGTACAGGTGACTACTCGAGCCTTCTATTATTTCTGAGCACTTTGGCCAGTCCTTTGGTCTTTGGCGCCCTGCGATCCTCCAATATAATGAAAGCGCGCCCCGACTGGTTCATCCGTCCCGTTCTACCCATTCTGTGCACCAGATCCGAAGTCATGCTTGGAATGTTGTACAAAACAACGTTTCTCACACCACGGAAGTTAATACCTCTAGACATGACATCCGTGCACACAAGAACTTTCAAAGTGGTTTTGGTAGGGTCTTCCAAAGGTTTCGGAGAGTCGATAAAAGGTTGCAATTTCTCTCTTCTTTCTTCTGGTGTATCATTCGAGCTAATGCTAACCACATCATGATTGAACTTTTCTCTCAATTGCTGTGCAAGCTCAGGAGCTTGTTTCTTTTCGTTCACAAACACAATGGCCCGTTTCTCATACCCTGGTTCAGTTCCATCACCGTGGATTGCGTACAGAACCTGGGCTAGAGCTTTCAATCTGGAACCGTTATATGGCTTCATTTTTGCGTCGATCACACGGACTTCGATAGATTTTGGAATCTTGTGCAATGCTGGAGTGGTGATGGGGATGGCTTCTGGGAAGAGCGACCCGACACTGGCTTTCAAGGCTGCCGAGATTGTCGCAGAAACAAACACCAAATTTTGCAGTGCAGGCATGCTTCTTAGCAATCCATAAGTGTCAGTCACAAACGACTCGTCCATCAAGGTGTCAGCCTCGTCAACAACGCAAAACTTCACCTTATTCAGTAGCGAGCGCAAGTTGGTCACGTCGTCATATTTGCTCAAAGAAGTCAATTTTCCGGGAGTAGTCACAATGACATCAATTCCCTGCTTATAGTCTTCGATGAAGCTCTTGAAATTCGATTCCAAATCCCATTTGGTCACCCTTATGTTCAATTTGTCTTCCAAATGAGAAACAGTGGTATACACTTGGTCCACCAGCTCGTGTGTTGGCAAAATGATCACGTTCTTGATTCCCGGTCTCCGTTTCTGTGCTTCATCCAAATCAGCTTCGCTCTCGAGAAGCTTGTGCAACATAGGACCAAGATATGCCCAGGTCTTTCCTGTTCCGGTCTCTGCTGCCATAATGAAGGTATTGAGCAGGCGCGGCACTCTTGGAGTGCTTGTCATGACTTTCACAGCGGCCTTTTGAATTGGCGTCGGTCTGATAACCAAGCCGTCCAATTCCTTGTCACTGAGCTTCTTTCTGAGCGGACTAACATAGTTCTGGGAGCGAAGAACTGTGTTTTCTTTGATCTCCTCAATCAAGGCCGATCGCACTTCGGGCAGCAACTTAAGCTCGTAAAACTCGCTGACTTTCGTGATGTATTCTGCCAGACCTTTCACACGTTTCTCCTCAGGCAATTTAAGCGAGGATCCCATACCAAACTTGTATGGAGGCATTTCAGTGGTGTTACCAGAAGATTTTCCAGAGCCTTTTCTTGGCACCGTGCGAGTCTGTCTCCGCACTGGCTTTACTTTGGCATATGTTCGGCAAAATACCAGGCTCCCAGGTCCTCTAGAACCTATCAATTTATTGACCCCTAATTGCATATTAATATACTATTTTCCAAATATTTTTCATTTAATTACCCTGCAGTAAATTTTTCAACATCAAAACTTGTCCATCATGTCGCTTTCCGAGTTGGTTTCCCAGTTGCAAATCTTCTCGCGCTCAGACTCACATCGGCAGGTGCTGGAATATGGGGCGAAAATCATCGCACAAGAGCCGTCCAATGTCGCTGCGTTCCGCCAATGTTTGGTGGCCCTCATCAACCTCGACAATTATACAGAAGCCTTGAAACTGATCCAAAAGCATGCTGGATTGGTCGAAAACAACAGAAAAGAGATTGCTACTGAGTTGGCATACGTTTACTATAAAGTCGGGGATGAAAAAGCGCTCTTGGATCTCGTTTCATTGGGTGTCTCCAGTCGTGGTTTCAAACATATTCTCGCTCAACATTATTACCGTGTGGGCAAGAACGAGATGGCATTGTCTATCTACAGGGATTTGATCAGTGATGATGTCCAAGAGGAACTTTTGGACCTCAGTGTCAACGAATGTGCCGTTCTCTCGCAAATGAAGATCTATGGCGAGAGCGGAGCACAACCAGTTTCTGCCATCAACCCAAATTCGTATGACCAGAAATTCAATTTAGCTCTTATCCAGATGAGAGACGGTGACCTCCTATCTGCACTTGAATCATTGCATGAGGCGCGCAGCCAATGCCAAACAACATTGGCAGAATACGACGAGGAAGAACAGCTTGCCGAGCTGGGTCCTATCGATCTCGAAATTGCTTTCGTGACTCAACTTTTGGGCGACGAGGAATCAGCAAAGGGCTTATATGACGAACTTGCAGCATCCAAGGTCACCAACAAGGCGTTGAAGCTCTTGATCGGTACAAACGTGGCCTATTTCCAACAAAAAGACCAAACAGCTGCTGCTTTGTACACCCAATTGGGTTTCCCAAACTCTCTTCATTTGGTTCTTGATAAGCTGGCTATCCAACAGCTGCGCAGATTGCAGCAGAATGAGATCGTCCTGGCTTACAAAGCCGGAAAATCTGTGTCGAAATCTGCTGTCAACTTTGGAAAACAGAATCCAGACTCGCTTTTCCCACAGGCACTGAGCGAGCTTTCGAAAATCCCAGGATTTGATGAAACAGAACTAAAAACTTCAGTGAACGAACGCGTGGTATTCAGATACGCCATGAAACACCCAACTAAATTGGGCTTGTGTCTATTCTCGTGCCAGCTCAGCGTTGTTCTTGGAAAGTTCCAAAACGCCGCCCAGGTGTTGGAGAATGTCATCGACACTGATTCTACCACTCTGCTAAAACCGGCTCTTGCTTGCTTGCTCTACGCAGTTTACGATAAACTAGACAGAGAAAATGGCAAGATGCAATTATTGCTCAAGATTTACGACCAGCTTATTACAAAACAACCTACTGATGCAGACCAGATTCGCTTCAGCAGGTTTGTGGCATTCCAATTGCTTTCGTTCGATCAACCAAAGGCTCAAGAACTGCTTGAGAAATTTAATAGTCAAGAATCTGCTCCAGACTCGCTCGTTTCTGTCGTTCTCGGACAACAACCTGCCTCAGTTTTGGGAGATGTTCAACCACTAATTGCTGACATTGATGTGGACGTTCTTGTTGATCAGGGATTGCAGCCACTGTTCTCGGGAACTGCCACCAGTCAAACGTACAAAGTGAAGTCCAAGGTGGAAAAACGCAAGAGATCCAAGCCAAAGAAACTTCCTAAAGACCTTAGTCAAAAGATCGACGAGGAGAGATGGCTCCCATTGAAAGATCGGTCATATTACAAGCCAAAGAAGGGCAAGAAGGGTAAAGATACACAAGGAGGAGTGGTGGATCAGGCTGCAGAGCAGGCATTGAACATCAGCTCTGCTGCTGCCTCTACGAGAACGGCCACGGTCAAAAAACCAGCAGCCAAAAAGAAGAAGGGTAAGAAATAAAGTGATAATACGGGCCGATGTTAATAGTCTATGTGAATAACGTATCTTCGTCTCTAAGATATTCTCCAATATCTCCTTGGCGGAAAACAACAATACCAGTTGGCTGTAAATTTTTGGCTTCTAGAGTGGACTTTGCACTGACACCAAATCCAAGAGGAACGTCTGCCATCGAGAAAACTATGACACCAGCATGCTCAGGAATATCTTCGCTCATTTTCCCAACGTGTGCTTTCAAGACGTGGTTTCCGTACAAAAATGGCATTTCTCCGTTTTGCTTGATCCAAACCTTGTATTTTGCGTACTGGGCGAGATACTTGAGCGAGGTAATGTGCAGTCTAAACTTTCCAGTCTTGGTGAACTTGCCAAAACACACACCCAAAGACATCAGATTTGGTCTGGCCACAGAAGTGGCTACTTTTGCTATGCGATCGCTAACATAGTACACTCTATCTTTCTGTAATCTGAACACATGTGGGTCCTCTTTGTTGTCCACAAGATATGCAATATTACGGCCAATGTAGTTCGCGAGCTTCTCAAACACCACCTTGGTTTCTTCCTCAGTAAGCGGTCTCATTATAGATATGAATACTGATTGATTTTTTTGAAATTTTTTTTATATCGAGCACAGCCGTTTTAAAATTTTTCAATATCTAGATGTCAGAATTGAAGAATGGTAATGAAGAAACTTCTGGACCTGCTGACTCGTATAACGACGACGAACAGGGTAGCAGAAAGGATTCCAGTAACAAGTGGATGCGCACTCGGAAAGGCGACGTTATCACCGACACAGCAAAGAGACAGCGAATTGTCAAGAAAAACCAGGACACGTGGGTATGTTTTCCTGATCTAGTGTACTTGCAAGATCGGGAAGCTATGTTTACTAACAGATTAGCCGGATTTTGAACGAGGATGGTACCCCAAAATTTGATGATGAGGAAAGAAAACCAAAGAAGAAGGTTGCATGTTTTTTGAGTTATTGCGGAACAGGATACCATGGTATGCAACTTAACCCCCCTGCCAAGACCATTGAAGGTGAATTGTTTGAAGCCTTTGTGAAAGCAGGTGCCATTTCGAAAAATAATTCCAATGACCTAAAAAAGAGCAGTTTCATGAGAGCTGCCCGGACAGATAAGGGAGTGCATGCTGGAGGAAATGTTATTTCGCTGAAGCTGATCATAGAGGACCCAGATGTTGTGAGCAAGATCAACAGTTACTTGCCAGACCAAATCCGTCTTTGGGGGTACGAGAGAGTGAATAAAGCGTTTGACTGCCGGAAAGTGTGTTCCTCTCGTATCTACGAGTATCTGATGCCAACTTACTCGTTCTTGCCGCCCAAACCAAACAGTCCATTAGCTGCTCAGATTGAAGAGGCTGAGAAGGAATTCCCAGGCACCACCAGAAAAGATCCTGAAGGTGATAAGTTCTGGCAAAAGGTGAACGAAGAGCTGGCCAAGGCTGGAATCACAGAGGATCAACTTGCTCAGGTCAGAGAGGCCAACAGAGAGGGAATCCAGTTGACGGTGCCATTAGAACTTGCTGACAAGAAGGCAAGACAGGTTTCAAACGAATTGCGCAGAAAGTTCCGCATTTCTTCGGAGAAATTGGAGCTGGTTAGAGACGCTCTGAAAATATATTTGGGAGCACACAATTTCCATAACTTTACCAATGGAAAGGATTATAAGGACGATTCGGCGATGCGGTTTATGAAAGAGATCTCTGTTAGTGATCCACTTGTGGTCAACGGAATGGAGTGGGTGTCTATCAAAATCCACGGCCAATCGTTCATGCTACATCAGATCCGGAAAATGATTGGAATGGCCACATTGGTGGTGAGAACGGGTTGTCCATTGGAGAGAATTGAGCAAGCTTTTGGTCCAGACAAAGTCAATATTCCCAAGGCTCCAGCCCTAGGATTGCTGCTCGAACAACCCGTGTACGAAGGATACAATTCGAAGCTGGAGAAATTTGGCTATAATCCTCTGTCTTTCGAGAAATTCTCGACTGAGATCGACGAATTCAAGCGCAAATTCATCTATGACAAAATCCACGAAGAGGAGGAGCGCGAGAACGTTTTCTATGGTTTCTTTGGATTCATTGATGGATTTGCTGGTTACGACGAACAAAATGGCACGCCAATCTTCAATTTCCTAACAGCTAGGGGAATTCCGAAAGAATTACCCGGCAAGGAAACCGTTTAAAAATATGGAGCCACTTTTGTTAAAATGGTGAGACAATGTCATGGACGTTGAAAAATCACCCCATATTGGGAACATATATAAGATGTAGTTTCGATAACCGTTAATCATCAATTCACAAGATGTCCGCTGCCACCATTGCCTTTAGAACTGCTACAAAAACCGCCTCTGCCTCTGCTAAGAGAATAGGCCCTAACCCTGTCTTCAAGGAGCTGGCTTCCCATGCTGGAACCGTTGCCATGTGGGGTGCTGGATTAACAACATTTATTTTATGGCCACAGGCAATTGCCGAAGCCAACAGAAGAGGCTACTGGCACGTTTAATTAGAATTAATTACTAGCGCAGAATAAATTCAGACTTACGCATAAATGACATAGTAAATATAGCTTGTAATTTTTATCGTATTTATTTCAAAATGATTATTTCTGTTCTCCTCCTGGCAGCCACCTTCGGTCTCTTGCTCTCTCGTAAGCGGTTGATGGCAGCATGTAGGGAGTGGGATCGTAGAACGAGAGTCTCGGAGGATTTATACTTGGCTCCTGAGGTCGTTTATCAGTACATCCGGAATCTGTATCTCTCTTTCGTTGCAAAACGAGTGAGTCTTTGGTACATGATGGAACATTCAATGAAGAAGTGGGACAAGAAGATTGCCCTTACATTCCTAAGACCTATCAGAAAAGGCGAGCTTGAAGTTGAGAGATTCACCTATGGCGAGATGTATCAGATGATTTTAAGACTTTCGTATGTTCTGCGCAATGAATACAACATCCAAAAAGGCGATACCGTTTGTCTCTATTTTGGAAACAAGCCCCTATTCATAATCATCTGGATGGCATTATGGAACTTGGGGGCAATTCCTTGTTTCCAGAACAACAATTTGACCCATGAAGCATTGATTCATTCGCTTAAAGTGGTAGACTCCAATTTGGTGCTTGTTGATGAGGAATTCCAGAAAACGTTTGACACTGCCAAAGAACAAGTTCTCCAAGATATGCCTAATTTCAGGATTGTGTATGTCAATGAGCATGCTTGGATGTCAAAACTCTCGGATCCAGTGGCACCCAAATTTCGGTTACCTGATAAAGAGAGAAACAAAAACGTGGTCTACTACGACCCAGCAGTCCTTATTTTCACTAGTGGAACCTCGGGACTCCCCAAGTCTGCCGTCAATTCCTGGAGAAAGGTGTTTTTCGCAACTTTCTTCTTCTCCCATGCGGTTCGTATCACCAGCAAAACCAACATGTACACTGCCATGCCGCTTTACCATGGAACTGCATCTATTCTTGGAGTACTTCCTGTGCTAGGAAAGGGTGGAACTCTTTCCCTAGCAACAAAGTTTTCTCTGTCCACCTATTGGACTCAAGTTAGACTTGCCGAAGCTAACACTATCCAGTACGTTGGAGAAGTGTGTCGGTACCTTTTGAGTGCCCAGGTTAGTGAGGACGAAAAGTTTTGTTATGGAAAGATTGTTTCTGCAATTGGAAATGGGCTTCGTGCTGACGTGTGGCCAAAGTTCAAAGAGAGATTTGGAATCAAGGCCATTGGCGAATTTTATGCAAGCAGCGAGGCTCCATTTGCAGCTACATGCTATGAACAAACAGGAATTGGAATCGGATGTGTTCGTAATCAGGGGGCATTTGTCAGTAGAGTTCTGGACATCATGTACACGTTGATCAAGACAGAAAAGGACGACGATGCCAGACTTTACAGAAACGAGAAAGGATTTTGCGAGAAGCCAAAGGTCGGAGAGAATGCAGAGCTACTCATGCGTGTGCTTAACCCAAAGAACATTAAGGGAACATTTCCAGGATATGTGAACAACGAGGACGCTACTTACTCGAAAGTGGTGAGAGACGTTTTCCGCAAAGGTGACGCTTGGATTCGGACTGATGACCTGTTCCAATATGACGAATATGGATGTGTGAAGTTCATAGACCGTCTTGGAGACACCTACAGATGGAAATCAGAGAATGTCAGTACCACCCAGGTGGAGAATCATCTACAAGCTCACGAGTCTATAATTGCCAGTGTTGTTGTTGGTGCAAGAGTGCCGAACCACGATGGTCGGTGTGGCTATGCTATCCTACAAACCACAACAGACTCGCCGGAGAAAACTCAAAAACTCCTTGCAGACCTTTCCAAGTCTGTTTGGACAGAGCTGCCCCATTTTGCACGGCCTTGTTTCCTCAGATTTGGCCAGATTGAACATACCCATAACTACAAGATTTCGAAGAAGCAATTTCGGGACCCGGTACTTCCCTTCGGACCCAAGGGCACAGATACTGTGTACTATCTGAACCAGTCGACTAGACAATATGAATTGCTGACCCAGGAAACATTTGACAAGATTGCATCCGGGGTTGTCCGGCTATGATTTTAAATCCGATCCTTTAAATCGTGCGCATCTCTGCACCTGATTTTTTTTCATTTCTAAATAGAACAGAATTTAGTCATAATTATCCTTTTATAAGTTGAGGTGCCACTTTGGATTTGATATCGGAACTTGACACATATGCCTGTAAGTAACTTACTGAAAATATATACAGATGACGGAAATCGGTTGTTTTTTGGGAATATGGCTCCACTGGCTCCCACACAGCAACCACACCGCAGCCATCTGTCAAAATTTTTTCCCCCATACTAACTTGTCAGGCGCCAACAACCCCACACAGCAAAATGTTCATGGAGAATCCCCATGTTGGAGATCGGTCCCGACTCGAGGACTGGAGAATCAGGGGATACAACCCTTTGACGCCCCCGGATCTGCTCCAGCATGAGTTTCCCCTGACCCCAAAATCTGAAATCAATATTCTGGAGGGCAGAGAGCAAGCTTGTGATATTTTGAACGGTAAGGACGACCGATTGCTGGTTGTAATTGGCCCATGTTCCATCCATGACCCTGTTGCTGCTCTGGACTACTGTCACAGATTGGCAGAGTTCAAGGAGAATGTTAAGGGTGAGCTCCATATTGTGATGCGTGCCTACTTGGAAAAGCCTCGAACCACTGTTGGTTGGAAGGGACTTATTAACGACCCTGACATTGACGGTTCTTTCCAAATCAATAAGGGACTCAGAATCTCCAGAGAGTTGTTTGTCAAACTGACAGAAAAATTGCCTATTGCTGGAGAAATGTTAGACACCATCTCACCTCAATTTTTGAGTGATTTATTCTCCGTTGGTGCTATCGGCGCCAGAACAACCGAGTCACAGCTTCACAGAGAGCTGGCATCAGGACTGTCATTCCCAGTTGGTTTCAAGAATGGTACAGATGGCTCTTTGGGTGTTGCCGTGGACGCCATGCGTGCGGCCGCACATCCACATCACTTCCTTTCTGTCACCAAGCCAGGAGTCGTGGCAATTGTGGGTACAGAAGGAAACCAGGATTCTTTTGTGATCCTGCGTGGAGGAAAAAAGGGTACCAACTATGATGAGGCTAGTGTTTTGGAAGCCAAGGCTTCCTTGGACAAGGCCGGCATTTTGAAACCTGGAGAGGCCAGAATTATGGTGGACTGCTCACACGGAAATTCCAGCAAAGACCATCGTAATCAACCAAAAGTCGCTGAAGAAGTCTCGCGACAGGTCAGAAACGGCAGCACCCACATCTGTGGAGTCATGATTGAAAGCAACATCAATGAGGGAAGACAGGATGTGCCGGCTTTGGAAGATGGTGGAAAGGATGCATTGAAATACGGATGTTCCATCACTGATGCATGTATTGACTGGGAAACTACCAAGGGAGTTCTCGAGAATCTGTCACAAGCTGTCAAGCAACGCAGAGCTGCAAGGTTCTGAGGGTGGTTTCTATTTATCTGAAAATTCGTTACAGCATTTTGCTCAAAATCGTAGCAGCAACTTTCACTCCAGGACTCACGTTTCTATGCGAAAAGTCAGTAAGTTCTGTAGTGTGGGTTTTGAGGTTTATAATCTCTTTCTGCATTTCGTCTTTGACTTCTTGGCAGTTGGTGATGACCACTGCGTTTGTTTCCAGATCCAAAGAATATGCTCTTCTAGTGTAGTTTGACGACCCGACCACGGTGACACTTGGTGCCTCTTCATCGGGAAGAGACAACCAAAGTCCTTTGGCATGGTATGTCCAGCCGTTTGGAGTGTTCACAACGCCATTCTGCCATTCTAACAGCTTGACTTTGTCTTTATTGCGAACTTTCTTCAAAAACAGCTCTGCTTTGTATAAATATGCGTCGGGAAGATATTGCGAGATTCCTTTGGACTTGTAGAAAGAGTTAGCTTCGGGAGCAGCAGTTATGACATTTCCCTTAGCACGGGAATCAATGAGACGGGCACTTAAGTCTGGATGGCAGTTGAAATAGCCGGCGGTGAAAGTCCAATTGACAGAAGGTTCATTCAGAAAGGTGAGAAGACGTAAGATTGCTGGCTTCTCGGTCGATTGATCAGGATTCATGATTGGCTTGAACGAAGAAACAGGATAAACAACAATATCGGGGTTTTCCATACGTTCACCTGATGGAGCTGTCTTCAAAAGGGGAAGCATCAATTGCGAGGTTTCCTTGATAAATCCCTGGACATTAAGATGCGGCTCGAACGAGTAATTCGATGTAGGCCATTGCAAAATGAATTTTTCCTTATTATTGGCTGGAATTAATTGGTAGCTGATGGAACTCACTGCTTTTTGGATCCCATAGTAATAATCCGTTAAAGGCCCGCTTTTGAATAGGTAGTACCGATCTTGACGATTAGTAAAGTAGTCCTCGGAAAGGTTTGCACCAGTCAAAACCACTTCCTCGTCAAAACCACAAATCTTCATATGTTGCAACCCCCATCCTTCGTTGATGCGTTTTGGCAGCACAGCCTTTGTAAGACCCGTTAAGTTTGGTGTGTGATACAGTCTCACATTGACTCTATCCTTACCAAACTGATCAACAAGAGGGGCTAGTAATGAGGCGGGACTTGAGCCGGGTGCTTCTCTGGTGGACCTGAGGCAATCCATTAATATGTCGACTTTAAGATCTGGTTTTTGAGCCAGAGAGTCCCGCAAACAATCGACCAGCTCGTATTGTGTTCTTCCAATGTACAAAGATGATAGGAAGATCCGGGATTGCGCTGAACGGATTTTCGACTTTAGTAACGTGTAGAAATCGGCGGGAGTAAACAGGATTTTCAACTGGCCTTTGGACAGCTCGAACCTTGGACTGAGCGCATCAAGCTGCTGAATAGTGGCGCGTAACATGGGATGGAATGTATCATAATTGTGCAGTCGCGGATTGTCGACCTTGGTGGATAAGGTTCGCACTTTTTGGAACAAGCTTGAAAACTGAAGCATGTAGATATAATTCATATATTTTTTTCCATTCTCGAGAATTTTTATGCTACGAAGTTTGATTAGTATGAGTTGCGAGCAGCCTAATAAACTTCGTAAGATCGACGGCAAAGGGTTCCGTGTTCGAAAGGTGTATACAGATGCTGCCCAAATATCGGCTTATGAGAAGCTTGGTGGCGATAAGAACGCAGAAAACCTGACAGATCTGCCCCAGAATAAAACTATTAGAGACGAGGAAGATGAAGCACAGTACAGCATCGATGGGCCAGTGCGGCGCCTCCAACCGTATTATTTCACATACATGACTCATTGTAAACAGCGATGGATTGACCAGAACATCTTAAAAGTGTTTTCGCATGAGTTTAGATTACATCCTGAAAGTTACTATAGAAATGCACTGGAAAAAGGCAGAGTGACGGTTAGCGAAAAAGTTGCCAATACAGATACTATTTTGAAGAACGGGGATTTAATTTCGCATCGGATGCATCGCCACGAGCCTCCTGTAACTTCGCGGCCCATTAAGATTGTCCATGAGGATGACGAACTTGTTGTTATCGACAAACCTTCGGGGATTCCTGTGCATCCTACTGGGCGATACCGACACAACACTGTGACGTTTATTTTGGAGAAGGAGCACGGAATCAGGGCACATCCTTGTAACAGACTTGATAGACTCACCAGTGGATTGATGTTTTTGGGAAAGACAGCTGTTGGGGCCGAGAAAATGGTCAAACAGATGCGCGAAAGAGAGGTTTCCAAAGAATACATTGCTAAAGTTGTTGGAGAGTTTCCTGATACTGGGGAAATTGTGTGCGATGAGCCATTGCGTACGGTTGATCCTCGCATAGCCTTCAACATTGTTGATCGCGAACAGGGCAAGGAGGCTACTACGATTTTCAAGAGATTGTCGTACGATGGAAAAATGAGTCTGGTCTTGTGTAAACCGAAAACAGGCCGCACACATCAAATTCGAGTCCATCTCCAATATTTGGGGTACCCAATAGCTAATGATCCATTATACTCGTCTCCTAAGATATGGGGACCTACCCTGGGAAAGGGTAGAGACTTTGATGTGGACGAGATAGCAGTCAAGTTATCCAAGATCGGAAAGACAGAGCCTGCTACCAGTTGGCTTCATCCAAACGATGGAGGTGAAATTCAGTCTACTGGGGAATTTTGCGACGAATGTGGGGGTGAGCTTTATTCAGATCCGGGACCAAATGATTTGGATCTGTATTTACATGCATACAAATATAGTTCTTCCTCGGAAAATGGTTGGAGCTATCAAACAGAATTACCGGAATGGGCATTGGAAGCGCAGAAAAAATACATGGAACTGGCTCTCGACGAAGCCAGAAAAAGTCCACCCACTGACACAGCTTTTTGTGTTGGTGCAGTGATCACCCACGGTGGCCAGATTTTAAGTACCGGCTATACGCGAGAATTGGAAGGAAACACTCATGCTGAACAATGTGCATTGGAAAAATACTTCCAAAACTCAACAGAGCTGCCTAAAGGTTGTGAGATCTATACGACAATGGAGCCTTGCAGTGAGAGGTTGAGCGGGAACCTACCCTGTCTTGATCGGATCCTTAACTTAAAGGACTATTTTACCACTTGCTACGTCGGGGTCATGGAGCCGGATACGTTTGTGAGTAACAACGTGTCGAAGCGTAAATTGCAGGACGCTGGAATCAACTACATTCAGGTGCCTGGGTTCGAAAAAGAATCTCTCGCGGTGGCCAAGCGGGGACATAAATGACCCCGCCGGGTAGTTGCACCACAAGAAAGTATATAGCCGATATTTTTGTTTCTGGAAAAATATAACTACGCTTGAAAGTGCGCGATAATATTATCTACAATAATGCCCTCGGCAATGATTGATATTTGTCGTGAATGCCATATGCTTGTTAGGGGATTCCTAGAAATGAAGGCCCCATACACCACTCTGCGAAAGAATAACCCCGTGCCTTTCCCTGTGTTCCATAATGACTTGAGTTTGCACAGCAAAACTCAAGCACAGGTGGCCCAGTCGCTTGAAATATACAGCAAGGTTCTCGACATGTACACCTTGGACGAGCTCGCGATTAGCTACAACGGTGGCAAGGACTGCTTGGTGATGTTGATTATCTACCTCGCAGCCATCTTTGAGAAATATTCAGCTAATCCATTGGAGATAAAACAGAACCGATTATTAAGTGTTTACATCAATAATGAGGTCGGCTTCCAAGAACAGGACGATTTTTTGTACTCATCCGCAGTGAAGTACCAACTCTCGCTTACCAAGATCCGAGATAAGATGAAAGACGGATTCCAAAAGTACCTCGACCAAAATCCAAAAATTAAGGCCATCGCTGTCGGAATCCGCAGGATCGACCCATATGGGAAAGATCTTTCCTACATTCAACATACAGACCATGGATGGCCTGCATTTATGAGAGTCAACCCGGTGTTGGAATGGTCTTATTGTGAAATCTGGTATTTCCTCAAGGCTACAAAAGTCGAGTATTGTTGCCTGTACGATCAAGGCTATACCTCGATAGGAGGTATCGACAACACCATCCCAAACCCGCTGTTGAAGCATCCCGATGGGTATTTACCTGCATACATGCTGGATGACGATGCTCATGAGCGTTTGAGCCGGCGCAGTGACAGTCAAACAGATCTGCGTGAAAACAGGCCTGATCAAAAACTCTAACGATAATGAAAAATAATTTAGTAAATATTAGTCATGTCTTTTGTGGATATCACATCTGAGCCGCTGGACATTCGTACAGTGGTGGATTTTGTGCGATCTCCGCAAGCTGGTGCAATTGTTTATTTTGGTGGTACAACCAGAGACTCATTTGAAGGCAAAGAAGTGGTCTCATTGGCATATGAGGCACATCCTATCCTGGCTCGCAAAACGCTGGAATCCATAGCTAACGAGGCAAGAACTAGTTTCCCAAATATACACAAGGTTGCAATAGTACATCGTACTGGACTCGTCCCAGTCGCTGAGGAGTCTGTCATGATCTCTGTCAGTGCTACTCATAGAAAAGAAGGTTGGCAATGTGGGGAATGGATCCTCGAAACTGTGAAACAAAAGGCAGAGATTTGGAAGATGGAAACATACGCGGATGGTAATAACGTCTACAAAGAAAACGATAATTCTAACGTGCTGAATCGCACATGATCTTATTATATACATTTCAAGGCAAGAAAGCCTCTTTTGGACGGTACACCATCTGGACACTACGTGTTTCGTAGTTGATTCTTGGGATGGCCACCATGGTCTTTCCTGGCTTCTCCGAAACCAACCCTTCGACTTCAGGGAGAACAGGTTTGAGATACTTGCGTTTCAAAGCAACCTGTTGAGACCGCGAGAAACAGTTATCAGAGCTCTTCAAAATAGAAAGCACCTGTTCCTTCACCTCTTTGCTCACTGGCTGGTTAGGAAGCACTAGCTTACTGATTTCATCCACAGCAGTAGCTTGGTTCTGCTTGATGGTTTCTGGAGTCTTGTACGCGCAGATCTCAAAAAACGAATCAAACATAATCTTGGAATCCACAGCCTCCGCAACATTCTTGTATTGGCTCGAAAGCGACTCGAACTGGTCTTGTGAAATCTCCTGTTTGCGTAGTTGCAACTTGAGCCCAAAATTGTAGTTGTAAGTGGTATAAAATTGGGAGTCTTCCTGCGACTTTCCACCTCTCAAGAATCTGTCAATGTGCAACAGTCTCTCAGCAGCAAGCTGATGAATTTCGTTTGACTCCGGCTGGTAAAATTGTGTCATCTGCTCCTTCAATTGGTTCAGTCTGGCCTCACGCTTCTGGTCACGTGACTCAGCCTCTTGCAAGATCACTGGCAAATCCATGGACTCTTTTCTAGTTTGGAATTCAAGTTCTTCCTGTGCTGCCTCTGGCTTCTTGATAAGAGTTCTTCCGAACCGTCTTGGAGAAGGCTCGAAATGGGGATATGGTAATCTATCTTCTCTTTGCAACACCACTCCAATAAATTTTCGCTTAGGATGGAAAGGATCTAAATAGAATCTCACATATCCAGGCTCCATGGCAAAAATCGTGTGATCAGTACCAATGCCTGCATTTTCTCCCGGATACCATTTGGTTCCTCTTTGTCTCAAGATGACCTCACCGACTCTGACAACCTCTCCCTCGTGTTTCTTAGGTCCCAGACGTCTACCGGCAGAGTCCTTCATATGCGTTCTCGAACCTGCTGCTCTCTTTGTGGCCGTTCTGACCTGGATGATAGACTGGGTCCCCACCGAGAGCGAGGTTTTCACCTTTCCCAACACCAGCGATGCTAATCTGGAGGTGAACATGTTGATTGAATAACTTTGGTGGACTAAAATTTTTCAGGTAAACTTGTGGACGATCGGCGCGACGCAGTTTACTGTTTTCACTGAAAAATAATCCAAATACAATGGAAGGATACTGGGATGTGGTAGTGTCTTCGCTTCAAGATACATGCAATGCGAATGAAGTGACATCATTTGATCCTTTGGAGCTGGCGCCAGCATCCACGGACGATGAAAGACAGAAAAATAAAGAACTAATATCGAAACATAAGGACAATTTAGAAACAACAAAACGGATTTTGGATACCGCCCTGATTAATGTGAATGGATTACTGTCGCAATTCAAACTACTACCTCCAGATGACGCAGCTGGATCTGCGAAACGTCATAAGCTGAAATCGCAAAAATACGGGAAATCATATTATCAGTCACCATATAATCCATCGGAGCCAGTCATTGTTGGTTCAGAGGTTGCATTTCGTCCCAAACAAAAAGGTGCCGAATGGATTCAATGTGAAGTGTTACGTGTTTTGGGTGAGATGAAGTTTGAGGTTAAAGACCCAGAGCCAGACGAAATTAATGCCAATGGACAGATTTTCAAATGTACTTGGAAGGAAATTATCTTGATGCCAACTATAGAGTCGTTACCTACGTTGAGAAACTACCCTGTAGGATCACGGGTTCTTGCACGATATCCAGAGACCACTACTTTCTACCCAGCCGAGGTGATTGGGTTCAAGAAAGACGGTACTTGTCGATTAAAGTTTGAAGGTGAAGAGGAGGTGGGTAAGGAAACAGAAGTGGAGCGCAAACTGGTTCTGCCATACCCGGGATGAATAGAATGATGTAGTACTTACATTAGACTAAAAAGGATATACTCATTTTTTCCTTGTCCTTCTTGACATCGCTGGCAGGAGTAGAGGAAAGCGGTTGTGGGGAAGAGGAAGGAGTAGTTGTTGCAGGCTTTCCAAAAGTGAATTCTTTCTTGAACAGGTCTTTTTTGGCTGAGGAGCCTGGTGGCGGAATTATTTGCGGCAGATTTGGCAGATGGTAGCCACTATTATTGGAACTTGTGAAAAATTGCGGCGACGAGGTGCCAGAAGTGGAGAGCCGGGGGGCGAGCGACGGGCTCTTGAACTGGGAAATATTAGTGTAAGGGTCGGTAGTGGCAAACATGGACGAGCGTCTGGAGCTGATCGAGTTACCGTCAGAAAGATGCGTTAGAGGAGTGCAATCGGCAGAGACGATGGACGAGTTCCTCGACGAAAGTTTCGACATTGGCGATCCCAGGTACGGCGATGAGTTGCTGGATAGCGTTCCAGCATAGTTGTGATGGTGAATTCCCGTGATTGAGTCCGAAAATGCGATGGAAGCGGCAGAGTGTCTCCGAAACGGCTCTGACGGATAATCGTCCAAAAGCTTGCGTTTGCGGATAGGCGGGAGATGGTGTTCGTGATTGAATGCACGCATGTCCATGGAGGCACTGCGGCCATTGCGAACGTTTTGGAACCCAGGTGCGGATGGCGTGTCTTCCTGAGTGTTACCAAAAATTTCAACGTTGAAACTTACGTCTGGCTTTGGTAGAGGTAAGACCGATTCGGGAGCCGGGTGGAGCTCAGGGGCTTTTTCGCTCGGTTTGGATTCGGCTCTGTTATAATCAGCAACGTCGAGTCCCTGGACTGACGCCCGTTTGCGTCTGTTTGCCCCTCCATTCCACCAATTTTTAACGGCATTATCACTTCTTCCATTAAGGTGTCTGGCGATCTCTGCCCACCTTTTTCCGTATTTTTGCACCAATTCTTCGATATAACGACCTTCTTCCGGTGTAATAGGCGTTCGGTTGAGTGTGGGTTTCAAATTTTGATGGAACCTCTCTCTTGCTTGCTTGGCAGTTCGAGTCTGTAACACCTGTGCGATCTTAACCCAATTGAGGTTCTTCTCTCCTCCATATAATCGGATCAGCTCGAGCAGTTTGGCGTCCTCTTCAGGGGACCAAGGTCCCCGTCGAAGTCGAACCCCCACGTTTTTTCCAGACGGGTCCATTAAATCTTGCTCGCTGTGATTATACTCTTGAGGCATTATGGGCATATAACTAGCGTTAAATGCCACAGAAATTCAGGCTATTATGAATTTGCAAACTATGCCGACTAGCAAGGTTTGAAAAATACCACACTAAGTAAAAATAGTTTAGCTAGCCAATACTGAAATGACTTAAAGAATTCAGCAAAAATTTTATTGATCAAAACCTGGAGGCGGCGGAAACCGGAACTTGCTCCAACAGTTTTCTACGTACAAAACGGTGAATCGCTTCAACTTTCCCGTAATATCCCAAGAGGTTGAAACTGCTAATGCATACTTACTCCACGAATCGAGCCCGAACATTGCCGTTGTAACGGCTATATGATGCTAAAATTTCCCCTAATCAGATTGGCAGATTCCCAATTTGGTAGCTTTTATGTCTAAGCCAAGAGAATATTTAATATGGGCCAGAATTTTACACAAACTGCCTAAATCTTCCATTTGCTAGTCCGTTTGGATGACCCACTGTGCTTGCTGAAATGGTTCCAGACAAGCTTTTTGTCTCCTTGTCGTAATTATCTCTGGATTTTCTTATCTCTTTGTATAGCCCCACACCTGTACCTAGGAGTGCTATAACATTGAATGCAAAACTGCACCAGATCATGCCTGTAGCACGGGACCCAACATTTGCCTCCACAATAGTCATTGAGCTCGTCGCAGTCATGTTTGTCCCGGCCCTTGCTGCCACATGCGCCCACATGGCTCCTATACCCCACAAAATGCATAAAATGCCGCTCAACGCAAAGCTACTATAGCAACTTAAACGTCTCCATGGCAAAATCGGGATGCTACCATACAAAACACTGATGAGCAAGACCAAAGTAAGCACTAAGGTGGTCATCAGCACATATGGTTGACTCACGTTCGAGTTGAACTGCAATGCAATGTCCAGCAGATTCAACGAGGATGTGGTCATGTTTGTCCCTGTGCTGTATAAAGAAACGCCAGGATAGCTGTCACTGTAGTCCATAGTTCCGAAGCTGGACGAACAGGTTGTCGTATCATCTGTTTCCACACAAATGCCCCTGTAGCCAACCTTCACCTTCATAGTACTTAGATCTGAGTTATTGGATCTGCTGTAAGCAGACTCAATCATATCATACATTGATGACGATTGATTAAACTCATACCGAATTAGGTATACATCGGAGTACGTGGAGCTGGTTTGGGTACATCCGACGAGAAGGAAAGCTAGTAAAAGCACATTAACGAATAACAGCGACACCATCAAGAGCTTAGGCCCATTGCGAAGTAGAAACACTAACATCATTGATGTTACATGGTGAAAAGCTCTTTTCCTTTTATAGTCTTCGTTTGTAACATAATCGTCATACCAGTAATATTGATCTCCCGTCTGCTACATTTTTGAATCAAATTCTGGGCTGAAAAAAATATGTCTGGCATTCAAATCAAGAGATTTTCACGTGTGCCTAAATGGGGCCAAAAATTATTGGCTTACGACGTGTTTCGGCCATCTTCCGAGAACAAAAGTCCACCGTTAGTATTTCTGCATGGTCTTTTGGGAAATCGCAAACACAATCGTCATACTGCACAGAGTTTAGCAAAACATCTGTGCACCACCGTGTTGGTACCGGATCTCACCAACCATGGAGATTCGTGTCACCGAGACTCCCATTCCTATGAAATCATGTCTCGGGACCTCAGCGATCTACTCCACGAGCCTGAATTGAACCCGACGTTTTCTAGAGGATACGTGATGTTGGGTCATTCAATGGGAGCGAAGACAGCCATGTTCCATGCTCTTGAAAATCAAGATCTTGTCCATGGAATTGTGAGTGTTGACAATATACCGTATAGGAATCCAGTTGCAGCAGAACCTGAGTTTGCAAAATTCAGCAGTTTTTTCAAGTTTGCAAGGAACATGTGCGAGGAAAATACATTTTCTCATTTAGTTGATGTGGATCAAAAGTTAAAACAGTTTGAACCAGATGCGCTACTGAGACAGTTCTACACAGGCAACTTCGGACGAGGACAATCAGGGAAAATTGAAGTGAAGGTTCCATTAGAGGTTTTGGAAGAGGGATTGGAGGATATCAAATCTTTCCCAGATATATCATCGACCTCTTCCAGTCCGTTGTTAATCATCAGAGCCATGAGGAGCCCATTTGTTGGCGAACTGGACACGCCTTGGGTGTCCCAAAAGTTCTCCAACTACAACGTTGTAGACATAGATACTGGTCATTGGGTCATCACCGAGGATCCGACTGGATTTCTTCGGGTGGTTGAAAAATGGCTTCAAAATTGTGGGCTCGGAAATCATCAGAAATCTATCCGTTAACAAAATACCAATTAGGAAATTTTTTGGAATCGATAAAAAATCATCCTGCTCAGCATTAAATGTTCGACATAGGATTAGTCAGAGAACCAAATAATGATTCAAGACCAATCATCCGATGTACACTCTGTGGACTCTGAGCTGGATCAGCAACACGAGCAGCCAGTTGAGATCACACACGAGAACCAACAAGACATGTCCGCTACACGGACGATCACACGGACTTCGACTTTGAAGCTTGATAAGTCGAAAATAGTGCCGAAAAACAAGCGTCGTGGTCTTCTCTCTTCACTCTTAATCATCCCTGAGTATGAAGATCCTCGAGATTTTCCACCACATATCAAAGCAATGATTGTTTTCAACGTGGCAGCCTGTGCTATCCTAGGCCCCATGGGTACCTCTATTTTACTCCCAGCCACGGATAATGTTGTGGAAGAACTGAACACTTCTGTTAAGGTGGTGAACTACAGTATTGGTATCTATTTACTCACCTTAGGAATTTTCCCGCTTTGGTGGTCTAGTTTTAGTGAACGACACGGAAGACGGTCTATTTATCTCATCAGTTTTGCACTATATCTTGGATTTACAATTGGATGTGCTCTTTCTACTTCTATTGGGATGCTGATTGTGTTTAGAGTGTTTTCTGGAGCTTGCGCCGCTAGTGTGCAAGCCGTGGGAGCAGGAAGTATTTCTGATTTGTATCCAGTTCAGCAGAGAGGTAGAGCCATGGGAATTTACTACTTGGGACCTCTAGCTGGACCTTTGCTAGCTCCAATAATTGGAGGAGCGATCACATATGACAAATCCTTTGGTTGGCGTGCAACACAATGGTTTTTGGTGATTCTGTGTGGTGTTTTCGTGGTACTGTTAATTTTTACACTGCCCGAAACTCTGAGGTCACAAGATAATAAGGAAGCATTGCGCCAAATTTTGAGAGAGCGATTGCGCAAAACCAACGATTTGGAAGCATCAGAAAGTCAAGAGGAGAAAGTTGAGAACCAAATTGATCGGGTCTTGACGAGATTATCACGTCAGCAATCGGGAGTGGAGGATCAAGATCATCCGGTGGATGTGAATGTCCCATTGCGAAGAATTGCTACCTCTACCTCCACTTCTGCCCGCAAGACGGACGTGGAACGTATGAAATCAGAGCTGGAAGAAATGGAACAGGAGAAACACAGAACAGTTTGGCAGTCCATCAAATGGTATTCCTACATTTATGGGTTTTCTCCGTTGAAAGCTCTAGTTTTCCTGAGATATCCACCAGTGTGCCTAGCCATTTGCTATTCTGCGCCGTGTTTTGCTGTCACCTATTTCTGCAACATGACGCTCACATATGCTTACTCACGGCCTCCATACAATTTCAACAGTCTTCTTGTTGGATTGGTTTACATTCCAAATTCGGTCACCTATGTGATTGCCTCTATTTGGGGAGGTCGTTTCATTGACCAGTTGCTCGAGAAGCAGCGACTCAAGCGTGGGATTTTGGCCCCAGAAGCCCGGTTTGGAATCCATGTGTATGTTGCTGCTGGCCTGTTCCCCATAGCTCTTTTAATTATTGGCTGGTGTCTGGATAAGAAGGAACATTGGGTCACTCCGTTGGTCGGGACAGCAGTATTTGGATTTGCCCAGATGATTGTTATTGGAACCACCGTTACTTACATTGCGGATTCGCTGCCCGGAAGAGGTGCGACAGGTATTGCAATCTCGAACTTTGTTCGGATGATTTTGGCTATGGCAGCTTCGTTTGCCACAGAGCCGCTCATTGTGGCTCTCGGCATAGGTGTTCTTTATTCGATCCTTGCGGGAGTTACAATTCTGCTCTCAGGAGCAATTGTTGTCATCAAATGGCGGGGAGACCAATGGCGCGAGACTTACAATTTGGAAAAATTGTACGATATCGTCGATGATTAGGAAATAATTATGCATAATAATATTCGGATTATTGGGAATGGTTAGTAAATTGACATTTAAGGGGGAAAAGCGAAAAAAAGGCGGGAATCCCGAGAACAGAAAACGACCTAAGAGGGAAAAACAGGAGGAACCTTCTACGTATGTGTTTGTCAATGGAGAAACAACCGATATTCATACTATTTCAAGTGAATATTTAAAACATGGATGGACCTCAGCTTTAAGCTTGAAGGACCTCAATGGACCAATAATGATGTGTTTCCAACGACAAACTGCTGTTGGATGTCTCGTCTTCGAGTCTGAATCCGGTATCTCAGCCTCAAAGCCAGAGTCTCTAGATATTGCGGAGAATGCCATTAATTTCATCGACTTCGTTCCTACATCCGACCTGTACAAATTGGAGCCCACAGACCTAGCTCAGGTATTCACAGTTGTCAATATTGACAACTTCATCAAACTTACGAAACAGACCGAAGATGAAGGACTGGTGTCGCGGGTGGCCCTGAAAACGCCTGATGGGAAATACCTATCTCACGATATCGACAACAACACTCTCCTTCATACTGACGTGCTCACAGAGAATGCTGTGTTCAACTTTAGTATACAAGACAGCGATCTTGGGCCTATGTTTTTCGTTTCCATCGGTCCTCTGTCTGCTAAAAACAAATTAATAATGACCAATGACTTGAAGTTTCGTGTTATCCAGGATTCAGAGGATTTACTTGATGACTTCAACTTATATCATGTTCGACTACAAACACCGAACTCAAGCATAGCAGTCGGAATCGTCAGTGCTCTTGAGAATGGCACACCTCACACCGAATCCAAACATGAACTCCAGGTCAACAAAGCGGTGAAGGAGTTATCTAAAAGCGGTGTTCGCATCACCAATGGGTTATTGAACCAGTTGAATGATGCCGTTGAAACAGGTAACATCAACGAGTTCATGATTATGGTCAAAGAACGAGTGAAATCTGACCGTCGAGCATAGCGGTGCAAGGAGTAGCTATAACGCGTAAATATCTGGATTAAATATTTAAGATTCGTCACGATGGGTTCGTTACTAGATTTCAATTTGTCCTCATCTTTATTGGGGACGGGCGAAAAGCCTGACTGGATTGAAGATCCCAAACCTACCAAGACTGCCATTTTGTCTTCAGGCAAAACTATCAGGTTGAAACCTCGTGTACGTCACGAGACCTCGATAGAAGAAGAAAATGAACACTCTGGGCTTATCAATATACACAGTCTATTGTCCAAACTGGAGATCGAGGAGCGTGTTGTCCAGCAAACATCTGATCTTGTGCCTCGAGCACTGGAAAATAAATTCAAGCCATCAAACTTTAATCTATGGACTGAGAAGTACAGGCCCTCGACATTTTTGGACCTCATCGGGAATGAGCGTACAAATCGGTCTATTCTTCAGTGGATCAATCAATGGAACCAAGTGGTGTTCGATAAAGCTGTGGAGGAGACGAATGACATGTTTAACCGGCCCGATAAACGGATTTTATTGATTCATGGACCTCCCGGTATTGGAAAGACCTCGATCGCACACGTAATTGCCAAGCAGCTGAATTATGAGGTGCAAGAGATAAATGCCAGTGATGAGCGTGCCGGAGTGGTGGTCCAAGACAAAATTCGCAATGCTATGCGGAATAATTCTTTGAGCGGGAAGCCGGTATGTTTGGTCCTAGATGAGGTTGATGGAGCAACTGAGAATGGGTTCATTAACATTTTGGTGGAATTGGTGACCAGAGATCGCAAAGACAGCATGAATTACACGGCAAAGAAGCGTCAACTGCTCAAGAGACCAATAATTGCACTTTGCAATGACGCGTACGCATCAGTCCTAGAAAAGTTGCGGCCGCATTGCGAGATGGTTGGATTCCGTCGTTCGCCACAAAGACTAATTAAAGGCAAATTACGCAAGATCTGCCAACGAGAGAAAATCGAGATTGAGGATCGGGTTTTGGACGCGATTATAGAGTCCACCGAGGGTGATTTACGGAATTGCATCAATTTCCTGCAATTCAACTCTGGCGCAACATCAGTTGATCTTGACTCCAGTTCTAAGGATACGCAGATTGGGTGGTTTGTTCAATTGGACAACATCTTTATTCGAAATGCCAAGACAAGCAAACATGATCAGTTTCGCAAGGTGTTTCAAAGCCTATGGTCGTCTACACAGCTGGATCGGGTTATTGGAGGGTGTTTCAATGCCATGCTGGATACCGAGACTGATTTGGAGAAGCTAAGCGGAATTTCGAGTTGGCTTTTCTTCAATGACGTTTTGAATAGCAAGTTTAGTGTATTCGGCGCGCAGGATCTTTCTTTCTACCAATCCGCAGCACCAATGATGTTTTTCCAACGGTTTAGTGAGATTAGTCATGTCTCAGAGCGCAAACATAACTACAAAAGCAGGGACAAGCATTTTGACTTGCGTAAACAAACGGGAGAAGTTGTGCAGCGTTTGGGGAAAAGTAGAGTTTTGGCAGAAAAGTTTGGAAATCGTGCAGATCTCGCTAGCTACGAGCTTTTTCTACTGGACTCGATATTGGTTCCAGACGTGACCTTCAGACAAGTGGAGATGGTGGATAGTGGAGCCAAATTGTCTAGAATGTTGCAATTGATCCATGACTACAGTCTTCGGGTAGAGATCAGCAAGAACGAGTTGGGCCAGCCAATTGGTCAGCTCCGGCCCGCAATTCATCTGTTTAAACCATTCACAGCCAAACAGCACCAAATGATGGTGAGGCTCCATAAAGAGCTGATTTCAAACTATGTTCAGGAGCAAGAAAAGAAAAGCAGTGAGCGCAAGCGAAAAGTGATCCCGAAAGAGGAGGATCAGGTCACCAAAAAATCACATATCGGATCAAGCGTCGAATACTTCAAGACCAAGTATACAGCTTTGTCCGGCCAAATGGGACACTCGAAAACTACCCACGGTACATCCGCAGTGATGAGCGATAATGACTATCGGATTTGGGTCAAATATCATGAGGGGTTCTCCAACGCCGTTCGCAGAGATATCACCTGGAACAGCCTTTTTGAAAAGTGAAACTTGAGGCATCTCAATGGTTGCTGCATGTGAAGGTATCGGATAAACTAACTCTTTCCGTCGGCTCAAAAATAGAACATGTCACATTTGCAAGCCTCTATGTTATTGTTTTCACCAATGACCACAATAACTGGATGTGGGTATTTCACATTTATTTTTTTCTTTTGCCTTCAAATTTCTTTTAGTCATATGCAAAAACCAACTGACTCATGTAGCCAATTGCATAAAGTAGAATACCAATCTCCTTCTTATTGTGAAGATCCCAGACACTGACATGGTGATAATCGAGATCAAACAATTCCATGCGCACGTCGTGAACAAGAAGCAGTATCTGGGTGGTCTGTTTCACAGTTTCAGTTCTCAAAGATCGAATCCCACCTTTCCGCTGAGCCTCAAAAAGAAATGCCTGCTGCGTGACTGACAAAGTTCGTAGAATAATTTTTGTTTAGCTAATCAGATTCCTGCTGAAGGCAAAAGAAACGGCCTCGCGGTCTCCCCGCGACCGCCTGGTCTTTTTTTTTTTAATCCACATAGTGGAAGTTTTTGCTGTAACACTTTATACAGATCCGCCTTATAACTTAAAAAGTTGTGTTTCCCATCGATTGAAATTTTTTCTGGATACTTAAAAACTTAGAAAGATTAGAACATTTGACCATAGAAACAGAGCTTTTTTCATCATAGTTGTGCTTCCTGGAACCATCGAAGAAGTTTTTCTCTCAACGTGAACTAGGTTGTCTTAGAACCTCTATCACATAATGAACTCGCAAATTAACAATACCAGTGATAATCAGGAGCTTGAACGTCCTCCTCATTTCAAGAACGTTTTCTCTAACAATGATGGGGCCCCAGTGGTGGCACCGGAGCAGGACCCGGATGCAATGGAAGTGGTGGAGAACAGAAGACCGTCGGTTCTTGTGCCCACCAATTTGGATGCTACCATGCTTAATACTCCTTCCACCACCATCCCACAGCATGGGGATTCTAACGTGACTTTTGCCCCTCAAGTCGCCACCCCAACCAACATGAGTACTTCCTCAAGCGAAAATCACTTGTCTCCCTCAACTTCGATAGATATACCTCCACGCATCCGGTCCACCGCTAAAACATCCCGGAGACTTAGAAGAAAGAGATCCAAATTTTATAAGGGCACCAGTACTCTTACTGCTGTCTCACCAAACTCATCGTCCAACAACCTCCCTATCTCGAAACGTTTCAGATCGAGATCGCTTCCAAATATTTGGATCCCCTCCTACAAGCAAAGTAAGCTGCTTATTGATGACCTTCGTTATAGGCAGCCTTCGGAATCCGTTCCGTTACCTCCTGTGAGTCTTCAATCGATGCACGAGATCGATCTCCACGAGATTCTGAAAAACCCGCAACTGAGACATGATATCTTGTTCGACCCTCAGTTACAGTTCAGACCTAATCTTGACGGCGAGCGTGGCAAACGTAAGAAGTCGCAAAGTGATAAATACTGGACTTCCATCAAGGCCGAAATCAAGCTCTTCATGGAAACGGAAAAGACCATCACTAGCAGTTCCGCCATTGCCGTGATGTTCCAAACTCTAAAGGACATCCTTTTAAGTTTGTTGCCGTCCAAAGACAAAACTGCCGTGGAGGAAATCATGGACATTTCGCTCATAATTCAACAACTGAACAGCAGATGTTTCAACTTCATCAAGTTCTCGAACTGGGTGGCCTCCATCTTCAAGATGCACTGTGCTCCAATGAGAGATGCATGGGTGGATGAAATGAATTCCATTTTTGAAAAAGCATGTTCCGAGCCAGTCATCGACGTCAACCAGCTGGTGGAAGGTTTGCATGTGCTGTTCTCCATTTTGGAGGCTATGAAGCTGGACGTTGCAAACCATCAAATTCGTATTCTTAGACCTCTTCTTTGCTCTACAGCTGTCGCATTCGAAAAGGAATATTTCCAAACCATCATCAGAAAAGATAAGATCAACATGAACGCTAGCTTGAACTGGTTCAGAAAGTCGAAGCGGGACTGCAACCAGGCAGAAAACACACAGCAGGTTCTGAACTATGGAGTTTTGAACCTGTTGTCGTGCTCTCATATGTGCTCCGAGTTTCCAGAAACATTGACATTTGACCACTCCCGGTTGGTCATTTTACGTGCAGACATTCGCCAAATGATTTGCATCAAGATTTGCTTAATTCTGTTCCAAAATCTTGTTTCTTCTTATGGATTGTCCTCCGCAGAGTACGCCTCTAGTACAAACTTGCAACAGCTAAAGAAGGAGATTTTGAGTATCATTGTCGATGAAAATGGAAACTCAAAATGGACAAGAAACCTCAACAGCCTTGCTGTGCACCTTGTCAGCAAAGTTACTAAGGATGTGAGCTCGTCAAAGGTCAAGTTCTGCTTCAACTGGCTTTTGAAACAAACACAACCAAATTCGCAAATATATTCGATGCTAGAGCAAAAGATGCTAGACACTTTGTGGAAATGTCTGAATACTGGGGACAAGTCTGTTCTCGAGCAAGACCCACAAATCAAGGAAGAACTCACTGGAGTCGCAGATAGACTCAAGCGACTTGTGGATTTCCATCACAGTGTTTTTGGAGACATCTACAACTAAATTTACTGCTTTTATAGACTCGGCTAGGGATATTACGTTATGCATAATTACAAGAAAGTAGAGTTTTAAAAGGCCATGCTTTGGCTGATGAGCTTGTGCGATGGAATAGTGTCAGTAGACCCAAGCGCAGCTAATCCAACAGGCTTATTGTAGAGATGGCGACGACACCAATCAACAACGTCCTCTTTGCTAATGTCGTTGACAATCTTGAAAATCTCTTCCGGCTCCAATCTCCGACCAGTGGTCACCAGTTGTCTTCCGATGTCCTCAGCAATGGCCGTAGTTCCATCCAAAGAGAGTAGTAAAGAACCCTTCAACTGGGATTTGGCGGTCTCCACCTCTTCTTCAGTGAACTTGCCGTTTCTTAGTCGACTCCATTCTCTCAGAATGCAGTCGATAACGGGATAGCATGTTTGAGACTTGTCGACAACGACGTAAGTTCCCCAAAGTCCTGTGTCCGAGTAGGAGGTAGAGAACGACATAAACGAATTGCACAATGGTTCGCCGTTACCTGAAGACACAGCCTTAGCCAAAGGAGAAGGAGCCACGTTGGTAGCTCTGTCCCAGTTGCCAACAATAGCTTGTGCGACAAGAGCTTTGAAATAATCCTCGGATGACCATGAACAGCCTTCCACGCAAATTGCAAAGTAGGTGTTTGGCAATGACTCGTCTTTCACCTTCACTTCCTCGCCATAAAATTTAGGAAGAGCCCCGCGTGGAGTTCCCAAAGGCAACGCCTGTTCGGATAAAGGAACGTGACCAAAACACTTTTCGGCAAGATCCACCAGCTGTTCGTGCTCAACTGCGCCAGCTCCGACCAAAACCATACGGTCTCCTTTATAATTGGTCTGAATATAGTTCTTGAGATCGTACTGAGTGATAGACTTAATGTTGTCAATTGGGCCTAAAATGGTTCTTCCTAATGGTTGGCCTTTGAACACCACCTCGTGCAATCTATCAAAGACCACTTCGTCATACATCTTATCCACCTCCTCACTTTCTCTAATAATCACTGGTCTTTCCTTTTCGATGGCACTCTTTTCAAGCTTGGACCGAGTAAGAATGTCCGAGAGGATATCCACAGTTGTCGGAATGTCTTCCTTGAGCGTTTTTGCGTAGTAAACAGTGTTTTCTCTGGAAGTATAAGCATTTAAATGGGACCCGCAATTTTCGACTTCCAATTCCAAACTCAATTGTGTTCTATTCTTGGTACCCTTGAAAGCTAGATGCTCCAAGAAATGTGCCGTTCCTGAAGTCGTGTCAGTCACGTCTGCTCTAGAGCCGGCATCAATCCAAACCCCCACAGTGGCGGTCAGGGAGTTTGGAATCTCCTCGGTGGCAACAGTCAGGCCATTTTTCAAAACAGTGGTTCGAATATTAGGTGTCGACGTAGCAAGACGCCGAACACCCCACGAACGAGCCAGAGGCTTAAAACTTCCCAACATCTAAACAATTATAAATCAGGTCTAATTTTTTCCTAAGTTTCCAGACCGTTCTTATTGAACCATGATTTGTCAGTGCAGCAGAATCAAATTACATATTAAAACATTTGCCACTATCCGAATTCCCCATGGCTGTAAGTTCAACGTCCATGACAAGTATTAAACTAACCAATAAGGACCAAAAGATGCAAATTGATTCTCCACAGGAAGAGACGATTGATGAAGGGCTTTACTCCCGGCAATTGTATGTTCTTGGAAAGGAAGCCATGTTGAAGATGGCTTCCTCGAACGTTTTGATTGTTGGTCTCAAAGGACTTGGAATCGAGATTGCCAAGAACGTTGCATTGGCAGGTGTCAAGTCGCTATCGATCTATGACCCTACGCCTGTTTCTTTGAGCGATCTCTCGGCACAATTTTTCCTTTCTGAAGCAGATATTGGTAAATCAAGAGCAGAGGCCTCGTTGGCAAGGCTTTCCGAGCTCAACTCATATGTTCCAATCTCGGTGGTGTCGGAGCTGACCCCAGAAACCATTTCTATGTTCCAGGTGGTGGTCACCACTGAAACTCCATTGGAAAAACAGCTGGAAATCAATCAACTGACCCACTCAAAGGGTATCAGATACATTAATGCGGATATCAAGGGATTGATTGGTCAGTTATTTGTTGATTTTGGCGACTCTTTCACGATTATCGATCCAAATGGTGAGGAACCACATACAGGTATTGTTTCTGACATTGAGAAAAATGGTACGGTCACCATGCTTGATGATAACAGACACGGTCTTGAAGATGGGGATTACGTGAAGTTCACCGAAGTTCAAGGAATAGACAAGCTTAATGATGGTTCGGTGTACAAGATCAAGGTTTTGGGTCCTTATGCCTACCAACTGATCGATTTCGACCCAAGTTGGGGCACCTACGTCAAAGGTGGAATCTATACCCAAGTCAAGATGCCATACCAGATTTCCTTCCAGGACCTTGCAACTCAAATGCAAGCTCCTGAATACTTGTACTCCGATTTTGCCAAATTGGACAGACCTCCGCAATACCACCTTGGGTTCCAAGCTTTGCACGAGTTCGAAAAGTTACACGGTTGTCTTCCAAAACCTCATTCCGAGTCTGATGCCGAAGAGGTTGTTTCTTTGGTGAAGTCTTTAAACACAAAATATCCTGACATCCTTGGTGGTGCTGAGGTTGACGAGGCTTTGATCAAAGAGCTTTCTTATGGTTCCAGGGGTGAGCTTCCAGCCATGGTCGCTTTCTACGGTGGTCTGATTGCTCAGGAGGTGCTGAAGGCTTGTTCTGGTAAATTCGGTCCTGTGAAGCAGTGGCTTTACTTTGACTCGTTAGAGAGTCTTCCGGAGAGTAAGGAATACGAACGTTCTGAAGAGTCTTGCAAACCTATTGGCTCAAGATACGACAACCAAATCGCTGTGTTCGGTTTGGATTACCAACGGAAAATTGCCAATCTGAAGGTGTTCTTGGTTGGGTCAGGAGCTATTGGGTGTGAGATGCTGAAGAACTGGGCAATGATGGGCCTTGGTAGCGGTCCAGATGGAAAGATCTATCTAACAGATAATGATTCTATTGAAAAGTCCAACTTGAATAGACAATTCTTGTTCAGACCTAGGGACGTTGGAAAGAACAAATCTGAGGTCGCAGCCAATGCTGTGTGTGCTATGAATCCCGACTTGACTGGTAAGATTGATGCAAAGATTGACAAAGTTGGACCTGAAACGGAACACATTTTCGATAATGCTTTCTGGGAGAACTTGGACTTCGTGACCAACGCATTAGACAATGTTGAGGCAAGAACATATGTCGACAGAAGATGTGTCTTCTTCAAGAAGGCTCTCCTTGAATCTGGTACCTTGGGAACTAAGGGAAACACACAGGTGATTATTCCAAGATTGACCGAATCCTACTCCTCCTCCCAGGATCCTCCAGAGAAATCTATTCCCCTCTGTACACTAAGATCGTTCCCTAACAAGATCGACCATACAATTGCGTGGGCCAAGTCGCTTTTCCAAGGATACTTTGCGGATGCTCCAGAAAACGTCAATTTGTACCTATCTCAACCAAACTTTGTGGAATCCACTTTGAAGCAAAGCGGAGATGTGAAGGGTATTTTGGAGTCAGTTAGTGCTTATTTAACAAAGGACAGACCATACACCTTCGATGACTGCATCAAGTGGGCTAGACTGAAGTTCGAAGAAACGTTCAATTACGATATACAACAATTGCTATACAACTTTCCTAAAGATGCGGTGACCTCTTCTGGTGCTCCATTTTGGTCGGGACCAAAAAGAGCTCCAGATCCTCTGGTTTTCGACATTAATAATGACGACCACTTCCACTATGTCGTTGCAGGAGCCAACTTGCTTGCCTTCGTCTATGGATTGAAGGGCGACCAAGATGGACCTGATAAGTCATACTATGAGACTGTTTTATCGACTGTGACTGTGGAGCCATTTAGTCCAAAGTCAGATGTCAAGATTCAGGCTAATGACAATGACCCAGATCCAAATGCTGACATGATGATGGACCAGGATGCAATCGAGAAGCTAGCTGCCTCGCTGCCAACTGCGTCGTCGCTCGCAGGCTACAGACTGAATGCTGTTGAATTTGAAAAGGACGACGACACCAATCACCATATTGAATTCATTACTGCAGCTTCTAACTGCAGGGCCCTCAATTACCATATTGAGACTGCTGATAGATCTAAGACAAAGTTCATTGCTGGAAAGATTATTCCTGCAATTGCTACGACAACCGCTTTGGTCACTGGATTGATCTGTTTGGAGCTCTACAAAGTGGTTGATAACAAGACTGACATTGAGAAGTACAAGAATGGATTTGTGAATCTTGCCCTTCCATTCTTTGGATTCTCTGAGCCTATCCAGTCGCCAACTGGTGAATATAATGGCAAGAAATTTGACCGGATTTGGGATAGATTCGATATTTACGGTGACATCACTCTTCAAGAACTGATCGATCACTTCAAGGAGAAGGAAGGTCTGGAGATTACTATGCTATCCTATGATGTTTCCTTGCTGTTTGGATCGTTCCATCCTAAATCCAAGCTGGAGCAAAGACTCCCATCCAAATTGACCAAGGTCATTGAGATGGTGTCCAAGAAGCCCGTTCCAGATCACGAGAAAACCCTGATTTTTGAGATTTGTGCCGAAGATGAACAGGAAGAAGACGTTGAGGTGCCATACATCTGTGTTCACCTTGACAAATAAATCCCTGTCAATTAGTTCAGAAGCTGATAAAACAATCCTTTTTTGCTCATGAGTTCATTGTAGCGTCCTATTTCTTTTGCTGACCCGTTTTCCAAGTAGATTATTGAGTCTGCCGCTTGCATCAGTTCCTTTTGATGGCTGATGAGAACAATGGTGAGATGTTTTTTCAGTGCTGTCAGCAGCCGGATGACTCTGTTGATATTATCGGGGTCCAATGAAGATGTGCATTCATCTAGAATTAATATCTTTGGTGATCTGACAAGTGCACGGGCTATGCAAAGACGTTGCAATTGGCCTCCTGATAGGAGCAGGTTGGAGGACCCGCCAATACGTGTATCCAGCTGATCTTTGAGACCTCTGACAAATTTGGCCATGTCAACCAGTTCCAAGACATCATAGATCTGTTCAGTCGAAAGAGGTTTAGATAGATTGTATCGCAAATTCTCTGCAATAGTGCCATCAAAGAAGTAATGGTGTTGCGTCACAACGGAAATTGACGACTTGAAAGCGGGCAGGTCGATTTTGTTGATCGGCGTATCCCCCACTTTTATGCTGCCCCGTTGTGTTTTGTAAAGACGGAATAGTAGATTGAGGATTGTAGATTTGCCACAGCCTGACTTTCCAACTAGACAGGTTATTTGGTTGGCGTAGATCTCCAAATTCAAATTGGACAAAATAGGGACCTTGCTATTTGGATAAGCAAATTCGACGTTGTCAAACTTGAAGAGTGCCCTGCCTTCCTTAAGTTTTGGATTCTGAACTCCTTGAAAATCAAGATCTTGGTTGGAAAGCTGAAGAAGTGTCGATATTTTGCTGAATGCAACCAGTCCTTTTGACAAACTAGGAGAAGAGGAAAGCAAAGACGAGACGTAACCAACTGAAAGTAGTATAAGTGCGATGACCTGCATCATCTGGTTCAGACTGATCTTCTGTTCTGCAACTAGCTTGACACCATAGTAGAGCATAATGGCTTCGGATAAATAAAGAATAACGTTTGGAACTGAAATGGCTAGAGATAGAATCAGAGCACGAGACTTACCCACTTTCTTTAGAGATTCCATCTCTATTTGGAACTTGACCATAAAGTAATCCTGAAGATTGAGCGATACCACAGTCTTCATCCCCATAACGGACTCATGGACCACAGCTTCAAGGTTTTCTGTTGAATGTTTGTAGGAATCTTCGAATTTGCGAAGGATAATTGAGAAAGTCATGGAAAAGATCAAAAACAAGGGAGCAAAGCTGAAACCCACTAGCGCCATGTTCCAGCAGACCAACAGTGACCAAATTATTGCAACCAACATGATCACAATGATTGCCATGATTTGGCTGGGAAAGTCGGAGACAACAGACCTTAGATCGCGAATATCGTTCATTAGCAGTGACGAGACGGCAGACGCTTGATTGTGTTGAAACCAGTCAACAGGTTGTACAAGAATCTTCTCAAAGGCTTTCTGTCGTAACACATCAACCAGTGACTCGGAAGTTCTGCCGAGAACAAACTTAGATGCAAATAAAGTGATGCCATCGAGAATTGCAACCATCATCAACACCAAAGACCATTTCGTAATATAGGAGCCTGGTAGCAAACCATCGACGTCCACAATACCAGATATAAGTTTGGAAAGAAAGTATGAGAACAGTGGAGTCATGGCTGCGTTCATAACTGTAGCTAGGACACCAGCAATGTAAATCATTTTCCAGCGAAGTTTGACCATCTCCCAAATTTCACGAAATAGTTGCAAAGTGCTTGTTTTCTTAGGACTTTGGTCTTCCAGATCTTCTGGATCAGCTGGGAGACTCGACTCTTTTTGAATAGGTTCCTCAAATGGGTTCGACATAGCATAAGTCTCCTGTTCCATTTCAACAAATCTGGAACTGTTTCTAGTCAGATACTCCTTAGTTCCTTGCTCGATGATCTTTCCGCCCTCCATAAGAACAACATAGTCTTCAGAACCAATTTCAGAGTACTCGTGGGTGGTTATAATGGTAGTTTTTCTCTTTCTCCATAGTTTAATTTTTTCCATAATGGCAATTCGTTGACTGTAATCCACTGCTGATAAGCTTTCGTCAAGAATAAGTACTGAAGGGTTTCTTAGGACAGCCCGGGCAACAGCCAACTGTTGCTGCTGTCCTCCACTCAGAGAGATTGCATGGTCTCCTTTTCCGACTTTCGTATCCAGTCCTTCTGGAAGCTCATCGACAAAACGATCAAGACCTGCCAATTGAATAGCTTCCTTAAGTGCTCGCGGGGTCACTTGGACAGTGGCAGCTGCAGTCAGGTTGTGTCTGATTGTTCCATTGAAAATCGTGCATTGTTGATGGACCAGGGTAATTTGGGAGGCCAACCAGTTGGGATCCAACCTGGAAACATCATAGTCATCAATAGTGATTCTTCCATCGAATTGATAAAGTCCGAGTAGCAAAGATGCCAGTGTGGACTTTCCAGATCCTGAAACACCAACAAGAAACACCAATCTCTGTTCAGGAATGTTCAGTGTCACGTTTTCGAGTCCCCAAGTGTCTCTGGTTGGATACTTGAAGGAAACTTTGCTGATGCGAATATCTCCTTGAAGCTCATGGCGGGGAACAAACCCACCATCTAAACAGCCATTTTGCCATTCAATCGTATCCATAATCTTCTTGAGAGAGACTGAGGCCATTCTGAATGTCACCATTTGCGTTGATAAGGTCGAAAAGACACGCGAAACATTGAGGCATGAGTAGAAACACGAAATCACGTCTCCACTAGAGTTGAGCGAGCTGCGAACAAGGAATGAGCCGTACCAGAAGCTCTGAACAAACATCATCAATGCTAGAAACCGGATAGATCCAATATTCAAACTGGAGTAGAGTTTCATGCGTATGAAGCTGGCGGATGATAATCTAGCTGTTTGTTTGAGTTTATCTTTCTCCAATGTGGAAGCGTTGGTCATCTTGATCCAAATGTGATTCACCAAGTTCCAATCCAGCACTTTTATTGCGTTTGTGGAGTGCTCATTCTCAAGATTGGTATATCTTTCGACAAAATGCCCCCATATTCCAGTGACAAAAATAATGATGGGTATGGTAGCCAGGACAAGTAAAGAAAGTCTCCAACAATAGTAGAAGCTCAAGGCCAGCAGGGAGACAACGGAAGCCACAGACCGAACAAAAATCGCAAGACATTCTGCGACGCCGGTTCTGTACTCCTCAACACATCTGTTCATCTGTGTCAGTTCAGCATTCAGGTCTTTAGTTTTATCGAACCATTCGTAGTCTTTATGCAAAAGACGTTGGTAAACAGCGTGTCTGCAACGTTTCTGTTGGAGTTCTCCAAACACAAGTAAGAAGCCATAACCTGCCCAGCTCGTCAGAGTGGCTGCAATACCGATAAATATCACTGCGAAACAGTCCCATTGAACATCTGCAATAAAGTCGGATTGAGAGTCATACAGACGAAGATTCTGAAGCTTATCAAACACTCTGGCGAGCATTATGGTCACTGCAGATGGCACAACACCAGATAGTATGTTAAAGACGATTCCGGGGCTAAGTAGCCACCAATCTTTGGCCTTGACAAAGGCAAACAAACCGACACGATTGACGGTCACCGGCAACTCTGCTTGATCGAACCTGGTCTCAATAGATGTTGGAGATGATGTGTAATGTTTCTCGTCCATGAGAGGGTGTTTCATGGGCTCCCCCATTCATTTATACCATGATTTCTTAAGATCGTTTGAATATGATTACTTTCCTAATTGGGAAGATCAATGGCACTCGAGAAATGCAGGGCAGAAACGGAAAAAATTTATTTCACTTTTTCTAATACCAGTGTACTTTCTTTGTATCAGCATTTTTGGCAGGAGTTCCTGCAACGATGTCGATAGAAGCCATCTTAGTGATGAAAAACTGATAGGGACAACTGAATCTGATGATGATAGTTGTCGGAATTTAGATAGATAGTAAGTTCTGAGAGATGGCAAAGTACACTGGTTGTAGTATAAGAAAAAGGTAACCTAATTGACTACAAGGGATGACCTTGTGTGTTGCTCGGATTGTAAGACCATCTAGAGTCTAGTAACGTGGATTAATTGTAATCCTACGCCCACAATTTATTTTGTTTAATTTTTAATTTTGGCCTTTCCATGAATCAAGGTTGGGTTTTGGTCATCCTTACTTCGGTCACTACCCTGTGCGGTTGCATGGTGGTGTATCTAGACACACTTTATCGGATTCTTCTTCCTAAAGTTTATGCTAAGCATCCATTCGATCTACAGAAGAATGCTCCATTCTTGGTGGCCTCGTTGTCACTTAGTTCTGGAAGTTTGCTGTTCACGTCTCTATACAAACTATTACCCAGTGCAGCAAGCTATTTGAACAAAATGGAGGCATTCACATATAAACCACAGCTACTGAAAGCATCGCTTGCCATAATGTTCTTTGCTGGTATTATCTGTTGCGTCTTGCTAAATGTTGCCATCCACTTGTTCACGAATGAAAGTGTTGTGCATTGTGTGCACGATGGGGAAAATGATCACAGACACAACGACGAAGAGGCGGAAATAGATCATGTTTCCGAAGTCTCGCCCTTATTGAATTCTGATAATATGCCGTCATATTCTGAAGATCAACCAAGACCAGTAATGAAGCAGAAAGCATTGTCTTTTGTCGACCTTTCTGTCAAGGCCCTCAAGGGCACTCGCATTGAAGGCGAATGTCTTGGATCCTTGGATGCCTGCCAAGATGAGCTGATTGCTCGTCATAATTTACATGACGGCAAAGTGCATCAATATGAAGAGCTGCATTTCTGCACGTTGCCTAGTGAAGAAAACTTGATGTTCTTCAACAAAGAGCGGAATATCATCACGAGAAAGAGCGATATCTGTATGAGATTCCCCGAGTTAGAAGTCAATTCACCGCTACTCAAAGACGATAATCACATTGACAACAACGACGAAGAAGAGGTGCTACCTAGCCACACGTCACATCATCATATTCACGATCATCAAGACTCGAGTTCAGTCAAACACCATCACCATCATATCCAAACCCCTTTATCCAAACTGTTGTCTATCGGACTTCAAACAGTGCTTGCAATGACCCTTCATAAGTTCCCTGAGGGATTCATCATGTACTCAACTGCTCAGGCAGATCCTCAGCTAGGCATTTCCATTTTTCTTTCAATGTTCATCCACAATTTCGTTGAAGGTCTTACCATGACTTTGCCTTTATGTATTGCATTGAACAGCAAGATCCGAGCCATAATGATCAGTGGCCTTCTTGGAGCCTCTGCACAACCAATGGGTGCATTGCTGGGATGGAAGGTTTTCAAGGGGAATCTTGATCTTACTCAGGACTCCACTTTGTTACTTTTTGGCTCCCTGATAGCTGTCACATCTGGATTTCTTACTTACATTGGCTTTCAGATGCTGACCAGTGCCATTGGATTTGGTGGTAAACAAGACCGTGTTCTTGGCTGGGCTTTGATGGGCATTTTCCTCATTTGCTTGAGCGACGTCCTTATCGTCTTAGACTAGACCCCCCTCAAATCGACGCGTCGAAATTTTCGTTATAGTAAATCCGACTTAAAACTATTATTGTTTGCCATGGGACAAAAAACCAGTAAGCTCAGCAAGGAGGATATCTCCACTCTTCGACAAGAAACAAAGTTCTCGGCGCGAGAGCTACAACAGTGGTACAAAGGGTTTCGTCGAGATGTCCCCAATGGCCAGCTGAACAAGGAAGAATTTCTCAAGATCCACAAACAATTCTACCCATTTGGCGATCCTACAGAGTTTTCATCGTATGCCTTTCAGGCGTTTGATCTTAACGGAACCGGAATCATAGATTTTCATAGCTTTATCACGTCGTTGAGTGTGACGTCAAGAGGAAGTATGGAGGACAAATTAAATTGGTCGTTTAGGATGTTTGATCACAACAAAGATGGATATATCAGTTATAATGAGCTTCTCACGATGGTAAGGAGTGTATACATGATGGTAGGGTCCAGTACGGTTCAGCTGGAAGATGACGACGCAAATCCAGAATTGAAGGCCAGCAGAATCTGGCAAGGATTCGGCAAACAAATAGAGAACCCTGACGATGTCATTACAATGGAAGAATTCATTAATCATAAGAATTTCGGGCCGGAACTTATAGAGACCCTCAACATATACAACGATCTTGTGTGACAAGGGGAAATCACACTCTTTCTGCTGTCCAGACGGCAGCTCTGCAAGTTAACTTGATGGACTCGGTCAGCAACCAGTAAGGTCTGGCTTCTTTAGCGTCATACTCGATGGCAGTGTCCAGATGCTCCAGCTCCTCGTCGCGGAATGCCTTGATAGTTTCTTTCAATTCTTTTATATCTGCTGAATCAGACGTCTTCGTGCTATCTTCTTCCTCAATGTTCTGGAATTCGTTTGCCAGAACACGCAATTGCTGATTGTAGTGATTGCCAATCACCGTCTCGACAGCTTCAGTGCATGCCATGGCTCCTTCTTTGCCGAGAAGTCCAGTTCCCATACCCAATGCCAGAGCCCCAACCTTCCACAATGGCGTCAGAAGTGACGGACGGACACGGTGTTCAGATTGCAAGCGGTTGAAAGTGCTGTGATGATGAATTTCCTGGTCCCACATATGCTTCAGCACAGGTTTCAGTTGCGGTTTATGCGATAATGCCATGTACTGTCCAGCATAAATCAGATTGGCTCCAAGCTCTCCTGCTTGGTCAACACGAACCAGTCGATCTAGGTATGCATGCTGTGCAGGCGACAATGCTTTATGAGTACTCTTTAACCGTTTGAACACAACACTCATTTCCAGGATATAAAATTTCGAGCACTTGAAATATAATTGGTTATGCTTAAATAATCACGTGTTTTTTCTATCTGGGTCTAGTCGATTTGAAGACCGGAATATTATCATCATCATCATCATCATCGTAGTTGGTATGACTGAATGCCTGTGCAATTGGCCGCTTGCGGCTTGAGAACTGGAATTCCTGGTCAAGTTCTGGAATTGCTTCGTTATCGTTCTCTAGTTGTATTCCTTCTCTGGCGAGCTCCGAGTGGTAGTTTGACACTCTAAGCGGGACGTACGAGGCTGTAGCATCGAAAACAACATCTGACTGATCCCTGTCCTGCTTTCTTTGAAATCTTGAGTAGTCCTTCTTGCCAGCCCAGTTGGAGTTCTCACCATGGTACTCGGCAATCTGGAATTCCTTGACTTCAAGGTCAAACTTTGTAACTTTGGCCGGCTGTGGTGGAGTGTCTAGCTCCTTTGGCTGACTTTCTTGCTTCAAACGTTTTGCTTCCTTAAGAACGTCTACAAGAGGTGTGTCAGAAGTCTTTGGGCGTTCTTGGTCCACCATATTAACGTCAAGAGAGTCTGGAGCCAGCTCTCCAAATGAGTTTGGTTGTTGTGGATTCTCAAAGGGTTGTGAATCCCGCTGTACTTCAGCAAGTAAACTTTTGGACGCTCCCCAGATTGAAAGACTAGGCTTGAGTGGATCCACAGGCTTAACCTCAGCTGGTTGACTATCTTTCTTGATTATTTGGAAGTCATCAATATTGGGTAGATACATTTGTGACGATCCTAGACTGAACTGTCTGCGCGCTTTCCCTGCGCTTGGTGTCACTTCTGAAATGTCCTCGTCTATTTCCATCTCCATGGAGCCAGGAACAAAATCCAAAACACGTTTAATTGGTGTATTTTCATCCACCACTCTCTGTGACCGTTTGGCTTCTGCTTTGTACCAACTGAAACAGAACACTAATTGATCTTTTGGGCCTGCCTCCCTGAATATCATACCTGTTAGACCTTGGAGCTCTTTCAAAGTTTTCCCAATCGAAACCAATTCCAATTGATCATCTCGCCAATACTTTTCAAAGTCTTGTTCTAATAGTTGAAAGTTTATGCTCTGTAGCCAATTTGGGCTTAATATTCGCACTCGAGAGTTGGCCTTACAAACACTCAATAGATCACCAATTTTCTCGTTCTCATTGACAATATAATGCGTCAATCCACGCGAATAAACGCTTGCCAGGCCTCGAAGTTGCGGATATTCCTCATTCACAACAAAATCTCGCCAGAAAATTCGTATTCGAAACGCCTTACCAATGACAACGACCTCACCCACTCCAAAGTCATATTCCAAGGTCTGTTGAAAATCGAGTGCCTCCCCATTGATCTCAATCGCTCCATACTTTGGTCGGGGACACACGTTTGCCACTTTCAACTTCTCTCCCTGCCCGATGAAAGACAGTTCCAAACGAGAAATTGATTTATGGGGGACAAAGAATTCCGCGTCTTTTTTCCGACCAACCAGGTAGGTCTTACCAGGTAGCAATAGATGCGTCTTTAAGTCCTCTGAAAACTCTACTAACCACATCCTTCATGCATATTAAAAATTATTTGATTATGTCATTGAATCTGTTTTAAGTTCTCGTAGAACCGCACAACGTCGTCGCTCACGCGGATCCGTTTTTCGTCGAAATTGACAATTTCCAGGTTTTTGGTATCCACACATCTACTCAAGGCAACATAGACCTGTCCTTTTTCAAAAATCTTGGTCAGATCAACCTTAACCCGTTTCAATGTCTGTCCCTGAGACTTGTGGATCGAGAGAGCCCAAGAAAGCAGGATTGGTAACTGTTCACGGCTCAATTCACTGTTAGACTCAGGAGAAAATGGAACAGGCTCGATCAGTTTATAAGAATTGTGCGAGAACCTGACTAGTGGGAGAACTTCAGAAAGTTTGCTTCTCTTGGCCATTCTGATCATCTCCTTGGCCAAATCCATTTGACTAGTGCCGGGATAATTGGTAGCCAAGAACTCCTGATACATCACCTCGTCTTGCGCAGTAGGCTCGTTGCCAATAAACCGACTGACTAGCACCAGAAGGTCCATATGCATCGGCCTTTCGTATTCCTTGAATGTGGTTGTAAAAAATGTCCAGAGCGTCAAATCACAGAAACAAACAATCTTCCCGATCGATCCATTGACCAGCTGAGGATCGTCGAGATCATTCTTCAGATACATCACCTGAGCGCCTTCTTTTAATTGAAGCGTCTTTGCACACATCAGTCCATCTAATTGTTTGACTAAAAATGCAGGGTTCGCGTTATTAGGGGGAATAGTGTCCCTGCTGTGGAACGGATACACCTTTCCAGGAAGAGAGTTAAGTCTTTCTAGGTTAGCACGATCCACCTCCTCTCTTGTAGGATAGAGCTCAGTTGGATATATGCCATCGGAATAATTCAAAGGTCTTTGCAACCGTCTAAATTTTTGCTTGATACTCTCTGAAAGTTTTCCAACTCTCAAAGCATTCAACATCTCGATAAGATCAGAATCGTCTTTCTGTCTGAACACCTTGGTCAACAAGATGGTCTCGTCAATACATTCCTTCCAGCTATTGGAGTCGAAGCAGAATTTGGTAGTCCCTGTTTTACTAAGGGACACTGGAGGTAGCTGGAAAAAGTCTCCAGTGAGAATAAGCTGAATACCGCCAAAAGGTTTGTTGCTTCCCCGAACCTGTTTCGCAATCTCATTCAGCTTATCAAAAAACACCGAGTCGATCATTGAAAGCTCGTCGATAATCAGGACCTTGGTACTCTTCCATCTATCCACCACAGATCGTTTAGACTTGATTTTGCCGACCAATTTGTTAACAGACTCGGAACCAAGGCCAATTCCGGAAAAGCGGTTGATGGTAGTTCCCTCAATGTTGGTAGCTGCAAGTCCAGTGGATGCTGTCACGGCGATCGAGCTGCTGCCGTACCTACTTTTCAAACGTTTGATAATCTCACGTAGCAAGTAAGACTTACCAGTTCCTGCAGAACCTGTATAGAATATGTTTTTGCGGTCATAAAGAACCATCTCTACCACTTTCCGTTGCTCAACAGATAGATCCTGGCCAAACCCGTTAAGAGAATGAGATCCCTGTTTGTTTTTGTTTCTAGGATTGGCAATTTTCACTCTGTTCAAGTTGGACCACGGTAGGGAACGTTGACGGGACAAAGATGCTGGTTTTCGTGCTGGAAGCACTGCTGGTCGAACAATTTCCACTGGAGCGGCATGCACTGACACGTCGATTTCTGTGTTTTCGAACTCACGCTTTTCTATAGGCTTCATATGTTTAAAGCTAGAGAGAGACTGGACCGGCTCAGGTGAGGCAACAGTTCCAAACTCTCCATATGATAGCGATTTATCAAGTTTGGGACGTTTGAGCAAGTTTTCCTGCTCGTCCAGCAGTTGCGCTCCGTCTGACACGGTTCGTTTGACATTTTGGAGAGCAGAAAACGAGGCAGGTTTATTTGAAGTCGGACGTGGTTTGGACGAATTGATGAATGACGCCAAAGTTGACTGCTTAGTCTGTTTCGGCTTCTCCAAACTAGAAGACCATTGGGATGCAGAAAACATGACAGGCGTTTGAGCTCTGGTTTGTTTACTAATAGGCGTGCCTAGAGAAAAACTTATTCTCGGTTAGACGGGTCGATCGACGGGGATCAAAATCTTGTCCAAAAATAGTTGACGCATGCAGAGTCGCTTATTGCAGCATTCCACGAAGTTGTGTGAAGCCGCAGTCGCTTATTCGAGGATGAATTTTCTTCTTTGTTAACAAACTTCTCGTTTCAACTGGCGTTCAGCAAAACGCAGGGCAGCAAAAAGGGAAATTCCCATACAGATTCAGTAAGAAGTGCTATTATTGTGGGATATTACAATGCTTGTCGATGCAATTAATCAAACCATAGCGAACGTAGCTGTACTTCGAATAGGTCACCATCCAGTGGAGAAGTTGCTCGTGCGTAAATAAATCTCACCTTCAACAAAAACTTTCTCCACACACAGATGTCAAGACAAACATGGCTTGACCTCGAAAAGGGAAAGGACCGTCCTCGGATCCGCAAGCTCACGCTGGTAAGAAAGATCCTTCTATATATGCTGGCTATTCTTTGCCTATTTTCGCTAATTGCTACTGTTGAAAGAACTATTCGATCTCCTGCTGCTTACTCACTACCGGAAACATTTATTTTTGACCGCAATCACCCATATCCCGACAACTCAGATCGCCTACCATCGGAAGATCAGTACACTGCTCTCAGCAACGCAATAAGTACCCGACTTACCAAACTTGAGAAATCAGAGGACACCGAAGATTCTTTGCTGCTTAAGAAAGAAGTCGAGGCCATTTCGCTTGTGTCCAAGGTCGCGTTGATTGTGGATAATGTTAACGACAAATCTCGCAAGCTTATGAACGACATTCTGGGGGATCCGACCCTGATCAACCTGAGCCAGCATCCATACAAAGACGCATTAAAGGAGTATATTGTCGATTACTTCAAGGTAGACAAACTCCCAATTCTATTAGTAAACGGCAAACCGCTCATTACAGGCGACCAGCTTGATACGACCCGATTCTCGAACATCAACCAACTGATCGAAGAAAACCTCAACTGAGGTGTATTTAATGTATAACGCAGCAAAATTTATTTAGAGTAATTTATTAGACATGGGGGTATGTATCAAAACTCTTTTACTAATGTTTAGAATGATGGAGGCTCCATCCCTTCAAGGAAGTTGATCTTGAACTTCTATGCCTCGGAGAAAGACAAGAAAGCAAGCAAAACTCAGGGTTCATTTGCAGTTTGCAAATTGTCAAATGATAAACTGGTTCTTCCTATAGTATCCGATTACAAAGGACAATTGTTCAACAAAGAGGCCGTGCTAGAGTTATTACTGAACAAGAATCAGGATTCGCCAATGCCACACATCAAGTCGCTCAAAGATGTAGTGGAGATCAAGATCAACCTAGAGGGCCCATCTCTTAGATGTGACCTTTCGGCAACAACATACGATACAACCACTTCAAAAGTGCCCAAATTTGCTTACATTGTCCCTTGTGGCTGTACAATGGCCAAATTGCCACTGTTAGAGTTGATCGCATCGAAAGAGACCAGCGAATATGTCACCGCCAAATGTCCTCTCTGCAACGAGGAATTTTCAAGTAGAGACGTCATCGAGATCGATCCAGATGCAGAAGGGTTGAACAGACTCGAAAAACGAATGAAGTCGCTCGAAAGCGAAGGCCTCTCACATTCGCTGAACTCGCGCAAAAAACGCAAGTCGTCTTCAGAAAAGCGGGTAAAAAAACGGAAAACTACGCATGATAACCTCTAAAAGCTTTGTATATCAGTCCCCTAACCTATGTACATTATTGTTGGTTTTCAGCCTGTTTTGCTTGCATTTCTTTCTGTAGTGCCAATCTTCTCTCATTCTCCTTTCCTGTCCGGTATAGTGTGTATCCAACGTTGACACTCATAAAGATAGAGAATCCAACAAGCCCTAGGACCGTCACACGGTGGAGCACATCTGTCGCTCTGGTGTACCAAGGATAACCTCTAGACATAATATGATTTGATAACAATTATAAATTACTTGATTCTTTTTTTCAGTCCGGTTACGAGCGCTCGCATTGTCCTATATTACAGATTTACGCTTAAATAACTTTTGAATAGCCTTCTTTGGGGAAGACAACGGCGACGACGACGACTGGGTCGAGATCGACTGAACACTGACAGTCTTGGGTAATGTGACTTTAGACGGTTTGGACCTGAGTTTACCAGGAGCTTGCTTTGAAACAAATGTCTCCAGACTATTGTCTCCCTTGCCAGCCAAATCGTAGACAATATTGCACACCTTATTCATCTGGACCGATTTAAGTATACTCTCGACAAATCTAGTGTACTCAACAGACTCCAACATGCTTGGAGTTTCGGCCTGAGATATCTTTTCTTCCAAAACTTTGGATTTGGTAACCAACATGGAAGCTTGATGTTTCAAGTCTTCAATAGTGATTGTTTGTTTCTCTAGAATCAACTGGTTCAATTCGTCGTTACCATCTTCAAGTAAAGCCTTAATGAAGTCTCGGGATCCGAAATCTGGGTCATCCATACCGAGTAGCTCGAATTTCAATTCACTCATCATCGACTTCCTTTTGGTTTCGATATCTGGCTGCTGGGTACAGTTTTGGTTATCCAGGAGAATAATCAGTTCGTTCACTCTGAGGTAATTATCAATCAAGTATGGCATGGATGGCAGCTCACTTAAGATGGCCTCATCAACATTCAATGATGGCCTTTCCACTAGGTTGCTCATCTCAAGTTTTTTGGCAGTAAAGTCCATCTTTCTTCCAGAGAGACGGTCATAATATGTGTCGAGTTCGTGCTTATGTTTTTCAATGAAGTCCTCGTTCAGGGGTAGCAGGTACGCATCCTTGTGAGATGAAAACATGGATCGGTTGCTGAAAGTCATCAATGCCTTGGCAATCAATGTCAAAGTTCTAGAAGATCTTCCAAGCTGGTGATTTTTGGCGAGGTTGAACAGTTTGGGGTTCAAAATTGCAGGACACAAGTACCGCAGGAAGACGAACGAAGAGAGTGCATTCAAAGGAGTGTCAGTGTCGCTGGGTTCAATTGACATCTCCACTTTATTTCTCAAACGTCTCCATTCTTCTTTCAAATCCTCTGGCATATCGTTGCTCGTGGTATAAATTAGTTCCCATAGTTCTTCAATGTAAGAGAGCAAGTTCTTGTAATGTTCCTGGTGAGTTTTCGGGTAAAGTTTAGGATCTGGATCGCAAACCATATTCTCCAACGTCACCTTATCAATAAACTCACCAAAGAGTTTTTCGAGATATTCCTGACCAACTCGGATTTGGTACTGTTCTAGACTCTTAGAGAGAAGTGTTCTTCCCCTAAACAATGTATTGAGACTGTTGTTTGAACCTGTTGATCTACGTTTGGTGGTTGCAGAACTCAGGGCTTGCATTTCAAGACTCATCAAACTTTCAAAATAATCGTGTTCAGTACCCATGCTTTGATAAATATCCAAAAGCATCTGAGATAGAGCATCCACGTTCGAAGGGTCCACCAAGGGTTGCACGAACTCCAGAACTCCACTAATACCAACACTCTTCAACATTGAGATAAAGATATCGTAATTTCCGTACTCCAAAATATGAGATTCCGTCAGATTGAGGTTAATAGTGAGAGATCCTATTTCCTGGTTATGGTTGCCGTAGAGTGGAAGCTTTTTCATCAGCTGCGGCTCGCTCATGAAGTCCGGAGTCACAAAGGCACCACCAACAATTGGGTCGGTCTCCATATGGTTGTAGATGGATGGATTGTTGGAAGATTTGAGCACGAGCTTGAAAAACTCTGCGCAAGGTGGAAGGTCCAGCTCAATGAGTTCTTTCCAAAAGGGGTTTTGGCTTTGATTCGTAACAATTGCTGTTCGAAACCATGGACCTCCCCACAAGGAAACCTCAATATATAGATTAGCATCTGAATCGATCAGTTTGTCCTGATTGAATTTAGCTTCGACGATCTCTAACTTGTAATTTTTCAGCAGTCTCATTTTGGTGTTCATGAACTGATTGCCGATGTATTCCATCTTAGTGAACGATTTCAAGGTGACCAGCCAGTCCTCGAGATCGATCCCCAGATCGAACAGCAAAAGCACCCTTTTGGAATTGGAGTACTCTTGACCGTCTCTGACGATGAATGGTGCATCATCATCGGTATTGATCTCATTTGAAAAGCGGTGAGCGCGTCGTAAGTCTGCAATTTGTCCCAAGAATAAAATATTGGGCTGCTGGAAGACCGACTGGTGTAATTGGCGCACTTCAGAGCTGAAAAGTTTAGTTATGTCGATGGAGTAAAGGACAGCCCCGTCGCTCTCGCAAAGAATATCAAGCATTCCAGTAGGCTTCAAATATCCCATTGCATTGAACCAGCCTTCAGAAGTCCCCTTCTCGGCAGGATATAGAGTAGTCCGTGGCTGTTCGTGAATTGTCACTTTTTTGTTGTTCGGCTGAGGACCATATATTTTGAACCTGCAAACAAGAAGATCATTCCCCTTCTGGTTTTCGTCGTGTGCAATCGACTCCCTGAACGAGAACTTGTTATAGAATCCTTTTGCTCTAAGATTCTGCCATACCATCAAGCATGCTAGAAACGGCTTGAAGTCGGCTGCACGCGTTTTGATATAGACACTTTTTAGATCCAGACTGGTCACCTTCACGATGTTGGGTTGTGTAGACAGCTGGATCTCGCATTTGTGTAAACTTTCGATCATCATGGCGGTCTTATCGATGATCATCTCACCTTGGGAAGAAATGCTCAGCGAGACTTCATTCCAAGATTGCATCTCTTCCGGATCACCTGAGAATTTGTAATCCCATCTCACAGACTCCAGGTCGATGGACCCGCCATTCTGGACCATAAATTGCTTCAACTCTGATTTCAGCATATTAAGATAGATAATCTCCAAACTTCGTGTTCGGCTGAAAAATACTCGCGACCCGAAAAGAAAGAGATTTATCCAGATTAGGAAATGTAATTAGGTGTATCAAATGTAAAAAACACAACAATTAAGTTGTATACTATACTGCAGATTTGCATGACATTGCGTGGTTTATAGAAAATGCGCGACAATCTAGTACGCGCGAATCAGATTTTGAAGGCTCTTGGTGCTTCTCCTTCAGGGCCAATGAACTCTGGCTCCCTCCAAGGACCGACGTCCGAAAGAAGCAGCCCACCTTCTGCCTCGCTAACTTCGCTCTTTCCACCAAATTTGACAGGTAGATTCTCCGCAGGTATTTGTTTGAGCAGATCTTTTTGATAACTGCCACCCAAAATGAAGATCTTGGAGACAGTGACCGGGTCTAAGAAAGGTTTGAACAGTCTGAATGCAGTAGAGAACCCAAATGGAGCATTGATCAAGTAAAATTTACCCATTCTTTCTGGATAGTAATCTTGTCCAATTTTCGAGGCCTCACGAACGTATGACAACACCTGAGATGCCGATGAGATAGATATTCCCTTCAAATCAAGAATAGTACACGAAGTCTCAATCAGAGTACCCGCTTTACGGGAACAAGCCGGTAATCTGTATCTAACGAACGATTCGTATTCCCAAACGAGGTTCCTCAACATCCGCTCCTGAGTAGTGATCTTATACATTTCTGTCAAATTGATGGATCCGAGTTCTTCAATATAGACTGGCCGGCCTTCAATATCTGTCTTGTGGTAGTATTGGGGATAGTACTTAGCAACTAGTGGTTTCTCGTCGTAGTGGAAGTCTTCCAGAATGGTATCTGCACCAAAAGCCTTTCTCCACGTCTCGCAATTAACAAACATCTCTTTTGCCTTCATAATGTCAAACTTTCTTGCTCTCAAGAAGCGAAGCAAAGTGGGCGTATCGAGCCGAAGAGTGTAACCTTCAGCATCCAACAAAGTTCTCAATTGCTCAAGTGCGGACTCTTCGGCATCGGTCAGATATCCTAAAAACCCAGTTTGTCCCAAGGCTGGCTTAGCAACCTTGTCTGGAAGTGTTGCCAATATATCTCCTTCAGAAACCATGCTTGTGAGGAGAGTTTTTGAGAGTACAAGTAATTAATATTTATTTTGCTGTGTAAAGAGGCGTGTAAGCAGGGTAACCATTTTACAAGAAAAAACCAAGAGGATTTTCACACTTTATTTGGCGTGTGCAGCACTGCACAGCCAATAACTGGCAATGCAGGTCCAGCCGATATTTGAAGATTGGATAAAAATCACATGCCGTTAGATGAGTGCTTTAAACGGTCGCATACTGTAATCGCCGACTTCGTAACAAGTCCCATTTATTATACAAAGCCAAATTTGCGGTTCCAATGCGTTTCCTTTTTCTTTTGTACTGTTTTTTCGGGACCAAGTCGGTAAAATTCCCCGGAAGATTATAAAAACTGCGAATATTTTCAATGTAGCAAGAACAACTATATAAACGGTCATCTTCGCAACAGCGCCTCGATTTAAAATGACATCTTCTCAATCTGTGAATTCAGGTTTGACTGAGGATAAATTTGATTCCGCAGTCGAGTCTATCGATGATGCCAGAACATCTATTGATCTCGATGATGCCAACGTTTCCTCGGAGAATCGATCTTTGGGTGATCAAATTGGTGGTGCCCAAGATCAGGACGTTATATCTACACAACAAACCTTACAAAAGGAGATGACTAATGCTGACCTCTACGATAACGAATTTAGTGAAGAGCTTAATAGAGTTGCTACCAACTTGTCCAAATTATCAAGAAAGCTTACATCACGTAAAGTGGAAGAATCCAACGGGTCAGAAGTTTCGGCAGATGGTGAACAAGAAGATGAGTATGATCCACGTACTATGCCATGGGACAGTCCAGATGATCCAGCAAATCCACTTAATTGGCCGTCCTGGAAAAAGTGGGCCGTCACAATGACAATCGCGTTTCTGTGTTTGGTGATCACATTAGGATCTTCTATTTATGTTGATGCAATCCCTGAGATGGCAGTCAAATGGGGGACATCTCAGACTCTGGGACTGGCAGGACTTACGTTCTATCTGGTTGGCCTGGCTTTTGGCCCTACTATCGCCGCTCCGCTGTCGGAGTTGTTCGGTCGTAAGATCATTTACTGTTCCACATTGCCAATTAGTATGCTTTTCATCATGGGTGTTGGACTTTCCAAGAATATCGGATCTGTGCTTGTGCTTAGATTTTTTGCAGGACTCACTGCTTCGGCTGCATTAGCCATTGGAGGAGGAACTATTACTGATATCTGGAGACCTCACGAACTCGGATTGGCCATGACGTTGTTCTGTATGGCACCATTGGCAGGTCCTGTGATTGGTCCGATCATCGGAGGTTTTGTGGGAGAAAACAAATTCTCGACAGACCCTAATACCGTGGGTAGTTTGAGATGGACGATGTGGGTTGATCTCTTTTTCGCTGCTGCTGTCTTTATTCCTGTTTATCTCACCCCAGAAACATACAAGCCAATCATCATGAGAAAACGGATTAAGAAAAGAGGTTTCAAGATCAAGAAGACAATGTCTTTAGGTCAATTCCTGATTGCTATTGTGTTTATCACGTTGCTCAAACCAATGGAAATGCTAGTGGTGGAGCCAATTGTGCTTGTTCTTTCAGTCTATACTGCATTCATTTTTGCTGTCTTGTTTGGCTTCTTTGAGGCTTTTCCAGTGATTTTCAGAGGACAATATGAAATGACGTTAGGAATTTCGGGACTCCCTTTCCTCGGAGTCGGATTAGGAATTCTTTTGGGTGCACTAACCTATCTCGTCATTGACAGACAGATCTTCTTCAAAAGACACAGTGATGGATACATTGGAATGAAGGATAAAGAAGGTAACCCAGTTCCTATCACTCCTGAGCATGCTCTGATCCCATGCAAGATTGGAGCTGTCGCTATGCCACCGTCTCTATTCTGGCTCGCTTGGACTGGAAGAGCGTCTGTTCACTGGATGGCTCCTGCTGCTGCTGGTGTTCCGTTCGGATTTGGACTAATTTTGATCTTCTTCTCCATCCTGACTTTCTTCAGTATGGCATACCCTCCACTTTCCGTCGCATCAGCTTTGGCTGCCAACAACTTTTTGAGATATGTGATTTCGTCTGTTTTCCCACTGTTTACCGTTCAATTGTTGACCAGATTGGGCATTGACTGGGGAGTTTCTCTGTTTGCTTTCATTTCTCTTGCTCTAGCCCCAGTTCCATGGTTGTTCACAAAATATGGACCGGCTTTGAGATCGAAATCGAAGTATGGTTTTACTGCACAAAAGAAGGCTGCCGCCGCTGCAGAAGCCAAAAAAGTCGAAGCCTAGAATATGAGATCTAGGTAAGTTTGTAATAGTGAGCTTTTGGATCTTGTTAGACCTTCTTTGAAGTGTAAAGAACTGAAAATTATGAAGACCAGACTGGATTACCTTCTTGCAGAATTTTGCAAATGTTTGATACAACTTTCATTACAGATAATTCCATCCCTATAGATAAGAACAGATATGTAGCTCCAGATTCTAATAAGATCGAATTTTAATTTTGCAGATCTATGGAGATCAACAGACGTTTTGAGGTCCCACTACTCACTTAAACTATCAATTCCACCTGTCTATAGGGATCTTTTTGTAATCACAAAACGGTTGTCCCGAATACCATACGCCTGAAGTTTAACTACTTTTCAAACAGACAAGACAATTGGAGACCTGTATCTCGAAGATTAAATTTGGTGGATAATACTGCTGTCAAATAAGGAGCCCAACGTTTTTTTCAGCTGGTAGCACCTAGCTTAGTAATATCTGCATTCTGAAGACAAGTATAGACATCTACATTGTTGAGTGAAAATAGCATTAGTGATATATCTGCCATGCAATGAAAAAGGTGTCTTGATTTTAGGGTCAGAAACTATTCTGAAAAGTTCGCTTAAAACCGGAAGTCTCTTCGTACCATAAGAAAAGAGTCCTGGAAATATTCTGAAAATATTTTAGCTCAATTAATGAACGATCCGAAGAATTTGGCAGCCACTAACCTTCACGGAATCTATATTCCAGTGGCATTGATCATCTTTGGAATCTCCATCTTGAATTATGACTTCCTTCCTCATACGATTGCTGTGCTGATTGTGTTTTTCACTGGCCAGTTCGCATTCGCATGGTTCAAAAATCCATCTTTGAGCAAAACAAAGTTTCAAAAATACGAGCTTTTAGAGAAGACCATCGTGTCCAAGAACTCTGCCATCTACAGATTCAAGCTTCCTCGTGAAACTGACACTCTTAGTATCCCAGTTGGTCATCACTTGGCCTGCAAATTTGATATCGACGGAAAAGAATTTGTGCGATACTACACTCCAATTTCTAATCAGTTCGATGAAGGCTTTTTTGACCTGCTGGTTAAGTCCTACCCAGACGGAAATGTTTCGAGAAAGTTTGCCAGTCTTCAGATTGGTCAATCCGTTGAGTTCAAAGGTCCTGTCGGAAGAATGTCTTACCAGCCTAATATGGCCAGTGAGATTATCATGGTTGCCGGAGGGTCGGGTATCACTCCTATGTTACAGGTAATTGGCTGTATCATCACTACACCAGCAGATATTACAAAAGTCACTCTGATTTATGCCAACGAAACTGAAAATGACATCCTTTTGAAGGAAGAGCTTGATGAGTTTTCTGACAAATACCCAAACTTCAATGTTGTGTATATGTTGAACAAACCATCTAGCAGTTGGAGTGGATTGACCGGTTATGTGACCAAAGAAATTCTCCAGAAATACCTTCCTTCACCTGCTGCGGACAAAAGAGTGTTCGTCTGTGGCCCTATGGAGATGAGAAAGAAAATGCTAGAGTACACCCAGGAACTGGGATGGCCAGAAGGAGTTATTAGTTCCAAGCAAGATGATCAGGTGTTTTGTTTCTGATTAAAGCTGTATAGTTTATAAAATTTACTCGTTCTCAGGTAGCTCGGATTCCTCTACAATGCCGTTCATTTTAAGCCAGTCAACACCACTCAAAAAGACCCCTTCAGGATCAACTTCAGCACGAACTTTCCTGAATGACTCAAGGTCTTCTCCAAACCATTCAGACATTTTGTCCTTGAATCCTGTCATTTCTCCGTCTTTGTCGAACTCACTAGCACCAGTGCCAATGAAGTTCTTGGCCCAATGAGGCTTTCCACCTGCAGCTTCCATTATCTCCTCAAAGATTGCATACCACTTACCAATAGGAACATGGGTGTAGAACGGTCTATACATGGTAGCGTTGACATACAAGGTTAACTGACTGTTTGTAACCTTATCTTGAGGAGCCCAATTAAGTCTTGGAGTACCATCCATGAATGGACGCAAGTTATTACCAAAGATTGGTCCTGGAGAAACCGTGGTTCTCTCGCTGAGGTCCTGCTCTTCTATCGAGTTGGAGCAAGTTGTGTTGGAACATCTAACCTCAATTGGCGCGTGAACGTAAAAGTTGTTGGCCTTGGCAGCCTCGTCAATTGTGACCGCCAAAGAACGCAAAATTTCGGGTCCATTGGTCAATGGAGCAGCCCATTCGTTAACATATTGCGAAAAAAGACAGTCCATATTGAGTCCTTCAACTGACTCTTGAACAGCGATATCTCCCTTACCATAAGTTTCAGTGAGACCGTACTGTCTCGAAAAGACAAATCTCTCCACATATGGGGTCAAGCGAGGAAGAACATGGACCGAAAGCCAAAGCAGAGTCTCATAGAACAATCTTCCAAACCTCGTTCCGTACCAGGAGGGTCTAGGTTTCGAAATTGGCTCTGTGGATTTTGAAGCTCTCCAGAGAATACATCTCTTAGTGTATGGGAACCACCAAACCCTAACGAACTCGTCACTGGTCCAAATAGAGTCGAATTGATCTAACAAGGTGTCGAATGTTATCACTTCCTGTCTGGATTTCATCTGATACCGCGGGATGGTACGCAACGTGACGTGAACAATCAGGCCAATCTTACCGAGAGAAAGACAGGCTGCACGAAATAGATCTGGCTTCTCAGTAGCAGAACATTTGACGAGACGGCCCATTCCATCGACCAGTGTAATATCCACCACCTGTTGAGACACCAAACCATGGAAAGGAGATGATCCATGAGTACCCGTGGAAATGATACCCGCAACAGATTGTTCACTAATGGAGCCTAGATTTTGAATAGCAAGTCCTTTGGTAGCTAGCAATTCGTTCAGCTGGTAAATACGCATACCGGCCTCAACAGTGAAGTCTGTGTATTTGTTATTAGCTGCAGGCGTTTCCTTGATAACCTTGTTGAACTTGTCGAGGTTCACAATCCAGTCATTAGACATTGTCAAATTGGAAGGCGAGTGACCAGATCCAACGGTCATGACTGTACGGCCTGCTTTCCTCGCACTATTGACGATTTGTTGTATTTGTTCAACAGTTTCTGGCTGAAAATAGTATTCCGGCTTGCAAAAGAATGTCTTGGCCCATGTGCGGTGGAAAAACTTTGGTACCACCAAGCTCTGAAGGCCTGTTGGTAAAAGGCCGCTGCTCATCGAACGATTATAGTTTTGTTCAAATTTTTCGAATGGAAAAATACTTCGACGCGTCGGAATGCATCGATCTGGCTACAAACGTAGAAAACTAGGCCTCTCCTTGAGGGAGACCGAAATTTCTTCCAGGACTCCAGAGCCGCACGTACTAGGATCCAAGGATCTTGCTTTCAATGACAAAGAATACGTATCCACCTACAATTATCGTCATTTGGCGCCTGGAAAACAGACGAGAGTGAAGGTACGAGGAAGTTTGAAAATGATTTGCAGTAGTCATATTGCTCAAGTTGCTGAGGTGCTGAACAAACATCACTTTGAAGCAACTGGTACCAATTGGAGTTTGTGGAGAGGGGTATGGAACCAAATATTGAATTATGAAAAGGACTCACCAGCAGTCTTTCAATTATTTGCCAGTTATTTTGCTACTCGACCTGACTTTTACGCACACCGAATTCCAGTGGTACAGAGGAAAATCGACAACTTCAAGCGCGGTTTGTCCATCGAGTTGAATTCTGTGAACCGCAAACACAGATTCGAAACTTTGTTCGGTAACGTGTCATTGACATCACTTTTCCTTGATCTTCAATGCTTGAGGTTCGACAACATGGTGATACTCAATTTTGAAGGCGTAGATCTTTCTCATAGAGGTCTTATCTTCAACATGCTTCCAAATCTACGCTACTTGAACGTCGCAAATGCTGGAGTGACCGATCAAATGCTGAAAAGTTGGAGCATCAGTATGAAAAATGGCAACATTAAGCAATTGACATGCATCTTACTTCAGCATAACCCTATTAAATCAATCGATTGCCTTCTAGAAACCTCGCTGAAGTATATCGAAACCGAAATAGATACTAACCACCCGGACTGGACAATAGTGGAAGATACAAAACTCCGCGTGCTACCAGACGGACAAAAATACCAGCAACTGATGGGGTTTCCCGAAAATTACATTACTCTAGATTATAAGGTTTCAGCCATGGACTCAAGCAGGGGAACTGAAGGACTCTGGAAGTCCAGATTTCAAGGATCAGCCATTGAACGACGCGTTAAGTCGCTCAAACGCATACGTCCATTTCGGCGGATCTCGAACGAACGCACTAAAGCACATCCCAAACCGCGCACGCGAAAGCTTGATATCAAATCATTCTTTGACCTGTAGACTATTTATAAATAAACGGATCGTTGATCACCTTCAGTAATCGCTCGATTTTGTTGCGCCCCATACCAGAGACCTCTTCGAGGTTGATCTCGTTGGCTTCTTGACATAAATTTTTGAAATTCTTGAATTTGGAAATCAAGTTGACAGAGTCGGTTTTATTGATCGACTTAATGCTTGTCATCATGTCGACAAGTCGTTGATAATAGTCTGCATCATTGGCAATATTTTCTGATTTTGTTGTTCCCTTGATCAACTGATTGCCAGTATTTAGTTCGCATTGCTTTAAAAATGTAAGATAGTCACCACATTGTTGAAATGACCAGGCAAGAATCAAATTCAAATCGTTCAACAAACACATCTTATTCAACTCACGCACAGAGTCGCTAGAGTTCTCGATATCGACCAGAACCATCAAAACACGGCTCAATCGCTTATTGTTTCCATCGTATGTGATCTTTTTGATCTTATTGTAGATATATTCAGGGTGAAGTTTATGGTAGCGCAACGAGAGAAATACAACAATGCAATGAGAGTTGATCAAATAGTCCACATCTTTGATTTTGGAGTTGAATTCGTAAGAGACCTGCTTTAACGATTGCAGCAAGGGGTTTCCAGTCTGATTCTGATTCACCTGGATGGAACTAAACGTTTGTTTTCGAAGATTGGAATACTTGGCGGCATCAACCCTACGGTCTTGTTGATTGGATCCTCTGATAACTTTTTGCGGTGCTTGAAGAGCTGGAGCCGGAGAGTCAATCACTCTATCAAATGTAGATTTGTGGCGAGAAACAGAAGCAGAAGCGAGAGACTTTGCATCTCCTTTAAACTGGTCATTTTGTTGTCCACTTTCCTGTTCACGAAGCTTAGCAACATTTGCCAGGATACTGGCAAATGAGCTTGAGTCCGCATCCATTAGATATATATATTGCTTTGAAAATTACACGACAATTTTCTAGGAAAATATATATAATCCATGAGCCAAAAAGGTGAGTACAGATCCACATATTTAATACTAATTCTAAAGTTGATCTCACAAAGCTCGAGCCAGAGCAGATTCTTGAGTTCAAGCGGCAATTAAACAGCGAGTTGGAACATCTGCAAACTTCCTTCGAGGCATTGCAGACCGCACAGGCCAAATATCAGGATTGTGGTGACAATGTGCGACAAATGAATTCAAGTCAGGATAAAGAGATGCTAGTTCCGCTTACGTCCTCTCTTTATGTACCAGGGAAAGTGAAAAATAGCGACAAATTCCTCATAGATGTGGGAACAGGCTACTACGTCGAAAAGAGTACAGAACAGGCACTAGATTTCTTCCAGTCGAGACTGCTGAAGCTGGATGAAGACGCAAAGAAGCTGGCAGAGCTGATCACAGAGAAAATGAAAGTGGTGGAACATGTTGATGGTCTATTAAGATCAAAGTATTTAGAGAGACAGAAGCAAAAGTAATCAATAGTCTAATTTCTGCATCGCTTGGTATAGATATGGCAGCAATTTGGGGACCTTGAGCAAACAGTTCACCAGTAGCTCCTTCTTGCCAACAAACAATTGCTCGCCATGAGAGGTACTGACCAACTCCGTAATAAGCAAGCTGGCAGATATGTTGATCTCAGTTGGTTTCAAATAGTCGTTGTAATTGTATTGAACAGGAAGATAGGACTCTTGCAGATTGTTTCTATCTTCTCCATCTTGAGCAGTGTTCGTAGCCCTGTCAGTTAGCGCTTCGAGCTTTCCCTGGTCGATGTCCACGGCAGTAACTCTAGGCTCGATTCCTTTGATGATGAATTTGCGGGTTCCATCTGGTAAACTCAACACCATTGCGTTGGAATTTGGGAACGCATGCTGTACATTTTTAATGAAATCCACTGCAGGAAGAAGACGCAAGTTAGAGCTTGCGCCAGAAAACTTCTGGAACTGTGCCTCATATGATCTCCAAAGTGATATCTGGGTGACGTCACCTTCGTCAGTCGCTTTGTAAGAACATCTCATCCATGCGGTCGCCCTATTTGGTTCAGAGAGACTGTTGAGCGCTTCGACTAACTGCTCAGGAAGGACTGGTGGATTGGTAGGTGTTCCTTCCTTGGACTTCTTCGCGAGCTTCAAGACTGGCATTTCCTGAGTGAACTCAGTCTTGTAGTTCTGTTTATATGTAAGTAGTCTTGGAAGGAAGGTCTGTAGCACTGAACAATTGATCTCGTTCTTCAAGAGCCTCGAGCCCCTTCCAGGAAGAATAAACTGATACAGGAAATCAAGAGAGGTGACCAATAACTCGTCATTGTCACTGTCTTCGTTCACGGCTAGCGCAATATAGGACACCACCTTATCGAGGATGGTATCATCCAAATGGTCCGCAGCATCGCCCTGTTTCTTGGTATTGTACATGAGTCTACTCAAAGATCTCAAAGCAGTGATAATTACCGATCTGTCTTGAACGGTATTCAGCAACGTGATAAGTGATAAAAACATTGCATCATCCAAAGGTGCTGGAGCCAGATATGAGGAAATCGACTCAATAATATCCATGCTGTATCTTAGAAGCTCTTTGCATTGGCCAAAACTATCTCCGATGAACTCATTTTCTAAGATAGGCTTGAAACTCACGATTTTGTACAACACTTCTTTGACTCTCATATTCATTGAAATGGCTTGTGAGTTGTCAATGTCCTGAGCCAGATTTCTCAAAATGAGAGCAGCATCTAATGATCTGTTCAGATCCTTGTTTTCAGCTTGGGGATCAAAGATGGAACAATTGAAAAACATGGATAAAGGCTCCATCAGAAACGCATAACCTCCCTTGAGCTTAAGGGTCTCTGGGTTATCTTTGGATAAAAACACCAAATGGCCCAGATAGTAATCGATCTCTTCATCAAGTCCAGACTCAAAGGAAAGTTGTATTCTTTCAACATCTGGTGGCCCTTTGAAGTTGGTACCGGAAACGTTGTGCAAGTTGTAATTGTCATTCTTAAACAGTCTACCTCCTTCCAGGAAACGCATTTCCTGGTCCCTCGATGCTATGGGGTCCAAAGGCATGACACGAACATTCATTATGGTAGGCATTTCACTTCCATTGCGGGAATCATTCGACGGCGGCGTGTACGACTTGATATTGTACATAGTTGAATGTTGTTTTTTCGCGGAAATATTTTCAAGGGATATAATATTACGTAACATTCGTTCTTTATTACCCCAGATGATCGGATACAGCACAGAAGTCGATGACGAGTTGGTCGCATTCGCTAAAGCCAATATAAAAGGTACTCCTGAGACTTATGAGTATGATAAGATGATTTCAGGAATGATGTACGATTCATTCGTTGAGCCTTTAGAAAGGGCCCGTGTGGAGTCTACAGATGTATGCATGGACTTGCTCAACATTCGCCTCAAAGACTATAAAAATCTAGAGGAGTTCAAAAAAGCACGATTCCAGTGTATCAGTGGTCTTTTCGGAAAAGTAGGCGAAGTCTGTGTGGTGGAGCCTCCCTTTAGTTGTGACTACGGTTTTAATATTATTGTGGGAGACAACCTTTACATCAACTACAATGCATCATTCCTGGATGCTTCTTTGATCATAATTGGTGACAATTGCATGATCGGCCCCAACGTCACCATCACAACAGCTACACATCCTCTGGACGTGGCAGCGCGCCTAAGCGGTGAAGAGTACTCCAGACCAGTAAAGATTGGCGATAATTGCTGGATAGGTGCTAATTGCGTAATACTTCCAGGAATTACCGTTGGCGACAACGTCGTGGTTGGTGCAGGCTCCGTGGTCACCAAAAACGTGGAATCTAATAGTTTGGTTTTAGGTGTGCCAGCGAAGATAACCAAAAAGTTGAAGCCTCTCGAAAAGAATAAAGTAGAATGTCCGTAAGTTACGACTTTTCAGGTAAGACTGCCATTGTGACTGGTGCCTCCAGAGGAATTGGAAAGGAGATTGCGTTATATTTGGGCAAATTTGGTTGTAATGTTGTGGTCAATTACTCGAAGAACGAGAAAGAGGCGGCAGAAGTGGCCGAAATGATTAATATGAGTGGGGGAAAAGGAGTGATTTGCAAAGCAAGAGTCGATGATCTCACTTGTCATGAGAAAATTGTGAATGCTGCACTTTCATTTGGTACCAAGGAGATAAATATTCTGATCCACAACGCTGGCGTTGGAGACGACGGTTATCTCCACAATCTTACAGAGTCCATATTTGACGATAGAATTGGAGTTAATTTGAAAGGACCGGTATTTTTGACTCAAAAAGTGCTTCCTCATCTTTCAAAAAATAGCCGTATTGTGTTCATTTCATCAATCAATGCCCGAATCGCTTGTGAAGAGATGGGAGTTTACTCAGCGACAAAAGCAGGAGTTGAAGCTCTTACAAGAGTTTGGGCGTTGGAACTGGGTCGCAAATACAACTGTACAGTTAATGCGGTTAATCCAGGACCAGTGGTGACCGACATGTTGATGGAAAGCACTCCAGATGCAATGCAAGCGATGGAAGCCATTGCTGCAGCTACTCCTGCTGCTCAGCGATTTGGAGAAACCACAGATATTGCACCTCTGATTGGGTTTCTATGCTCTGATGAGGCAAAATGGACTACTGGCTCGGTCTTGAATGCCAACGGGGGTGTGGTCCCTGTTTGAACGAAGAGTACAACGTCATTATTCGTAACCTCATAATTATTCGTGGCCCTATACAACTATTAACCGTGGGTTTGGCCGAGTGGTTAAGGCGCCACGTTCAGGTCGTGGTTTCGTAAGAAGCAAGAGTTCGAACCTCTTAGCCCACATTAATTTTTTAAGGAAAAATTGTTATCGTTATCTGCTTAACAGTATGATTACCAAGGTCGTTTTTTTTTTGGCGAAAGCGGGAATCTATTAGGTTTGAGCTACTTAAGTAACCGCTCATCCAAGTATCCATACTTTGGAGGGACGATGTCTCTATGCACTTTGTTGGTGTCCTTCATTATCTCGAAGGTGGCAAGTTTGTATTCTTCGGGAAAGTCGTTTGATATATCAACCCCAAAGTAAGTTGCAGTAACGTTTTCAACACTCACCTTCACCTCTATGTAGCCGCGGAAATAACCCTCATTCCATAGTAACCCCCTGTTACTATTCAATAGCCTTTTCGATGTGTTATAACATCCCTCCAGCGTCGCGTCACGGGAAAAAGAGGAGGGTGAGCTACAAGCAGATGTTGCAAGCTCCACAGCCACACTACCATCACCAGTTTTCATGTCATATTCTCCAATAGCGAGCTCGTTGATCCAAGCAATATGGAAATCTCCAGCTAGTATAATGGAATTATTCACCTTGTTTTTTGAAATTGTATCCAAGAGTCTTCTCCGATTAGCAGTATATCCATCAAAGCTGTCGTAATTTCTCGTAGGAAATGTCTCCCCAATAATGCCAGCAATAGATTCAAAATCAACCTCTGCCACAACTGTCTGTGACCCAATCAGTTTCCAGACCTTGTCAGATTCCTTCAGAGACTCATACAACCAATCTTCTTGATCAAATCCCATGATCGTCCTTTCCTCAACATCAGCGAGTCCGGCAATTAGCTCTGTATTCGTGTAAAGATCTGTAATGTCACGTGAGTAGTGCCGTGTGTCCAACATCATTAGGTCAATCAGACCTCCAAATTCTAGTTTCCGCCACAATTTGTATGGATCCTTCAGGTTTGGACGCACTGGTTGCCACTCTATATACGCTCGCAGACCATTCTCTCTCCTTTTATAAAACTGGAACCCGTCAGAATTCACAGAACCGCGCAACCAGCTATTATCTGATACCTCATGGTCGTCCCAAACCATAATCCAAGGAAATTTAGCATGTGACGCTTGAAGATCTGAGTCTGTTTTGTATTGAGCATGCCTCATACGATAATCTTGCAAGGTCCAGCACTCATGTAGCGGATCATGTTCGCGATCTAACTCAGTGCCGTTTGCGTAAAACCCGTTTGCGTACTCGTATATGTAATCTCCCAAATGAATAATGTAATCAACCGAGTCCTTAATTGCTGGCATACGGTAGCTTGTAAAAAAGCCGTTGGCATAATTGGAGCACGAGTATACAGCAAAGCTGACTGGATCCATGGATTCAGACGCAGGTAATGTTTTGGTGATTCCAACACTGGAGGATGCTCCCGATGGCCCATAAAACCGATAATAGTACGAAGTTCCTGGTGTGAGTCCAGTGATATCCACCTTGACTGTGAAGTCAACTTCAGGAGAAGTGTCGATCGAGAATATGGTACTATTTTCAAAAAGGACATTATTGGCGAACTGCAAGTAAACCACCGTTGTTGCATTAATAACCGGTGTGACACGTGTCCACAAAATCACAGAGAGCTGTGTAGGATCACCAGATGCTAGGCCGTGCTGGAAACTGTAATCGACGTATTCAGCCTTGTCGATCTCACTATTTAGATAGCGCAAGTTAAGATTCTGCAATTTTTCAGGCTGTGCCCTTGCAGGCACCAGTTGGCAAAAAGATGCCAATACCAACGTAATACAAACACCAAAGGGATACATGTGTAGGGATATATCTCAGAAAAGTGTGTGATTCAAATCTGCTTCCCCAAAGAGAGAGAATTATAGCTCAATGGTCTGTAATTTTTCTTTGCACGCGGTAAACAATAGAATCGATTTCAATAATTTACTACAAATTATGTGTAGTGTCTTATTATATAATAATTAGCCCCCAATGGTAAACACCCCAAAAACACCAGTTCAGTGAAAGAGGAAACATTAAGGCTTAGCAATCCCGGTTGCTGCTTAACCTTCCCCACGTGACAAAGCTCAATTCTAAGGAACCCTTACTCTTTTACGGTCTTTGAAAGACAATTATGTCTTTTGAAAGCGATATTCAATTTCCTAATATTTAGAACAACTTCACTATACAAGGCCAAGGGCTAGTAGCGGGAAAAAATACAACCCTGAATTAAGTAGGCTGTTTGTACGGGTGGATGTGCTTTTCTGTTTGGCGTCTTCCGAGCATTGACTATTTACTATAGAACGAAGATGCAACATCTCAACGTGCACAAGAAGATTGCTACCAAGTTGAGTATCCCTTTCGTACTGAAAACCTCATAAGTATGGGAGAAAGTCCTATGCGTTAGTCTCATATGATGCCTATTGGATTGAATCCTGTTCCACAATAGAGAAAGCCTCACCTTGTCATTTTATCTTCCGCCCAGTGGGTGTAACAGGACTGCTTTAGGGTCTTGGAAACATTAATAATATGGACTGTCATTACCTCAGATGGCCCGAGAAATGACATCACCGTGGCCATCACTTACTCTCCATCTTCATAGATGCATTGGCAGTGCTTTAGTCAGTTGCTTACCAGCATCACATGGGTGTCCTAGGGTGGATGGGTGAATGAGTGGAGAATGTGCACATCCAGGAATTTCGGACGAGATCGTTGACTACGAGCTCTGGGTTCTGTAGACAGAGAAATACAAACTGAACTTGGATGCTGGACAGAGGAAAAGTTAAGTTACTAGATTGGTGCTCAGGTATTGATCTTTACCTCTACGGGATGATCTTCACCGGCTGAACAGAGTATTCAGCCCTGGCACTCGCAAAGACAGCCTAGAAGGGTTTGTGGGACCCGAGGTTATTGCTGTCCAGTAATGAAAGGAAAAGCCTCTAAGACTGATCCAGCGGTAGAGTAACGTTTGATGCTGGTACTGAAGTATTTGCGACAAACTGCCCCCTTGGCTACAAGTGATTTTCATAGTGGTGCGTAAGGAAATGTACCGGACTTCTAGAAGATATTTCCAGAATCGAAAGCCGATCTAAGAATCGATGCTGGTGGAATGTATCTAGAAGTTCTGCAGCTAGACCAGTCAACTTTGCGTCCCCCACCACATCCTGTCAGTACTAGTATTCACTGGCCACTGGTGATGCTACAACTTGTGTTACATAGTCACCGATTTATCAGGTGAGACTCGTCTATGCGACATTTTCAAGATGTTCAAGGACAAAGCCTAAAAGATAATGTCTTTGTACCCAATAAAACGAGTCGGCTACCTTTTTTTTCACTTTAAGTGACAAAGGAGGTTAGTTGCCACCAAGTTAACGAACGCTTTTTTACTTCTATTTATGATGAACAAAGTCTGCGCTTTCAGTCAGGTGTACGATAGTCTCCCTAGACTTTTACAGCAATTAGAGACAGCGTGAAGTCAAGAGAATCCAACTGTTTGCTAAGCTTTTTCCGCTCGCATTCTTGAAAAAATTCGCGATATTTTTGGAGTCATTACTTTGCATCTTGCATATCGAAGAGAAAATTGGCAAGATTAGTCCAGATTTGTTTATTATGCAAGATGCAAGTTGACAAGGAAAAAGATTTTTGATAATATAGAAAATCTTCAGACTTTCAGTTCATACCTGTCAATGGATACGGCTGAAAACGAAAATTCTCACTCGATATGTGTCACCGTACATCAATGCTAATTTCAAAGCAGTTCTCATGCTCAGAAGGAACTCATTACCATTTTGAGATTTAGTATCTGAGTTTGTGCCCGGTTTTGAGCCGAGCGAGCACCGAATGAGGAATCTGGTGTACTACTCTGTCATGTTAGCCCGACTCGTTTGTGAGGTTTTTGATGTCAGAGAAATGCTTTGCATACTCTATTGCAGAGGCATCAAGAAGATGACAGTTGCATATAAGTAGCGTGCGACTTACTGAAATATTCTCAAGATGCTTCCGATTGTAAACTTTGTGTTTGGCCTGGTGCTACTTAGCAGCCTTCGTTATTCCAATGCTGCACCTGTTGCAGACCCCTTTGCCGACATCACATCTGTCATCGTCGAGACATCGATCAGTGCTTCTGTGCATTCAAGAACAACTACCAATACATGGTGGTGGTATTACTTCGTTAGTGCTGGTCCGAGCAGTTCCAGCAAGGTCTATTTCTCCTCGGATGTGATCACCACAACAATTCCTCTGACCGACTACTACACCTACTTAGAGACTGAGACTACCACCATAACGGAATCGTCAAGCTCTACACCAAGTGCTTCTTCAAGCACCTCGAGCTCCAGTGTTGCTCCAACAACTTCTTCTAGTTCGACTGTTGTACCAGCCACTTCATCCAGCTCTAGCGTCGTTCCAACTACTTCATCTAGCTCCAGTGTGATTTCTACATCCTCAAGCTCCAGTATTGTGCCAACGAATTCTTCCAGCTCAAGTGTTGCTGAAACCACTTCTTCCAGCTCAAGCGAGGAACCGGAGAGCATTCCATTTACTCGTGTTTCAACTCATACCTCCTCCTCAAGTGTTGTTCCAACAACCTCCTCTAGTTCCAGCGTTGTTTCAACAACTTCTTCCAGCTCGAGTGTTGCTGAGTCTTCGTCCTCTAGCTCTACTGTTGTGCCAACCACCTCATCTTCGAGCTCCACTGTCGCTGAGACCACTTCTTCTAGCTCAAGTGTTGCCGAGAGCACTTCTTCCAGTTCAAGTGTCGTGCCAACTACTTCGTCTAGCTCAAGCGTTGTGCCAACCACTTCCTCTAGTTCAAGTGTTGTCCCAACTACCTCATCTTTGAGCTCTAGTGTGATCTCTACATCTTCTAGCTCCAGTGTTGTGCCAGCTACTTCCTCGAGCTCGAGCGTCACTGAGACTACATTGTCTAGCTCAAGTGCTGCTGAGAGCTCTTCAAGCTCGAGTGTTGTTCCAACTACTTCTTCTAGTTCAAGCATTGTCCCAACTACTTCATCGTCGAGCTCTAGCGTTGCAGAGACGACATCATCTTCAAGTTCCAGTGTGGTCTCTACATCCTCAAGCTCCAGTGCTGAGCCAACTACATCTCCTAGTTCAAGTGTTGTTCCAACAGCTTCTTCTAGCTCAAGTGCTACTGAGACAACTTCTTCAAGCTCCAGTGTTGTTCCAACCACTTTTTCGAGCTCCAGTGTCGCTGCAAGCTCCTCTTCGAGCTCAAGTGATGTTCCAACAACTTCATCTAGCTCGAGCTCTGCTGTCGTGCCAACCACTTCATCCAGCTCCAGTGCTGGTGAGAATTCCTCTTCCAGTTCTGCCACTGGCTCAACTTCTGCATCAAGCTCTGGTGCTCCAACCAGATTTGTCAGCTCCAGAGCTGGTACTTCCACCGCATCTACGTTGTCGAGCTCTCTGAGATCCAATGCCGGTACATTGACCAGCGGTAGAAGTGCCGCTTCCTCAGTCAGATCCGGAGCTTCAAGTATCACTTCTGCTCCAGTGTCTGCATCATCTAATGTTCCATCATCGTCCTCGCTTCTGACCCCCGTCATCACAGGATGGCTGCAGGACAATGCTCCGGTGTACAGAATGGATGTTCCATACGGACCATTCTCTGTGTTCGGACCAGTCCCAACCGCATACGTTTACTCTGACGCACACGTTGTGCCAGAATCTTACTCCGCATCTATCAACACTGTCAGTAACACTATCAACATGGATGTTACCGCCACAAGTGCCGAGGTGTTTGTGACCGGAACTCCATACCCAGGTGAGAGCACATTTGTTGGTCTGTTTACTGTGAGTCAGTACGGTGGCGCTTTGTGCAAGAGAGCCGAGTTTGCTCCTGTGACCTTGTCGTACACTCTTACTATTGAGGGAAGTACTGCTTCCACTGCCTCTCAGACCAGCAGCTACACTGGCGGGTACACGACGGTGGTGACTGTAATTGACAAGTCCTCTACCACCGTCACCGTCCCATGCGGTAAGTGTACTGCCGTGCCAACCCTTGCCGCCTCCGACCTGACCAAGGTGTACACCACTAGTGAGTGTGTCACCGAGGGTACGACTGTGATTGTCACCGTCGAGTGCAGCACACCGACCACTACCGGCTACACTACTGTTGTGACCGAGGTGAACAAGTCCACCACCACTGTGACCGTTCCATGTGGCGAGTGCACTGCCGCTCCAACCCTTGCTGCCTCCGATCTGACTAAGGTGTATACCACTAGTGAGTGTGTCACCGAGGGCTCGACTGTGATTGTCACTGTTGAGTGCGAGCCAACGGCTGCCCCTGCTGAGGCACCTGGTGTCGCTGCCAGCTTTACAACACTGCCCGACACCACCAGCACGCTGACAGCATTGGTTACCAAGACTCTGGCTCACAATCCATCGAGCACCACTGCTGCTGTCTCCACGTACGAGGCCGGTGCCGGCTTTGCCAGAGTCGACAAGCTTGTGCTGTTGCTGTCCTTGGGTCTGCTGCTTGTCTGAATGATACTGTACGTTCTTTGTCTGTAATAATGAATCTATTCTTTATACTATACCAAGTGGAATTTGAGTAGGGTGGTTGTGGCAAGGGGATAGACTGGTTGGGATTCAGGGTCGTAGGAGTACAGCAGCGACCAGGAAACAAATGTTTTAAATGCCGACTGCATAATCATGCGGTAGACCAGCAGTACTGCAGAGACTCAGCTTCGGCCCCAGCGATCCGGTAGTAGGCACCGGTTACGCCATGGTTGTCTCCTTGAAAATACCACCGATTCTGGCTGTCGAGCGTGATCGAGCGTGGACAGCCACTGAAATACCTCGCTACATATGAAGGAGGTGCCACTTTTTAAGCCTCCATAAGCTGGCATTACTCTTGTCGTTTGGTCTTTTTGTTTATTTATTACTTTAGAACTATAATCCACTACCACGGAATGTCGGTCATGTCCTCAGTCTTGAGGTATCTGCCGGATTCAGTTACAGTCTGGGCCGCCTTGATGATGCTGGCTGCTGCAGTCTCCGGGCTAATCATCATGCTTTGGAGCATACTTAGAAGCTCAGGACCAAGTTGTTTCACAACCTCGTCATCCACGCGACCCATATCAGTGTTAACCAATCCAGGACAGACCATGAGTATGGTGTGCTGTGGGAACTCGTCTGCGAGCTTCTTCACCAGGTAGTTGAGAGCTGCCTTGGATGCACCGTAGGCAGGGACAGCGATTGGCATAGGGGTTGCAATGGATCCTCCCCTGGAGCTCACAAAGACCACGCGGGCCTTAGGGGCCAGCAGGGGAATAAGCTTCTGGAAGGCAAGGATCGAGCCAATGGTGTTGACGTTAAAGTGGTCCTCGAGCAATTTGCGTGGAACTTGACTGACAGGCATGAGGGAATTGGAGATCCCCGCATTCATGAAAACACAGTCAAGGATGACTTTTGGAAGACGCTCAGGAAGGGTCTCAATGGAGGCATCGCTCGCCATATCGAGCTGCACAGCCTGAACGTTGTTCTGCTCTGCAAGCTTGTCAAGCTCGCTCCCGAGGGTGCGGTAAGTTGCAATGACCGTGTTAGCAGGGTCAGCAGAAAGTTGCTTGGCCAGTTCCAGGCCGATTCCTCTAGTAGCTCCGGCGATAAAGTAGGTAGACATACTACTAAGGGGGAACGCGAGCCATATTTATACTAAATTTTTGGCACCTCGTAATTCAAAAAAAATACGAAGCCCGATAATATAGCACGGTACGCGCTAACCAAGCGACAGAGATACGAAGTCAAAAATTTGGTAGGCCTAAACAGCTGGATATAGGCTTGCGAATATCATCTCCTTTGGCGACACTGTTGAAATCTGGAGGACGGAGACGACGACGGGTAAGGGTACTACCACATAATATGCAGGCCTCTCTGCAACCCAAACCTAGCATGGTAACAACCTAGGCAATAATTCGGGTTTCGGATTTTTCCATCACACGAATTTACAACGTTGGACGTATCCATGCAGAGGCATTCATGCGAGCCATCACCAATTGACATGGGAATATTGAGTCTTCCGTAAACAGTTTTCAAATTGCTGTTGCACTGACTTGGGTCAATCACTGAGATAGACTCTACAGAGCTACATGATGTGAGTGTGGGCCCGTTAGTACTATGCGGGAGGCCCTGCAATGGGGTCAAGAAATTAGGCTCACGAGCGTGGTGCTGCGGTTTGCAGATCTCCTACATCAGAGAATACCAAGTAACCTCTAGTGGGACATGCAGTGGGAATTTCATTACTGGAGGTCAAGTACGGGGTGATTCAATGTCAGTGGTATCTACTGACTAGAGCTGTTTATGTGACCCGGGTTGCCGTATGAATTATGAATCTCGCGTTACCCCAAACAGGGTGCAAGCGTACGAGATTTGGAAAGTTGTGACTTGTTTGATGCGAACAAGAATGTCATGCAGAAAATGAGAATTCCTTGAAAGCAGTTGCATCTCGCAAAACATGTGGCACAGCGCATAAATTTCACCCGTAGTTTGCTTCCAGTGTTCAAGTTTATTGCCTTTTTGGGGCAGGGAAGTCAGACAGCTGCAGTAACAGTGGAGATCCAGTCGAAGCTGGCATAATACCAGCCTTGGAGCACCTTCCTCCCTCATTCGTTGGGTAAGGCTTGCGTTAGATCAACTAGCAGGTATGCGGTCAGACCTGACCTCCACGACTGAAATGGACTGGTCTCGGTTGCTCCGAAGATTTCTATGGTAGAGCAGAGATTTGCCTGGGCGATGATTTTTGATACAGGTATGGAGAGAAATCTTCATCTGTCCCTCCATCACCTGTTCGAAACTTACTGTCTCTACCTCGTGCCAAGACCCCTATATGCTGCTGGTCATTTGCTGCCGGCGACAACCACCCGACCCGTCAGAAGTGACAACATAGTCAGTTCGTACATGGTTGGCGAAGGTTTCTGCTGCTGAACTTTGGCAGTTTCCGTCGTGGTATTCCTCCACGAGAGTAAACAAAGTTTTGAGTCGAGAGAGAGCAAGCAAGCATCAGTCACGCAATGAAGGTAGGGCCGTGATATCATGGGAAGTCAAAATAAAGGCATCGAGTTGGCCATATTCTTGGATATAGTGGTGAGCACCCCAGATATATGAACTGGTCTTGTGTGGTTGATACTAAAATGGAACCAGTGAACTTCAAAGTGCTTACCTTCATGCATGCTGAGAAAGCAAGAACTTTTTTATGGTTGCATGACAATGAGTGAATTGACTCTGCAGACAAGGTGCTGCAATCCAAACCTGGTTATGTCCAATTGAGGCACCTTTAGTTGCGGCAGCTGTATCTGGTGAGCTGGTGTTCCAAAGTAGGCTCTTGATCTCCGAAATTCGAGCAGGTCAAACCAGAAGTTCTGAGGACCGTAGAACTGACTCCCACAGAACCCCTATTCTTTCTGCTGAGTTTAGTTTGCTTGAGGTTTGCTTTCTATTGGTAGCATCAACTGTGTCCGCATATGAACCCATTTAGCAATATGCTGTCTGAAAAGTTCCTTAGAGCACAGTGGGTCACAGCCGGCCTAGACGTACATCACCTGTAACTGGAACTTACACTGGGATCTAGCCCGTTTGAAATGTGCAGAACAGGGACGCCCGTACGAGCTTTATTTGAATCCCGAGCCATGGTACTGTAGTTCCACCAAGGGTTGCAAGCTTTACAACTGAGTTCCTTTTGAGGGATGGGTAGCTTTGTATTGTCTTCAGCATGCATTGTGTGCTTTGTCGTCACGTAGTGTTCCACTGCATGCTACTATGCACTACCCGAAAAGGCAGAGGACTGCGGGTTTTGGCCATTCCATCGTTTGCTGATGCAGGTTGACAATTATGGCAATATCTATCTGCGGCATAATAGGAGGGACTTACGGCATCTTGTCTCATACGTTCAAAATCGTACAGGACTATATTTGAAACTCCCCAAACCGCTTCTCTATCGGGACGAGGCCTCAGATACTTAAAGGCTAACCAGATTTAGATCACTACAGTGCCGATTCAGGATGCTCGCACATAGGAAGTTGCATTTCTGCTAACATGGCTGCAGCGCAGCTAAAACGATGGTAGTATAAATTGGGCATTGCCACCAATCCGAGATTAAAGTTATGTTTTCACTGGCCACAGTTCTATCATACGTCCTTCTCACCAACCTAGGGTTGGTCAACGGTGCTCCTGTTGATGACTTAAGCGACCTCGTGAGTTCACCTCCCGTTCATGTATCCACCTTTACTACTATGTACACAATCACAACTACCCAGGCCGTGGTTGTTGTCGAAGATCTAGGTTACCCAATTGCCCCTACTCGCACGACAGCCACCTTCATGCAGACATAGACAAGGACGTCAGTTATGGAGATCACATATACGGATCCGACCACGTCGCTGCCCGGGGCCTCCAGTGCAACGTTCCAAAGCTCGTCCTCTACTGCAACTGGAGTTCCCTCAAGCTCAGTGCAGGCTCGTCCAAGTAGCACCAACGTCTCACTTTCAGGCACGACCGAAACTTCGAGCACGGCTGAAGTCACCAGTAGTTCGTCTCTTGCTTTGAGCAGTTTAACCCCAATTTTTTCGTCCCCAAGTGATCCTGCAGTGAGCACTACTGGATACACCACCATTGTGACCAAGAGCAACGATTCGACCACCACCGTGACCGTCCCATGCGGCAAGTGCACTGCTGCGCCAACCCTTGCCTCTTCCGACCTGACGAAGGTCTACACCACCAGTGACTGTGTAACCGAGGGCACGACTGTGATTGTGACCGTCGAGTGTGAGCCAACAGATGAGACAGCTGTAAAGCCCACCACCGTCCCCATTGCCCTTGACACCACCAGTACTGCAACTGAAATTGTGACCCAGACGCTGGCTCATAGTACTGGCACCCTTGCCAGCGTGTCTATCTACGAGGGAGGTGCAAATGTTGCCCTCGTCGGAAGTGCCGCCCTCCTTGCCCCTATGTTGTTCTTTATCTAGTTAATATACGTTCATTGTTGATTTGGTGAGGATGCTGAAGTGCCGAGTTGAAATTTTGGTAGCAAGATATGTAACATATGAAGCCCTATTGTCTGCATATGCAGGGGAGCCTGAATAAATTTTCCAGAAAGCAGATTTGCGGGGAGGAATTATGAAGGTGTATGATGATCAGTTTTCATATTAGACTATTTACCATGGGATTTCAGACACGTCTGCTGCTGAGACAAACTTGCCGGTCTCGATTGAACTTTCGGTGACCTTGATGATGTTTCCAGCTGCTGCCTCTGGGGAGATGGTCATGGACTCAAACATAGGCATAACGGCTGGATTAAGCTCCTTAAAAGTGTCCGAATTTGCTAGAGACATGTCTGTGCCGACCATGCCGGGACAGACAGCGACAATAGTGTGCTGGGGCATCTCGTCAGCGAGTTTCTTGACCAGGTAGTTGAGGGCGGCCTTGGAGGCGCCGTAGGCTGCGAGGAAGATTGGCAGCGTGGTGGCAATAGAGCTGACGGTAGAGCTGACAAAAAGAGCACGGGCCTTAGGGGCCAGCAGGGGGATGAGCTTCTGGAAGGCGAGGATCGAGCCGACGGTGTTGACGTTGAAGTCGTCCTCGAGCATCTTCCGGGTCGTCTTGCTGACAGGGAGGTAGGAGTTGATGGTGCCGGCGTTCATGATGACGCAGTCAAGAGTAAGCTTAGGGAGGCGCTCTGGCAGGGTGTCGATAGACGTGGCGTCGCCAATGTCGAGCTGGACGGCGGTGACGTTGGTCTGCTCTGCGAGCTTGTCGAGGGCGCTACCGAGAGTACGGTAGGTTCCAACGACGGTGTTGGCAGGGTTTGCTGAGAGCTGCTTGGCGAGCTCGAGGCCAATGCCTCTAGTGGCTCCGACGATAAAGTAGGTAGACATGAGAAAATTCAGCTAGTGCCGTGCATTTTATAGTGAAAATTAATTGCCGCGACGCGAAAGTTCCGGATTAAATTCCTGATTAGAGAGGGGGTTGCGAGCCCTTGCAGTTGATAGCTGGTTTGTGCTGACAAATTTCGGAAACTAGCGTGCTGACATCCGTCTAGAGGAGTCTGAACAAAGCCGAATTCCGAAAAATCTCGGTGCTGGGGATATAAATACCGGGGTGTGCTGCTACGTTATAGCAATGACTTCGCAATTAGACTTTTTCAAGTGGGAGAGCATCCCCAAAAACATGTATGCTCCATACGGCAAGACTGGGCTGGCATCGTCGAAGATCCAGCTGGGATGCATGTCGTTTGGGTTGGAGGACTGTGCTGAGTTTGTCCAGGGGGACGAGGAGAAGTCGCTGGAGATCATGAAGAAGGCGTACGACAGCGGGATCCGGACGTTCGACACTGCCAACGTGTACTCGAATGGGATCTCGGAGAGGCTGATCGGGAAGTTTCTGAAGAAGTATCCAGAGGTTGACAGACGGACGATGATCATTGTCAGCAAGTGCCGGTTTGCTGTCAACGAGAAGAACCCAAGCACGAGCTTCTACGATAACAACAAGTGTGAGGGCGAGCAGTTCATCAACCGGGGTGGTTTGTCGCGGAAGGCCATTCTCGAGTCTGCAAGGGAGTCGGTGGAGAGACTGGGCACGTACATGGACTTCCTGATGATCCACCGGAACGACCCCGACACTCCAGCAGAGGAGGTGATGAGGGGCCTGCATGACGCAGTTCAGGCAGGCTATGCGTTGTACATTGGAGCGTGCTCGATGCGGACGTACGCGTTTGTGGAGATGCAGGAGATTGCAGACAGAAGGGGATGGACGAAGTTCAGCTCGATGCAGAGCTACTACTCGCTGCTGTACCGGGAGGAGGAGGACGAGCTGAAGGCGTACTGCGAGAAGACGGGCGTGGCGTTCACTGCGTTCTCTGCCCTTGCGGGGGGCGTTCTGACGCGGCCGTGGAAGGAGAACGGGTCGACCAGAAGATCGCAGAACGAGACGTACACGATGCTCGTTGGAATGGCCAATCCTAGTGAGGGGGACCTGGCTATTCTGGAGCGGGTGGAGGAGTTGGCGAAGAAGCACAAGACGTCGATGGCGACGGTTGCGACTGCGTGGGTGCTTGCCAAGAACGCGTTCCCGATTCTTGGCATCTCGAAGCCGGAGCGGATTGACGACGCGGTGGCGGCCATCAACCTGAAGCTCACCGAAGAGGAGGTCAAGTACCTGGAAGAGACGTACACGCCAAAGAGGCTGCCATTCCTGTATGGCTGAAGTCGAATAGATCAGTTCATCAAATAAGTTGTAGCAGATGTGGAGTTGTAAGCGCTTTACTGGCGTGCTGCTGGAGGGTGAGGGTCCACGTCAAACGCGAGTTCCGTATGCGGGATTTAAAAATCAACTCTGCATGATGTATTACGTACGTACGGCTCACTCATGGAACGGGTAGCTGGTATATCCCTCGGAGGGCGGGTCGGCCATGTAGAAGGTGGACCTGTCGTAGGGGGTCAGTGGAAGGTCATGCTGGAGCCGCTTGACGAGGTCCGGGTTGGAGATAAAGTACCTGCCCCAGGCGACAATGTCTGCGCGGCCAGTGTCGAGCATGTCAATACATTTCTCTCTGGACATTCCACCGGCAGCAATGAAGGCGATTCCCTTTGGCGCGACAATATCTCTAAAGACCTTGAGGTCAAACTGCTGCTTGACGCTGACTTGGGCGTTGAGCTGCTGAGTCCTTGAATCATCCGAGAAGTCCTCTTCCAGCATCTGAGCGACAGCGTCGTCCCGCATGTCGATAAAGTGGACATACGCTATTGGCTCCGGGAGCTGAGCGATCTGCTCGCAAACGTAGCCCCAGGTGGCATTTGGGTTAGAGTCTGCCGTGCCTTGTGCGTATCCATACGGCGAGAACCTTATGCCAACCCTGTGGGCGCCAACTGCGTCGATGCATGCATTAAAAACACGCAGAGGGAACCTTGCCCTGTTCTCCACAGACCCCCCATACTGGTCGTTCCTGACGTTGATGTTGTCGTTGAGGAACTGGTCGAGCAGGTACCCATTGGCCGAGTGAACCTCGACCACGTCGAAGCCGGCCTTGACAGCATTTCTGGCAGCCTGGGCATACTCCTCAACAACCCTGTCGAAGTCGGCCTGGACCATCATTCGGGGTGGGAAGTTGGCGTACGGTTCGCCAAGGAAAAAGCTTTGGCCCTCTAGAGCCACGGGGGTAGATGAGATCGGCTGCTGGCCATGGAGCTCAAGGGCAGTGGTCACCCTGCCGACGTGCCAAAGCTGCAAGGCGATGTAGCCCCCCTTGGCGTGCACAGCGTCGGTGACCTTCTTCCAGCCCTCGACCTGGTCTTCAGCCCAGATTCCGGGGACTCCAGGGTAGCCACAGGCGGTGGGGGAGATGGGCGAGGCCTCCGTGATGAGCAAGCCGCCTGGGGTGGCTCTTTGGGAGTAGTACTCGACGATCGCATCGTTTGGAAGGTAGTAGCCGTTGACCGGAGTGCCCCTGAATCGGGTCATCGGGGCAAGGGCGATAGGGTGGCAGAGGTTCAGGCGACCGACCCTCACAGGTTCAGAAAGTGCGTTCGTCATTATGGTCTAGTGGACGACCTCGACTTACTTTATACCGCAAGGTTCCCGATATCACAGGTTTACTGACGCGTCTTTGTCGGCCCAGAAATTAAATCCGGAGTTATCTCCGGATATCAGTCAAGGTACGCTTATCCTTAACCAAGTGAAGGCAGCACGCTTCTGATGGTGCTGATTCCATCTTCCATTTCACAAAATAGTGGTTGAAACCGAAGACCACTGGCAGTACTCCCGCTGAGTTTTGAGGAGAATGTTCCTAGGCAAGGTGTAATCCGTGCTGACAGACCCTTTGGTAGATTGCGTGTTAGGCTGGCCGGATATAATCATTGCTGCGCTCTCCTGAAATAGACCTGTTCAAGTGGGAGAATCTTCCCATGTATGCAGCATATGGTAGGACCCGAGATCCAGCTGGGATGCATGCCGTTTAGCTCTAGCGAGTGGGGTGATGGAGATTATGGAGAAATGACAATGGTATTCGTACCTTTGACACTGCGAATGTGTGCTCGAATGGACTTTCCGAGGGCTTCGTTGGATTCTGAAGAAGTATCCGGAGGTGGACAGATGGACCATGATCATTGTGAGCAAGTGCAGATATTCTGTGAATGAGAACGACACCAAGATGGATTTTCACCATGAGCCAGTACGAGGGCGAGCAGTTTGTGGACCAAGTTCAGCTCGATGCAGAGCTACTGGAGGAGCAGGCAGGATGCTGATGGCGACAGTTGCGACTGCGTGGGTGCTTGCGATAACGCTTTTGCAACCATGGGAATCTCGAAGCAGTTGCTTTTGGGTAAGACTAGAGTGGGATCTTGGAGACCTAGAGAGCTAATGAAATAGCGCAGGCAGACATGCTGTGGCGGTATTTGGGGCATTTGAAACGAGCGTGGAAAACCTCATTGGAGGATACCATCTTTGCACGACGAAGGCTACGGCCTAAGCACATGGCCGTACTCAGGGATAGTGGCCAAAGCAAGCTTGGACTTCACTCGCAAGGGCTCATCGGCAAGAACCTTTTAGATGACCCCAATACGGGCGTGGGAGTCGGCGACATGTGGGTAAGTTAGATGCACTCTGTGTGGTTGCTAGTGAGCACGATGAAAGGTGGACATAATGAGCGCCGACTCCCCTTCTATACCTTGGGCCCGCAGTTTGGGACCTGGCTAAGGATTCTATGCGACAGTCAGACACATGGTAGTATGATTCTCGTCTTTTGCGCCAGGGTATACGCCTAGAGTATCTGTATGCTGGGAGTTTTTAGTGACGGCTTTGGCCAGACGTCTCAGTGCTGGCAGAGCGTCTGTACTCCACTTAAGGGGTCAGTTGTGGCGAGCTCACGCAGCTTTAGTAACTACCGAGGCGCAGGACTTGTGAGTAGTGCTTTGAGCAATAATGAGTGCAGACTGTATGCACCTTGTATTATGGTTCTGGACAATCTTTGTGGTCGTGGCAACTACCCAGCCGCGGAACAATAAGAGTTTTGCTGATGCATCAATGTAGAAGAACTTTACAAGGTCTACAAAATTTGCCATCTCGTGCATGCAGGAGGTTTTGGGGCTTTCCCAATGGAGACACACTGTATGGTGTGGCGATCTACCAAGATCAGGCTGTAGCCTTGGGACGTCTGAGAGGGTAGCGGATGGTTTCGCAGGTGGGTGAAGGTGGTCTCAACCAGCACTGCTGGGCTGTCCGACATACTATTGCGGACCACCCGGAGACCGGAAACCAAAGGGTGAGAATAACAAGCCCAGGGCGATTGGTGTGCTAGTAATGCGTTTGTGGTGAAGTGAACAGACTAGACGTGTTCTGGCGGGGGAGGTGCGATGGATGGGCTTGCTACGTGCAAATACGGCGAGGGTGAGATGTGGTTCTGGCGGACTCCATCTGCCTCACTTCGCAAGACTGTCAGCGAGATAGATTGGTGATGGCCTGCTCTGGACAGGTTACTTTAAGTTCTCACGGCCAAGGGCAGTTTACTGAGCAGAACCAATTCTGGCAGTGCTGCATAGTTCTGTGAACGTCCAATTGGAATTCCCGTCGGCCCCAAATGGGAAGGTGCTCTTGCATGAGCCGCGGCCGTATCGATAAAAGAACTACCAGTTGCCTCTTTGGGACAACAATGTAGGCCATGGTTCTGGTTCTAAACTTTCCCTTTAGTGAGTCGCACTGCGCCCTGCAGCTATGGCGTGAAAGAAGCTTCTAGCCTTTACAGTGCTCTGCTTTCTGTGACGGACCAGCAGTGAGTATTCCGGAGTGGAAGCATGACGTACAGCACAGAGCCGATGAGGGAGGCTCCTCAACCACTACCGGGTATGCTACCGACGATAACACTGGGTCGGCCACAGCTAGAGTTGGAGTCCACTGTCGCACAGGCTGCGGAAGTGCGGGTACTACTGTCGTTCCCAACTAGGTGAGCTCTAGCTAGCCAAAGAATCTCCAGGGGAAAGAGCAAGTGTAAGTGCCAAACGCGTATCTGGGCACCCGAAACAGCCGACCTCATCCGTCGTTGAAGCCACACAACAATGGGATCTCAGTAGTTGCATGAGGCATACAGCGGTTTCTGTTTTGCTTACCGATTCCAGATCTGCTTTGTGATTGTTGTGTTTCATATGCACCAGAATCTGCACTACCCGAAAAAGGATGGACCCACCCATTTTCAGCACACTTATGTGATGCACGGTGACCAAAAAGTCTTTTTGAGTATTGCCACGAGACAAGAAGCGCTCGAGGTTCAGAGCGTTGACTTTGGGTAACTCGAGTGATGGAAGCTCGCAGTATACCAATTGGTCTTTCCGCAACATAGTGCAGCAATGCGTTTTGTGCCAGTCGTGATTCCGTGCTTACTTGTCGGGAAGTTTGGCTACACCCGTGCTGCCCCTGTTGCAGAGGCACTTCCGATACCTGATCCTGCTCCTGTTGCCGAGACGATTACATCAGTTTATACTGAAACTTCTTACAGTGCTTCTGTCTATACAACATCAATTTCCACCACAGTGTGGTTGTACGCGACACAGTGGTTCTCCGGCAAATCCAGTACATCGTATTGGGGAACATCCACGCAGCTTAGCACATTCCCAGTGACTGTGACCTATACCTACGTTGAGACCGAGACAACAGTCTTTACCGAGGCGGATACCGAGGCGGATTCTACGAGCTCGACTGTTGCAACTACCTCTAGCTCCAGTGTTGCTGAGACTACTGCTTCAAGCTTGACTGTTGCAGCCACTTCCGTCTCGTCCAGCTCGAGCGCAGCCACTTCATCGTCCAGCTCGAGCGCGGCCACTTCCGTCTCGTCTGGCAGCGACCCAGCATCCTTCTCCAGCTCTGTCAGCTCCAGGACTGCGTCTACATTGTTGTCTTCAACATCCGGTGCACTCACCAGCGCCAGACCCAGAGCCTCCAGCATTGCAGCCGACCCTATTTCTGCATCCTCTCCGGTGCCATCGTCTTCACCATCGGTTGCCACAACGGTGGGCACCACCGGGTACACCACCATTGTGACCAACATCAACGAGTCCACCACCACGGTGACTGTGCCATGTGGCGAGTGCACTGCTGTGCCAACCGTTGCTAGCTCTGACCTGACCAAGGTGTACACCACGAGTGAGGTTGTTACCGAGGGCACAACTGTGATTGTGACTGTGGAGTGTGAGCCAACAGCCGAGGCAGCTGTAGAGCCTACCACCGTATCAGTTGCTCAGGACAGCACAAGCCTTGCAATTCACACTCAGTCTGCTACGCAGTCATCCAGTACTGTTGCCAGTATCTCTTTGTACGAGGGAGCTGCAAATGTTGTGGTTCGGGGAGGTTTGGCTTTACTTGCCCCGGTATTGCTCCTGGTGTAACTTTCTTTCTCTTCTATAGTATTAATCACTGTTATTGGTAGGTTATGCGACAAGAGCAATGGCCGGAGCACACAATAAAGGCTGCTCTTAGATGGTCGACGAGGGCGTCACGAGAGAGAAGAACAGGGCAGCATATCCATTGCTCGCTTTCAATCTGTGAGTATTTGGCCTCCGTTCTACAGCCCAAATCCGCTTTAAGGGTGGTGGCATCACTCAGCTGCCAAACAATACGCGTTTCATCTGCATTGAGATACAGAGATCTCAGTTCTGATTGGGGCTCTGCCTGTACTTTTTGGGGCACGTACTTGCATTATGCATCAGAAATTTCAGTGACCGAAAAAGACCGGAACTAAAGATTTATTCTTCGCTTCTGATTAATGCAGCTTAGTAGGTTGAGAGAGTTCTTATGGTTGCTGAACAATAGAGGGAATTAACTGCACATATTCACTTGCTGCCAGAGTGAGCTAGTACGTGAATTTCACCTTGACCTGCACATGACAGCAGAAACGGAAGGAGGATGTCTTTTTCGGGATGCACATTTGAGAACGAGGAAAGAGTACTTGCAGGTATTTCCCAGCTTGGGTATATTGTAGACTTGGCGGTCTGCAGATCACATGACTGTTACGTGTATAAGTAAGCACCAGATCTCCTACTTGAAGCATGCGTTTCACAAATCACATACTTGCTCTACTTGTTACTACTCTTGAAATTGCCACCTGTGCACCAGCCGACGACGTCTGCACTGTGGTGGATACTATTGAGAGCATCTATTATTCTGTTTCACTTACGCAATTCGTGACAGACGGTGTTCTTTATGCTTTCGGTTCGTCCATAAAGATGACGAAGACTCTGTACTCAACTATTACTACGGAATGCAGCGCCAGTACAACTGCCACCTTTGAATCATCCCTGCTAAGCACCTCAGCCTCGCTGATCTCTCCGCTCACCTCCTCATCAATATCAGTGCCATTAAGTACGAGTGATAGCAGTTCTACGTCGCTTGAGTCGGGCACAACAGAAACGTCCAGCTCTGTGACAGAGTCCTCTGCGGGTCCCTCAGGCGTACTTGCTTCTTCCAGTGATAGCAGTTCTACCTTGCTTCAGTCGAGCACAACAGAAACGTCCAGCTCTGTGACAAAATACTCCAGCACAAGTGTGTCTGCGGATCCCTCAAGTGTTCTTGCTTCTTCCAGTGATAGCAGTTCTACCTTGCTTCAGTCGAGCACAACAGAAACGTCCAGCTCTGTGACAAAATACTCCAGCACAAGTGTGTCTTCGGATCCCTCAAGTGTTCTTGCTTCTTCCAGTGATAGCAGTTCTACCTTGCTTCAGTCGAGCACAACAGAAACGTCCAGCTCTGTGACAAAATACTCCAGCACAAGTGTGTCTGCGGATCCCTCAAGTGTTCTTGCTTCTTCCAGTTTGAGCCTCAGCGGAGTTTCAATTGCCACTCCAACTGATTCTGCTGTAAGCACTGGGTATACCACGGTGGTGACCCAGATCAACGAGTCCACCACCACGGTGACTGTGCCATGCGGCAAGTGCACTGCTGCACCGACTCTTGCCGCCTCGGACCTGACCAAGGCGTACACCACGAGTGAGGTTGTCACCGAGGGCACAACTGTGATTGTGACTGTGGAGTGTGAGCCTACCGCCACTGCGGAGGCACTTGCTGCCACTGGCGCCTCCACCAGCACGGTGACGTCAAAGGTCACAATGGCCGTGGTCCATGGTACTCCATCGAGCACCGACGTTGCCGTGTCCACCTACGAGGGAGGCGCCAGTTTTGCTGACTTCAGCAAGCTTGCGGTGCTGCTGTCCTTAGGTCTGTTGTTGGTGTGAGCAACACCTTCGTTCTTTGTCTGTATGCCGTTGTTCTATAGAATAATACCTAGAGTGTCCCACTAGCAAAGGGCTGCACCGAGTCGGTCGACCGGAAGTAGCTCTACCGGGGTGGTGATATGAGACCCAGTTTGGACGAAACCTCAGAGGCGCTGGTCGTTGGCCCACAGAAGGGGCGAGAGTAGTGTGAGTTGAGAAAATGTCCACTCTCTTCATATGTGGAACTTCCTTCCAGGGGTGAAAAAGCAAAAGAGCATATCATGGTCCTGCGGGCTCACGGGGAGCTCACTGTGCACCCGCTGCAGCGTTGAGCTGGCACGGTTGAGATTGCGACGCAGAAGTTATTACTCCTCTGTCGCCTTACCGGGGCGGCCCCACAGCGCTTACTTAGCTACTGGAGAATCGGCTTATGTAATGGACAGCCCAAGCCGTCTGTGTAAGTATTACGTAATAGAACCACCTTGGAAATTTTTATTCTTGGCTGCATTACCCGCGCCGCATATGCAG